>JACBWW010000003.1:37159902-37196136 GCA_020086605.1 Lanius collurio
TAGCTGCAGAAAGCTGCTAGTAGGAGCAGTAATGGGGCAAAAAGAATCAGATTTTTATAAGATTTCTAACTCATTAAAACAGTAATATAGTAAGACACAAATCAAAACAACTCTAGAGTACTGAAAGGTTAGAAAAGCAATTATTGAATAAGAAACAGTATTTTTAATTTTTTCTTGTTCATTGTAAATACTTGATAACAAACACATTAAAATCTTTCGGTTCTGTTGAAAATCTTTCAGTTCTGTTGAAAATTTCCTTTAGTTGTGTTCTAATTGCACTAAAAAGATATACCATTGGCTAATTTTATCAGATATCCAACTCATCTAGTGATTGGAGATGGGAATCTTAGTAAACAGAGGGAAACAATGCTGTATTAACTCATTCATAAACTTAGATTTAAGCCTGTCATTTAGCTTGTTGAATTTTCATTCAAGGGCTAAAACATAAAATTCTTATATATTTATAGTGGAGTAATAGAAATACAAGTTAATAAAATTAATGTATCTGCCATATGGCTGATGTTAACAGATTTAATTTACTCATATATACTCTGATTAGCAATAATTTCATATCTGCAGGTTAAAAGACAGCATTCAGTAGGTACTAAATATTTGCACAGTTGTAATCTTACACAAATATAGTCACTCATCTCTTAGTTCACAAATTTGTGTGAATCCTAACCATTATAATGAAAATTTGCTAATGACTTTGTATCACACACATGAATAAAAGCCAATGTTAGATGATTTATTGTTTTTCTGTTTGCTTTGGATTTTACTGCTGTAATATTCAATAGTCCAAAAAGATACACTGTGGGATGCTGACTGTAAAATATGAAGAGAATGTTTTGATTCAGGTTTCATCACAGCTGTGTTGTACAGTATATTTTATCATCTAGAGAAGTTATGTTATGCTAAGGAGCTTTACAAAAAGTTTCTTTCCCTTCATTTGTTTTGTTAGCTTTCATATAATATTTTTTTATAAATTAATATTGTATATTGTTCCATCTCTTTTATTTATATTTTAAGAGCTTTTATTTGAGATTCCAAACAGCAATAAAATCATTGCTTACTGAAGCAAGCCGACTTTGAATCCAGCTATGAACATTAGAAGGATGTTACACACTGCACACTTTTAATAATGATCATTTAGAAGATAATTTTAGCATCCACACAAGGGAAAAATGGATTTTTGATGAGTTCTTATATGACCATATGTGGTATTAGTCAGTGTGAGGTATTGCTAGCGAGCTCATTGCTTTCAAAAATCAAAGTTAAATGGTTCATCTATCATCAGAATTTGTGTCTGGGCGACTTGTCTGAACATCAGTATGATTTATGGTTTGAATTGGAGGAGTCAACCATGCATGTTTCTTAGTTTATCGTTTTATGCTGTCTTCAATTAAATGTCTATAAACACAGTGATGGCTTTATGACATTGTCCATCAATAAAGACTATCAGATTTTGCATGAGAATATGTAATTTTCAGAAAAAATAATGACCTTTTGACTTCTATGTGCCCTGTTGTACACATGATATATACGGCATGTTTAGACTTCAGTTTTTATCCCAGATCCATTTGATTTTAATCTTGCAGACTAATTAAGACAGTGGCCATATTTTATTTAACATAATTCAGACAGAATAACATCCAGGATTTTTTGATGAAACTATCAAATAGTGATATATTTTGTAATAATAGTAAGATATAACAGGTGCACATCTCTAGAAGTATTTAGAAAATATATTATTTTAATTGTACTAAAACAAATTGAAAGTGATATCAGAACAGTTTATTGCATATTGATTCAGTATTTGATTATTTTACCATTTCAAGGTTGCTTTTTTTCCCCTAAGACAAAATAATGCATACATTAAAATTAAATTAAATCATTCTGCAAAATGGATGAATGCTAAAAAAACATAGGTTCTCATTTTCTTCAGGGACATTGAATAATGATACTTTCACTCTTCATATTTATGAATTACGGTATAGTATACACAGTGGCAGCATATGGGGGTTGAATCATTTTCTGCACAGCTGTGCCCCGATATTGCTGTCGACAACTATGCATTGTAAAAAATAAAATAGTATTCCAGTTCTTTAGGCTATTCTGAATATCTTTTCTATGTGTTTTTATTAAAAAGTGTATATTATGTGATTTTTTTTTTTCATATCCCATGTAGGCTGGAGGTACATGAAGCACCATTTAGCTGAAATGTATTTAGCATATCTTCTAAAATTTAGATTGAAGAAGGAAATATTTCCTATGTAAAATCCAGCTAGCAGGAACATCCATGCTCCTATAATCCTTCATATTCCAACAGATGGAATACATGAGACATGGGCAAATATGTGTCTGTTCAGTGTTTCACCAGCTCAGGTTGGTGAAAATCATAAACATAATATATGCTCATTCCAGCCTGCCTAATATTCTTCTGAGCCTTTGTGAAGATGCTTGCTGTAAATTTTTCTGTCCCATGAGGCCATGAGCTGAATTAATTTTGTGTTTGGTGCATTCTCACAAGTTACAAGTTGGCAGACAGCAGATGGTGCTAGGGAGACAACTGTCAAAAATCTGTACAAACTTCAGTCAAACAGAAGTTGAAAATGTCTGGGGTTGTGCAGTTGAGTAGGTGCCTGCTGTTGGGTAGGCAGATCTTCCTTTCGTCATAAAAATTAATATACTGGTAAGGATATCATCTCAGGCTATTTCTCTCCTCTCAATGCAACTTTCATGATTCCATTTTCAATTTCCCATTGTTCTTTAGCTAGGTAAGTAAAAAATTAGGAGAAAAGTAATAAGTGTATCACTACTGCTCATTATTTGTTTCCATCACATCTTTGTATTTTAAGCTTTAGCTGGGTGAAGTAGAATAAGCAAGTTGCTCTTGTGTAGCCTACATGGCATGTACAACAACATAAACATTTAGAAGTTGTTTGAAAAATTCTCTCAAAAGATTTCTATCAATGAATATATTACATTATTTTATGACTGTGATGGGTAATGAAAAGATTGATATTTCTTTTGAGGAAAAAAATTAAACAGGAAAAAATAAAAGAAGGAAAAAAGTCTTGCCACACTGGATATCTGGCTTTTCATGAGACTACTTTGAAACTGTCAAATCTGCAGCATTACTACTCTGGAGTTTTGAGCATCTTACATGAGTCAGAAGTTTCTCAGTAGCTTGCATCATAGTAGTTGTGCATTATATGCAGTCCAATAGTAGGGTACCCTCATTTCAAGAAAAATATTTCATATCACTTCTTGTAAAGCCATAATCCCTCTAAAATAAACATAATCTGATAAGTAACAGGATATGATTGGATAAGTTTGGGGTTTTTTTCTAATTTTTATGTCATGTCATCCAAGCTATGAGATTTACTTTTTTTGTTGAGAACATGAATCTTTCCAAATAGTGGCATATGCAGCCATTTACACTGGAGGACATTTTGCCTGTACTATATTATTACAATTTGAACTGGACTTGGTAGTTATTGTAGACTCTTTTAAATTTGGCTTTTCTGTTATTAGGTACAATTATAACCTCATTTTGGTAGTGAAATAATATTTTCTGTGTAACCATCCAAGGGAGGTATGAAAGGAAAAAGTTGAGTCAATAGTTTTTATTGAGTTTCTTGGTTTTTTTCTTTGTCTGTGTGTTCCCTGAAAACCTGTGCATTCAGAGGAGAACATTTTTATGGAGACAAGCTTTCATAAGATGAAGTCAGCTTTCTTGTATCTCTTTGTTAGTTTTCCTGCTTGATATCCAGGATCATGTATGACTGGCAGTAAAACAGTTATCAGGAAAATTTAGGATGTAGGTGTTGGTTTCTAGTATAATCAAAGTTATATTTCTTGTATCTATGACCTACCTCCAGAACAGTAGTTTCTGCATACCAAGAGGGTCCAAGTAACGTGAGCTGTTTTGGATCCTCTTATGGAGTGGATTAAGTAATACTGTACCATCTTCGATTTAACTGCAGCTCCTGAACTTTCTTCCTTGAAGGCTAGACATCTAAATTTAATTACATTATGTGTGGAATGCCTGTCAGTGTTGGGAATGCCAGTAGGTAGCCATACATTCTGGACATCGGGGACCTGATATCTCAGCATATGGGCTTAATTTAAACAGACACACAAGTAACTGTGTTTTACATTTACAAACAGCCAGTACCTGAGAACAGACTCCTATACAGGGAATTCTTGTATAAGCGACAGGAAGCTGTACTGTCCAAGTCATCCTTGTTTCGTTCTATTAAAAAGTCAGCACTTTATAATGGAAACCACGTGGTGCTATGGTTTGTTATCTTATGCACAGAAAAGAGCTGCAAGATGTGATGACAATGTGAACTCCTTCTGCTAGTGTATCTGACAACTACAAGAAGACCATATCTTCAAAAATATTTAATCATATAGAATAGCTAAATGATAGGATTATAGGAAAATTCAACTTGGAAGGGTCCTCAGAAGGTCTCTGGTCCAATCAGCTGCTTAAAACAGACTGAGTTATGACATCGGTAGGTTGTGCAGGGCTTTGCTCAGTCTAATATAACCACTTCCAGCACTTGATCTCCTGATCCTGTTTCTCTGTTAAAGCTGCCTTGTTCCAAGTAATGTCTGTTGTCTTCCTCACCACTCACTACTGCAAAAAACCTGATGGCATCTTAAAAAGCTCCTTCTAGTTATTGCACCCCAAAATTCTGCTGTTGATTAAGATATAAAAGAGGGGAGCTCTAATTTCAGAATCCCATGATACTACGCTCTTTACTGGCCTCCAGTTAGAGGATGGCCCACTAACCACTATCCATCCATACCACAATGACTTAACTCAGATATTGTGGGAGACAGCTAACTTTGCTGTTAGTTCTTTGTTATTATACATTAGTTCTTTGTTATTATACATGGGTTACTTAAGGGTCTCACAAAACATCTTTGCTGCACATTTAATCACAGCTATGAAAAGAGAAACTACTTTTAGATAAACTGTTAGACTTTGACAATTCACAGTTTGTTATTTAAAATGGACACTGAAGACTAACTGTGAAAGTGGAAGACTTCCGAAGGAGAAAAGCATTCAGGATTAATAATTGAAGGGAAAAAGTCTTGGTGTCTGAATAAGATAAATAATTTAAATATTTTTAAAATCTTTTGAATTCATGCTGGTGGGATTAGTCTCGAAATTCACTTCTAAATTTTGGAGTCTATCTGTAGCTATCAATGTGTGAGGAATGTGTTTGTGCTTCTATGAAGAGACAAAATATTTAATGGAAATTGGATTACTTTTTTTCTTTGTCTTAAGTAGACACTTTGATCAACTGAATAGCTAAAAGTCCAGAACATTTCAGCTCAGTTTAGCCTAGGTGTCCAACGAATATGAAGCTTAGACATCTAACACACATCAGTACTAACGTAGAAAGAATAAATTAAAATGCATAATAAAATGAGTGATAAAAACACATTTCCCTAGGATTAAACTAAATAATTTAGGAATAATGTTTTAGTTGTGGAGGGTGTAAAATATTTTGATATTGACACTCTTGTCAATGTACTGAAAACTTTAATGTGTGCATTGCCAAACAAATAATGAACACTTTATTATCTCTTCCTTATTTTTCCTATTTGCTTCCTCATTTAGTTTAATAACTTTTGAGCTTTCCATTGGATTAAAGAGTGCAATGTACAACACACCAATATAAGGGTGGATGATGTTTGCCCAAATGTTTCAGCATTGATGAAATGATAAAAGTTATTGATTTGTTGTGTTTTAAAAGGATTTGGGAATTTTATTTACCAAAAAGATTTTATTATAACCAAATAATTTTCAGTGTTAATCACACAATAATTAAAGATCTATATGACTGCTGGGCATGATTTGTTAGCTTATGATTCCTGTAAAAAATGGTGGTTCCCCAAGCCACATTAGAAAGATGAAGGATTGCACGAATCAAAGATTCATAAACCTAGTTATGGAGTGTCATCAGAAAATTAAGGACAGAATAAAAGATTATCTGTGATGGTTCAGAAGAAAAAGCAATGAAAGGAAGGGCAAACAGGACTATATCAAATTCATCATTTGTAGTTATGTGATGTGGGCATATCTCTGCATCTGCTTAATGTAGAGTAAGCACAACAGTTCTGCCTACCAAAACTGAAAGAACAAAGGCTCACAATGGGTTATTCTTAGTTATGGTTGACTGGGTTTTCTTTTTTTTTTTTTTTTTTTATTTAAACACACTACTACTCAATTGGAATCCTAATGTTAATTTGTTTAGTGAAATAAATACTAGATCATAACATGGGAAATATAATATGAAACTTTAATATAGAATATATGTAGGTGTTTTTCTGCATTTTTTTTTGTATCGTATGATTATAAGCAAATTTTTTTTTTTTTTACACAACTGGATGCAGATTTTGAATTTTTTTCTGGGTATTTGTCTAAAATATGTATATATATATATATATAAAGCTGTAGTATTTTAAATATAAAAAATCTTCTTTTATTTGCATCCACTTATTTTATGAATTACAACAGTATTTGAAAAACTGCAAATGTCCTAAAATAATTTTAATACTTTTCCAAAGTTTAGATCTGCATCATAAAGATGAGAGACATTCTTAAAAAAAACTTTTTTCATGTTTATACTGAACATTTGAAAAGTTAACACATGGCTTCATTTGACTACTTCTGATAGCTTAAATTAAAATTAAAAGAAAAAGTAAACCAAAATCCATGAGATTCCTGAGTAACCCATCCTAAACTTCAGAATTGAGTTAACTAATATTTATTATAAATATTTCATATTGCTGCTTACGTCATGTTTACAGGGGTGTGATCTGTAATCTTACCTTGTGTTTTTATGTTACAGTTTCTTCCTTTTATATGATTTTCTTATTGTATTAAATGTCATGTTCCTTTACTGAGCTGTACTGTTTTCAAAAAAGAAAAGTTCAAAGTTTCGTCTTTATGGTGAATGCTGAATCATTCTTGTGGAGAGAAATTATGGTATATTTAGTAGCAATCAATTTTTTCTTATTTCTAAACTAAAGTGTTATTCAAAGTTAACATAATTTGCCTTACAAAAGTAAAATATGAACAAAACCTGATTAGGATTTTAAATAAGAGGCTGAACTAAGAAAGAGGACCTAGTAAGTTTAAAGTACAAATTTGATAGATGAGAACTGAAATCATGAAAATATATAATGCTAATAACAAGAAAAGTAAGTAAAATGTATTCTGCTTAAAAGATATTCTGTAACTGTGGTTTGTTGAGTGTGCACATATTAATTTATCCAAACCTCATTCTTCTTTTAATGTAGTCACACTTTCCAGCACAAACTTGCCATCTAAGTTTTGTTGGTTTTCTTCATTCCTTAATTCCAGTCAGGAGAATTTTTTTATTTATCTGAGCATATGATAGTTCTTAATCACAGAGGGAGTTATCAGCATGTGTGAGTTTCCTAGATTCTTCAACTCTTTTTACCAAGGACTCTATCTTTCATGAGTTGTATATGTTCACTGAAAAATCTCTTCACTAACCTTGAGAATTTGTGCATTGAAGTCTTAATAACTGCTTTGTATCTATTTCCAAAAGCCCTTAAAACATCACAACCTACTGGTAGAAGTTGTCAGATTTGTTTCAGTGGCATTAAGGCCTAACTGGGCAAAGAGATGGAAAATCTATAATTAACATTATATCTGAGTGTGTGCTGCATTGTTTTCTAATAATGCCTACTTTATCTTTTTCCCTTTGTGAAAAAAGGGTGGAATACCATGTCTATTACTCAAAGACAGGATTAGCCAATTAGTCATACAAAAATACCTGTGAACAGATGGGATGCATCTGAGAGTGTTGATAGAGCTGGCTGATGTCATTGCAAGACACTGTTGTCTAACTGCTTCAAAAGGTCATCAATTTTAGAGGAGATTCCCAATGACTGGGGAAAAAAAACGAATGTCAGACTTATCATGAAAAATGGCAAGAGGAAGATCCAGGGGACTCTGAGCTGGTCTGCCTCACCTCAGTGAATGGATAGGTGATAAAATAAATCCTCTTAAAAATTATTTTCAGAGGCATGAAGGACAAAAAGGTATTTGGGAGCAACCAAGATAGATTTAGCATCCAGAAACCATGCCAGACCAAATTTCTGTGATGAGAGGAGATGAGTAGTGGTGCTGTGGACAAAGGGAGGTCAGTGGGTGGTGTGTGCCTTGACTTTAACAAGGCCTTTTATACATTGTTATAAAGTCTCATTATCACAAAACTGGTGACATACATGCTGGATAAATGGATAAGGAAGTAGATGGAATATAGATTGGACTGCTAAGCCAAAAGAGCTGTGATAAGTGGTGGAAAGTTTATTTGTTGGTCAAATAGCAAGTGCCATCCTTCAGGGATCAGCACTGGGACTGTTAAACAGCTGTCTGCATTAATGGCCTGGATGGTGGGACACAATACATTCTCAGCAAATTTATTCATGATACCAAATGGGGAGAAGTGGTTGATACTCTGGAGGACTTCTGTACAGAAGGGCCTGGTCCGACTGGAGAAATGCATTAACAGGAACCTCATGAAGTTCTACAGAAGCAAGGGCAAGCTCCTGTGCCAGGGGAGGAATAACCTCATGTAACAGTAGAGGCTTGTGGCAGCCAGCTGGCTGAAGACAAGAGGTTTGAAAAGCTTGTGGACATCAAGTTGAATGTGATTCAGTAGCAAGGTCAACGGCATACTGAGCTCTATTACTAAAAATGCTGTCAGCAGTTTCAGGGGTTTCATCCTTCCTACCCTTGTTTTGCCCTTCTGAGAGTGCATTTGAAGAGTAAGTATGTCTGGCTTTGGGCTCCCTGTTTCCAGAAAGACATTAGCATACTCAAGTGAGTCAAGTAGGAGGTGAGCAAGATGGCCAAGGAGCTGGAAGACAGGATGGACGAGGATAGGCTGAGGAAACGAGGTTTGTTTTGCAGACAAGAGAAGTCTTGAGGGAGTCCTTGCTTCTGTCTGCAACTACCTGAATGGATGGAGCCAGCCTCTTGCCAGAAGTGTGCATCTATAGGCTGTGAGGCAATGGACACAAGCTGGACGTGGGAAGCAACTATTAGATATAGGGAAAACTGTTTTTACCATGAAGTTTTTCAAGTCTTGAGACTTAGAGTTTGTGGCATGTCCATCCTCAGAGATGTCTGAGACTTGACTGGACACAGCTGTGTGTAACCTGCTGTAGTTAGAACTTCTTTAAGAACAGGGTCATATGTCCCAACTTAAAGTATTTAATGATTCCATTAAATTGTGAATTTGGCTCTGATCATTAACACTTTTTATTTTAGGAACTCTAAAAAAAAAAAAAAAAATCTCTACCAAGATAGGAAATTTAGTCTGACAACTGGAGCTGTCAAAATACTCAAGATATCATACACCAAAGGATGCACCAGCTTGCCAATTTTGTAGAACTATGAAAACTGAACAGATTGCAACAGCAAAAGGCATTTGCGTTAGTGAATAGTAGGAAACTATGATTTATATCAACCACATTCAAACTGAGGTGAACATCTCTTCCAAAATAGGCATGTTCAATTAGTTAAATTTATTTGCCCACTAATATCTGCTTCTTTGCCTTTGAAAGTATACTTCAGCTTTTGTCTTAGCTGGAGTCACCGTGCTCCTCTGTAATTTATCCACAGGTCTGCACGCCTGCTCAAAGGAATGCACCAGTCAATATGCTGAAAGCCTTATCATAATCTGTATACATCCTCATTCCATTTTACCTGCCAGTCTACACATTCTCTCAACCACAGAAATAGGTAGGGATAATATTCACAGACAGCAAAGTGTATTACCAGTTAAAGAGTACTAAGAGAAATACATCTTTCCATTTCCTTTGCAACCTGTAGAAAAGGAAACAAGGTTGGCTAGTTCTGCACATCCTGACTCCAAACACCACATTTTTCATGCACACCTCTATTGGTGAATTATAGTTTCACCATACCAATTACTATATCCCAGGCATCCACCATCAGCTGTTCTCCATGTCCATTTGCTGCTTCCCCATAATGCTTCTGTCTAGGAGAAGACGGGGCAGCAGCAATTATTTATTTTCTGTCTTAACAAGAAAAACCTGTTCACCCAGCTTCTCACTGTGCCTCCAAGGTCAGGCCCTTACCACACTACTTTCCAAGAATAAAGTTTATTCTTCTATAGGTCCTGACATACTGGCTAGCTATCTATAAACTCATTTATTCTTTCCATCGACAACATATAAATGTCACACTTCACAGATGGTAAGTAAAAGAAACAGGCCATGGACACTGCCCAACCAGAACCAACCCCTTCACCAGGATGAATGATGTAGATAGCATAATCTAAATTTGTAGTTAGTTGTGCTATGAGGAGACAGGGACAAGGTTTTTCAGAAGTCCCTTTTTCTTCTGTAAACTGATCATTCTTTAATTGTAATTGTAACCCCTCATACCAATGCCTTGAGTGTTCTTCAGCACTACCTGTCTCCACGCCAGTGGTTTGTTGCTCTGCCTCCTGGATCTGCCAGTGTGAATGGATGGTGACCTTTGGCTTTAGCTTTAAAGACTCCCTGGGAGCTTACTCTTCAACCAGTTCTTCATCCAAGAATTTCTCATGCTTCTACAGAAAGAGGAGTTTTTTCTATCCATTAGCCCTAGACTATGCCTCAGGCTTAGCCATGTATTTTGAAGGATAGAGTATGCCATAAAGACTGTCCTGGCAATCTGTAAGACATACTGGCTGTGCAGGCAACATCATCAGATTTTTAAGATGTCAAAACCAAATTTTATTGCAAAGTGAATCTAGCCATCAGTGCAGCTCCAAGACTGCTCTAAAGAAGTAGCTAAAGCATATGAGAAGCCAACAGAATCTGTCTCCTATAAATAGTAGGAGAAAGATAAGAAAGAAAATGGTTGGAATTTATGGTATCTCGAGACATTTGAAATCTGATTGGTCATGGTACATACATTTAGGGTTTTTCCTTGAAACACAGCTTGAGATGTGTTTCAAGGTAATGTGTGTGGAAAGGGGTGTAAACTGCCTGATTTTCCATACCCTTTCTCTACAGCATTGTTCTACTTATAGATAGCTCACAACAGACTGAGAGCACATAGCAATAGACATTGAAACTGCTCTGATGTCTAAAATAGACCAGGTTGCTGCAGAGACTGTCTGAACTTTGACCATAAAACATGCATACTTCCCCCTCCTTTGCCATTGCCTCATTGCATTACCTTAAACAAATCTGTTTATTTCTCATCAGGTAAATGGGCAATAATAAAACTGATGTACCTCACAGGACAACTGCCAAGATTAATTAGCTAATGCTGTGGAGCTCATTTTTTCAGAGGTTTCCTATGGTCTAAAATAGAGGCATATAGAAACAAAAGAAGAAATTGCATGTTTAAACACAACAGTTTCGTTGTTCAGGGAAAAAGAAAGAATAAACACAGATTTTCTGAGATTTCAGTTTCCTTTTCTTTTGCCAGTTACATCTACATTTGGAAGACTAATGCTCTAATAGTACTTGCTACTCATTTCGAAATTCAGATGAGACATTTGGGTTTCTTAAGTAGTTTTGCATTAGACTTAAGCTATCTCATAAATAAATGATGACTTAAAAAAATCTGTCTACTTTTCATCTTATTATAGAAAGAAGGGCTATTACAGAAAGAAAAACCCCAGGGTGTTACTGGATTGGCCCCTCAATATGTATGTGATATTATCATGTGCTTTAATGACACCAGTCTTTAACAAATCAATTGATTTTACTATTCTTTGGCCTCAGAAACACTATGTTGTATATCTTTTACTAATTTTCAGGTTTTAATGTCTGTGTGTACATATATATATATATATATATGTATACATGTGGAGGTGCCTCTCCTTGAAATCCTGGGGGGAGGGACCCTGCAGGGTACAGGTCTGTCCCTGTCCCCATGTCACATGTGCCCCATACCTGTTCCTGATTAGATGGTTTGGGTGCCTGGGGGCTGGGAAAGAGAGCAGAGTCCCATGACTGAGTCTGCCTGGGAACTCCAACCATGCAGCTGGAGGAATAAAATAATCCCAGAACATCTAAAGAAATATCACTTCAACTTTCCTTCCAAGTTCATCGCTGTCTTATACTTGTTGTAAGGATTCCCTCATTACAACATATATATATATATAGATATTTGATTATATAAAGATATACAGATGCATGTATATACATAGGGTGTATGCACATATATGCATGTACGATATAGCTATAAATACATATGTATAGAAATTTTATTTTCTAAATTATTACATTTCTAAAAGAAAATATCTTTTCTGAACAACTTTATATGAGCATGTCTGGGATCCTATATTCTTCAACAGAGGCAGAGCTTGCTGCATTGACTCTGCACCTACATCAGCTGGATTGCAACTATCTCAAATCTGGCTGAGCTATCGGTGTAGCTGATATTGGTAGCCTTAATTTCCTACCTGTAAAGCAAAAGGCTAGTTGAGCAGATAAATCACATCAAAGACTATGAAGCACATACTGAAGTACATAATAGGACTAGGTATTTATATAACTAAACCTAAGGGAATAGCAAAGCTATGATGATTTTATCCTGTTTTCTAAAAAAAATCCAACACTTATTAAACATCTTGGAGAGTCTGATTCAGCAAAGCAATTAAGCATGAACTTAACTTAAAGTCAATATACTTAACCACTTGCCTATAACTAATTACGTGCTTAAATGATTTGCTGAATTTTTAATTTAACATAAATGCATAGGAAGTGTGGGGTTTTGCTTTTTTTTTTTTTCCAAAATATAACTTAAAGTAGAAATTGTTTGACTTCCTCATTTCTAATTGGTTTCTTCACACTAAGATTTTTCAACTGAAATCCAACAACCTAATGCAAAACAACAATTTTTCTTCTCCTTTAAAAATCAGATAATTTCTATCAAGTATTTTTCACATCCTTTCCTGAAACATTGTCTTGTATCTCATCTATTGTTTACTTCTATTTATATTTTCTTAAGTGAACAAGTTTTCTGTAGTAATTTTTTTCTTTCCTAGATAACTCTTTTCGTGGTATTCCCTAGTAAACTCTCTCTTCATTGCTCTGAAAAAATAATTATAATAGAAGCAATATGCTCATTTCAATGTTTTCCTGTTATTCATTTAAGAGCCACTCATTATTCAGAAGAAAAACCCCCAATATGGTTTCTAAAAAAAAAAAGAGTTTGTTGTGAAATTAAATGAATGGTAAAGTTATGAAAATCGCAATGTTTGCATTTTTTCCATCTGTACAAAAGTAAATATTTAGAAAAACAGTCTGTGGAAAAGAAATCTATGTTGAACAGGATGGCTTTTCAGACTCACTCATTCCAGGAGTAGTACAATGGGAAATCTGTGGAGGTTATGTTACTAAAATCAACCAGTGTTTTGAAAAGTTATGTTTTTGCAGGCAATTGTGTTCCTCAAAAGTGTGTGGTTTTTAATCACACTGAAATCATCCTAAAAAGTAAATTTACCTCTTGCTTTACAACTTTTTCCAGCTCCTGCCTTATTTTCCCTTTTTTTTCCTCACTATTTACAGCAATCAAATGCTTTTCCTGTAATTGCTCCCATAATTTTTCCCGAAGTCAAGTCTACAAGATGTTGCAGTAATCATTTAATCAGTAACAACACATTTTTGTATTCCTACTTACATGATTAAATTAGTATAGTTTACATGTGTTACATCTAGAGAAATCACTGACTCATCAAAGCAAAATAAATATTGTAGTCTAATTAAATCTCTTCTGATTTTGTATTGTACAAAAATTCTCAAAATAAGGTCAAGATTTTCCAGGGTAATTATAAACAAGTAGCTGTTTCTAACAATTAAATTATAGCTAAACTTAACTCACAGAGAAAAAAAAATGAAGTTAGACAAAATATCTTTAACATTATTTACTGTGATAACTTAATTTGCCTGGTTCTGGAACAATTAAGTTGTTCTCATTGTCTTATGACATGGCTCTGATTTCTTAGCAAGAGCTTACCAAGACCTAAAAATAGCCCGAGATATTTTTCAAAGAGCAACACAAGATGTTTAAAAAATTGAGTAAACAATAAATCATGAATAAAAAAATTCTGAAAAATGAAAATATATTCACTTAATTGGCAAATACATTTTCTTCATCACATTTTTTTCAATACATATTTGTTCATAGTTTGATGACTTTTTTTTTAATAAAAAAAACTGAAAACAGTCTTGAAGATAATGTTCAAAATATCCATATAGTTGATTTTTAATCACAGGAAAGATTTTAAATTAGGAAGTCAACTATAGGCTACTTGAACTTCTCTGAAACCTTTTGCTTTCCCTGAAAAATCATAGAATTTCCCATACTTGGAATGACTGGGGTTTTCTACTGTGATGTATGAAATAGAAGCTCTTTGAACCATTTTCAGACAAAACAGAGATTCAGACAGATCAAAAAACCTTTATGACTTCTTGTATACGTTGGAGTTCTATCCAGTAAGGACTCCATGCTGACAAAGTCCTGAGGAATAGTTAAATGTATTGTGCCTTCAGGCCTTGGCAAACAGAAATTGAATAAGCAAGCAGAGGTATTTCATAAGTTGAAGATCAGTCATAATTTCTTGGACATAATGAAACAGTCTTTTCAGTTAGGAAAACTATAACTTTTCTGAAAAATAGTCTTTACTTCCATCTTTTATACCTTTTTACTATATAAACTGTATATACAATGATTATATAGTCACATGTCAGCTTATTTTATGTGTTGACTTGATCTTGGTTAGCAATCAGCCGCCCACCCAGCTGCTCTACCACACCCTCTCCTCAACAGGACAGGGTGATAAAACAAAATGAAGAAAAAGTTAATGGAGCAAGATAAAGGCAGGGAAATCAGTTATCAAATTCACAGGCAAAATAGATTTGACATGAAGAAAATTAACTTAAATTTTTGCTAATTTAGGCAAATTTGGACAGTGAGTAACAGAGGAAAAAGATGAAAATTAAAACGTCCTCTGCCCCTTTTTCCCAAGTTCAATTCCAGTCCTTCAGCCCAGCACCTCTTCCTCCTCATCATCTGCCCCTGTCCACACAGTGCATCACCAGGTATGGGGAATGGGGTGTTATAGCCTGCTCATGCAAGTTCCTCTCTGCTTTTCCTCTCTCCTGCATTTCCTCCTCTCCCCAGGCTGCAGCCCTGCAAGAACCGCTCCAGTGTGAGTCCTCTCCACCAGGCTGGAGTCCTTCAGGAAAAAATCTGCTCTACTATGGGTTGTCCACATTCTGCAGTGTGGATATCCACTCTGGCGTGGTCCTCTCCACAAACTGCAGGGAAATGCCTTCTGTGCTGTGGTCTTGTTAATGGCCTACAGGTGAATCTCTGCTGCAGCTCCTGCAGCACATCTCTTTTGCCCTCACCCTTGTCTGACCTGGGTGATCAGGTTGTTTCTCGCTGTTTCAGGGGTGTTTGGTTGGTTGGGTTTTTGCTCATTTGTTCTTCTGCTTCTCCAGTATATTTCACTTTATAAAATATGTTTTCTCAGAGGCACCACCAGCCTTTTGGATGGGCTCAGCTGTGCCCTGGGGTGGGTCCATGGGGAAAGTCTGGAAGCAGCTGTGTCCCACATGGAACAGCTATGGCACAAAGGCCTTCCTGCCAAGACTCTGCTATGGACACCCAATATATGTCAAAGGTTCTAGAAACAGAACTGCCACAACTCTTCAAAGATTTTGGGGTTAATTTTGACCCAATTGAATATTCTATTCATCACTTTCACCACCTTAAATAAAAAAACTTTCCAGACAGAAAACTTGTAGGATTTATTTGTCTTGATCACAATGAGGAGTTGCTATTTAGCCTTTGTCTAAACTAACATTGTCTGTGATTACTGTCATCAAGACATAGTTTTCCCCTGGTATTTGAATAGGTTCATATGAACTATCTAAATTGTTCTTAAAAAATCCCCTTCACCTAGAATTGATTTTTTTTAATAGGACCATAATTTGTTCATAAATCTAAATGTCAGAATTTCTGAGCAACCAGTACATTGCTTAGTAAGAATGAAAAGTACCAAAGTCACTTGGTTTGTTCAGCCTGGAGGAGACTTCATTGTGGTCTTCAACATCCTCACGAGGAGAAGCAGAGGGACCAGTACTGATCTCTTCACTCTCATGACCAGTGAAAAAATTCAAAGAAATGGCATGAAGCTGAGTCAGGGGAGGTTTAGGTTGGACATCAAGCGGAAGTTTTTCACCCAGAAGGTGGTTGAGCCCTGAAACAAGCTCCCCAGGGAAGTGGTCACAGCACCAAACCTGATGGAGTTCATGAAGGGTTTGGACAATGCTCTCAGGCACAGGGGGACTCTAGAGGTGTCCTCTGCAGGGGCAGGAGTTGGACTTGATAATCCTGATAGGTCCTTCCAACTCAAGATAGTCTGTGATATGGTGAATCTATATTTAACTATTTCCCCAGAACATTTACCTGTAAACCACAAGTTTTAAAACCTTGCTTGTTAGGAAATATGAATAGGTTTGGTTTGGCTGTACCATTAGTCCTACCCAAGAACTTTTTCATTGGTCTTCAGTAGTTTGAAATAGCTTTTCTAGAATTTTTCCTGTTCCTAGCTCCATGAGTTGCATATTGTTTCTAGGCATGAATCAATGCCTGACTGTTTAACACACATGCATTCAACTAGTAATAACCTGCATGTGTAAAGTCCTAATAGTTCCTTCTTCCTCCTCCTTGAACAGTGGCAGCCTCAGGAGAGGTATTTATGAAGAACATATGTAGCATCCCTGATATTCATAGTTTTATGTTAAACATGATCTTATGATATATACACCTAAAATGTCAATTTATGGCATGCACTATAGAGAGCAGAAGAGTGAACAAACAATATATATTTCAATTCCTATTTGATAATAAATAATAATATATAAAGATAATATAAGATTTACTTTCTGAGACTAATTCCTAACTATAATCATGCTCATAGTATTAGACCTGTAATGGCTGAGACATTGCTTCACCTACTGCGGCAATACAGTGTGTATTTCTGTTTGCCCACTGAAAAGCTTGGCAAACTTACCAAGCTCTCAAACCCATGACCTCCCAATATTAAATTTATTTCCATAATCTTAGCTCATTCGGTGAGTAATTTTACATGGCAAGAGCTTTCCCATAATATTATATGACATGATATGATGTATCATGCCAGCAAACATTCATTAGTATTTCTGTGCCTCTGTATCATTGTAAATACTTACACCCTGTGGTGAATCAAGTTCACTGTCTGTGTTAAAAACTGCAAAATTACCAGTATGTCCACTAATTCCTAATTGGTGTTATATATTGGGTTCCATTTTTAAAAGTTTAAACTCCAGCAAAAAAGTTGTGTT
This sequence comes from Lanius collurio, assembly GCA_020086605.1. Classification (NCBI taxonomy): domain Eukaryota; kingdom Metazoa; phylum Chordata; class Aves; order Passeriformes; family Laniidae; genus Lanius; species Lanius collurio. The sequence goes on from JACBWW010000003.1 coordinate 37,177,327, forward strand.
TGAGTCAGTAGGAATAATACCTTGCATAGGTCAAAATCTCTGAATTTTCAAGCTTCTTTTGCTGGTGAGACAGGTCTGAAATGCTGAGCACAATCTTGATTTATATTTACAATAGATTTGAAATTCAGAACAGATGTAGTGAAAAACTTCTCAAATCTGTAGGGAAATGGAGATCCTTTGTAACGAGGCGAGGTGATATTGTTGTCTATTGAAATTTGTAGTGGGAGGAAAGAATGATTTGAAAAGGAAATAAAGTTAAGGTCATTTTAACTAAGGATGTAAAAAATCTAATACATATTGACTACACACAAATAAGTTTATACTGACTAACACAAGTGTGTTCTAGGCATAGCAAAGAAATATCTTTATCAATTTTTCTGCCAACTGCCTTTCCAAAGGCTTTATCTTTCTCTCAGTTTATTCAAAGCTGTTCTTCAGATTTTTGTCTACATTGCTTTTATAATTTCTGACTGCTATTTTGTTTTTTCCTCTTTCTCCATGGTTTGCCTCAACTCTGTATTACACTTTTTTAAGGAATAGCAGTGCACTGCTTAACATTGCCTACAATTAGGGCAAAAATTTTATACTATTTTTGAACATAAGCAGTGACATTCTGTAGAAAGTTCTATTACTATAATGTAGTGAAAACTTTCTTATGTATGCATGAAAATGTGTATAACTTCCATGTCTGCCTCTGGGCTTACCTATGAATATATGTGAATTCCTTTATCTTCTACCAAATTTTAAGAGAGCCAAAATATTTCATTTCACTTTATTATACCTCCATAAATTAATACTAATGCCCATCATCACTTAACATCAAGAATTTTCTTTAACTGTCCATGTTTTTGGCAAACACAGTGTATCTCTTAGATTCAAATATAATGTATAAAAGGCTAATTTCCTAAATCAAATTACAAGTTAATGCTGTAATTGTTTTTTGTCAAATAATTCAAATGTTTACTAAGTCTGTGAAATTAAATATTTGTTTATATCAAGATTATTCTGATGAAAATGGATGTAAAAGAGGAAGAGTTTTGTTCTGTTTTTCTCAGTTGGGGAAATTATAGCAAAACTATTGGTTTTACTTGCTTCTGAATTGTGTTACAGTGGGAGCCTGTACTGGGTCCCAGGTCCCACTGGTCACGTTATAGATGCTTCCAGCTTGAGGTAGAGTTGTTATTTGAAAGAGGTGTGGACAAAGAAAAAAATAGGTTGGCAGATTAAGAAGCTAAAAGTGTAATTTTAAAAAGTTTTTTATATTTTATCTCAGTTTACACTATTGTGGTTAATTACAATCTTAAAACAGTGGGATTTCGTATTTTTTATTTTGCTAATAATGTGTAATTGAAATAAAATTCATCTGAACTTCCTAATGATGAACTACTATAAGATAAGTAAATCCTTATACACATATGATTAGATTATAAATTTTTGGCTTGATATCTATGCATTTGTACAGCAAATACAATACAGTTGTATAATAGAACCATAATCCTGAATGAGGTACTATTGTAATATACATTTATATTAGAAGGCCGATCTAAGTTTTACTTTACTTATATAAAAACATATTATGATTTCTTAGCATAGGTCTGCTACTTAAATACTACAACTGCTTTCTACAACATGACAATTTTCACAAGAAGGTTTTTACATTGATGGATGAACCCTTATTATTGCTCAACATTTTTTTCTGTGAAACTTGATTTAATGGTAACACCTCCCACTTTCACAACACAGAAATGAGAGCCAAAGTAAAATGAAAGAACTGACTTCATTCTAGAGCATGCAATCATTGACAGGAAAACCACAAATCCTTAACGTATTTAATTTTGATGTGTAATTGTCAACACAGTATAAATACAAACACATGTAAACACATGTAATTATGGATATGTATACACTAAAGATTTAAAAATATTTTAATAAATATTTGTATATGTATAAAATTTTAAATGGCTTTTTGGAAGGAGCATTTGATTTATAGAGCATAAAATCACAGAATAGGCTGGGTTGGAAAGGACCTTAAGGATCACCTAGTTTCAATCCTCCTGCCATGGGCAGGATCAACTTCCACCAGACCAGGTTGATCAGAGCCCCTTCCAACCTAGCCTTGAACACTTCCAGGGCTGAGGCATCCACAACTTCTCTGGGCAAACTGTTCTGGTTCCTTGCCACCTTCAAAGGAAATAATTTCTTCCTCATATGTAACCTAAAGCTATCCTCTTTCATCTTAAGGCCATTCCCCTTTGTCCTACCACTCACTACTTGCCCTGGTGAAAAACCCCTCCCAGCTTTCTTATAGATGCCTTTTGTACCAGAAGACTGCTGAAAGGTCTTCCCAGAGCTGTCTCTTCTCCAGGCTGAACAGCCCCAGCTCTCTGTTTGTCTGCTTAGGAGAGGCCCCAGCTCTCTGATCATCTCTGTGGCCCGTCTGTACACTTGGTCCAAAAGGTCCACATCCATCTTATTTTGGGGGGCCCAGAGCTGGACAGAGTATGGGGTCCCATGAGAGTAGGGAGAATCCCCTCCCTTGACCTATTAGTCATGTTTCTTTTGATGCAGCCCAGGATATGGTTGGCTTTCTGGGCTGCAATTGCACATTACTGTAATACACTCTCTTTTAAATCACCTACCAAAAATTTTCTATAAATCTGACTTCTACTTCCACCTGCTTTCTTTCCATTATTTCAACCAAAAAGTTCTCAAGGATAATTGTGTGGGTTCTTGACCCACAGTTATCCTTCTCAGATGGGGGAGGAAAATCCTTGGCAGGAATAAGAGACGAACAGGACTTTTCGATCTTTTCTTCTTCAGTTTGTTTGTTATATCTTATCAGTAATTTACATGCTGCCAACATAGCATGAAGCAGAGAAAACTAAAAAAGACACCACCCAGGCAAATCAAGGCCCTTTTAAAGATAAATCACCCAATTGCCACAAAGAATGTACATTATTTTTACTTTTCTACCAATGCCTAATGAGTTATATATTCACACAGACGTATACTGTGGCAGTTCTTAGCCAATTATTTTGTGCTAACAATACTGCAGAAAATGGAGTAGATGAACAAGAAGGAAGGGACCTGAAAAACAACAGTTCTTCATCTTGCCTTCACTCACCATATTAAACCCAAACCTCCAAATTTTTCACCCTGTGACAAACTATATTATACTACTGCCTAACTCACACCCTTGTAGATTCTAGTTTGTCCTAAAGCCTTGGCCACCCTCTTCATGGGTGAAGGTTAAAAACAGTGTTTTCCTGGGGGCTTGGATCTCTCAGAACAGACAGAGAAACCTTCCCTGCACTCTGGGTTCCAACAGATAATTGAACTATATATTTAGTAATCCTGTAGTTCTGCTTTGAAGATACGAGTCAACTTTTTCTGTTGAAGATTCTCTTATAAGTATGCACCTCAGAAGATAGGCATATGGTTTGCTTCTATGTATGGGAGCAAAGGTGTTAAATCATGCTTTGAAATTCAATTGCTATATACTAAAATGCTATTTTTTTTTGGTTCTAAATTATTTTAATACTTATGTTTTAAGTTATTTTATACATTAGTTCATCACTGAGTTTTCTAGTAGAGTTGTTCACCATGTACAACTGTCCTACATTTAAGAAAAAAACCTGACTATCAAATTAGAAAATGAAAGCAACTTCTCTGGCATCTCATATGTGCTTGAGATCAATTCCAGTCTTCTGTCTGCCTGGATGTAATTTTGACAGTTACAAAAGTGTACCTTTTTCAAGTGCACCCACACCATAAATCAGCCATGCTAATCATACTGCTGTGTTTACAGCTCCACTATTTTAAAGGCATTTCTAAACTTATGAAAAAATTACTTTTTGCCTTCTTTTATACTACAGACTAGTATTGAGACAAGAAGAGATATCCACAGAATCTCTTGAAAAATAATGACAAATTCTGTTGCTTCCTTATTTTAAACAAATCCAAAACCCCTTTTATGTTAATATTTATATAGATGTTAAAATGTTTAATCAACACATTTATTATTATGTAATCATAACTTAATTTAACAAGTTATAAAATGTATGAAATGAGCTATTTTTTTCAAATATTCTTCATAGGTTGTCATTAGTAATGCTTCTTTATTTTATGGTTTTACAGGTTCTGCTGGTTTATACATGTTTTACTTTGGATCAACATGAGGGCAACTGACACAAACTTAGCCTATTTCTCACGTTTCCTTTTTAAAATATTGGAAAACTATTTTCTTTCTTTTTTTCCTAGTCCTCTGGAAGCTTCCTCAGAATTCTGAGATTGATTTTTGATAATGATTAATTGATAATTGAGTTTAATTATTTAGAAGCATCCTCAAAAAATCTCAAAAATTTCCTTAAGTAAAAGCTACCAAATCTTGATAATTACTAAAATTAAATTCAATGACTGTCATCTAACATAGTTCTAACAGATGGAACAGAAAGAATTTTCTTGGCATGCTAAATTAAAGTTACATAATTGTGCTTCCAACAATAGTAATATGCAGAAAGTGTAGGTCTTTTATATCTTATACTGTCAGTTCTCTCTCCCTTTTTTTTTTTTTTTTTTTTTAATGAAAGTACTTCCTATACGGCATTGTTAACATTTGTTTCATCCTGGAATACTGATTTTTTTTTTTTTTTTTTTGCATTGTCAGAAAGAGGAAGGTAAGCATTGAAAGTCTTTTTTCCTTTTAATGTATTTTGGTTGTATGTGTAAAAGTGTTGCCAGCAGGGAGGCCACAGGGATTGCCCCATGTTGGATTTACTGATTCCAGCCAGCCCCTCCAGACCCCACCACAGCACATCACCAAGCCCATCAGCCAAGATGGTACAGCCTCTGATAAAAGGTATTTAGGAAAGGGCAGAACCATTGCACTGTTGGAGCAGTGAGGAAGAGGGATAGGGGAAGTGAGAAATTGTAGAGGGGATACCAAGGTCAGGGAGGTGGAAGAGGGAGAAGAGGAAGAGGAAAAAGGGAGGAGGAAGGGAGGAATCTATGTCGTTTGCCTAGATTTCAAGGCCTTGACTGAAGCAATACCAGTACATGCTTTTTGTTTTTCAATAGCAGTGAAAAAACAAAATGTATTAAGTTTAAAGGCTGAATTATTAAAATACAATTTTCAGAGAAAAGAACACAACTCAAAAATGCTTAAAGGTTGAGTTGTGAGTACATTCTGAATAGCATAAGTGAGATGGTAAAAATATGTAAACTCCTGCAAATGAAGTAGTGACTTTGAGGAAAAAATGATATTTTTAATTCATGATATCTTAAACCTTGTTCTTGATTGTGTCGAGTACTGAATATGTTTTCAAGTTACCCTTTGTGAAGTTAGCACGTAGTCAATTTGCCAGGCAAGAGTGAGTAGTTCAGCTAAACCTGGCTGAAATTTGTCTACAGTTTGTACAAGGAATATCTTCTATATTCAGAAGTTTTCAGTCAAGGCAAAAAAGAGAAGTAGGGGGTATTTTTCAGTTATTGGTTTACATTTACCTTAATTTAGGAAATTACCTTGAAATTAATATCCTAAGTCATTGCATCAATCCTTGATGTTGCAGACGTATCTTAAGATACACCTTAGAAATTAGGCAAACTCCATCTTGAAAGTACATTGGTTATTTTTCCTGCTACTCCCACCTTTAATTAGAAATTTGTTTAGGATTTTCATTAATAATAAGTATTTCTGAGATTCAATAACATTTTTAAGAAAATAAAGTCCTGAGATACTGGAATCTTCACAAACATTACATGTAACTCTACATCTTGGTGTTAATTTAAAATACAGTAAGGAGTCTGTATTACTCTATCACAATAATAGCAAAAATAGAAACTATAGTCATTGAGTAAGAAATTAGAGCTTTTTAGCTTATCTTAAAAATAGTTTTTATACATTTTTAATTTTAAATGTGAGCTACAAAAGTGTAAAATTCTAAATAGCTAATAGACTGTATGCCACTAGCCCAATTTAAAGACATGACAAATCCCAATTTGTAGTAAATAAGTATATAGGAATATGATGTTTATCTTCCAAATAAAACATAGATTACTATGTATGTGAAATAAATCTCAAAAATTTATTTAATTTTTTCTTAAGGAAGATAAAATGTAGAATGTGAACTATATAAAAAAATAGTAAAAAAAAATGCAATTCTTATGAATTATTTTATTAAATGCAAATATAATAGAAATAAAAAGTAATTTTTAAATAGGACTATATAAATTACAATGTACATAAGACTAGACATAAAAGTATTATTTTCATAGAGATAACAAAAATTATTTAGATTTAAGGTGGGATGGAGCTATCCAGAACTGACACTAAAAATTATGAAAGGCTAGAATTTAAGCTGGTAATTAACCTGGGAACTTAATCTAACAATTTTGGTGCAACATCAATTTTGCATTGGATTAAATAAAAAGTTTTAATAAGAAAACGACACAGATATAGCAGAACCAGACAGTGTTAAGTAATTTAATAATTACAGCAAATTAATTACTTGTAAAACTGCTCCATAAAACTCCACTACTTGATAAGAATGTGGACCCCTGGAAGAAAGGTGAATCATCAAATAGTGCATAAACACAGAATGCATCATGACTGTAAAGGTTTCTTTTTAAAAGAAGAGGAAGGAAGGAATCTTGGCAATGCAAATGAAAGGCCTGTGCACAGGAGGGGCAGAAAATAATGAGGAAGCCAATGATATTTGCAAGCCTGAGCAGCTGCAAGGGCCAAGTCTCTTCCTGCAGTATGAAGGAATGAGCAGGAAAGGAGTTACTCAAGTACGTGTGTGTTCATACCCAGATATTAATATATTTCTTTATGAGTTAAGGAAGAATTCAGTATTTGAATTTTGCAACTTAATCTTATATGCTAAACATAATGTAGATAACATATAAAAATTATCAATATCTAAGCAGAACTATTTGTTGACACTTGTGATTTATTATTGAGTAGGATTATTTGCAATGCTTACGGTTCTTAATAACTTTTTTAATAACTTTTTTTTTAGTTCTCTCCACTGACACAAAACTATATATAGACTTGAAGATACCTGGAAGGAAATTTTGTCAAAAGAATTCGTAAAAGCATAAGGAAACTATTAGATGTAGTTTTCAGTAATTTAAATTTCTGATATTTGATTTTTAAATGATGAAACATCCAATAACCCAAATGACCCTGCACAAACATATACAAGGAATAAATTATTTCAAATGAAAGTACAAAAATTATTTGTTCAGCTGCTCTAGTGGCTGGAAGGTTAGGAACAAAAGCTATTATTGTTCAGTGTATTTTTTCACAGGAAATAGACAGTGGCAAACATACAGTAGTTCAACACATGAGATCAGAGACACAGTTTTTATAGCAAACCAAAACCAGATGTTGGAGGGACTCAAGACCTTTACAGAAATTATTACTTATGTTTGCCTTTGAAAGCAAAGAAGGTTTACAGAGAGTCATGTACCTGATTAAGAAAAAGACAGGTTACAAAAGCTATTCATTCAAGGAAAAATATTTGCCATACAGACTGTTTTATATATAGCAGTTAGTTATGTACATAGGATTTGAAGTTTACTTTCATTTGGTTTTTGAATGAGTATGCTAACTTCTTCATAATACAAAATAACTTTAGAAATAAGAAAAAAGTTAAATATTTTTAAACTGAAGGCCAGAATCATGCAGTAAGCCCTTGGAGTTTAAGTTCCATCATTAACGGATACAGAATTAGGCATTAAAGAATACTTTTATTTTAAGGTTTATCAGAGAAAAAATTAAATGTATGGTACTATAAAGGTAGTATGTAACTTTTCATATAGCATAAAATCTTTCTCTAGTTAAATATTAATGATTTGAGATCAGTGGATGCTAACTGATTTAATAGGAATTTGATGGAATAATCAAAAATAAGTTCTCAGTGCTGCATTTGTGCCGGTTTCTTGAAAATAGGCACTTAGGTAGGAAAAAAGGAGCGAGACCATAATGTGCTAGGCACCAAGGTTTATCTGCCATAGGACACAGATCTACAGGAAATGAAACTTTACTTCTAGTACCTCCTAAACTATTTGTTTCCTAGGCTTGTTCAGACCATCTTATATAGGCATTGGGCTGACATTTCCTACCAAAGGCTTCATTTCCTATCAAGGATTTTCATTTTTTTTCTGTGTCCTCTTTTTCACAACGATGGGTTTAAATAGATTTAAAAAACTTTGGCACTCATCTGTCTTGGTTTGAAAAGACACATCTGCTAAGGAAGGCAGGAGCCTCCCTTGAAGTGAAGGATGCAACCCCCTTCTCTCTGAATTACTATAATTTCAAAATTAAGGTGCTTTCAGGCAAAGATATAAAGAATAGGAATAATAGTTCTTTACTAAAATACAGATGTATAAACAGGCAAACAAACAACAATAACTATCCTGGTGACAACAAACAGAACCGCAAACCCAGTGCAGCCTCTCTCAGCTGTCAGGCCCTTTTCCCCTTTGGTGCAGTTCCAGTCACAGCTGGCAGGGGCGCTGGCGGCTCCCGGTGAGCAGGGCAGGTGCGATGGTTCCCCCGCGGCTGCAGGGGGCGCTCCGGAGCGAGCTCGGGGAGCACGCAGTGATGGCGGCCTGGGATCCGGGAAGGGATGGAAGAAAGGCTTCACAAACCTCCCTGGACAGCTGATCCTGGGGTCTGTCCGGGCTCTCCTGTCCAGGCAGGCTGGAGCAGCAGTAGGAGCACAACTTCCGGGTGGCAGGCGAGATGTATCGAGCTGCGGAGCTGTGGTAGGAATCCTCGGAGGTCTCGGCAGGCAGGACGGGCAGGGCTGCAGAGCAGCGAAGGCTGAGGCAGCAGGGTCTGCAGCTCAGCTCCCAGCGAGGCAGGGAAGGACAGGTTTGGGATCCCCGGGTTTCTCCAGCAGAGAGGAAGACCAGCAGGAAGCCTGCAGTGCTGATGAGAATGGTCTCTCCCCATCTCCACACCGAGTCCCGGGCACACCCAGGTGAGAACAGTAGCCCAAAGTCGGCTCCTCCTCTCAGCCAGTTCTTTTGTTTCTTCCAAGTACCCAGCAATTTATTGCCTCAGTAACATATGTGGGAGAAAATTCCTCAAGAGAAAGGGAACTTCCAAAACCCCAACATCATCTTAATTTTAGTCCTTTTTTTAGTCCATTTCCTCTAGATCTTTAGAGTCTTGAAGATCTGGAGTTGGGTAATCCTGCTTTGTTGGAGAGATTTCTGTAGGTAATATGTGATGAGTAATTGAAAGCATTGTAAGAGACTATAACATCAGAGAAATTGTTGGACATGTAGTCACCATCAAAGAGAAGTTTTTGCCGTTTTGTTTTAACTCATAATTTGAAATCTGTTAGGCTTTTTAAAGCTTCCCGTGCATTAAATATATAAATTAAATGCATTACAAGTAAATTGATAATCATCTTAATATAATACCAATAATTAAATGAACTTATATACATTAGGTCTCAAAGAATATTTGTAAGCAATCAGAAAAAAATAACCTGAACTTCAAGTTTCTTAAAGTAGAACATCAAAACTTAAAAGTAAGTTGTAGTGGGTTGAATCTGAGTTGATAGACAGATTTTTAGACCAATAACGCTTCTTATAATTTACTCATTTAAACCGCACAGAAAGGTGGGAGTTCCTCTTGTTCCAGCTCACCTAAGGGAGGTTGGGTGGCTTCAGAGCCTCTGGGCCCTGCCGGGCCGGGCCGGGTCAGGCCAAAGCCCCGGCCCCCTTCCCCTCTTCCTGATGCCGCAGCACAGAGCCTGGGTCACTGGGGGAGGAACCATCCCAGAGCCCAGGCGGCTAAACCCAGGCATGGACTGCTAAACCCAGCCATAGACTGCCAGACAGCTGGACCCAGCCATGGACTGCTAAACCCAGCCATAGACTGCCAGACAGCTGGACCCAGCCATGGACTTCTACGCAGCTAAACCCAGCCATGGACTGCTACACAGCTAAACCCAGCCATGGACTGCCAGACAGCTAAACCCAGCCATGGACTGCTGCACAGCTAAAATCTTTCCAGAGTGGCTTTTTGGGACTTGTGGGTCCCCCTGTTCTGCACACGGAGCTGGCGGGAGCCGGCGGCAGCCTCCTTTCTGCAGCCAGCGCACTTCGGGCTGAACTGAAGAAAACACCATGCAGCCAGCAGCACAAAAAGAGCGAGGCTTTCTTCACCATAAAGCCTGAACAAGAACATTCTTCACCTCACTACAACAGTTTCAGAGTCAGAAAAAGAGTGAGCCACATGAGACGGAGCTGGAAACGGCGATGGAGGAAAGCGGCGGTGCCGCATTCTACACGTGTAGCTTAGAAATCCTTCTTGCATGCAGTGGTAAGAAACTGTAATATTTCAAACTGTTTGTCTCTTTAATCCATTTGAAGTGTATGGGGAGATGGAAGACTTACATGTGGCCCGTGAAGTTTGTGAAGAGAGAGTGCCTATGCCAAGATATGTGGAAGCAGTGAGAGGCTTTTAAAGATTTGTAGCAGAAAAAGCCTTTGTGTTCAGGCCAAAATGACCCATCCTTAAAAAGGTTGATAACCCCATGTGATGGCCCATGTGTGGCACTGTGAGAAAACTGATATTTTTCCATAGAAGAGATGTCTTACACCACAGCAGATTGTTTCTTTCTGGGCCGGGTCTGTTGTTGGGGGCAGTTTGAAGAACCACGCAAAAGAAAAAGAAACCCTTTTTTCCTTAAGCATGAGAGGGAGATTTTTCGAGAACTGTAACACTGACTAGAATCCTCTGTTGTGTTATCTTTTGTGCTAGTTAAGAGTAAAGTGCTGAGAAGAAGGGGGGGGAGTGGTTTGTTTTAATTTCTTGTTATAGCTTTTAATTCTGTTAGTAATAAAACTTTCTCCTTGTACTGCAACCGTTTAAGTTTGAACCTGTTTTGCCTCGCAGCTATCTAGTTTTTCTCAATATTTTCTTATTTTGTTTTCCTTATAAAAGAACTGATGTTTTAGATGCTTGACGCTTAGTTGTGTCAAACCACAACATAAGTTTTGATTAGAAGAACTTCATCCTGTTAAATACAATTCCAAGTGGAAGTTCTTTGAGCAGAATCTGTGGAATTTGCTTTACCTAGTACCCACTTGCAGATGCAATCTAGTTAGAAACTCTGTTAGAGAAAAGAAATGTCTTTACATCTTCTCAACAAAGTTTCAAATATGCAGTTTGAGTTTAAATTGAAAATAAATATATAAGCCTGTGTAAAATTCAGATCTTAATAGAAACAGGAAAACCTGGACTAGACTCTACTGAACAGATCAGCTAGACTGCCCTTAATCTATTATGGTTATGCTTAGACAATAAGTATTATTGGTAACATTTTATCTTCTCTGTTGGATTAAATATCTATAATTGTGAAAATATGGGCTTTTAAATGATATCAAGTGCTTAAACATTTGATAGTAACAAATTCCCATTATATTATAGTTTTAAAAATTGTTACTGAATTTCCACAAGAAAAAATCATCTATCATGAACTTGTATTCAGTTAAAGTTCATTTATGCCATTCTGCAGTTTGATCCACCTTTGCACTGTGCATAACAAGGCAGTAACTGTAATATACCTTATCTTATTAGAACTTCAACTTTTTTTTCTTTTTGAGAATTTTCTTGCAGTGATGGTCTACTTAAATATAGAGGTTGAAACTGAGGACATGGATTTATATTGATCTGGGAAGATACTACTTGCATACAAAGATGTGTGTAATAGCATCTATTGCAAAATATTATTGGATCTACACATTTTCCTTCTTCTTACATTGATATACTGTATATGAATCAAATATATAATGTTAGAATTTATGGGATGAGCTAATAATTTAACATTCCATTGAGATTTAATGGAAACGTTACACAGTTGTCTTTAAATGCTTCTGCATACATTTATGAAGGATTCAGCACAGGCTGATACTGGAGGCAGTGTTCTGAGCCAGATGAACCAAGTACTTATCCAAATCTTTTGATCTTGGTGTAGATACAAATGAGCAATTGTAAGAAAAGAGAAATTTTTTCTGTCTGGCTTCTACTAGGAAGGTGTAAACATCACAAGTTAAGCTACAATGATAAATAGTGTTTCTAATTGGCATCCTTGCTGATCATTTCAAAGAGATAAATGATCAAAGAAACTGGGCTACTCTCCTGTACGTAGAGATGAATCTTCCAGCTCAGGATTAATGTAGTTTCATGGTGATTGTTTTTCAACATGGGTATACAGAATTGAAAAATGCTGCTTACTGTTACTTCTCACCTTATAATATATTAGGGAAATAAATACATAATGGCCAACATTAAAGTAAGGAACAAAAAATGCTACCATCTCTGTTAGTGGAGTAGAGCAACAATTAATTTTATGGCTAGTATGTTAAGCATGGAAAGTCTGCTAACGAGGTAATAAGGATGTGTTACATCAAGAACTTTTATAAGACATGCATAAAGCTCTGGGGTGATTTTAAAGGTACTTCAAAAACTAAATTCAACAACAGCAAAATTCACAGGATACTAGAATGTAAAAAAAAATGTAAATGTAATCTTAACTAGTAAAATAAGTTATATTATCTGCATTAGAAGATAAAATGCCAGCAGGTGTAGTTCACAAGCTCATGTGTACTTTTGTCTGTTTAAGGATAAATCAAGATTAAGGGTAGTATCGCAGAAGAAACTATTCTCTTGAAAAGAGATTGGTTTGGTATATGTTACTTATTTGGCCTCTACTAGCCAAAAGGATTATGAGTGAGCATGAGGCAAACATTTTGGACATTTCCTTGTTATAGTTACATTATATTGGTGGCAAAAAGGCACTTACATATTTATATGAGCAATCATACAATATTTTATACAATAATTTTCAAATTTCTGTAGGACTGGGCAAAGCACTGCCATTATGCTTAGAACAATGAAAGTTTGCATAGCAAAATGGCCTTGAGTTTACCTAGGTCAGCACTTTGTAAATTCAGGTAAGTGGTAGGTACTGCTAAAGGTTAATGGGGTTGTACAGGAATGGGGGTAGCATCTGATGAACAATGGATGCAGAGGCAGCGGATTTCTGCCTCCATTTCTTTCTTCTGCCTGACAATACCACCAGTGGAATCACCAGAGGTCTCCTCCCTACCCTTCTACTATTTTCTTTGTTTCACAGGAATGATCTATATTTTTACCCTTCACCCATACTGCTCCATTCTTTTGATAATAAAAGTCAGCTTTAACTACATTTCTGGGGAACCCAAGCCAACTGTTTCCATGAGTAATAGAAGGACAAATAAAAGCAAAAGAGAACTACTTCTGTAATAGTTAATAGGGTTAGTTCAATTAGCATTGAAAGTATTCAAAACAAATTTTTTAAAATTTTTTTAAAAAGTATGGGAAAGAATAGATAAAGTTAAAAACTGCTAATTGGTTATGATGTTACTGTAACACTGTTTATATTTGCAGTGTATTAAGAGGCATAGTAGTGCATAAACTTCAATTTCATTTTATATTTCCTAATATTGTAACATAAAATAGAAAAGTCATTATCTTATACTAACATGTGCTATACTGTTTCATGGAATTGAAGGATTCAGTCATATTGAGTTCTGCTGTAAAGGTACATCTTCTCAGCTCTAGAAATCCATGATCTCTCTGAAAATAAAAATTTAAAATGCAAAACCCTTGAGTTGATCATAAAAGCCAAAAGATATTATTAGAAATTTATATTTACAAATCCTCTGCATATACACTCATCCACACATGTTATCCAGTTAAATATTTTTTCCAGTAGATGCTACACAAAACTCTACAAGGCCTCTTTTGACTTTAACAAGTTTTGTATCTATTCTGATAATGTCATATGTCCTTAAAATCTTCTAGTAGTGGCAGTCTCCACAAACAATTTTCTTACATTACAGAAGTATATTTTGCTGCATATGTTGTATAAATTTATCTTCTATTATTTATATTTGCATTTTAAAAATATATTAAATTCTACTAGCTTTGAGATGCTACACTTCTACCTTTTTTAATAAATACCTATGCTGGGAAAGAACTGCACTTCAATAACCTATGTAAACATATTGCATATTATTAGACCTTAAAATTACATGTTTGACAGATAGCACACATTTTCTCAAGGGTATTATTACAATCTGTGAAACTTATTAACTGTGATTTCATAGGTAATGACAAATAATAATAAAAAAAAGCATCTGTTCTTTAAGTCAAAGCATTTGTCCACAGATAATAAAAAGTCATAATTTCCATACATGACTGAGAAAAAAAAAATTGCCACCTTTATCTGGTTCCATTCATCTGATCAAAAAGACATAGCAAACCAAAAGCTTTTATATTTCAAATGTTTATAAATTTGGGATTCCATATAGCAACTTTTTTGGACTTGACTAAAAGCCTGTTAAGACCCTGGAAGTGCAAAGTATGTCTGTAAAAAAAAAGATAAAGAAGAAAACCTGCAGAAATTTCCAATCAGAAACACAGGGGTTGGGTGGAATGTACAGCAATACCAGATGGTCATGGCTTATACTCTTGGACATTGTTGATCCAAATAGTTTTCCTACATAATATATATTTTTCTGCTAATGTGAGCATATTCTATGCTCTTGTAGAATCTGCAGCTAGTTTAGATTTTTCTTCACCCCTTGTCTCCTTCTCCCCAATCATTATAGCTATTTCTGCTTCTTCATTAATGTGGGGATTTTAGATGATTTTTCTTTTACTGAATGAAATACTTCAGCAGTTTCTTATACCTATTCATTTTTAATGACCCAGCAGCTGAGCATCATGGAAGAGAGTCCATCCTGAACAGTTCATACTCCCATGTCTTCCTGAAATAAAACAATTTTTGCTTGCAGAAGTTCTTTTATTTTTTTAAGCATTTTGAGAATTATAACAAAGATTTGAGTAAGTTTTGCTGGAATTAAATAACCATTCAGAATTACCCTCTCACAAATCAAAAGAGGAGATTTACCACTCTGTCCTCCACAAGAGTTTATTGGTTCATAGACAAGGACGAGAGATTGGAGAAGACGGTTTTGAGTGTCTTGAGTGAAAAGAAGGAATTAAATCTGTTTCTTGCAAGGTAGAAGAATGATCTCAAAACTGGTTAGTGATTTGTTTTAAATACAACAAAATGAACAAATTAATGAAGAAAACATAAATACTAAAGTGGCTTTTCATGAAACCATAGTTTGTGGTGTGGCAGGCCCTGTACAAGAAATTTAAATTTATATTATAATGGGTCTGGGAGATTTTCTAAAAACAAGTGTCTTAACATGACATATCTTTATATGACAACATCAAGAAAGCATTTTGGCAGGGAAAAAAATGAAGGATTTAACATCTGAAAAACTGGTAAACAACAACTGATTAGCATGATTTTGATTTCCCTTCCAGTGGATCCAGAGTACCTCTGCAGCCAGGTAACAATATGGTAGTTTTCATTATGTACCAAGAATAAGTAACGTACCAAATAAAATTTAAATCTCTGACTTTTCTGTGAAGTCAGCTTGGATTCTCCCAAGCAGTATTTTTTTTTTTCTTTTAGACAATGTACTATATTCATGTTAATACTTCTGTGAATGAGAAAATAATTAGCAAAGGAAAAATATTCAGTTTCAGGGTTTTTTTTCTCTATCATTATTTATTTTACCCCCATGTATCCCCATCATCTTCTGGAGATACACTTTTTTTTTTTTTTTTTCATCTTGTATCTTTCTTCTCATGTCACTCTTTTGATGCCCAGCACTCTCAAGCTTTCTGCGGGGAAGTAGGGAGAGTGACACTTTATACTGAAGCTTGATAAATGAATTCTTTGCCTTCTTGTTTCTTGGTAAGTGGACCATTAAGCTGTATGTCCTTGACTTTCCCTGTTGGTAGGATGAAAAACTATAACAACAAAAGGATTTAACATTGAGTAAATTTTATTTTACTTCCTGCACATGGTTAATAGTATATTTTATATATGATTTCCCTAATACACTACATGACTGAAAATGTGGTAGAATGATTAAAATCTGATATACTTCGTGTTTCCACAAGTCTTTTTGAAGTTTTTTATTTTAACAACTTGAGCTTTCATTCCAGCTTGCATTATGTGATGACTATAATACTACGAAAAAAAATAAAACTCCTCTACACTAGTTTTTATAACGTGCATCCTTAACTGACAATAAGTAATTGGAAAAGAATTTTTTGTATTTGTAAGGTTTGACCTTGACATTGTTTGTGTAGGCCTCCAAAGCAATTATTGTAGAAACTGAGATGGAAAACAATGGCAAAAAGCAGACAGAAATGCTTGAATTAGTGCAAATCACAAACATAGCTGAATGGTATTAGATGACAGTTTGCTTTTAATGAGGGAAGACATGAAGTAATTAAATCTTGACATACAATTATGAAAAATATCAGGTAACAAGACTGCTATGCAATATAAAATAAGAAAAGACATTTTCTGAAAACTTGCCTGATGCTCTGTCATCTGAGACTGTTCTTTATGAGTGCAGGGTGAAGGTCAAGGAGGTATCTCAACTCCATCAATCCTTTGGACAGTTACAAATGACCTTTCACTTTTCATAAGACATTCAATATTCTGAATGGGGGGGGATACATTTTTCTGTGTTTAGAAAATAGCAAAATTGAAACCTTTTATAGTGCACAAGGTGCATTTGTGTTTGCATCTCCTGAACAGCTCATTCATTTTTAAATGTTCATTGACACCAATATCTCATTTACATGAAGTAAACAATTTTAAAATGCTGTATCTGTTTCAACATGTATTTTAATTTTTCATATTTGTATTACATTAATTTTTATGATTTTTTAAATGTGTATTCTATTTTTTCTTCAATAAATGTTTTAAAATGCTGTAGTGCTTACACATGTATGGCTTTGAATGGCTGCTGTTTTGATTTGATATTGATGCAAATCCAAATATTACACTATATTTTTTGTTTCATATTTACTTTGCAAGGATTAAATCTCAAAGTCCATTTTTATCTTGATCTCTCAAGGTGTGTATGAAAATTGCTTTGTTAGAATGCATACCACCAGGTGCATATTTCCTTGTGACTTACAGGATTCAGCTTTAATCCACAGGACTTTCTCTGTGTAAACAGAGCTTGTTCTTTGGTCACGTAAACTTTGATTCCAGTGGTACTTGTGTGAAGTAAGAATTGAGGATTTCATTGTTAATATTTTTGTACTGAGTAAAAATAATGTTGTCGAGCTACCATCTCACCTATATTTTGGAAAGCACTAAACATTTTTTCCCTTTTCCATATAAATTAATTTATTCCTCCCATTTTTTACACAAAACAAAGGAACTTGAAATTCTAGACAAGAACTTTTGCTGGACCTGTCCAATACCCTGCATGTTATGAGCAGGTAATCCTTTTGCTAACTTCAGTTGTACTTTAGTACATAAATATAGAGAAAATAAAGGAAAAAAAAATCAAAACCAAATATATCCAAACATTACAAAAGTATGTAATCTCTTCATTAAAGAAACAATTAAAAAAAACCCTTTGAAATAGAGCAGGATAACAGACTAAAAGAAGTTTTGGAACAGAAATGTAAATTTACAAAGGGAGAATGCAGGTGCATATTTTTTAGTGTCTTAGCCCACCTGCTGTATTTAATCAAAGGTATTAGAGCATACAATACAATTCTATCAGTTTAAAAGAATCTACTATTATTTTTAGTGCTGAAAGTTAGGTTTGCTTTTAACTGAACATAATTATTTATTCAAATCATTCATAATATCTCCTTCATTTCCTTTAGAAATATTATCCAAGGTCTGCCATGGGCAACAATTTGAAATAAAGCATAGGTAATTTTATTGGACTTGAAAAGCTATTCAGAACAGAATTATTACAACAATTATCTGAATCTCAAATTGGTTAAACCAAAGTGACATTCATAATATCTCAGTAATTTGTTTTCAAAACTGTGTCATGCAACAGTCTTCAAAATCATGTGATTTAGTCTACCTGTGCCTTTCTTGCTTATTTGTTCCTTACACTTTACACTGAGGTAGTTTATATACTCAGACTAGTGTAAATCACAAGTTAGCACATTTTGAGAAACACTTTTCTCTCTCTCTCTCTCTCCTTTTCTTCATAGGTAAGCTCTGAAATGGAAACATAGGAAGAAGCATTTCAGAATATTTAAGGGAAGCACTCCAGGGCAAATACTGTCCAGTATGTGCTCTTCTGTGTATAAAACATCATTAGCATGAGCTTACCTCTCAGGAATTTCAGCAAAATGAAATCAAACAGAATTATAGTCCACATAAATAGATGTTTGGAAACGTTCCCTAAGACTACTTAATTATGTTGAGACATAATGGGCGTACATATGGCAAAAATGTTGAAAACGGCTATTTAAAAATTTCAGAAAACTTCTCTTAATTTTGATGAGGTACATTCAGTTTCAAAGTAGTTGCAGAACCAGCTTCTCCTCCAGGTTGGACAGGCCAAGTGACCTCAGGCACTCCTCATATGGCTTCTCCTCAGGGCCCTTCACCATCTTCACTGTCCTCCTTTGGACGCTTTCTAACAGCTGTATATCTTTCTCATACTGTGGCACTCAAAATGAGACTCAAGGTGAGGTCACCCCAGTGCAGAGCACAGAAGGTCAATCCCCTCCCTTGCCCAGCTGGTGATGCTGTGCCTGATGCACCCCAGGACAGGGCTGGCCCTCCTGGCTGCCAGGGCACTGCTGACTCAGATTCACCTTGCCCCTGACCAGGACCCCCAGGTGCCTTTCTGTGGCTCTGCTCTCCAGCACCTCATCCC
>JACBWW010000003.1:37196527-37344526 GCA_020086605.1 Lanius collurio
TGGTGAAATGCTCAGTGATGACAAAAGTATTCATGCAGCAAGAAGTGCTTGGTCTGGAGTATTTCAAGGTCAAGGATTTTTGATTCAAAATCTGGAAAACAGAATGGTATAAAGCTATATAGTAGATGTGAAATGTTCAGCAGTGTTATAAGAAGTACAGTATGAGGAAGGTAAGTTTCACACAAACATATCCAGAATCAGTTTCAGACTCACAAATTATCTTACCACCAGCAGATTTCTCTTGAATGAATATAACTATAGGAAAAAACAAGGCCTGAGAGCTATAAGCTTTCTCCAAGTACTTTGGCATGGATATATTGGCTTGACAAATCCACTAAGAAAATGCTGAACACCAAAATTAAGTAAAGGGATATTATTTGTCATGAGACTGAGTAAAACCTCAGTAGTTATTCATGGCTTTGCAAATTTGGTATATCCTGTTGAATGAGGTATGCCACATCTTTTTTTTTCAATCCTTTCTCCTTCACAAGTCACAGAGTACACTTACCATTGAATTCCAGACCTAGTGAACTTTAATGGAACACGAGGTTTAAAGTGGGCATTCTGGCCAAAAATGCTCCAAGAAATTTTAACAACTGTTAAATATTTTCATTGATGATCAAAGACCAACTGACATGAGTAATGTCATTACAAATGTGCTTTGTTGATATTGATCTTTTGCTCTCATGACCCATGATAATGTTTGGGTCATAAACCAAAAGACAAACTATTATCCGAGCAAGTGCAAAATATCTACAAAATAAGGTGAAGTTAACTGATGGTCAGGTGCACAAAAGATCTACCAATTTTTAATAACCCTCTGTTTTCTATTGTGTATTTGAAAAAGAACATGTAAATGTGTCTGAAATGTGGATAATAGAATTGGAGACACTGTCCCTGCAGTTAAAGCCATTAAAGCCACTGGAACACTGTTGATGCTTCCAGGCTTTGGTTGCCTGTTGTAAAGCATGTCAATTTTTCTATTTGTTGGCAAGGGTCTATGTGGGAGAACTGTTCCTGTAAGGAAAAATTGACAGCCAAGAATCTGTTTACATTCTAAGACTTGTGTCTGTAGGGCTACATGCCTTCTTTGCTTTTTTCAGTGAGATCATGTTTATCTGTGTGATAGGCTTGCTTGAGTGGATGGGCTCTGTGGAGGTTTCCTTTTCTTAGCTTTGAGAAAACTGAAACATTGGAACACATTATGTATAAATGCAGGAACAGTTAGTAAACCAAACTTGGAGAGCCTTGGGGCACTTTGGTTTGTGGGTTAAATCAAGCATGAAGTCATGGGAGCAAGAATCATCTCTTCTTTGCCCATAGTTGGCAGCATAGGAAGGAATCAGGCTGGTGCAGAAACTGGAAAAAGAAAATCAGTTGAATTCCCCTGAGGCGTTGTTCTCATTATCAGGCAGTGAGTAGCTCTGGCTAGAAATAATGCTGCTCATCTACTGTGTGTCCTGCTCCTGGCTATAATGAATCACAGTTTGCCAGGCTGATGCATACACCTTGACTTTGGCAGTAATCCACTGTCATAGTTACCTATTCCCTTGTAAAACAACAGGAGGAGGGAACATTTAGTTGAGGTAGGAGTCTGCATGAAGGCAGTTCCTTGCCATCCTGGAAATGTGCCTCTGATTTCACACAGCTCCAGGCACACGAGCTCTTGCTAGGCAACTAATGTTTGAAACAAGCTGGTGGTTGATTCAGGCAACTGACTGGTATTCTCACCTCTCAGTTTGTGACAGTTTTCATTTCTGTGTATCTTCATTGCCTTTATTTCTTGTGGTTATTTCTTTTTCCCAGTCTTCTTTCTTCAGCTTGCTCTGCTGTCTGATAAGAATCTTACTGCTGACTTTCCACTATGGTTTATGCATCTCAGCTACTCAGGGTAGAAAGATGGTGAGGATTAGGTTATGAACCAGAACTCACCACTTTGTTGCCCAAGTCAGTGTTACAGGATTACTAAGCTTTGAATGTAAGTAGAAGTGTTGAAAAAAACCCCCAAGGTTATAAGCACTCTGGAATTAACAATTTTCTTTTTACATCTCTATGCAAAAATATGGGTCATTACCACTGAAGTGATAAGACTTAACTATAGACTTCATTTCTTATCTTCACTTTATGTTTTTGTTAATCAGGAGAATGGAACAGCAAATGCTTATAAAGGGGAAAGGAGAAAGGGAATGGAACAACAGAGCAGACGTTGGGACCCCTTTTTGCTTTAATTGCCAAGGAAAAATGAAGGACATTCTTGACAATGCTCATCACTTATTCTTGCACTGGAGGTGACTGACATGTATCTTTATGATATCTGCCTGTCAAACTCCTGACATTTAGGCTAAGCCAGTGCTAGCCTGTTGAGATATAACCATGTCACTTTCAAGTATCATTACCCTACATTGCAGCTCAAAATTTCATTAGACTCTATTTCCGGTTCTGCTATGCTTGGCAAATTCTCCTTGCTAAAAATAATTCAAATCCCCAAACAAACGAAGAGTCACCAATTCCCATTGGTGTCTTTTTTATATTATGGTAATTCAAGAAGTAAAAATAAATTTTCAGCATTTTCTAAAGATGTTTATGAATACTTTTAAGGATGCTTGTTATAAATTAATTATTTTTGTTTCATCTATGTCAGAAGAATTTTAAAAATAGAGTAGCAAAACAATAAAGTTAATAACATAACCTGTGGTCAAGTTAACGCCTAGGTAATTTTCAGATAGAAATTTCTGCAAAAAAATTGACTTAAAGAAGGGGACTCCAGTTGTATTTCACAAGCAAATTCAGTAAAAACAGAAGTAATTAGAAATGAAATTTGCAATAGTTTCAGAGAAAGGGAGCAAATGTGTATAGAACATATTTACAATTTCTTAAAACACATTCTCTTGTTTTCTTAAAGTTGTATAATTTTATGAAGGTTCATCTCACCAAATGAAGGTCTACACCTGAGTTAGCTGTCTAACTCAAAGACAACAAGAAAAGAGAGGCAATTGAGAGATCCTACAGGATTTGTTTCTGTATTATTTTGGATATGTCTTTTAGACAAACGATTTGTCTTTCAATTTACTTTTCTTCACTGGCTATACATGGAATTTAGGTGACTGATTCAGATTTGGATATCTCCATCATAAATACCTATGTGTGGTGTCTCCAAAAGAATAGCTAGAACTAATATTCATGTTGTTAAATTTTAATGCAAACACACATTTATAATATAATTCTGGAATTAAGTAATGCATATTTTAAAGTTATAAGCCTCATAGCTGGCAATCTGTGGGAATTATGCCCTCAACAGTTAGATTTTTGCTATTATAAATCTTCACCTTATGCAGAGAATTGGTGGATGCAATCCTATTGAAGACAGCGGTGAAAGGTAAGGGCGCTCAAGAAAGCAACATCCTCAGGTGTAAGAACAGTCCTGATACTTAAACAGGCAGATACATCAGGAGACAGGTTTGGCTAAGCAGGAATTTCCTGATAGTGCTTCAACCTGTAAAAGCAGAACACAAGGGATGGGAAAAGGGACAGAATACCAATGCCATTAAGATCTTTTGCCTTTTCTTTTATACCCCTTTCATCCCTTTTTACAACTTCTCTATTCTTAATGCTTTTTTCCTACATTCTTGGACTTGTTTGTTCAGCTAGGAGACAAAACATTTTACCTACCTTTGTAGTTAGAGGATAGTGTGCCCCAGACCCCAAGGTCCTCTCCAGAACACATTCTGTAAACTAAGATAGAACCATCCAGGGGAAGGCTCCCTAGGGAGGGGGGCTCACTCAAGCCTCTCCTTGGGGAATTTATGATAGATATGCTAATTAGTAAGACCTATAACGTTATACCAGATCTTTTGAGGGTGTGCATTGCAGTGTGCATTGAGGTGCATTTGACCTGGATGTGTGCACCTAGAGATCCTTAAAATTAATACCAAGGTGAAATCCCTTTTTCCCCTTCTTACTGTGTTTGACTCTTGATTTTAAGACCAGGAAGAGGCATCAATACAATGGTGGAGTCTAAAAGCATTGCCCGAGGAGTGTAGGGATGGTATCAGAAAAGCCAAAATTCAGCTAGAGTTCAGCCTTGAGACAGGTGTTAAGGGCAACAAGAAGAGATTCTAATCCTATGTTGTAAAAGATTGAACAAGGAGCATGCATGTCCAGTGCTAAAAGGAGTAGGTGATTTTGCAACAGCAGACACGTAAGGCTTAGGTACTCAATAATTTCCTTGTCTCAATCTCCCAGACCTCTCTGAATGATGAAAGAATTCAAGAACTATCATCAGTGGGTGAGTCAGCCATAGCTTGATAGAACTTAACCCATAAAAGTCCATGGAGACTGACAGGCTGTGTACAAGCACACTGAGAGAATGTGTTGATATCCTTGCACGATTATCTTCCATCATGTTGAAAGTGATAAAATTTATGGAAAACAGTCAGGAAGAAAGAATATGTTCCACCAATACTCAAACAAGAACATAAAAAAGATCCAGGGAACTATAGGCTATTTCAGTTTCACTTCAGTCCTTAGAAAAATAATGGATAATGTCCTCTTGTAACATGCTTTTGGGCACACAAAGGAGTCTGACACCAGGGGAAGTTGGCATGGTTTGGAGAAGGGAATTCATGCCTGATTGATCTGATCATCTTCCATGTTTAAGTGTCTGAATTTGTGGATAAGGGAAAAATAGCATGTGTAACTTACCCTGAATTTGGGAAGACTAGCAACACTATCCCACAGAATATTCTCATGTTCAACTTATGACATTGCAGTCCAGATGTGTGGCTAGCAAATAGATAAAAACTGGATGTATAGGCTGGAATTGGGGATCAGGGACTGGAGAATTATTAAGTTCTGTGTTGAGATCAGATTTGTTTAACATCTTTATCAATGACCTAGAGGAAGCAACAGAGTGCTTGTTCACCATGTCTGCAGATGACACCAAACTGGGTGGACAAGTCTATGCACTCAGGGAAGGGGTTGCCATTCAGAGGGACTTGGACAGGCCCAAAGAATGGACAAATACATTCCTTATGATATTCAGCAAGGACAAAGACTTAAGTTCTGCACGTGAGAAGGAAGAACTTCTTGCAGTGATACAGGCTGGGGAGGGATTGCTTGATGAGTGGCTCTGCTGGGAAAGATCTGCATCTCTTCACAGTCAGCTGGTTGTGAGCCAGCACTGGGCCCTGGCAGTGAAAGTGACCACCAACATCCTGGGCTTCATTGGCAGAAGCACAGCCAGTAGATGAGGGGAATTATTGTTCCCCCCTTTGCTCTGTATTTGTGGGATAGATTCTAGAACTGTGGATCTAGTTTTGACCCCACCTCTCCATGCTCCAGCTACAAGACAGATTCTGATAATGGGGCTATCAAATTGGTCAGAGACTGAACCCGCCCTCGGTTTGTTCAGCTTGGAGAAGAGACAGCTTTGGAGGCACTTAATAGAAATTCTTTATGATGACAGTAGTGGGACACTGGAACAGGCTGTTCAGGGAAGCCATAGATACCCCAGTCTCTGAAAGTGTTTAAGGTCCAGTTGGAGGCGGATTTGATCAACCTGACCTCATGAAAAATATTTCTGTCCATGGCTGGAGGAGGTGGAACTAGATGACTTATGCCCCTCCCAACAGAAAGTGTTCTATGATTATGTGACTCTGTGGTTCTATAACAGTCCATCCGTAAAACATCATGTCCAGAAAAATTGTACACTCTCCATTCCTCAAGGTTTATAAAATATTGATGTAAGGTTTTTTTTTTTGTTAATTTGTTTTAACAATTAAGACAGAGTAAGTTTTCAGCAGAGTTTTTGCCAATATGGTATAAGTGTTACTCAGATCTTCATAGCGCTCCTCTGTAAGCTTTGGACTTACAAAATTTGGGGATTTTTGTTTGTTTGTTTTATTGGCGGTCTTTTTTTTTTTTTTTTTTTTTGTCAGGAGCAAGCATGAAAAACTAGTTTGTTATGAAAAGAAAAAGATTTTCATTTCCATTGAGGACTAGTGGTACTAGTGGTCTCTTGAATATAAGACATAATGAGGCCTTATAATTAGACTGATCAGAGAGAGAAAGATAAATATAATCTATATTAAGAGTCTCAGGAAGAAGCTTGCATGCTGGAGAGTTATATATAAAAAAAATTGAACTTTTATTCATTCTCATTGTTCCAGTTTGACTAAAAGCATTCTTTCTTCATTTCTTATAATGGCTGAGAACCATCAGAATTTTGATATTCGTAATACCAAATGAAAATCTTTCTTTATACTTTCTGTACTTCTCCAGTCATCAATCTGCAGGTTAAGAAATTGAATTAATTCAAAATCAATTACTTTGTTTTAGTATCAA
The DNA here is from genome assembly GCA_020086605.1 of Lanius collurio. Lineage (NCBI taxonomy): Eukaryota > Metazoa > Chordata > Aves > Passeriformes > Laniidae > Lanius > Lanius collurio. The sequence continues at coordinate 37,202,870 of JACBWW010000003.1, forward strand.
AGCAGAACAAATAAGTCAGACTTTGAATAGCAGCCTTAAAGAAGATGAAATTATAGAAATTGTTCAATAGCTTTAATCTGTTAGTTCAGCATATAAAAAATCAGAACATTTTAATTAGCACTACTCAGTAAGAAAGTCTTGCAATTGGTTGTCTCTTTCTACCTTGCAGTCAGGACACCAGTATGAAAACAATGAATATAATGGTGGGTTCAGCAATACAGTCACAGCTTTTTAAACAGTGTTTTGTGACTCTACATACACTGGAGTTGAGATCATATCCTATTGAAAGTAACTGGTCAAAAGATGTGAAATTGGTGAATTAATTCATTTCTGAAAACTTCTTTGAAAGGCACATCAGATAGGAAACACTCAGACTGCAAAGGTTTCAGTAACCCCAATGAGATCTTAGGGTGCTAAAAATAAACTGGATACACGATGCCAAATGAAGAGACTGACACTGCCAGGAGGGTTGGCTAGATATTAAAGTATCAGGTAGAAAACGTTAGAAAGCGGAACACTAACAACTAAGTAGTTCCTTCCTCTCAGACTTTTCTTGCTTTGTAACAGGAAATAAACATCACCCTCTTCTGTGTGTCAATTTTTTAAGTGGTGGAAAAGCCAGTTCAAGGTCCCTTTTTGTCTAGGATTGGAGGTCTTGTTTGTAGCTTTTTAATCCAGGCAAATGTTACCCCATATTTTTCCTCTTTCCCTTTCAGTTCAATTATTAATTAGTACCATTATATATCAATGTACTTTCTTATTGTGATGTACCACAAACATTTGTATCCTTCCAGCTTAAATATTCTTACTGACCCTACTTCACAGACCCTTATAATTAAGCCCATAATCTACATAATAGACAGTTAAATTATCTACAGGATTTTTATTTGGGTAAAAATTTCCTGAAAATAATTTATTTTAAACATAAGCAGTTAGTTATTTACATAGACAAAAACACATATAAAGTAAATTCTTTTATAAAAATTGAACTACTATGTTTAACTAATGCTTTGCCTATTAGAATTCTGAAAATTAATAGCTCTGTATTTCACGCTCCAAATTGAAGGAAATTCTCCCTCCCACATCTATTATCACTGAATGATAACTAAACTTTTCCAAAAGTTATTCAACATCATTATTAGCATTTTTTAGCTTTGCAGCTGCTTCCAAAATAACCCGAAGTGTGGGGATGTGGGTAATATTGGTTTGCTTTGTTTCCTGAGGTAACTACCCATTTGTAATGTTCTGTCATGTCTTTGACATATTCTAAAATATAGACTTTGAATCACAACTATGTGCATCATGCTTCTCTATATTAAAGCAGCTTGTCCCCAGCAATTATCAGATTACAGCAGTCCAGTTTTCAGTACCCCTTTCTATCAATTTTGTGAACAGAGATTTGTTCCACAGTGCCTTGATGCTGTAAACCCGCCATACTTTGTTACCTTTAAGTTCTTGCAGAATGAGAACCTTCTTGAAAATTTCTCTGCATGGTTTGCTATCCCTTTTGAATGACCACAGCTCCTTTATCTCAAGCACTGTCTTCTATTTCATTGCAGACCCACATGCTCTGGGCGTGGTGACCTCTTTAAATATCTCACCTATAAACCTTTCATTCTAGTGAATGCTGCATACTGTGGCAATTTGTCTGTTGGGATCATCAGTCTTGCTCTTGAGGTTCACATATGCTCTCTTCAGATGTCTTCATCCAGGAAACACCACATCTCATTCTGCTCACAGATCATAAGATTCCTCTTTGGTTTAGGTCCCTAATCCCTCAGACTCAGAGGCTCTTTTAACTTGTAAGAATAATACTGAAAGGGTAAAAAAAGACAATAAAACTGGATGTAACGACAGCCAATCAGTCAGTAACACCACCACCTCCCCCTCTGCCTTATATCTCCCTTTCCCACTTACAATCAGCAGCAGCTGTAGTGCAATTAAACTCAGCAGGTGTTCGGAGGAATTACATTTTATCACCACCATCCCCTCTCCTCCTCTGCTCCCCCTTTTCTCCCCCCACTCCCACAAGAACCAACTGCCTTTTTTTATGGGTCTATAAAAAATAGAGCAAGTCAGATATATAACAGCACTAAAGCATCCAAAGAATTAGTAACAGAAGATGATGATATATTGAAGAAAATGTGTCCACAGATATTCACAGGGTTTTTTTTTTGGAATAAAAACATTAATATTGCTTAAACTGATAGTCATAAACTCTTCATTGTCTTTTCACTTCATATAAAGCCCTTAACTTGATTGTACAAGGTTCTGAACATTCTTGTCTGGATTCAATAATGTGATTCATCATATGATTAAGAAAACCATGATGATGTTTCATTTGGGCTACTTGCCTGCTTAAAATTACCTAAGAATGTGAGTGCAGTGATGATCACAGTGCTTAGCACCTTGCAGAATGAAATGTTAAATAAGTAATATTATCAACTCTTGAAAATACTAAATCTGGAAGGGTTGGATGGATGACCCAATTTTCTTGTTACTTGCCACTATCATTAGTCAATGAAAAAATAATTTGAAATATATTTTATACTGTATATTGCCCATTAAAAGGAAAAAAATCCTTTCTGTTTAGTGTTTTTTTCACTGATTCTTGTTCAATGTTTCCTCACTTTCTTAGGTTTCTTTAGACTTTCTCTATGATCAGTCATCATGTTATCTAGCAGATGTTTCTATTTGTATTTATTCAGCTTTACCAGTCTATTGAATCCCTGTAGGACAGCAGTCAGGCAGATAACAGTGGAAGTGACAAAGTATTCTAATGAAAAAATGTCAAAATAAAGCTACCACTTTTATATTAAAGTTCACTCTTTTTTTACTCTAAAAAAAATCACAAGGGAAAATTATAATTTTTAAACATTCTAGTTGATACTAATATTATAGAAACAATTATTTATTTTGAATTGACTATTTTAAACACTTTCAGAATTTAACATTTTATTTTACATAGCTTATATTTTTGTGTGCTATTGTTAATGCAGTAGTTTTCTGTTAGAGTTTTGCCTAAGAGCTTTTTCAAAACTGGATCTCATGCTCTTCTGCTAATAAAATTTACAGGGGTGAAAAATAAAAATTTTAATTAGTAGGACCATATGTTTCAGGGTCACAGGGTACATTTGTATCACTGACCTATGTAGCCTTTTTGTAGACTGGAGCTGTATATGCCTCCGAATTAGGTATTTTAGTAACAGCTAGTAACAGTTTTAATATTTTGTCCCAAAAATATATGACTACAATCTTCTAAAAGTATAATTTTCCTTTAAATTCTTTAAAACACTCAGAAATGTGAGTATTTTTTTCTCTAGTAAGAAATACATGCAGGTAATATTAGTTTGCAATTTAATTTCACATAAGAAGCTGAAAGGAAGAATACATTCAAATGGACCAAGTCAGTACAAAGGTTCCATACTGCTCATGGAATAAACATGAAAAGTGTAAGGAAGTCAATAATGTACTTGAAGACTGTAAAAATACACATGGGGGCACAGAAACATTGCACAAACAGATGTAACTGCTGCATTTCTTAATCTCACACTGTTGAAATTTATATTATTTCATCATAGTTTTTTTTTTCAATGCAATTCTGAAGAATTAAAGTAGCAAATAGATGAAAAAAGAACGTTAGAACCTTACTGACTGCTCTGAAAAACTTTAGCAGGACTGGAATCTTTAGAGTTAATAAGAACTTTCAACAAGTGAAGCTTTGGAATATTAAAAATAGTGAATTTTTACACATTATATGGATTGACCAATATAGTAGTACTTGACCCTATGGTGTAGGGGTATAAAACTGCTTAACCCCTAAATCAGAAAGGCTGTTGAGCATAGTAAGAAATCCTGGACTGTAGTTCAGGTTTTACAAGGCAGTGTGCTAGAGATCTTTTTGTTCTCTCCATCCCAGCCTTCTTTTTATTTTTTTTTCCATTCCTTTTGCGTCACTCTGTCTCTTTCTCCCTCTAAGCAGCCAAGAAATCAATTGCTCTCGCATTCCTTTCCCTCTGCATATAGTTGGAACATTTTTAAACCTTAGTTAATTGTAAAGTTTTTAGTTTGGCTTGGAAGTTATCAAAAGATAGACATTCCACCACATTTCTCACAGCAGTTTAACCTTCTAGAAGGAACTAATTAGAACTGAGTGAGGCATTAAGACATAATTCACTTGCCAAAAAATATTACTCATGCTAACAATAGACTTAGTTTGAATTCACCAAATATTTTCCGTTCTTCAACATTAGATGTATAAGTTACTGGAGGTGTAGTTTCTTCTTTTACCCTTTAGTCCAGTGACTGAACAGCCCTCAGGGTTATGAAACCCAAGTTTGATGTAACGGATCTGAATTGCTGTCTCTCTTCTTTGTCTCTATGGTACATTACATAATGTGGAGTATGGAAGTGGCCCCAACAGGATAATTCATTTTGTCTAAATTAACTGGCAGCATTTTTACTAGGACATTGTAATGAAAGCTCATTAACAAAGAAGAATATTAAATCTTTATCTTTGCATTTCAGAAGTGGTGTTTGAGGAAAGGGAAAGAAATGGCTTTTTTTTTTTTTCCTTATAAACATCACATCAGGCGTTCTGGAGTGGGATGTGTTAATTCCAGTACTGCAAATAGATGCTGCAAGTCAAAGATGTTAACATGATCCCATCTTTGTATAATAAGCAATTAAACAAGGTCTGGGATTTTGAGTACAAAGACACTTTGGTTTTGCCTCACAGAAATTCCTGTGTAAGTGATCACAATTGAGTAAAGCCTTTTTGAATTATTTCTAAAGATGGAGAGAAAAATGACACTAAAGTGTTTTAAAAAGGAAGTACTGAAAAATGCTTTTATTCTTAACTTTTTTTTTTTTTTTTTTTTTTTTTTTTGTCTTCTTTGCTGAAACAATCTTTATAAAAGAGAACCTTTTAGTGCTGTAGGTTAGACAGTACTATGTACAGTTCTGGTCTCAGTATTTCAAGAAAATATTGTGGAATTAGAGAAAGTACATTTAAGGGCAACTATGATTGTTAGGGAGATGGAGAATGTACTTCATGAAGAGAGACTAAAAAGTCTTGGCTCTTCAGTTTGGAGAGGAGACAGCTTTGGAGTGATGGTTTATAACTGAGTTTTACACAAATGTAAACAGTGCATAAACTGAATGCAGAACTGTTATTCATTAAATCCCGCAGCCCAAGTAGAAACTGCTCAGTGCAAAGAGCATGCATCCAGTTTAAAACAGTCCAAAGGAAATATGTAGTGAATTTATGGGATTTGCTGCCATGACACTATGTAGAAGCAAAGAATATCTGTCAATTTAAAAAACAAGATTAAGACTAATACATGGACAATAGGTCCATAAATAGATACTGAAAGCACTGAGCATAGATCTACCTCTTACACCTCTTACAGAATAATTGAAGATGTTGGTGAAGGAGATGGACAGTAGAAAGTGTCCAGTCTTGTGCATTCTCCCTGTATAGCTTCTCCTATTATCACTATTATCCAGAAAACTGGACTTGATGGTCTGAGAGCATTTTTTTTTATGTATCTGTCAGTGTCTTATGTGTGATTGCAAAAGCTGGAAGAGCTGGAAGTAATGTCATCTTGAGTGAGAGAGTGGTATCTATGAGAAGCAATGACTTCCATCTTCTGATGTTATCTTAATTCAGAACTGTGTACCAGGAGGGAGTTTCTGTTTGGCATAACTGCACTATACAAGCTGAACATTTTTGCCTTTTTGGAAGGCAGTTTTCTAGTCTGCTAAATATTTATCAACGTGAAAGCATCTCTTTATGAATGAAGAATACAATACTCCATACTATATTTGATTGTTACCCTGATTTGCTGTCATTAACAATAGTAGCAATGGTTGTTTTTGGGTTTTATTTAACACAGTAGAGGCACAAAATTAGTTAGTTGATATTAGCTACTTAGCATTGCTTGTCATTTCGCTTTGCCTTTAGACCATTCTGGATGGATTGGATTGAAAAAAGATAAGAAAGATCTAATTAAATAATAGGCTCCAGTTTGATTTGCATCACACATAGGGTATATTAAAATTTAACACTGTGCATGCATTACATAAATATAATATGTTTTGCCTAAGAATAAGGTAATGCCATTAACTTTTGTTTTATTTTAGACCTGTTTGAGCAAAGCATTAAGCTGCTAGATCCCCTGCATGCAAAATCTTTGCTTCGTTTTATAGGGCTACATAAATGTGATGTCCAACCTTGCCAGAGTCCTATGAGGGATCTAACCAGACTATTATTGTTCACTGAGGTAGGATGAACAGTGAATCATAGATTTCCCTGGTGCATTTTTTTTGTGTGTAAAAATTTTAGATTTGTCAAGATAACAATCATGGTGGATTTGGTATTGTCAGGTTAATGGCTGGACTCAATGATCTTAAGGTCCTTTTCCAACTTAAATGATTCTATGCTTCTATGATAGTTCCTAGCTCACACACTGGTAAGCTTCCTAGTAACCTGTTATTCCTCTATTCTTTTGTGCATTCTCTTCACCTACTACTATTAAAACTTAGATTGCTTACATCTCTTTATCTCCTAATACTTTCACAGAAGCTTTGAAAACCTATAGTCTTCCAAGCTGTACCATATTTCATATTTTCTGCTTCCTAGAGGCTGTTCTGGAGAAAGGCTTATAGATGTTGATTTGGAGTTAAGGCTCTGTTCTGTTTTCCTGCCTGTATTGTAGTTTCTCTCCTACCACTTCTGACCTGCCAGTGGCTCAGCATCTATTATGGACTTCATTGATCTTTCTCACCACTCTCATACAGGCTGTCTACTCATCATCCTAGATAGCATTGCATAAATTTACATGATGTCCAAAAATATTTACTTTTGTTAAAAAACATAGCTAAAACTCCTACAGTGAAGGAACAACCTCCTACAGTGCTTTTTGAACCACTCTCATTCTCTGATCTCCCTGAGAGGGGTCTAGGTCTTCAGTTTCTTTGTCACTTGAGAAGGGAGAATCATTTTACTCCTCTCTCACAAAAAATCTCTCCTAGTCATCTTACCTGCAGTCAGCTTTCACACATTTCTAGGGATAGAAATCTATGTACTAGTTCTGCTCGTGAGTCAGATGAGCATTTGCTGCTGAATTTTCTAGTTATGGGAACTAAGGAAGCCAGTCACCAGGAAATGTATAAGGTATAAATGTTTGATCTGTTCTCCACCTCGTCCTGTCAATCTAAGCCTGAGGCATCTGGCATTGTGAATGGCACTGTTGGCTAACCTCAAGGACTCTCTACATATTATATTTCTTAACAGTGTCATTCACCTTACAATTACAGCCAAGGCAGCACATCCCAATTTTTGCAGGTTTGTTTTTTTTTTTTTTTTTTAATTGTGGACTTATAAGTAATCTCTGTGTGTATGCTTAATTCTGTGCTTTTCCACCCCAGTTTTATTTTCAATTTTTCAAATATTGTAACTACCCATTAAGTTATGGAGGTGCCTCTCTTTGAAGTTCTAATTATATTTATTACTCTTTATGAATCTCTTTTTCCTTTGACCATATTGAAAGTTAGTGCTTAACAATCACGGATTTTTAGGTAAACATCAGTTTCCAGCTCAAAAATTAAACAGTCTTTATCTCTTATGATGATGGTCAAAACACCCTCAATTACAATAGCATTATGTGGTAGCCATACTTCTTAAAAAACACTAAGGATGTATTATTGCTAGATACTGTAACACTCATTTCTAATCATTCCTTTTCTTCTCTCCTTGTTTCTTTGTGTACAACTCTGACAGTTTCTATTCTGATTTTTGTCCAAGTGCCAGAAACAGTTTCTTTTCAGGCCTTAATTTTCAGTTCTGCTGTCTTTTACTATTACAGCCCCAATGTGCAAATAGCAATCACAGCAAATTCTTTGAAGTTTAGCTGAAAACTGATCTGTTTCAGGTGGGCTGTTCAAGAAATTTGCCATCTGAGCAACACACCATGTTACTGGAGTTGCCTGCATGGCCCAACCTTGGCAAAATGCTGGGATAACAGCAACTGAAAAAGGCAGGAAAGTTAGAGTAACAGGATGGGTGAGTGGAACAGCCAGACTATTCACCACAGACTGGTAATTCTGGAAAGGAAGATGACCATCAGCTGGATTGAATGCTAACAAAGAAACTTCAGGGACTTTTGAAACAGAGGAGTCAGCTTGAAAAAAATAAGAAAAGTTCTGAGACTTATAATGTGGGGGAAAAAAGGGAGCACAACAAGCAACAGGGGTGTCATGACCTCAGTGGATGCAACCCAGTGACTCTTGGAGCTCTGACTGGACCAGGCTGCATGACATCCTTGTGGATACCCCCAGGCCAGCATGGAGGCACCCAGCTTGCATTTCATGGAAGGATGTTTAGAGATTTGGACATGTGTGATAGCATATTGCAGTACTGTGGTGTATCTCTTGTGTTGCTGATATATATCATAATGTATAAGTTATTGCTGGACAGTTAAATCTTTAATAAATCAATAAACAAGTTTGAATCTGATTTGATTGAAATAATATGAATATTTTCCCCTTTTACTTTTTTTCCAGTGTCATATACTAAACAAACAGAGAGTGCTCAGCCAGTGTATATACCAACATGAACTAAAATGAGAATGTACAAGTAGGTAATTTTTGGAATGAAATTAAACCACACTGGATGATACAAATGCAAAATAATGCAATGTTTGATCTCAACATACAATTAGAAGTTAATGAGTTACCACCTATCAGCTGGCCAACTGAGCATTAGCAACTTCATTTGCTTCATCACTCAATAGCAATTTAAAGTCAAGTTTTAAAGCTAAAAGCAACATATAATTTAATTGTATATTTGATTGTAGCAAATTCCCCATTTTTACATTAAAAAAATATTTTACTGATTCAGACTGATATAAAAATTTAACATTCAGGCTGATAAAAATTTCTCATCACTAAGTAATTTTCTGAATATTTTACTCTTTAGGATGTTTTCTCTTAGACATTGCTGAGGGAACATTTCACTGTTGGAAATGAGCTCTACTTTTTAATAAGGTTGACAAGGAGAATTTTAAAGGATTGTAATTAGGTAAACTCCCAGATGAGTCTCTCCTCAAAAATAATTAATTGTAAGGACTTAGGAGGAAATAACCTTTTAATCTATGATTTCTTTTCTTGTAAAATTTTGCTATTTACAATGTGTTAGTTGAGAGTCAAAAATATATAAAATTTCTTTGCTGTTTCTATAAAGTGATGTTTGAAGTTAGAATTCTGTCAGACTGAATAGTGAAAATTAAATCTGTTATGCGCCTCAAATATTGTGTATACAGTCGTTAGACACAAGAACATTTAGGCTGGGAGTTGAAAACTGCTGAGTTCTTTCCAATACTGCTCTAGAAGCAGGAAAAAATTTGCATTACATTAGCTAAAATCTATGTCTAGATTTTTTTTTAAGTGCTCTATAAATATTCTTTTGAATTTAAAATATCAAGAAACTGAAATATGGAATTTATTTTAATTATGTTCTTTTTTGTTGTTTTATTGGCTTTTTTTCTGGGATGTTTTAAATTTATAAAAAAACATGAATTACCAAGACTAGGATTATGATGAAAGTATGCTGATATAGTACTAAAAATTCTTTCAGAAATCACTTCCTAGATAGTAGTAACCAAAAAAATCTTTGAAATGCAACAATGCAATGACTTTAAAAGTTGAACTTTTGGGGTGTTTAATTAAGAATGCAAATATTTTTTATAGCAGGTGAATAAACGTACAAAGGAACTCTAAAACAAACACTTCATTAGAATAATCTCACAAAAAATTAGTTTTGGAAATGTATTTGTCATTTATGTTTGTCAGAAGTAACTGAAGTAATTTCTTAAATTTCAGAACTACAGAAATGTCAAATCATATGTCTTATCATTTTGCAGTGAATAATGGAAAGCTCCTTTCCCTTGAGATCCACCCAAGTGTGCTGAGGGAGCTGGCAGATGTGCTTAGCAAGCCTCTGTCCATCATTTACCAAAAGTCATTGTTATCCAAGGAGGTCTCAGTGAACTAGAATACAAGCAAATGTGCACCCATCTGCACGAAGGGATGAAAGGAAGGTTTGGAGAACTACAGTCCTGTCATTCTGACCTCGGTGCCAGGGAAAGTTATGGAGGTGATTAACCTGAGCACCATCACACAGTATCTGCAGGACAACCAGCTCATCAGGCTTGGTCAGCATGGGCAGGCCCTGCGTGACAAACCTGATCTCCTTCTATGACAAGGTGACCCAGCAGGAAAACACTCTGCATGTTGTATATCTGTGCCTTGGTAAAGCCCACAGCATTCTCCTGGAGAAACTGGCTGCTCATGGTGTGGATGGGTGCACTGTTTGCTGGGTAAAAAACTGGATGGATGGCTGGGCCCAGAGAGTGGTGGTGAATGGAATGACATCCAGTTGGTGGTGGTCGTGAGGGGTGCTCCCCAGGGCTGTCTTGGAGCCAGTTCTGTTTAATATCTTTATCAATGATCTGCGCGAGGTGATCAAGTGCAGACAATACCAAGTTAAGCCTGTAAGATGAAATTCTAGATTTGACAACGATTATCTCAGCTTCTTCATGGAAATACCTGGGAAAAGCCACATTTTTTGTAGTGTCTAGTGAGCTCCTTCTGGTTTTACACTTTTGATGAACATGGCATACAAAGAGAGAATTTCCAATAGGCAGCAAAAGCCCTTTTTAAAGTGTTTGTAAGCCACATAGTTTAAAAAACCTCAAGATTAATATCTTACTATTTAGCTTTGTGTTAATTATGTTATTTTGGTTTGCATAAGCATTACCTCTTTGAGTTGTGTGTACTTTTTTAGATATTTGTGTTAACTCATTATCATCTTTTTTCATAACCTTGTATTTTTTTGAAAGAGAAAGTATACAAACATTTGAGGTTTTATAGTTTTGTCTGTTTTTCTGTTTTCAGTATTCAAGCACATACTGTCAAGACCAAGTGTTACTGATTTATTCTTTGAGGAGATATGGAAAGGAAGCAAAAGAGGATTTACCCTTTCAGGGAAATCATTTGTGCTTTTCAAACATTATCTTCTGCATTTGCACACAGCACAGTCATTATCTGGATGAACATTTCATTTCTTTGGAATGCATTTATTGTCTTAGTTTCTATATTTCTGTATACCAGCATGTCAGACTCTGGCAGTGCTTCATTCCCCAGTAGAGTATGCCAAGCCTTTTATGAATGTTGACGACATGCTTCAATCACCTCCATTTTTGCAGAACATAATTATGCCAGCTGAGTATTAAAATATTCTTCCTTCCAAACACTATAACTTCCTTTTAAAATTAATTTTTTACTAGCAGCTAATATTCTTTAAGGTGGTAGAGAGAAGAAGCACCTTTCTTACTAATATACTGGGCACAAGACTAATTAATTTTAATTTTCATCCATTTGTCAGAGGAAAATTCTTGTCCATTACATATAAAGGTAAGCAAAAAACACCCAACTGGTGGAGTTTTTTTCCCCATCAGCTGTAATAATCTGCTTCCCAGAAATTGCTTAGAATTTGGTCATCAGACAAAGAATAAATCAATTCTTTCCATTACATTTTCTTTTGAGGTAGTATATTATACCTATAGAAATACTACAATAGTGCAAAAAGGCTGTCTCAATCCAGTTTGTTTACTAAGATCATCTGAAGTTAGATGTATTATCTGGTTAGTGGTGGAGACAGTTTTAACTTTCTTATGAGGAAATCAAACCTGTCTTGTATATCTTAATACCGACTGGCTTGCAGTGGTTGATCTAGCTGTGAATATATAAATAGTAGTGACATTTCAAAATAGGCAATATTTGTATTTCATTACCAGTAAATTCTTCAGAGGCAGGCTGTGCTTAATATCTATCACCATCTTCCAAACAGTGGAAAAGTGAAATTAAATATATACTACAAAATTTAAGAGTAGAAGGTAATTTATCTTAGAATCTATAATCCAATTTTCTTAATTTATTTTCAGTGATTTAAAATTTTATCCAGACATCTTGCTAATCTCTTAAGCACCACTGTATTTCCCTTCTTATGGTGATATTTCCTAGTTTGTCAGTTGAACAATTGGGTACTATTAGACTTGAAATTTTAATCTGACAAAAAATTTGAGCTGTCCTTTAAGGTAGTTGTTTTCCCTTTCCTATCTCTCCTGTCTCACCATTGTATACTTTAATTCTTCATGTGAAGTCCTGTCTTTAGCTTATATCAGTTAGAATTTGGCCATCTAACTAATGTAAAGCAGATTGACACTCATTTTGTCTGTTGATGCAACAAGTAAATGAGGTAACCACTTTTGATGAATTTGATCAATGAAATATAGTCATTATTTTGCTATTTAATAGAATATTATTTAGTTTCTCTTTCCATTTATTATCTTTCATTTTTAAATTAAAATGTATACATTTCAATTAAAATGCAATCATTTCATCATTAATTCACTGTAATTTCTAAAATATCTCAATATGTTCTAGAAATAAGTTTTTGGATTTTAAGCAAATGAAAGCCACAGAGAGATTCTTAATATCAGTATTTCTTTTTGTAAGAAAATTCCCAGCATAAAGAGATGGATGACAAATGTACATGTTTTTAAATGGAAACATTTTGGAGGTTCCAGATATTTATTTTATCTTAAAACATCCTTGTGTCACAGTGAATAGACATTAAACAATAAAGGAAAACTTTGAAAGTACGGACCCATTGCTCCAGTGAACCTCACCAATTAATTCTCTTAATTTTTATCATCTGCATATTTATAAAGGCTGAGGTCAGTAAACTGGACTAGAAGGGGAAAAATCTATTTAGATACATAAGCAGCATGTTAAATGCAATGAACAGGAAAATCAACTAAATCAAGTTGAGCAAGTGAACTAGAAACTAGAGAATGAACAAGAGATTCATGCATAACTGGTATCATATACTTCATTTGGTCTTCATGTACGGCATACATTCACCTAGAAGAGAGCTGGAGAGGTGTAGGGCTCCTGGCAGAAAGCCCTTGTTCAGATAAAGGAAACTGCACAATCTCCAGATGTGGGGTCTGACAAGCCCCTGCCCTGGCTGGGAGGGCCTGGAGATAAGGAGGTCACACAATCCCCCTGCAGTCCACTCTTTGGGAAAGAGAGAGCCTTTTAGGTTACGGCGAGAGAAGACAGACCCATGATCCTCTAGGAAACCATATGTAAAATACCCTAATACCCGTTGGTTTCTCACCCTTTCACACCCACCTCTGTACCCCCATAAAAGAGACCCCTCTGCCCCGAGTCGGCAGAAGATCCGTCTCTGGTCACCCCTTCGTGGAAGATGGAAGAATAAAGCGACTTCTGCAGAACCACCAGCCGAGTCCTCTCCTCTCTCTATCCGGGCCTGGCCAAGGGGGGTTCTGCCTTGCATAGCAGAGCTGAAATCACTCCCTGAATCACTGAGAGCTGATGGCTGCTGAGCCAGGCACCTCTGCAGGCACCCCGGCCGATGGCTGAAAGAAGCCACAACCCCTGGGAGACGGTTCCTCATGGGATCACCTCTGCGGGTCGGCCACAGCTTCTTGGGTCTGAGCCTCAGACCCCAGCCAGCACCGGCCAGTTGACCCCCAGCATTATTACTTTAGAAAGGTATGTTTTACAAGGGCATTTACTTATGAGAAAAAGGCTGAAAAAAACCCAAAACCAAACCCTGAAAGAGAGTGTGTTTAGATTATATTTTTAGGAAGATTAGAACTATAAGATTAGATATTCGGAAGAAATTCATTCCTGTGGGGGTGGTGAGGTGCTGGAGCAGGTTGCCCATAGAAGTTGTGGATGTCCCTTCTCTGGAAGTGTTCAAGGCCAGTTTGAATGGCACTTTGAGCAAGCTGGTCTAGTGGAAGGTGTCCTTGTCCATGGCAGTGGGATTGGTACGGGATGATCTTTAAGGTCACTTCCAACTCAAACATTCTATAGCTCTATGATTCTATGATTTTGTTAATATAAATATGTTATGATTATATATAAATTATAAAAATTACACTTATCATAGGAAGGTCTCAGGAATTCAGGATAAGAAAAATTTCTCCATTTTGGGTGGAACTTCCTTCAAAATTGTCATGTATTTTCCAATTTGTTTCAATTTCAAGTATATATACATGCAGCAAAATAACATTTGAAATGACAGCTGATCCGAAACCGATGCTTCTATGCAATGCATTAAAATGAAGGTAATAACGATTTAATGGCTACTTACTTGGAAAATGCTGATGGCATCATTATTGTTCCTTATGCATTGTTTTAGCACCTTCTGTAATGTCTTAAAAGCTGGGAAATAGCTTAGGGTGTGAGAGGGTTTGCTTACTGTTGTTTATCCAACTGTTCAAATCAGATGTCCTGCCAATAAAGTTGGAAAATATACTGAGGCATAGCTGGCATAACTATTGATGTGCATCTGTTGCATGTTTTATCAAAGGAAATGATATCCTAGTCTAATAACTGCCCAAATAGAGAGGACTGAAAACCTATGAGAGATTCAAACTTGCAGCAAGAACTTTTAGAGCACCAACAATTGATATAAATATTTTTTATTTTTTACGACTTTTCCATTTTTATATCTTAAAAAAAATTAAATAAACCTTAGCAAACAGCAAAAAAAAGTTTGTGAGAAATCTTGAAATAAACTATAGGTAACAAATCATAAGTACACAACAGATATTGAGCACAATTTCATGGACAGAAATATCTTCAAATAAAGGGAATACTTTTAATGAAGTCCAATTCAGTTCTGTGTTTCAGAACCACAGATATAAGGGTATCTGAATATGGGTATCTAAAATTAATTTATTGACTTGTAATAACTTTATACTCAAAATGTAACCCCCAAAAGTCCCAAAATAACTAGAGAAAAGTTAATGAAGACAAACATAGATACACTTACACACACAAGTATAAAAAACATCTGCAGTGAGTTGGAAAACTGGAGGTGCTGAACAAGCAACAGAAGTTTAGTGTTCACTTAAAAGTGCTGGTTTTGTTTCATTATTTAAATTACAGATGTATAATTGCAATAACATGTCTTTGAAATTCCAAATAGAATTACTTCTTGTTACTGGGAATAATTAGCACTTGTACGTTTTGTAGGACAATTTTATTTCATGCTGTAAATGATTACATGAAATAAAATAAACTTGTATTTTTGGTTTTTTATGCATTCTTTTGAATATAATTATTTTCAAAAGATAAAACTAATTAGGTATATATCAAATAGATAATAAGCATATATAAATTATTTTAAATTCCCATTAAATATCATAGAATCACAGAATCTCAGAATGAACTAGGTTGGAAAAGACCTAGATTTGAGATCATCTAGTCCAACCTATGACCTAACACCTCCTCATCAACTAAACCATGGTACTGAGTGCCATGTCTCATCTTTTCTTGAACATGTCCAGGTATGGTGACTCCACCACCTCCCTAGGTGGATGATTCCAATGCTCAGTCAGTCTTTCAATTGAAGAAATTTTTTTTCTAACATCTAACCTAAACTTCCCTCGGCACAGCTTAAGCCTGTGTCCTCTCATTCTGCCACTTACTGCCTGGAGAAAGAGACCAACCCCCAGCTGACTACAACGACCTTTCAGGAAGTTGTAGAGAGTGATGAGGACACCTGTGAGTCTCCTTTTCTCCAGGCCAAACAACTCCAGCTCCCTCAGTCGTTCCTCATAGGGCTTGTGTTCCAGGCTCCTCACCAGCCTTGTTGCCCTCCCCTGGACGTGTTCAAGCATCTCAACCTCCTTCCTGAACTGAGGGGCCCAGAACTGGACACAGGACTCAAGGAGTGGCCTCACCAGTGCCGAGTACAAGGGAAGAATGACTTCCCTGGTCCGGCTGGCCACACTGTACCTGATACAGGCCAGGATCCTGTTGGCCTTCTTGGCCACCCGGGCACACACACTGGCTCATGCTCAGTCACCGGTCAACCAGTACCCCCAGGTCCCTTTCTAGGTGGGCACTGTCCAGCCACTCTGTCCCCAGCCTGCAGCACTGCAGGGGGTTATTGTAGCCAAAATGAAAGACTCAGCACTTGGACTTGTTAAACTTCCTGTTGGTCCATCTATCCAGGCTATCTAGGTCCCTTTGCGCAGTCCTCCTACCATCTAACAGATCAACACATTCTTCCAGCTTGGTGTCATCTGCAAATTTACTGATGGTGGACTCAATGCCCTCATCCAGATCATCAGTGAAGATGTTAAACAGGACTGGATGCAGATCTGATCCCTGGCAGACCCTGCCAGTGACTGGCTGCCAACTGGATGTTCACCTCCAGTCTGGGCCTGGCCACGCAGCCGGATCTTAACTCAGCGAAGAATGTACCTGTCCAAGCCATGGACTGCCAGCTTTTCCAGGGGTATGCTGTGGGGGACAACATAAATACATATTATTTCAATTTACACACAAGATAGACCAATATAAAAAAAAATTCTGTATTTTTAGGGGAATTTTTCTGCATCTGCCTTATTTTTATCATAGCAATTATACGCTTTCAAGCTGTAATATTTAAAAAATATTGGCATTACAAAAATTTTAATGACTGATTAAGTCTTTTACAAACTTTAATACTTCTGAACATGAAGAGATAAAGATATTTATTAAAGTGAACCAGGTCTTCAGAATTTCACAGCTCCGTACCTGTTGTACAACAAATCAGCTGAAGACTTGCCCCTAGACACAGTACATCTTCTGTTGTTTATCACAACATGTGATATTGTTACATGTTCTGCTAAACACAAAAATGTCATATTAGATAAGTTTAACAGTTTGGCTACAAAATTCTGATTAATCTTTTTGAGAAAGGAAATCACCTCATGAAACATGACACCACCCTAAAGTATTAATCTTTAAAAACCAAAGTTATGTATTAGCTATCTAAAGTATCATTGTTCTAACAACTTACAGTGGGTTAGAAGTCTTTTTGCATCCTTCTCCTCAGTTTTTAATAAATGTGCTTTTGGTCATATTGTTTTAGAATATCATCTGTACCTTACAGTTCAATAGTTTGTAGGGTATATAAATAGGCATTGTGACTTATGGTCTTGATAGAGATAGATTTTTGGATGCCCCTAAAATGGCTGGTACAAATCAGAGCAAAATTGTCACCAGGGATCTTCTGTATGAACTCTGCAGCATTAATAACTACTGTTACTTAAAACTTTAGTACTGCCATACAGAGCTTTTCTATATTTTCCCCACATACTGTCTTCAAAAGCATTTTGAATAACTCTTTTCTGTTCTCTGAAGTTTTCTGTTTGTATAGTTTGGTTTGCATTTGCTGACGATGCCCAGTATCTGACCTGATGAGGATCAGTTGATCACAGGTAAATGTCATTGATAAGATGGGTGTCTTAAGTCTCATTGATGCTACTCCAAATCTTTCACCTTCTTTAGATGGGACTTTTTGTCAGTACATATACTTGCATGTGATTTGCCATGATGTTACTTGGCCTTTAAAAATGTCCCCTTTTGTTTTTTACAGGCTTTCTGATTAAAGGAAATTTCACAACTCTTTATAAAGGCCTGTTTCTCGAAGAGAAACCCAACATTTTTAAGGGTACCTGCTCTACTGAGAGGAAGGAACATTCAATGTGTGTGCACACAAATATTTACAAATCATCTTGACATGCCTGCCAGTACAATAGTTTCAGAGATGCATTTCTTAAAAAAATGTATTTTTTCCCCATAACTGATAAATTCATGCATCCTGTGACCTGCACTGTGCAGACTTTTTCAGTGTTATTGAAAATATCTGTTCTCCAACCCTATGCTGAGCTACCACATCTGAACATCCCTGCTAACTGCTGGGATAAGCACAGACTGATTACTGATTACTTTCTGTGCTAGTGCCTAGAAATGCTAGTAGTACCAACCTTCTTGTATTTGTCTGCTAATGTGAATTTAGTTGTACCAACTTGTATGGTCTGACAAGCCCCTGTCCTGGCAGGAAGCCCTTGTTTAGATAAAGGAAACTGCACAATCTCCAGACGTGGGGTCTGACAAGCCCTTGCCCTGGCCGGGAGGCCTGGAGATAAGGAGGTTGCACAATCCCCCTGCAGTCCACTCTTTGGGAAAGAGAGAGCCTCTTTGGTTACGGCGAGAGAAGACAGACCCATGATCCTCTAGGAAACTCTATGTAAAATACCCTAGTACCCATTGGTTTCTTACCCTTGTACGCCCACCTCTGTACCCCCATAAAAGAGACCCCTCTGCCCCGAGTCGGCGGAGGATTCATCTCTGGTCAACCCTTCGCGGAAGATGGAAGAATAAAGCGACTTCTGCAGAACCACCAGAAGGACCTCTCCTCTCTCTATCCGGGCCTGGCCCTGGGGGTTTGCCTTGCAGAGCAGAGCTGAAATCACTCCCTGAATCACTAAGAGCTGATGGCTGCTGAGCCAGGCATCTCTGCAGGCACCCCGGCCGATGGCTGAGAGAAGCCACGACCCCCTGGGAGACGGTTCCTCACGGGATCACCTCTCCAGACGGTTCCTCACGGGATCACCTCTCTGGGCTGGCCATGACTTCTTGGGTCTGAGCCTCTGACCCCAGCCAGCACCGGCTGGCCAACCCCCAGCCTTATTAATTTAACAACCTTTTTGTGTTTGTCTGCTACTGTGAATTTACACTTAGCAGAGCAAACATTTGGAAAACAGTCCTAACTTCTGTAGCTTACTATCATTAATGATATTTCTCAGTTCTGCAGTTTGTACACGATACTTCTGGACAATCACTTAGAGTGAGTGGAGCTTACACTGACATACTTGAAAAAGAATGAATGTCTTCTTATTCTTGAGCTGAAATCCTCATAGATATTGTCAACACAGCTTATATTGTGAGTTCCTTGATCTTGCCTTGAGCGCTTTGATTTGCTGGGGTGTTGAAGCAGAAGCATGTTGGGTTTATTTAATTAACTGACATGGGAGTGCAATTGCAGTGATTAGAACAACACAGCTATCAGAGAGCAAGGATCAAATTTTTGCTGAGAAATAGGTCCTAAATGAATTGTTGTTCTAAGAGAGCACCTATCTCCTCATGGTAGTATGCTGTTTAATTATCAATAATATTTCCCCCTGCCCCTCCAAACTAACTTATGAAAACACCGTGTTTATTGTTTTATGCATGCTCCCCTCCCATGCAGTTCTTCCTATCAATGTGATTATTTTCCTGTACATTGGGCAAAATGAGGAAACTTGGATACTATATATTTAAAAAGGCTGCTTGGTGTTCTTGAAGAAAAATAGAAGTCTAAGGATGGATGATTATTGAACCAAAGATTCTAACTGCAATACTACTACCTTCTAACAGAAATGCCATGTTATCGTAGGTACAATTCAAGGACAAGGCAATTGTAGAACCCATGAATAGATGAGGAATCAAGAAATACTTTTGTGATATGTTTAATTAGGTAAGAAAACATATATGAATAAATAAATATATTAATAAATAACTCTCAGAATGAACAAATGTTAGCAGTAGGAGAAGTTTAGACTATATCTTTATTTCTTTTGGGCCTAGATGCATATTTTGTGTAGAATCTTGAGCACATATTTTGATATTTAATTTGTAGAATTTGAAATGTGTTTTATTCCCAAATAACATCCACTGAAACACTGAGA
This sequence comes from Lanius collurio, assembly GCA_020086605.1. Lineage (NCBI taxonomy): Eukaryota > Metazoa > Chordata > Aves > Passeriformes > Laniidae > Lanius > Lanius collurio. The sequence goes on from JACBWW010000003.1 coordinate 37,222,537, forward strand.
TATTCAGGAGTCTTTCCCTTAATTGTCTAAAAAGGCACACTGTTCAGTCATCCCAAAAATATTTAGTTTTAGAAAAACATATTAATAAAAAATGCTATGTAGTTTGATCATAAAGACACTTTAATGGCATGTGTCTTTTGTTGTGATTTGCTTGTCACACAGTCATGCATGAGTTTTCCATGCAAGGTGGACAGGAAGCCACAGCAAAAGGTTACCAGTGAAAGATTTAGAAACCTGTTAGTGGGCTACATGCATAAAACTCTAAACGAGTACTGTCTACATCAGTTGGATTCTCTTAGTTAATGTGATTAAATAATGAGGTCTTCTAAATTGAATTCAAACTGAGTCATGACATTAAATCCTAATTTCCTGATAAGTTAGACCTTGTTCTTGGTTTAAAGATAACTGCCTTCCTTGTGCCATACTTGTTTTCTGTGGTAAGCAAGGACATAATCTGAGGAAGTTTTCCCTCTCCTGAGACCTAAAATAGAAAAATTTAACTCTGCACTAATAATGTGTGTCCAAAGTGTTTATTACTTTCAAGTCTTCCATTTGTTGTTCAGTATTTCACGGCTCTATAAGTTAAGAAATTGGAATTCATTGCCATCCAGGGCAAGTCTCTGAGGACACTATCTATGAAGAATGAAAAACTTTTCATCAAACATGTAAGAGCACTTTATAACTCACATACGGGAAGAACACACACAAACACAACCTGGTTGATGTTGGAAGAGACCTCCAAAGTTCATCTGGTCCAACCCCTCTGTTCAAGTAAGGTTTCCTAGAGCCAGTTACCCAGGACCATGTCCAGATAACTTTTGAATATTTCCAAGGATGTAGAATCTACAACATCCCTGGGCAACATTTGCCAGTGCTTAGAGTGAAAAAATATCCTGGTGCTCAGAGGGAACCTCCTGTGTTTCAGTCTGCGGCCCTTGCCTCTGGTCCTGTCACTGAACACTACTGAGAAGAGTCTTTACACTCTCAGATATTCACAGGTATTGATAAGAACCTCCTGAGCCTTCCCTTCTCTGGGCTGAACAGTCCCTGCTCATAGGAGAGATGCATCAGTTCCTAAATCAGATTTGTGGCTCTTTGCTAGACTCACTCCAGTATGTCCATGGTTCTTTTGTGCTGGGGAGTCCAGAGCTGGACAGAGCATTCCAGATGTGGCCTCACCAGCGCTGATTAAAAGGGAAGGATCACCTACATCAACCTGCTGATAATCCTTTGCCTAATCCAGATGAGGACACCATTCCCCTTTCTTGCAGCAAGGACGTATTGCTGGCTCATGTTCGACTGGAGTCCACCAGGGACCCCAGGGCAAAACTGGGTTCCAGACCTTCACCCTCCGGCATAAATTGGTAGATGAGTTTATTTCTTCCTAGGAGCAGGACTTTGCACTTCCCCTGGTTGAACTTCATGGTGTACTTGTCATCCCATTTCTCCAGACTGTCAAGGTGCCTCTGGACAACAGCATGACCCTCTAGTGTATCAGACAATTCTTTCTGTTTTATCAGCAAAATTGCAGGGGGTACATTCTGCCCCATGATCCAGATTGTTAATGACGATGTTTAATGAGACCTTTGTAAAAGTTCTTCAACTATATATGTTCCTATGTTTATGTTCTTCAACATATACCTAAAAGAATTTCCTATGCCAAATTTGTGATGAATTCTGTTTGATGGAAGCTTCTCATTACTCTGAAAAAAATTGTTTTCAGAATTTCTTCTGAATCTTTTGAATCTGAACTAATATTATTACTTGGAGCATAATTTTCCAATTATACCATTGTTTTGTTGCAATAATTCCAGAACATTAGACTCCTACAAGGTTGCTACTCAGTTTCAGATAAACCATTTACATGGTACAACCTCAAATTAGCCATTAGAAGGTAAAAGCCCTTCCAAAAAAACTCCACCTAATTGAAGTCTCATATACACATAGTTCATGCCTAATAGTTCTATCTTATTAATTTATCAACTAGTGGATGATAATTTGAATGAATAATGCAGTTCTAACTCAGTACACATCAGATAAAAATGAATCTGAGTTTTCTAATTTGATACTATCTTCATTTTACATATTTTTTTTAATGCTTAGTAAATTTTGTGGAAAATTAAGGCTTTACCAAATTTGTATCTTGCATAGCAAGCACAGATGCTCTGACACAACAGACAACAGCAAGTAAGATAATAGTTGTCTTGACTTTACCTACAGAATATATCTGAAAAAAGCATTTAGCTTTTTGTTTTATATTTTCTTTCTGGTTTTTTGTTATGACATCTCAAACTGAAATGTTGCAAATCCTCTTTATCTTTAGTTTTGTTTGTGTGTAGAGCATAAAGCACATTTAACACATAATTGTTTATTAGGTATGTATTATAGTCATTTTATAAACCAGAATTTCTTCCTCCTCCGCTGTTTTCTATATAGTCACTGGATTCACCACGGATAGAGGCTGATAAGTACAGTAAATAGTATGTGGGAATTTTTTCATGAAACTTTACTGTATGTACCAAATTCACACTCCTAAAATAAAAAATTACGTATTTATTATTTTAGAAAGCACCTTGGTTAGAGATGAAAAGTATTGAAATTAAATATAAGAGACAGGAGACTACAAACAGCTGATAAATAAAGTTAAATATGTAGAAAGAAAAATTAGGATTCTGAAAATATTGTTAACTTGAGGGGGACAAACCTAAACTCTGATATTTTGTTAACTGAAGAGTAAAGCAAGATCCATCACCATGCAGATAGCTGAAAGTTTTGAAACATATTTGGTTTGTGTCTGAAAAGAAGTTGAATAGGCCTGTGGTTTTCTGAGTAGCCAGGTGGCAGTTATGTCCTAGCAAAGCTGCTTCATCTCTGTTGCAGAATTTTTTCCTTGAGATTCTTCCATTTGTTGTTCAGACACTGCTGTTTCTTCAACCACATCAAATCAAGGAGATTACTTGGAGCTATCAGATGTAGAAAAAAAAATGCAGGGGAATTTTTCAGCTGGGTCATCTTCCATAAACAACCCAAACTTTATTTTGTGTTTTCTGTCAAAATCAAGTTTACTGAAATACCATCTAGATAAGGGCATTTGGTTCAGGAAGGGTGTTTGACATCTTGTCAAGCATCTGACACCTTGTCAGATCATCACTGAAAAGCTATCAGAAATACATTCATGGATCATCAGCATTAATTGTGTTACAACTAGTTGTCCATCCACTGGGACAATGTTTTTCATTCTTCTGGTAAGCAAGAAGGAAGCATCTGTGTGAGGAAACTAGGAAGCAGACAAAAATATCTGTTTCGGAAAAATCTTTTGGCAGATTGGTGGGTAGGTGAGGATATGTCACCATACATTAAAAGGAGTTCAGGTGAGAGAGTCCAAGAAAATTCTTTTCAGCCCTTCAGTAAGGCTTTTATTTTGACTATGCACAGTCACTGTAGGATGCATCAAATACAGTAACAGTGACCTGATAAATCAAATATGATAAACTTGTAAATATAACCTAATGGAGCATTAGCAAATTTGCAGAAGGACCTCTTTTTGTATGTTGTTAGTGGTCTGGAAGCAGAGAAGATTATTGCTGATATAATGTGTAGATGAAATAAAAATGCTGAAGTGATAAATTACAAATTTAGATTTTTTTCTTGAATGATTTTTTGAGTTTTTGTTGAGATCTCAAATATGTAATCATTGCAGACCTGTGAATTTTAGAAAATTATAGTAGAAAGAAATCATGCTTTTATGATTTTATGTAATTTAGTGTTTACTTTTGTTGGGATACAGTACTGGCAAGATTTTTGATCTATAACTATGAAAAATTTTAATACAGTTACAGAGATATTACCAGTTTTTGTATGAAGACAGAGGATGCTGTTGCTTCAATATTGTTTATTTATTGATTGTCTGATACTTTGAAGAATAGCACAGCAAATGTTCATAGTTTCAGAAGAGTTATTGGAAAGATCTGAGGCCTGAGAACTAACTTATTGAGAGACACAAGAAAAATCTGGTCACATTAATCTTTGTAGAAATATAAGAAGAGTTTATTTTTACACACTCTCCAGCAACTATAGAAGTAGAAAATTAGTATTAGAGGCCCTCTTAATCTAAAGAAGAGAACGAGTTTCAAGGATGGTGAAGAGAGAAAGCTAGAAAAATTTGTATCAAAAATGTGACATTTTCTTTTAACAGTATGTGTTACTGATGTTGAACAACCCTACCAGATGATAGGGTTGATTCTTCATGCACTTGAATTGTTTAGTTCTAAATTACATGTGTTTCTAAATAATAAACATCAGCTAGAGGAAAAGCTATAGGACAAAATAAATACTTGATGAAATTCATTGTCCTGTATAGAATAGATAAAATTGCCATGCTTGACTCTAAAATATTAGTTTGTGATCTCAAGTATGAAGAATCATATTTTATACTTTTTAGGAATAACTGGGCATCTTTTGAATACTCATAAACAGGTTTGTTTTTGGGGTTTTTTTCGTAAGTCTACTGAAAGCAAGTTCAAACTACCTTGAGGGCTAAATGAATATCACATGCTGTCTTAGATCCTAACACGTTTTCACTTCTGAAGAATAAATAATAAATGGGCATTAGCCTTAAAATTTATTTTTTTAAACTCTCTGTCACATAGCTCTCTGTGCTCTTTGAACAAAGGGAATTCAGTGAGTTAGATTTCAAAAGAGCTCAAAGAAATGACATCTCAAAGAAATGGCCAAATAACTCGGAACTTTCTCTCTTTCTCTTTCTCGCTCTCAAAATTGCTTGCTAGGGGATGTTTGTAACTCAGTTGTTTGAATAAATAGCCAAACTTCTTCCTAGAAAACAACTGAAGTAATTCTGAATTTTAAGAAGTTCTGTAGTGTTGACTTCCCAGGTTGAAAAAGAAAATCCAAGGAAGTCACAGAAATGATGTCCATCCTTTATCCAAAAAATCAATTATAGAACTTATCAAAACAGCCTGAGAGTAATTTCTGGTTATCTTCAAACCTGTTTTCTTCTCTAAATTGCCTACAAATCAGCCCTCTGGGATAGCTAACTTGATGGTTAGTTGAGTTTCTTTTAATGTTGTACTTTTTAGCAAGAATGCAGTCTCAACTATGAAGCTGTGAAATGGCAAAAGTTTTAGCAAAGATGTAGCATTTACATATTTGGTTAATATTTTCACTTTAGTGTTTACTAAATAATGAAACAGAATACACTTTTTAAAGAAAAGTAATATCCAGAAAAACAAAACCAGTTTTTCTAATTATTTAATCACTGAAGAATTAAAAAAATAATTATTATTGCTTATCTAAGGAGCCTACAACTGGGACATTCAAAGTCTTCTCTGAATGTATTCATAGTAACTGAAGAGTTTGATTAGGAGCAAGGATAAATGTGACAATGAAATACCCACAACTGTCTTTATATATGTTTTGCTATTACATGACTGGATGTGTTTTTGACTACCAAACCAGTAAAATTGAGCAACACTGACATCCTCATAACTGAACTCATCTAGTAACATGAAACATTTGAAAAAGATTGACCAGCTGACAGATGTCTTTATCACAGAGGGATCATAAAAAACCCCCTAAGAAACAGGCATTCCCAAAGAGTACTACAAACAACATGCCTAAAAATTCAAAAGCTCAAGGACTATCTTCAAAAGCCAATTTATTTAGTTTTATTTTTTTCAACCAGAAATCAACACTGTGATTTTTAACCACGTTTAATAAATGGTTTATCTTATGTATTGTGCATATCAGAACATATCCTGTACTTCTAAAAAATTTCTGAGAGAGGATGTTGCATTTCAACTTCAGTCTGATTTGGCAGGTACCAATCCAACAGTGGATATCTCCTGTAAAATTTATACAATTGAATTTTTAAAAAAGATAAGCAAAACATTGCATAATTACAGAAATTAATTATCCCAATCAGAATTAAATAAAATTAATCAAGTAGTTATATAGACTTTTCGGAGTCAGAATAATAGTACTATTATCTAATTGTGTCTTTGCAGATAATGAAGATATAACTGCTTTTTAGGATTACAAATGAGAAATTTCTTTTGCATATAAATTTAATAAATCTTTCCAAATATTCTGTTCAGTGAAAATAAAATACAAATCACAACTAGGGACATGTTCAACATTTGAAATCTGGAAATGGAGCTATAATTTATGTTTGTTAAATGAAAGATAACTGAATCAAGACATCTGGTATAATGTACAATAATTTCTAATATAAAACATGAGCTTGTGATGTTGAAAAATCAATACAAGGAAAAATCCTCCAGAGCTGAAGAATGTGAGTAGATCATACAGGAACAAAAAGCTGAAGCTGCTAATATACTTGACCAAGAGAAAAAAAATAAAAGTCTGTTCTTGAAATTGAAAAACTAGACAAGACCTTGCAGTCACTGCATCTGGATGTAATAGCTTCCTAGCAGAAACACAAAGTGGAACTTGCTCAGCTAGAACAGCAGATAACACAGCTTGAAAGAGACCTTACAGATGCCAGGAACTTTATAGTCAAAAAGTTCAGGTATGCTTTTGCTATGAGAATGAGCAAAACATCTATCTCTTTAGAAATCAAATTGCAAATGTGAAGGAACTGTGCTTGCAGTACCTCATACATTTGCTATGAATTCAAGGGAAAAATATTTTATCACTAATTTTCTAAGTCACCAAAAATATATTTCTCTGGACTTTGTCTCTAAATTCAAGCTGTGTTAGAGTTTGTGATAGCAATGCTGACAAAATGCATACTGATAAAAATAAAATGAGTACAGTAATATGACTACTTCTGTCTGCAGGTATTTTTATAAATGCATTTGCCAGTTTTACCAGTAAAATCCATTCAAATACATTTTTAATGACAGAAATCTACCTTGTCATACTTTTTCTTGGGGTAAAAGGTACATAGGCCTTGGAGTTTTATTTACTCTTTTCACTTTTCTCTGTGGATGCTTACTGCACAAAAAATGTTCATAGAAAGGTTTGGGCTTTATTAACAGCATGATATCTCTATCAATAAACTACACAATGAGCAGAAATGATTTCTACTTATTTGGGAACTTTGCCAAATACATAATTTCAATTAGCAGTGACAGCATTTAGGATACTCTGAATGTTTCTGTTGTTAATATTTTGTTTCGGTTTTTTCACTAGTGTTCTGAAAACAAGAAAAAATCAACAAACGCTTCATTTTTCATTGGGTTTCTGAAAGACATGTACAAGGTATAAAACCTCTGCAGACATGTTAGAAATCAGCTAATGAGGAAGTAGTGTTGATTGTTTAATTTCTAATCTTTTGTTAAACAAAGAAAACAACAGAGGGAATTAACTTCCCAACAATCTTTTCCTTGTAATTAGAACCTTTTTATTATTTACTAAATAAACAGAAAGAAATAGAAACATATTACTACAGCAGGATATTATACCCTGTCTGTTATGTTTTGCACACCTGAAAAAATATGTTAATACAAATAATTGTTGTCATGTTAGCATCACTGGTTTCAAGCTGTCTGAAACAATTTTACATTCTCAATAAGGAATATTTAACATTTGAACCAAAAACAGTACAGCACGAATAATTAAAGGCTTAAGTTAAATACATAGACAGTCATTTAAATTTAGATCTGCAATAACATTTACTATTATTCTCTAAGGCTTTGACTGTGCTTGACAGAAACAAAGTACTCTGGGATTAATTTCAAGAAATGGTGCCAACTGTGTGCAATTTGCTGTAATTAAGACATGAAAGAGTACTAAATATTCAGATTAAAAGAAGCATGATGGAGCATGATAGAGAATCAAGGTGTGGCATCAAGCCAATAAAGCACAGTCAGTCATGAATGCTCAATAGTGATTGATATGAAACTTCTACCTACAAACCTGTAGCATGTACTTAACACCTGTGCAGATAAAAATTGAAATCATGGCACTGTGTCGTAAGTAAAAGGGCTCTTCTAAATCCAAAATCCAAAGTGTGTGTGACATCTTCAAACTAACAAAACAGAGCTTTTTTTTTTATTTTACACAAATAAGATGTTTAAACAATGAAAGGGGGGAAAAAATGTAACATAATCGGTTTTTTTCCTTTGGGATATCCTTATGCTTTGGGATAGCCCTATGGCTACATCGACCTACAGCATTCACCAGAGTGCCAAATGAAAGAGGTCTGCAGCAGTTGGAACCAAGAGATTAAGTGCCCCCTGCTTTTTTTTTTTTTTTAAGTCATCAAACATTTTGCCTTTTTTAAAAGGAAAAGTATTCATTTAGATCAAACTGCATTTCCCATTTTTCTCTCAGAATTAGAGGGAATATTTCTTCTTGCTTTTGAACTTATAAGTATTGATTAATGATGTATTTATTGTAATACTGAATCTTTTTTTCAACAGACTTTTTTAAATTAAAGTCCTTGTAACTTTTTGATCCTAGAGGAGATGTGAGTACTTGACCCAATTGCTAATGAGGTGCCATACAATCTCATATATCCTATAGCTCAAAATAGCAGGATGCAGTATAAAAAGTACATCATAAAAGGCCCTCTTGGAATGCCTTTTGTCTTCACAGGCAATACGCAAAAGAGATGACCTTCTGAGAAAGTCAGAAGCTGATTTCCTGCAGGTGAGAGAGGGTATCAAAGCAAAAGTGGCTGAGGTGGAGCACCTTGACAGTGTGGTCAAGAAACTGAAAGCCAGTATCCAGGACACACAGAAAGAAAAGAATCAGAGACAGAAACCGCCATACTGAGAACTGAGATGCAGCAGCTAAATCAGTAACTGCAGGGTGTGCATAAGCAGTGCAGAAAGACAGGTAATAATGTACAAAAATAGTAATATTACAGAAATATGAATTTTACACAGTCTAATGGAACAGAATTTTCAATCATATGGGCATATGATTGTTGCAATCAAATGAATATAAAAGGTTCCCTGTTCGGCTCTAGGGTAAATTTACAGATACACACTGTGACTTCATCAAAACAAAATAAACACCACTGAATTCTTTTTTTGTTAGTTCTATTTCTGTTTCCTATAATCCTTGTATTAATTTTGTAAAACATCTATTTCTGTCCTAGAACACCTATTCATCCATTGGCAATGCAAAATATAATTTGAACTTAACAAATTTGATCTAATTCTTAATATTTTTGGTGACTTTTTAAACCAATATGATTAGTCCCTGTATAGATAAGTTAACAGTTTTAGCAGTAGTGAATTAATAAATATGGATGTTTTTTCAAGAGAGTGATGTACACAAAAGCAAAACAAGATGGAAAAAATAAAGAATCATTTCATTATGGGCAATAAACTGCTTTAAATAATTTTTGGTCGATGCTTTTGGCTTTCACACTGAACATGTGTGCTAGAACTAGTTTTCAAAAGAGGCAAATGCAAAAAGGAAATTGCATTATTAATATTTTGAAGTCACAGTATAGTAGAGCTTGAAATATACTACTTTTACCAAATAAAATATTAATGAAGTCATTTGGAACATAATAGACAGCCTGTGTCAACCCCTTAATTTTCTCTTCCACTATTCACAACATTGCCAGATACGTGTTTCTGGATAAAACCCCCTAGAGGTCTGCTGCAAATTCTTTTTCAATACAACCAGATCATTGCAGATAATTGTATTACACAGGGTATTGATCCAAAATCGTTGTGCACCGGAAACATCTGAAAAAACATGATTATAGCTTTCTGTTTATTGTTCGTACATCATATAAGCAGGCTTTTGTGTGAATCACCTGTAAGAAAGGCAAGGTGGAAACATCAGAGAAATTACCTCTTTACAAGAATCTATTGATCACTTTAAATCAAAGAAGTATGTTTGACATAAGATTACCTGCCAGTTTGAACATTAGGTACACTATGTTATAGCCTGGGGCAGTTGTAAGTCTGACAAAGGGATTGTAAATAAAGCATGCAGCTGCTAGCGCCTCTGGCTTGGGATCAACCAAGGCTCAAGTCCAAGGCATAGGTAAACTTAAAATAATTTAACCCTTTTTTACCAGGATGTGTTGTGAGTTAACCTGACTATTAAAAGTAGTGACTAAATCACCTTTGTTTTTGTTTAAATAGCTGTGCAATTACAAAAAATATGTTGTTGGATCTGTTTACAAATCAAAACAGAGAGGAATAAAATAAATTTTGGAAGAGAATTCCATTTCCACACAACAAATCACAGCTCTAAACTACTTCTAAGAACTTCTAAATCACTGTTAAAAATCTGCTTCTGGATAATACAGACAGTGCTATCTCACAAAATTGACAGGGTTTTAATAAGCTCTAAAATTTAAATAAACTTCATTTGTTATATAAAGAATTGTCTTCTGGACAAAAAAAATTAAACAGATCAACAGCTGAAAACCTCTTAATGGCAGAGGTTTATATTACATGGGAAATATTTGGCCTTCTTTTGATTTCAAACCCAGATCGAATACTAGGAGCCCACAGATAAATAATGTTATTCAAGTAAGTAGTCATATTGTTTCCAGTGAGACCATCTACCACACAAAAGTTATTCACAAATATATTGCAGAAATGGGTCCAAAATTCACTGACAAATAGAGTTTTATATATATTATAATTCTTATTGAATGATGACAGCTTAGGCTTGACTTTACCAGTATTGTTCATTTTTTTTAGATATGAAAGAAAAATCAGTTATAAATTGTTTTTTTAAGCTGTACATTTTTTTAAACACGTGTTGACACTAATAACTGTTTAACTCATTAATTCACAGAGATTTGGATTTGCTTGATATTCAGTAAAGATGAGCTGTGGGTGATATCTTCTGCTTGTTAAACATTTAGCTGTTAATGTTAGCTGTGTACCTTTCTGAGGCACAAATTTAAACAGTTTATATACAGTACTTTTACTCATGGAAATGGTGACTGTTGTTGTGTTTTGTGAGAAGTTGAGTTGTGTTACTGTCAATTAGAAAAGAACAAAGCAATTCTTTTATATAAGGAAATTGATGCTCTGAATATTCTGAATTCATAAAGGAAGATATGATAGCTGAATTTAGATCCTGTGCATACAGTGAACATTGTCAGACATTAAAGACAATAAATGCAGAATCATGTTAACAGAACACAAATGTTTTTCTTCAGGGGATTCTATCAATCTAAGCCTGGAAAATACTGTTTTCTGACTTAATTGAAGTCTGGTGTATTATCACTCTTTAACATTATATTAGAGCACATTAAAAAAAGGTGGTTTAATTTATGATCACATAAATGCCTCTGTTATTATACTTACTGAACTGCTATCACTAAAAGAGTCTTAATTTCTTAGATTTTTCATGTGTATAATCTCAAAATAATTTGAATACTGCATAATATAGGAATTGTGTGCTATAAAATGCTTGTTGTGAAGCACTTGTTGTAATGATTAGTTTTATTCCACGATATCCTAGACCTGTTAACTACATGTGCCTATACGACTGGAGCCCTATATTTATGAAAGAGTATAAAAACAAATACATGTGTGTGGATTTGTGTCTGTGCAGGAACACATACACCTGCACACTAACACAAACTCACGTGTGCACATACAAAGGGCTAAATACGTAAATTAAAGCCTATGTACATATATCTTTTTGGAAAATGGTCAACAAAGAACAAAGGAAAAATGTCTTTGTCTTAAATCACTTATTTTTCTGAGAGCTGGCAGTGCACGGCTATGGTTTCTCTTGGTCTAAGGAAAGATTGCCATCTATTGGATGACCTTGGAAGAGAACAGGTTTTTACTATGTATGTGCTCTGTAATTCATGAAAAATTATAATGAAATTGAAGTCTTCAAGCTTAAATTGTGCATGTTACTATTGTTAAATGGTATAAAAGCTCCTTTATTTTCAAAACTGTTATTTTGAATTCTAAATTGACTTATGTTGCAAAATACAAAGGCAATAGGTGTTTGCTTTAGAATGAACTAAATGCTGGATGTGCATGTATACAGTAAGATCTGGTAGCAGTTTAAATGTTTGCAGAACACTGAATCCAAGTTTCTTTATTTAAGTTTACTGTAACACAATGAAAGGGACTTATGCCAGCTATTAATATATTCATAATATATTTTTCCTCTCAAGATTAGGAATGGAATGATACTCTTCTCCTGAAAACAGTATTTGCCCAGCTCTTACAGAGGGTTGCACTGCACTGCATTTAAAACAAAAATATCACTCGGCTTGAGCTTAAAATGAAATGCTTTCCTTTTTTTTTTTTTAACTTACAGCCCAAGAACTTGCCAGTCAAGATGAAAAACTTCTTCTAATGGAATCCAGCTTGAAAGCAACTCAAGAGCAGCTAAGTGAGCAAATAGCAGAAACAGTTCGCCAAGAACAGAACAGTAGAAAATCACAGACGGAGAGCTGAAGACCCTGAGAAAACATATTCTAACTTCTGAAGAACAAATTAGTGATTACAAGTGAGTTACTTCTTTTTCAGTATTTGAAAAACCAAAGACACTAAAATCAGCATTAAATCCTTTTAATATGTACTGTATTAATAATTTCTCTCAGGTAAGAAGTAGTGTAAATGTGTTCTGTAACTCGACTGAATAAACTATTAAATCTAAATGATTGATTAATGTATGTTTTAAAATACATTCTGCACTTAAAATATCGAGTGTTGAAAAACACTATTATTAGGAGTCTGGTTTATTTTTAAAATTAATATTCTGTAGTGTTGAAGTAGAATAGTAACTGTTTATTACCTATCTGTTAATGGTATTCTCATCTTCCTCTTTTTTGAGACCAAAGATTACATATGGGTCATATTGCCTTTCTTTTTTTGTTAGAGAAACTGCCTCTAAGCAGAGGCTACCAAATTAAAGGATATTTGATATATGAAATTTTAGTCACAATTACAAGGCATATATGAAGTTGCTAACATAAACAAAAAAAAGCAAACTATATACTTTAGATGAGTTTGCACTGAAAAAAGTACTTTTGCTCTAATCAATCAAATTTAGTATCTAGTAGATTGAAGGCTAACTCTTAGGATTTAATCAAAAAGTAACAATGTTCAAAAATTAGATTTTACAATTTAGCTTAACATTAACTATATTTTATATTGAGCCACATAGTGATTAATTATTAAGAGTTCTTGAGATTTAGCCTATGTTAAAAATTACTCACTTCAGTTGATTCTTTTTCATGCATTCTCTTCTTATTAAAGTTATGTTATGTTAAACAATCCCCATATATACAGACCGAATTTCAAGCTGTTTTGTAACATCACAGAGCATGATGAACACTTTATACAACATAATTTGGCTGCAAAAAGAAAGTCTGTGTATTTGGAAATGGACTGAACATTTGGAGCTAAATGTTTTATCTCATATTTGTGGCAAGCATGAAATATTACTTCAGCAAATCTTCTCTGAGGAAGATTTGCTAAATTGAGATGCAAGAAACATCATGCATCTAACGTAAAATATTATGTATGCTCAGTGTAAATGACTTTTAGACTGGAACTTCATCCCTGCTGCAACTCAAATGTTTTAAATTAATTTTTATTAACTGAAGACTGGGAAAAGCCTCATAGAAGAAACACTGTCTTTAGTAATGTGTCTTCATTTCTTTAAATAAAATAGCTTGGTGGTTTTCAACCTGTAGTTATACCTCTAAAGATATTACTAGTACTTCTCTGGGGAAAACACTGTCACCGATTTACTTTCCTAACACAACTTGAACCTTTTGCCATAGTGTGTTTTCTTAACCATTTGAAGTTATTCCTCAGTTAACAAAATGCCATTTTATACCAAATCTTGTAGATATTTCTTTGAAAATAAAAAAGGATACAAACTTCTAGGACTACTGATTGTGGTAACTTAGTGTGAGATGAAAGGGGGAGGGGGGAAGTGGAATTGAAAATCCCAGCTGTAACTGATTGATTGTGTCATGAAATACAGCTTTTGAGAGAGCAGGAATTTTGCAAAAGTTCACTGAAATGAGTTTCACTCATGTTGAAATAGAAGGCCAAATTATAATCATTAAAACATTTTTCAGAAGGACTTTTAAATAGATTTTTTATACTTTATATGAACAAATAGAACTTGAATGTATCTCTTCACATGCAAGCAATATTAACTGACCTTTTTCTGTTCTGTATTCTACACTTCTTCAGTGACTTAGGAAGTTTGGTGCTTCAACATGTGAACATAATAAACTTTGAGTAAGGAAAATCTTTTCTCAGCTCTATAGATTATCAAAATTATTTTTTATTTAATCTTATGTAAAATGTTGACTTATTTTTGATACCAGTACTTTTTAAAAGTACTATGACTCATTGCTGCAGGATCACAGTAAGCAAATTATCTGTTGAATCTGGAAAATTAAAACTGCAAATTCAAAACAATAGTTTTAATAAATTGGAACTGATAAAGGTAAAAATTAAAAACAAAGTCATTTGAATATTGAAAATTCCCTTTAAAACAACATCTTACTCTGTACCTGAAAGCAGTAATGCTGTGCCAGCCAGTATCTGCTCTGTTCTGCTCCTTGGGAGACAGAAAGAACAATGGATCTCAGTCCCCTGGGTCTTTTGGGACAGGGAATGTCATAAGGGTTATATTTAGTCGCAATGAAGGGTACTGCATGTGTCATAAAGTAGCATCCCTTTGGTGCTGACTTATTCAAAGTCATACAGTCCTGGACTTTTCCTACCTTCCTCTTCAGTGAATGTGACAAATGCAGCTGGAATCAAGGCGAGAGCACAGGACCATACAAAGAAAAATGCAGCGCAGCATAAATTGGTCACTTAAACCTACACTGAGACCTGAGATTCTGCTGTAGCTGTTGTGAGGCTTATGAGGTGAAAGGTCCATTTCTGTATGCTTTAATTTCCTTGTTGTGAAGTCCTTGTTATAAGTTATTTTTCATGGAAGTGGTGAAAAAAAGAATCCGGATTAAAAAAAAAAAAAAAAAAAGTCCCTTATATTCGTTAATTTAGCAGAATAAAAATATTTACATTTAGAACAGAGTAAAAATGTTTTCTGCTAATTTCCCAGGGTGCCCAAAATGCATTTATTTCATAGGGAAACAACTGAAAGTTTTCAGAAGTCACAGGCTTTGTTTGTTGTATACTTATCCTGGATGAAATAAACCTAAGGTAACACAACCCCAGTCCCACACCCCAGCCCTCCACCCCACTTGCTTCCCCCCCAATATAAGCCTGTTACACCTGAAAGATTTGTTCAGAATGTCCAGTGGGAACCTGGAAATCGTAATAATTTGTAGTATCGATTGTGTGAAGCTATGCAGCTGGGGCCTCTAGTGAATAGACAGGAATAGACATTTTATTGATTAACTTTTACAGTCATATTTTCAGGACTCTGCAGCAACATAATTTTCACTTCCCAGCTTTGTGCTGCTGCATCATGAAACTTGGATTCTTCTCTCTTAACATTTACCCACCTGAGAGAAACAGTACAGACTTGTCTTTTTTAAGCTGTGCTCTGTAGAAATGCATAATATTTGGTGTACTGAATTCCTTTAAATTTCCCCTCTGCTGTCGCAATAAAATGAAAAATTTTCACAATTGTTGTTATCGAGGATTGAGTAAGTTGCAGATCTTTCCTAACTCCCCATTAGATGTTATTTGTAATATCTTCTAGTAATTCTATTCCTCCCTTGCATTTTCATATTTTCTAAATGGATAAGATTGTGGCAAAAGAAACCCCCCTCTTTACATCCACAAATTCCAGAAGTGCTTAAAAAAAAAAACAAAACAAAAGAGCCCCATAATGAAATAGTTGCTTTTTATAATAAGTCAGATTTCAAAATGAGAAGACAAAATGTTCACTTGGAAATCTGAAAGGAATTATCAGTAAAATCTGATTCATTTTCAATAGTGACATCCTGCATTAACTAAAATTTCTTATAAGCTTACTGAGAAGACTGGATTTCAGTACAGTTACTAATAATTTTAAAAATATATGTAGACGTACTGAAGTCTTATACAGACAAATCTCAAAAAAATATTTTTTTTTCATTTCTGGTACTATTAATTTCCAGAAAAGAACAAAAATGGCATAGTGCCATTGTGCAAACAACTGTTTGCTGGTTTCTTTAGTATGGGTTACTTTCTACATTAGATGCCTAAGCCATTTCTCTTTCATGCACTTAGAAAACTATCAGTGAAAATCCCAATCCACTTTTATTCATTTAGTGACTATTCATTATTAGTTATTTTATGTGCTTACTTTCATGTGAACCATGTTTTTGACATAGGTTTAATCATGAGTTATAGGCTAAATATTCACCACCCTATCATCACTGGTCCCAATATGATTTAAATGTCTGTTATCCCACTACTTTTTCTATGCTATGTTGCTATTAACATCTAATTATAACAATGCTTAAGATATTCGTGGTCATGTTTCCTTTTGTACTTCCCCTCTCATCAGAGACATGATGGTGTGCACCATATGGAGCTTCAACAGAGACAGAAATTCTCCTAACCACCACAAAATGTTTGCTCTGTTTACCACTGACAAACTCATGACTGAATAATTTCTATTTTCTTTTAAAAAATTGGGAAAATTGTGGACGACTTAAAGGTAAGAATAACAGCTTCAAAGAAAGAGGACAAGTAGCAGCTTTCTCAAGACCTCAGGGTCCACTGGTCCTGGAATAAGTAGAAATAGTCTCAGTCAGGTGAAGAACTAGAAAATTTGAAGAAGCAGGTAAGTTTCTTCCTATGCATGGAAAATTAATGTATTATTTAGAAAACTGAGTAATAGCAGTATCAGATTTTAATGTCATCCTAGGCCCCAATCTTTCGAATGCAAGTCACAGTTTCACAGTTTTGTGAAACCAATTACCCTATAAACATGTAAAAAGCTGTTCACAAGTTTGCAAGACTAAAGATGAAAACTGTTTTAAGGATCATTCACTTTTCTTTTTTTTTGTAGTTGTGATGTTTTATTATAGAAGTAGTGAA
Source organism: Lanius collurio (assembly GCA_020086605.1). Classification (NCBI taxonomy): domain Eukaryota; kingdom Metazoa; phylum Chordata; class Aves; order Passeriformes; family Laniidae; genus Lanius; species Lanius collurio. The sequence goes on from JACBWW010000003.1 coordinate 37,239,501, forward strand.
TTATGATGTAAGGATTACAGGAAAAGTGTGAAATGTCTGACTGTATTTTAATTTAGATTAATTTAATGGAAATCCAAATTAGTGTTTGTGTGTGTGAGTTAGTCAAAGAAAGGGGAAATGGTGTCCCTCTTCTGAACATTTGTGGAGATGTTAAACGAGATCAAAGTAGTATTTCAGTAAGTTTTATATGTTCTATGTAGATAATCCCCTAAATGCTTAGGACTCTGTGCATAGCATGTTAACTGAATTGCTAGACTTTCTATTTAGTTTCTTTCTCCTGTTCTATTTTGACATATCCATGCTAACATTTTGACATATCCAGGCTTCTTACAGTTGTGGTAACCTTTTCATTATGAATTAGGCAAGGTAAATGTTAAAACTTTTAAGAACTAAAAAACTTGACATGTTTTAAATATTTATTAACTAAATTAGATGCAAAATATAACAACATGTTTCTTAGAGCATTTTTTTACACTGCACAAATTCAGAACTAGTTATAGTTCCTAGATTTAAGCAGAGGATTCTAAGGTTTATTGTGACATAGCTGAAGGCTACTTCACTCCATTATTTTATCTATTTCTCTGAGAGAAATCGCAAATCTGAAGTATTTTAATAAGCTTGTACAATTTAGTTTGATTTTTAATTTCTAACTGTGACTGGAAAAAGTAAGTCATTAGGTAAATAAAATTTTGTGTTTAAGACTTCCACATTTTCTATCACCCATGTATTAAAAGAATAAAAAATAAAACTATCTGTTCAAGTATAGGATAGGATTCTATATATTTGTGTCTTCCACTTATGCCTGAGAAAAGCCAAATTGATCGCAATGGAAATCTACCTGACAGTAAGTATTTGCAGTGGCAGACAAAATTATTTAAGAAAAGAGAATATAAAATTAAGAAAGACAGATGGACTCATAAGAGTGAAATACAAATAGTCTGACTCAGGATTGATTTCAACATAATGTGGTGGAGGAATCCCCACTTATTGATCAACTTTAAAGCCCATGCACAGCACTTAAAAAGATAAAGTAAGCAAGGTCAGATAATCAAAGCATTTAAATAGTAAAAACAGCAACTGCCACTGTAGACTGCTAAAATAAATCCATAATACAAATTGCTTTAGCAAAAAGTGGATGAGCAGCTGATCTTCCTATTGAACTTTTATACTGTTCAGTGACCACACTGGGGAGAGGATTGGAAGAAATGCCTTGAAGATCAATATTGAGTGAGATGTAGCAGGGATTCATTCTGAACATGAAAGAATTACAAGTATGAGAGCAGAGATCCTGAGGAAATGTCATCAAGAAAGGACCTTTCTTTTAAAATATCACACATATTATATGAACATAGTATTAGTTAATATCCAGTTATGATCTTTGAGCATTCAAAGCTTATTAAATCAGAAATTTACTTCTTACAAAACATAAAAATAAGACAAAAAAGAACTAATGATTTTAATGAAATTACTTCTAAGAATTTAGTAACCTCTGTCTTCAGAACAAGGGGAATTTTAATCATCCTAATTAGGATAGTGTTCAGTTGAGGCAGCTACTTTCCAGTCATATGTATTTCAAGTTTTTGCTGAATAGGAATGATGAACCAGAACATTGCATTTTTTCTCTTTTGTTTTTTTTTGATCTTTTTGGTTTTTTCAAAGACCAACATGCACCTGTAATTAACATGTTTAATGTAAGTGCTATTTCTTCTGATCTATTCCAAACAGCATTTTCATAGACATTTAAAATATTTTAAATATAATGCTCTAATGCAAGTGCTTCAAATTTCAAATTTTCCTAAACCTTTATAGGCTTTTAATTTTAAAATAGACATTAAAAATATGCCATAGCTTTTATTTATACATAAATTTTTCCATCACTATTCAGAGAGTATTTGTGAGAAAGAAATACTAGATGTGGAAGTACTACAGTAGGTCATTGTTTCAAATATGTTGTTTTCATTCATGATTTTATTATGTCATTGTATGAGAAATACTGCATTTTCATGGATATATTACCCTTTAAATGAAGAATCTTCCTTTTTTTCTTTTTTTTTTTTTCTTGACTGTAATCTTCCTTTACTTTCAGGCTCATTGGCCTGCCTATAAAATGGTGTTATTGTTGGAAATTAATAATTCAAGGTGTGAAGGTATTTGCATTTTGAACAATGAAAATGGAGCACTAAAACTAGATGGTTTCAAGGATATAGAAAATATTTTTAAAAAACAACCCAACAAGTAAAGAGAGCGTTTGTGGTCTCTTTGAAGATCTCCTTTGACAAAATAGGTTGGAGTAACTGATTCTCCCAGTCATGAAGTTTGTTTGCTGTGGTAACTGTGCCATACACCCTATGGTAACACATAATTATTTACAACTACTATTGGCTCCATTTTGCTGTATGAATTGCTGATTACAGCAATTTCAATGGTAAAATTGTGAAAAACCATATTCCTAGTTGTCAAAGAAAGGTCAGCTTATTTGCATTCATTAGGAACTTGGAGGGCCGTAAAACACGCATTTCCTTTGGGGTTCTTATGGTTATTGATTTGTACACAACTGTAGGAAAAATTAGTTGGAATTATATTTCACTTACCACTGGAGGCTGTATATTAATAACAACGAAGTTATACATAAAAATCATTAGAACTCGCAAACTAAATAATTGTAATTTTTAAAAAGTAAAGTTGTTACATTTAACTTTTAAAAAATAATCTATTTTTTATAGCCTGAGGAAATTTTTCAGTGACTGTAACTTTTGTTAATACTTTTGTTAATACTTACAGTACTTTCATTTGCACAAAAATGCATAGGCACTTATATTAATGTGGCATAAAGTATTCAAAACTTTCTATTTAGTAGTGGTCTTTAAAGATGCTTATAAACAAAGACAATATTTAATCATATGCTTAAACTTCCTTATATAGTGACTTTTTCTTATATAACTGTATAATTACTAACCCCAAAATGTAATTTAAGCATATGAATAACCCCGTCCTAAAAAAATGATCTTGTGTTTCTACTCTAGTTATTAAAGACCTTTCAAGACCAAGAGCTATGAAAAATCCTAAGGAAGTGTTATAGCCATCCTTGACTGCTAGCTTCTTAGGTATAAAAATATATGGCTAGTGTCTTCAAAGAAAAGTCTACGTGGGTAACATACCAACAATGAAGGTCAGGTAAAGCACATTGTCAAACTGTGACAAACCTTTGTCTAAATGAAGAGAAAGGTAGAGAACTTCAGATTTACAGATAGCAATGATGCTCAGGTGGTATGCATTTGAAACCTTGTTTGCATTACATTGATAAATATTGCACATGATGAGTGCATATTTCTGTGAACTTTTAACACTATAAATGGATTAGAATGTCTTATTTTGATCATATCCATATTGTTCATTAAGATAAGATTAGGTCCTTAAAAAATGTTTGGCTTATTTCCATTGCATTCAAAAATGTTTAAAGTAGAAAATATAGAATACAGTTTTCCATAGAGTGCATATATAACACATGTTTGAGATTAATCAAATCACAGTCACCTCTAATTAACAGCAGGGAGCAATTCCAACATGGGACAGGGCCAGATGACTAAGAAATGAAGCATATATTGAAAAGATGCAGCATACTAAGAAAAGAAAAATAGGTTATGACTTATGACTTAAAAATACTGAGAAGTTTTTAAACCTGTGGTTCTGTGCATGTGGTTTAAACATTTTAGTTTGATTTTTTTTTGCTGGGCCAAAAATGTTCAGAGCCCTACAGTTTTGTAGGTAAACACAGTTTTCTTTCAAATTTAATTATTTTCATTCTTCATAATTAATAGATTTAAAAAACTTCTGACCTTTGCAACTTCAGATGAGCAACTTTTCTTTCAAATTCTAAAAAAGTCTGATTTGTATGCCAAAATTCCATCATTTACCATGGCACTTGCTTAGCACCACAGGAAAAGTAGTGATGAAGGAATTGATCAAGGACATGCATTGAAGTAAGTTGAATCTTTCCTCCTGTTTGATTTTTTTTTTTATTAGGAAGCTGTATAGTTGATGAAAAAGAAAACTCTAGGAAAAGAAATGTGGTTGTGCAATGAAGACAACTGGAGAAATAGATACTTCCCTGTCCTTTCCCTCAGACATAATGAAGATACTACTGCTAAACTTTTCTAAATATCCAGTCTGAGATGCTGCTGTCTGATCTGTGGCAAACTGAACTTTGTCAAGAACAACTGTAGCCAATGATAGTTTGCTTTGAACAATTAAATGTCTTTGTGAAGAAGCATTAACAAAAGATATGAGAAGACAATGTTCGGTTGTTTGGTCTCTGACTGGGGATTTGAGCCAAGGTCTTACTGCAGTGTAGGACAATAGCTCCTGAGCACACACAAGTTTTTCTGCCTCTCAATGATTCAATAACTTCTAAACTTGTCTATGAGAAGGGAAAAACTCTGCAAAAAAAGACTAGAGAACAATCCCTCTTATAGCAGCATGGAATGATGTTAGTTCAAACTGCTTAAAATAAGAGAGAAATTAATCTCTGTTCTCATATATCCCAAATGAGAGTTCTGATAGAAAGCAATTTCACATTTTATTTTTGCTTAATGTGAATTGCCTTATCTTCTTTTACTCCATGTTCCCAAATCCATTTACTTCAACTGCCTATGTATAAAATGATAATAGAGATGTATTCTCATATCATGGAGGCTGATATTTATGAAACACTCAGACACCATTGTGTTGAAATCAGTGGCTTTATTTATGTTGTCTTTTTCGTTGTGTCATAATGTGAGCCATGATTCTCAGTTTAAGTCATGCTAGCTGGTGTATAGAGACATTATCTGTAGGTTGTAGATTCAGAATTTGCCATTGAATGGATTAGAAGCTATTCCGTGTTCTTGTTTTGGAGTTAAATATTTTGTGCACTGTCCATGATTTTTAAAAAGAATTACTTGAGAATGAATTTGTGGGTTTTGGAAACTCAGTTAGAGTGAAGGATATGTTTTCATTCATATCAACATTCGAATATTGTACTTTGAACACTAAAAGATAGATTATAAGAAATCAAAGTGTTTAACTATTTGTCCCTTAAGGGATAAAAGATATACAAACTGGAGGTTTAAATAAAGTGATAATAACAAGTGATAAATCTACAAACATACACATATGATTTCATGGGTTGGATAGAAATGATTATACTTGGCATCATTAATTCTGATGTATCAGGAATGGTAAATATTTGAATTTGCCACAAAAATGTTTTTTTAAAGTAAAATCAGCATCAGAGCCTGCTTCCAAGTCAAAGAATTTCAGGAGGTACCCAAATTAAAAGTAAAATTGGATTCACCTCTTTTATATAGATATTTTTCAAAAGGAACACCTGTGAAGGCATTCCTTGCTTGGTGTGCTGTATTGTCCAACTTTATCAGATCAGACAGCGATTTGGCAAGAAGACACTTTCTCTAGCAGAGAAGTAACAAGTAAGGTAGCAAAAACCCCGGGACAAGTTAAGGGCCATAGCACAGCACTGACCTTCTCCAAGAAACAAGAACTTTTCAACAGAATGGATGTAGAACCTAGACAGGTCACTCCCTCTCTCTGCATACACATACTCTCATATATTTGTTTGTTAATATCTTCCTTAGAAATATCCATATTATTTTAATTTACACTTTTCAAGATAATTTGGCCTTGAGCAAAAACTCAGCAAGAAAATCTTTCAATCCAAACACATGAAGGTGGGCAAAGCTCTAGGGGACTTGAAAGTGTGTCTAATAATGGAAAATTTCATGGTAGGCAGAAGAGTGCTAAACAAATGTACTGGCATCCTGGCAGTCAATGAAGCTACAAAAACTGGTGGGGTGGGGGGTTATGTCATCACATTGCTGAAACTGGTGAGTATGCAAAAATTTTTTGCTCATAAACATCAAATGAAACTGTAAATAACAAACTCTAATGAAAGAAACTTAATCTTGACATAAACATAATACTCCTTTGCCTACAATTTTCAGAATTGTATTGTGTATTAGCCCTTTAAGGATAAGCATCATCAATATAATGCAAAAATTCAAAAGACTTTTTTAAAGCTAGGAAATTATCTTGTTCTTTTTCTTCATTTTTTTTTTTTTCAAAATTATAGTCAGAGATTTATGAGAAATGGACTTTTAAATTGGCATCTATTGCTGTCTCCAATAAAATCCACAACATCCAGCACCTTCTTCTGGATCCAAGAAAAGGATTAAGAGGGATCCATGGTTCTGTTTGATTTAACCTTTGATTTTATGTTAATTGATTTATGTTCATTTGGAATTCCATTTCAGATGGATATTCCAATTTTCAGAATTCATAATGGCAATACATATTCTCTTTCTAAGTTTGGTATCCCTAGGATTACATGAGAGCCCTTCTTAAAGTTGAAAGACATTTAGGCCTGCAAGAAAACACTTGAATGATTTGAAGCAGAAACTTTTATCATCAGACATGACAATATTAAGTCCATCCTTTTTGTTATAGATTTCTTACCAGACTTGAGTGTTCTCTTGTAGATTGTAGTGCTGACTACTGTTAATAGTAGCCCCCTCCCTTTGATTCCTATCAAAAATTAATGGAATTTTTCTCAGTGGCTTTGTTTTATTTTGTTTTGGTTTTTTGGGGTGTTTTTTTGTTTGTTTGTGGTTTTTTTTCCCTCTGCAGCTGTTGTGGCCCAGTCCACTTAGCTGTTGAAGGAAAAGGTTGCTTGATTTACTCCAAGTGGTGCACAGAAAAAGCAACAAAATTCCTGGGAGGTTTAGTATCAAACTTTTACTTGCAAACTTTAGAACATTTAGGGTAAAATAAGGTACTTGGCAAATTTTAAAATCTAGCCATTTTGGTCAGAAAAGCACCAATAAAAAACATAAAATCAACACTTGAGAAAATGTACAAAAGAGAGAAAAAAGAAAGAAATGTAAGAGTAGAAAGGTATAAAATCACCACCTGTGGATCCAGAAATGTGACCTGTCTGTTGAAATTTTGAGGTCTCTTGGTCAAAGTGATGTTGCAGTCTTGATCCACCCGGGGTGGGGGAAACCTTCAGTTTGGAGAGAGAAAAGTAGTTACATTATTTAATACCTAATGATATACCTGATTTTAAAATATAAAAATTTTAAAAAGTTCATGAACAATATTTGTAATGATAACATCTAACTCTTATCTAGCAATTTACATTCAGAGATCTTATATTTTGCTAAGGATGTGTAATTTCATTTAAATCTTGAAGAATACTAGGATTTTGTATAGATGTGTGTGTACTTATTGGGGAATAAAAGTGACTTTTATAGATTAGGACTTTGGAGCACAAGATAGTGAAGTGTCTTGTCTTGGGTATCAGCAAAGATAAAAAGATCAATACCATTTGAATAAAGGAATGTGAAAAAGACCAATTTATAAAAGCAAATGAGCATGGGAACCCACAGGAACCACCTTATCTACAGAAACTCTGTGTGAGCTGAGACTCCATGGGAAAAAATGCAGTGACTTTTTTCATTTTTATTTCAGTGAGAAAGGGAATAGGCTACTTGGTGTTTATTGAAGGGGAAAAAATGCACACAATCTGACAATATTTGAATTCTGTCTTACTCTACTGTAATTTTCTTGTCCACTCTAGAAGTTTGGATTAAATTTATTTTCTATTGATAAAGACATGTAAACTCAAGAAAACTAGTTTTCTCTGCCTCCCCTTCTCTTGCAGGTGTATTTATAGAGGGAAATATGTTTTAGTATGTTTATCTATTTTTATTTCTAACTCGACACAGCTGTGTAAAAAAAATGTCATTTGAGTGCTTATACTTTTCATCCATTTAATTAATACACAGGAAACAAAGCATTGAGATAAGTGGAACAATATAATAAAATGTTGGTTTAAATGGGAGAGTTCTAGAAAAAGAAATATTTTGCAGGAATGAAAGCTTTCCCATCTAAATTATACCATGTAGTCTAAACTAGTTCTAACCTTAAAAAGCATGCAAATTACAGAAAAAATTGGAAGAAGGGATTGGCTGGACACAAGAAAAATACTGTCATGTGCAGGAGGAGCTTTTAGAAGAGCAGTCTCAGATGAGAATTCTCCTGCTGGACTAGTGTGCAGAAAAACTGATAAAACATTATAGTCCTCAGGTACAGTATATGAAATTTAAGCTTAATATTTGAAGTAATGTAAATGAATTTTCCTAGGTTATTTTTCCACTAGAAAAGGAAATATTATTTAAATAATATTACTTATAAAATTCACTTTCAACACATGAGAGTTATTACTGAAAATATTCAGTCAATATAAAAGAACATTACTTCTCTTTAAACTCTTGTGGGTGGGATTCATCTTGTCTAATTTTAGATGTTTACAGCCTAGGTGGAAATACAGGTCCCTAAGTTCCCATTATGGTCACTGGAGACTTGGTAAATTCAGAGTGGAATCAAGAGCTGAACAAACTCCAAACCAATCAAGTATTAAAGTGTGTTTTCCGATCAGTCCAAAAAAGTCTCCAGATAAAGATTCAACAAGGCCTCCACTCAATGCAATGGAAGGATATGTATATACATAATCAGCTAAATGCAGATTGTAAAAATTGATGATCTGGTGAGTTACCTTTTCCCAACAATTTATTAAATACTAATTTTTTTAAAAAAATTTATTCATTTGTTTGTTTGGTATAACTAAATGTTTCACAGGCATCAATACAGGTCGTTGCTCTGAAAAATAATATATAAATACAAGAATTTAAAAGGGTGAGAAAATAAATCATAAATACAAGAATTTATGACGGTGCGAAAAAAAAAAAAGTTAAAATACTAGATGATCTTTCCTGTGTCTGTGTCTTTTATTGTTTATATTTAGAGTATTTTTTTCTCTTAGTTTTGGGGGTTTTTTGGTTGTTGGTGGTGTATTTTCATTTTTATTATTTTTTAATAGGAAAAATAGGTTGAAAGAATGTGGATAGATGAGACATTGGGCAAATAGAAAAAATAGTAGATTGGTTAATACTCTTTTCCACCCTGCTGTTACCAAAACTTATAAATGGAGATTGATTATTTGCTGCATTATTTCACTAAAGAAGTGCATTAATTCTGGAGCTTGACTCAACCTTGAACAGAAAGAATCTAATAATATATATTTGACAGAAATTTTTTGCCACCTGTGAACTAGATGGTTGTAAAGTGTTTCCATTGAAAATATTTAAACATCCAGAGGCAAAACCAAAAAAGATACAAGTTGAATAAAACAAACATATTTTAGTTTTTGAAGGTTTCACTATATGAAATTTCAGTGGAAATAGAGGTTGAATAATTACTACACGAAATTTTCATTAAATTTTTCACTTATTTTTATGATGTTTTGTATTTCCAGTGTTTCTGACATATAACCCATCAGGGCAATAAAAAAAATAAACATACAGTAAATCTGTAGTTGTTTACTAGGAAAAGTATTTTATAATAAGTTGATTTCAGAGTAATGGAATATTTAACATAGGGATAAATATGCAATGTAAATCAAATCAAGCAAGTTAAATAGTTAATCATGCTAACACTTGGATTATCAATGTATCATCACACTAATTTTTTTTATGCATGTTGATTCTTGCCCAATAGAGGCAAATTGCCACTGGGAGCAACTGGTGCCATTAAGCTTCCAAATTAGTCCATTCTCCAGCTAAGTAGCTTGGGAAGGTACACTGAAGGTTTCATCTTTCTAAAGACTCTATTTATTATCTTTACTTACGTAAAGAGTTCATTAGAAAGAATTTTACATTGAAATATGGTAACTTTTTAGCCTCCTTTAATGCAGTCACGCGTCTTTAACTACCAGACATAAAACTGCTTAATTCTGTGGATATTAATGGATTCATATGTCATAAAGCCAGAGGAAACAGTGTAATCGAGTCTCATATGTGACACAATACAGGCCATAGGACTTCAGTGAATTAAGTGGTACGTCATGTCTAAGTAAATGTGACTGAAATGGAGCATATTAAAAGACAGCATATATTTTTTTAATACACGCTTGACTTTAAAAAGCCAATGTAACAGAATTTGTGACAATCCTTCACAGGTTCTCTCAATAAATCTAGTTTCTAAATGCTTGCAACATGCTGATTCTGTATCATTTTAGCCTCTTACTAAAAATGTCGTATGAAAATTAATATAGAACTAAAGTATATTATCTTTTCATCTTAATCACCAGTACCTGAAATATCTTAAAACCAGTACAGCACATACTAGGACAAGTTGTGTTTACAGTACAGTCACAGTAGTTTGTAGTATTTATATTAATCTAGTTACATTAATCTACATATTTTCTTTATATCTACAGTCAGTGCAAATTAGTATGGAATTGTGATATCAATCCTCCAATAGTTTGAGTGGAATAGATTGGTTAATGCCAGGGTAGAACTATTTGAGTCTCACAGGTAGACCTAAAAAAGTATTAACACAGAATTAGTAGATCATTGGAGTATCAGTTTCTGCCTTTTAAAAAACCTTCCACAGTTTCTAAGACCATACAGTTTAAAATTGGTCTAAAATTTTTTTTCTAAGAGCTTTTCAAAGTTTCTTAGGAATTCTACCTAGGAAAGTAAAAGTCTATATGTACTTCTGTGACTGCAATAATTTTTATTCTAAGTCAAGTATTGTGAATTCCATTGTTACTTTTGATTTCTTAAATGTCTTTATTTTCTGGTGAGGGGGAGATGCAGATCTACATAATGCTGTTGAATAAATTACACAAAGGATCTTATTTTTATATTCAAATACCTTGGATTAATTACATCTCTATTGTTAATTTTTGTGGGATATTTTCTCTTAAGATACTGTTTGTGCATGTATGCACAATGACATATGAGTATATACATGCAAATCAATGTCCATGGCTATGTCTATATGCAAGTTGTCACATAAAATTTACCACAACTTTAGGACATGTTTGCACCTCAAAATATTAAATGTTTCTAAGCAGATCAAATTACTAAAACTGCTCATTTGTTTCTTTGTTTGTTTATTCCTGGCAACAGTGTTTAACTGCTATAGTGATTATGAGAACAGCATTTCACAGTCGTAGTATTCCATTTAATTTATAAATAATTTTCTATCAACAGCATTATCAGTAAACTTCTGTGTATGAGTTACTCAAAGAAATCTTATAAGTAACTTTCTATCTTAAAATGTATGGACTATATCTATCTAAAATTATGGACTATATCTATCTAAAACAAGCAATATGTATAAAATGATTCTTTTGATTTTGTTTCCTTTGAACAAAAAGCTGCTGTCAAAGGTGAAAAGATCTTTACTTTTCTAGTGGAAGTCCTTTTCATTTCTCTCATTGTTATGGATTCATAAATAAGCAATTTCACATTTTATTACAAAATAAGTAGAGGCAGGTGTCTAGAAGATTGGGAGAATGGCATACTCAATTTCCTTGTGGCATATATTAAAGTTTTGGGAACATACTTGTCTGGCCTTCTGCTGGATTTAGTCAAACTTCAGCTGACAGGTAAGTAAGCATTGTATAAACATTTTTGTTGTTTTACTAAAATTTAACTTCTTTTCAAACTTCATGATTTCTTCATTTTTGCATAAAGTGGAGTGTTGCTAGCAACCAATATAGGAAAAAAAAACCTGCAAATGAGAAAAGGGAAATAAACCATGAAAAAACTGGACATTTAGTTACATATTGTTTTAATACAGAATAATAAGCAATATCTAATAAAAAAAATTCATTGGCTTCCTTTTTGTTTTTTAGTGTTACTGTTTCTCTAACAATAGCTATTAGATTATAATCTTATTGTTTCTGTAAGACCATAAGATTTAAACATTTTATAACTACTCTATTTCTTTGAAAAATAGCTTTATCTTTTGAAAGGATAATATACCTTAGTTACACTAGTAAACTGACTGTAGTCTACAACAAATTTTATTCAAGGTGATACTACTATCTGTGCAAAGTGGAATTAAGGGTATATGATCCACTTTTGCTTTATAGCATGATTAGTATTGTTGGACAATTTAGGTTTATAAAGACACTTCTGAGTGAGCACCAAAAAGAGAGAAAAATATAGGGGTTTAAAAAATGAATCTGAAGGGTCTGAGAGTCATGTCTATGAAGACTCTTTCTTTCATTTCTCCTTATTATTCTTTAATCAGAACTATAGCTTGTAAGTCATGTGAGACCAATCTCCAAACTGCATGCCAATGAATAATTTACTCCTAATTTGGTATAATCTCAGGAGACACTCAGAGCACCCACAGGATGTATATTACTTAGTAGCAACTCGAATAAGGGGTTTGAGTATATGTGGGTACATGCTGCTGCACTGCCATTTGTGCTGACATAACTTAAACTTTTATCTCTAAAATACTTTAGAAATGATACTTTCATTTAATTTATTTTTCCCTTCATTCTTCAATAACTGTTTTCTTTTCTAGAGTAATTTTAGGAAATCTGTAAACAGCGCTACATGCATGCCTTGTTTAAAAATTAAAATTTCTAGAATTATAGCCATTATGTACCTACAGACACGTGACATTCTATGTACTGTATCTACTCTACAGCAATTTATGCTTATGTAAATTGGGATGTAGAATAGTTGATGTCTTTTATGTTACATGACTTCATGACTTTTATCTTCTAGGTTAAACAATCGAAAAAATATCTCAGGCTTGCTAAATTGACTTCACAACACAAAAGGTAACTACACAATGAAGTAATGTTAATTTAGAGAAAATATTATGAGAGGAATTCATATATGAGAAGTTCATATATGAGAAGTTATATTAGTGTTAGAGAAATTATTTTGAAATAAATAACACCCCACATCTTAGAACTTGAGAGGGAAACCATGTAGGCTAGTACCTCTTACCTCTTTCTATGCTGTCACAGTGTGCACATAATTTCTGTTACACTTATATATTTAGAAAAGATCACACTCCAATAAGGTTACAGCTCCTGGAACAGTTCCACAGCCATTGTGGAAATTAAAGAATTGAAGTATACAATTTTATTTCATTTTTCATCATCCATATTAAATATACTTATAGATGTCAGTCAGATAATATTTTATAGAAAGGAAAATAATAAATTTTAAATTTTAATAATAAATTTTCAAATATATTATCCATATGTCTGATCTTTAATTTCCTATCCTTAAATATATTTGCCAATAAAATATCCAGTAAATTTGAAAAAGTCTTTATGTTTTTGGGGAATATTAGGTCATGCTTGCAGATGGGAAACAGCAAAGAATGAGAAAATATTCTACATTGAGAAAACATGATTTCATTCTATGTGTGTTGATGGAGAAAAAAACCCCAAACTTGTCTAATTCCATGCATTTAGCTAGATTTAGGAAGAGATCTTTAAAAAGAGAAATCAAAGTAATTATGCATATGTATATATATAATGTTTATGTTACTTTTCTGCAGAAGAAAAAAAAAATGTATTAGTACTCACATTTGACATCCAAAGTGTGTTTAAATTACTAAAATATATAATTCAATTAGCAGAGGAGAAGGAAATGTCATATAGTGATATTCAAGCACCTCTACATATCCATAAGAAACTGTAAAATTATATTATTTTACGGGGGGTCAGAAATTACAGACTATGGCCTCATGTCTATTTTAGTGTGAAGACTCTGTTTACTCATCAAATAATAAGGAAATGGACCTTCTGCAAAAAAGAGCAGTTAAGAGCCACTGAGATTTGCTGCATGCTATGCTTCATTTTTTTCTTCAAAGAAACCTTGTTTAAAGACTGAGTTTTATGAATAATTATTAGAAAGGCTGCAAGGGGCCTTTCTATATATATGTGTGTGTGCATATATAATATACATATGTAATATAGAACTAAGAGTCCTGAATTCCTTTGGAAAAGAATATTCAGGATTTAAAAGGGCATAAGTTTATGCTCACAGAGTCATAGAGTCACTGAATGGTTTGGTGGGAACAGATTTTAAAGATAATCTAGTTCCAACACCCTGTCATAACCTTCCACTCCCTAGACAGGTTGCTCCAAGCCCCATCCAAGCTGGCCTTGAGCCCTTTTAGGGATGGGGCATCTACAACTTCCGTGGGAAACCTGTTCCACTGCTTCACCAACCACACAGTAAGGAATTTTCCCCTAATGCATTATCTAAACCTACTCTATTTCCTTTTGAAACCTTTCCACCATATCCCATCACTATGTGCCCTTGTAAAATGTCCAGGGTTTTATGTAGGTCCCCATTAGGTACTGGAAGGCCACAATTACGTCATCCTGAAGCCTTTTCTTTCCCAGGCTGAACAAACCCAATCCTCTCAGGCCTTCCTCATGGGAGAGATTCTTCCATTCCTCTAATCACCCTGGTGGCTCTCCTCTGGACTCACTCCAACAAGTCAATGTTCTTCCTGTGCTATATGTGCTATATGTTGACAAGGTAAGGCTTCTTTTCATCCTACAGCACTGTGTAATCATTTAGTATAAAGTGTTGCACATAGTTACAAATAAAAATATTTTCAATATCACTGCTGACTCTGTGTTTAATGTAAATTGCAATTAGGAAAAAGCAGGGAAGAATATAGAGTGTGATTGCTATTGACCCCTTATAAATATATAGGGACGTAGAAGATGATTACTTGTTTAGTAAAATAAAAGGTTCAAATTTATTTGATACAAAATCAATTCTCATTGAATGCCCAGTAATTTTACAACCTTTTTCTCTCAATAATTTCTATGCTTTCTTCTCTGTTATCCATGAGCCCTCCTCATTTTTTCTCTTTTAAAGCAGCTTTTGAGGCTTTCTATTATTTGATTATTTAGTTTCAGATTTCTAGTATTTCCAGCTTTCCCAGTTCCAACTGCCTCACATCTTTCTGGCTAGAGTGTCAGGCTGGAAATTCTCTGAGGCATGTGTGTTACAAGGGCAGAGTATCATGGAGTGATACTAAGAAGTTTGGGCTATTGTCCCCATTTTGAATATGCTATGTATATCTTAACTGTCCTTGCAGTCATACACACTAAATGGAAATGTGAAAGCAGAGATAAAAATTGAGCTTTTTCTTTTTTACTGAGCCATTCAGGTTTGCTTACCAAATTTAGTAGGCACAAATCATGCTACAAAATAAATTCAAAAATTTATGGTAGGTCACAAGGTCACAAGATATCTTCCCTTACACAAATTGTTGTTTTCTGGAACAACTGGTGAAAGGAAAGGCTTTGTCAGTGCTCCTGAATCAGTAAAGACAGAAGCCATTAGATGTTTTTTAAGAGGTTCATAAAGATATCTATGCTATAATATCATGTTCTACACTATACTAATAGTTCAGCTACAGATTTGCAGCAAACATTTGTCCTTTCTTCAACACCTTTAATCAATTTAATTTCTCAGTTCTGTTTTCTGTATTACACTTCCCTCCATGTAGTCTTTCTCTCCAAATCTTTGATTAGATTTTTCCTAGTCTTTCTTACTTCAGCAGGTCTACTGTGGATTTGCACTGCATGGTGTATTTAATAACTTATTTGAAGATATGGCAGTGTTAAAGTGTAGTACAGAAAGACTTGAGTTACATTTTTACTGAATTAATTACTCCATTTCTAACTGCAACCTATACAGAATATTTTCAGTTCAGTAGTAACTGTAAATCATAACCCACACCCTCTGAAAAAGAAAAAATGTGCAGGAAAAGTTCTTGAATTTTATTTTGTATTTCAACAGCCATCTTGTGACTGGAACTCAAACAATTGGATTTAAAGTTTAGCAAAGCATCCCTCAGTGCTGCATTAGAGTCATTCTTTTATCTGTAATGTTGATGAACCTAGAAATGAATGTTGTGATTTCTCTGGTTCTGCTTCAAGAAGTTTGTCTGTTAGGCTGATGTCTCACATCTGTGCAAAGAAAATACTTTCAACACCTGCAACATCTCTGTAAGTGAAGGAAGAGATCTCTTCTTGTCTGTTGTAACTAAAGATGCCAGAATTTCTGCACATTAACGTAATCTTTGTTTCTCTGTTCTCAAGCTCTGCCTCTTGCTGTGCACATATAAATTTTACCTCCTCTCCTTAACACTGGAAGGCTCAGACACCAAATTCTGTGTGACAATGAATCAACTGACTGTATAGTCCATTCCCACAACAGAAATAAGGGCACTGGGCACCATAGGACACAAAAAAATATCCAGAGGCTTTCTAAGTGCCACTGTAGCTAAGTTTCTATGTAGCTTTTGGACTCTATATTTAAAGGAAGTGAAAAAATGTTTGCTACTGATATTGACTTTTCTATATTAGAGAAAAGCACTATGGATGTTTGACATAATTCTAATAATAGAAAAACTTAATTCTTCTTTCTGTAATTGGAAATTGTGTTTCCATTCTTTCATTTGTGTGACAGCTATGGAGCATATTTTATTTTATCTTTAATTACTTTCAAGGAAAAGAGGTGAGTTATTTGCTCTGTTTCTGGTTTTGATATTTGAGTATCAGAGGAAACAAAGAACCCTGACTAGAATAACTTACTTTATTCCTATTTACAAAATCCTATCTTCTTTTTTCAAATTTTTTTTAATACTACTTTTTTCTGTGATTAAGTGTTCATTATTAAAGAAAATATGTTTTAAATTGCTAAACCTAATTACAAAAACATTCTGCAAATATGCTTTAAGCATCAAATAACTTTCCAATGACATTCTGATATTCTTATATTGGTTATTCCTTTGTTTTTGAAGGATTTGTGTTCAGCCTGGATGTTTTATTTATCATCTTGAAATATATTTATTGTTACACATAATCTAAACAGAGATAAAATCCCCTTGATTTAGATATTGAATAATATCTGGTTTGGTAAAAAAAAGACTTACTGACTGGCTTGACTCATTTGTAATTTTTTTTTCCCTTAAAATAGTCATAGAAACTCAGCTGCACTATATATCTTTAGCTGGGATTTGGGAGAGATTCCATTTTTCTAGAGAGGAAAATATAAGTGTGTGTTGTAGTGTTGTCTTAATGAAGACTCTTTTAATCATTTCTCTGTACTGCTCAAAGTACTTCTGATGTTGTCTTGTTATTGATTTTAAGGTACTATCTCTCCATTAAAGTGTGGAGTTTAGCAATATGGGACAGAATTGCCATCTTTTTCTTGTACAGTAGAAGGATGAACTTGATAGGACATAATGAACCCCTGATTTGTTTGGAAAGTTTAGATCTTTTCTTATCTTACCTGCTTTGGCATTAAAGTATACAAGACTATCTGTTCTGTTGTTGCAAGTCCAAGATTTTGCAGGTGTAAATCTGTCTTATTCCAGAAGTAGTTCTAAACTTTTAAACTCTACTATATAGCGATAATTCTTAGGTAGTTGTCACAATGTCAACTGCCCCAGCTGTTCTAAAGTCTTTCCAGAGTCACAGACAAGTACATTAAAATTAAGTGATATGGAAATGTTTTTCAACAACTACATAACTCACTATTTCAGGTAGTGTAAAACAAAAAAAGTTCCAAAATTCATAGTGAAGCTTTACTGAAAATTCATCTATGCATCCTTTTATGTGAGTATGCAATTTCCTTTTATGTGAATGTCTAATGTTTTTCAACATGCCCAGCAAGATCATGTTAAAGACTGATATATTCTCCATATGTAAAACATTTATATTTATAGTAGAAATTTAATATAATACTTAGAAGTGTGTGTGTATGGATAGATATATATGTATATTTTGATAGTTCTAGTTTTATTGTTTCTATCTTCTAGTTATACAGAAGTTAAGGTCACTAAGACAGTAAGACCTGATTAGGTTGTCCCACTGCCCTGACCAAATATAAGCATATGCTTTTCTTCTTCTGTGGTCTCTGGTTCTTCTCTGGTTTCCGTAACCTCTTTACTTACAAAAAGCTGAGTAGGGCTGTCAACCTTTTCTTGGTGCAGTATTATCTTTAGGTTCACTTTTGATTAAGTCTCATAATTTTCTCTTTGTGCAACATGGTAAATATTAGAAAGATGGATGCAGTATAAAATTTACCTTTCCACACATCTGCAAATATGAAATGAGATTTTGAAATGAGTGTGGGTGGAATTAACTTTCTACATAGTAATACATATGATGCTGCGATTTGCATTTGCAGCCAAAATAATGTTGATAACACAGCAATCATTTATCTATTCCTCAGCAATGCTTGCATTAGACCAAGGCTTTCTTTCTTCACTTCCTGTTCTGTCAGAATAAATATGCTTGGAGTGAACAAGAATTTGTGAGTGAACATAGCTGAGACAACCAAACTGACCAAGAGGATACTGCATACTGTAAGCTATCATGCTCAGCAGTAAGAGGTTCAGGGAAAATAGTAGGAAGAGGAAAGTTTGTGATTGTGGTCTTTGTCTTTCCAAGTAACTGGTATGCATGCTGAGGGCTTTACTTCCCAGGAAGTAGCAGGACATCTGCCGACTAATGGGAAGAACTTAAAGAAATTTTTTTTCTGCCTTGGTCACTTATGTGGCTTTTGCTTAATTTATTAAACTTGATCCAAAAGCCTTCTTGCCTTCCTTCTGTTTTGATCCTATCCTGTAGTATACAGGAGGGAACAATAGCCAGGCGTGGTGTCTGGCAGGGATTAACCCACCACAGACTTTAATTGGGCAGGCAGGGAGACTGCATATATGTAAGTACCCAAACATAAACACACATAGATATGGATAAATGGATTGGTGTTGAGTTTATTCTACAGTTTTTGATATGGGTTGGCAGTGGTATAGTGTGAAACAAATCACATAATAAATTAATATGCATAGAAATGAGAACACATTTTTTCCATCTGGAAAAAAAAAAGATTAAAAATATTTATAGATCTCTCTTTTCTGCATGAAAAATCTGTGACCTGAAAAGGGCACTTGTTCACACTGTTGTTACGAGTCTTAGATCAACATCTTTTAAGTAGCTAGAGAATATTTCACATCTTTTGGAAATAGAAATCCAAGGGAAATTTCCTGTGGGGTTTAGCTTAAAAAACAGAGGTAGGAGATATACAAAGCAAACAAATCAGAAAATATTCAGAAGGTCAGACCACATACTCCTTAACCATCAAAGCATATATATCTATCTTAAAATATGTATGCACATATATGTGCACTTACTATACTACCAAAAAATGTTTTTCTTCCATTTATTCTTTGTGTCAATAGAATGGAAATTTGGAGGAGAGGTGAAACCTGTATGACATAGCTGTCAAAATATTCATTAAAAACAAAACTCTTCACACTTTTTAACAGTAGATGTTATTTTATGCACATATTTTGATGTCAGCATGATTGTCTCTTTGTCATTCTTAGTTTGTAAGTACTCTTTTTGCTTAATTTGACAGCATTCATTCTTCTTCTCCAACTTTTTTAATGTCTATTCCTTCAGAAAAGCTAGCATTCTGTTGTCAAGTAGGTTTTTACAGTAGTAGGTAAATCATCACTGACCTTTTCTAGATTGTCTGCAATATCCCTTATTTGACATGATTAACACTATGCAATTCATTGATCATATTTTATTTCATTGTAGCTTTTAAGTACTGCATAATAATTAAAGTGAAGCTTAGGTTGTAAATATATTTTTTTGTCCCACAAGTTTATTCCTGATGTATACATTTTTCTCCTTTTTATCCCCTCACTCTAATTTCTTCATTATTTTTTTTGGAATTAAGAAGTCATTCAAGAAGACAGCTAGAGAAATAAATATGAAAATCATAGTGTCATAGAATACTTTGAGTTTGACGACATCTTTATAGGTCAACTAGCTCAAACTTCCCTTGCAATGAGCACAGCTGTATTAAACTACAACAGGTTGCTAAGACTCCTGTCCAATCTGTCCAGGAATGTTTCCAGGAATGGGGTAAACACCACATCTCTGGGCAACCTGCCTTGGTGTCACAGCACTCTCCTTGTAAAATACTCCTTTGTTATATCAAATCTAAGTTGACTGTCTTCCATGAGTTAAAAACCATTACCTCTTTTCCTATAGCAACAGACCCTTAGAAAATGTTTGTCTGCATCTCTCTCATAATGTCCTTTTAAGTACTCAAAGGCTGCAATGAGATTTCCCCAGAGCCTTCTCTTCTGCAGGTTGAACAATCCCAACTCTCTCAGACTTTTCTCTTAGAAGAGATATTTCATCCTTCCACTCATTTTCATGGCTGTCCTCTGGATTCACTCCAAAAGGTACATGCCATTCCTGTGCTGAGGACATCAGAGTTGGATGCAGTACTACAGGGTGGGTCTCACAAGAATGGAGGGGAAGAATCACCTCCATTGACTTGCTGGCCACCCCTTCTCCTAATGCAGCTCAGGATAGGGTTGACTTTCTGGACTTCAAGTACATATCGTTGGACCAAGTCCACCCTTTTGTGCACCAGGACCCACAAGTCCTTCTAAGTAGGACTGTCCTCAATTGTCCAGCCTGTAAAAATATTAAATTTGATCTTCATAAAATCCATTAGATGCCCTCTGTGTATGAGTTACCTAACAGAAAAGCTAACGCAGAAAATTGTTATGATGATTTCTCAGTGTTTTATTTTGGGACATTGTACCTTAAAGTTGTACCATGCTGAAAAGTAAAAATTGAATCAGGGTACAAAACTGAAATGGACTGATGCAATATTGTGTATTAAATCGAAAATGCAGGGAAACATTTCTTGGGTGCAGGGAAACATATTTTTGAGCTTTATTTGACAAAATGGCTCAGCATAGCTTAAAACAGTATGAGAGGAGTTCTGAAATGGCACCTGTCTGCTTATTCATTTGTAATATTGACAGAATATAGATTTGTAGTATGCAGAGTTGACAATTTCCAATCAGATGTTGAAGAACTGATCTACATGACAGGAATTGTGATCATTAGTTGCCATGCTTGAAAAGGATGTGGACAGCTTCAATGTGGTTAGGCGCAATCAGTCCTGAAATTAATGCATAAATGGAAGAGACACTTTTTCATTATTGCCTACTTTGGGGGAAACAGTGGGTGCACTACTGTCAGAGTTCAGACTGATAGATATTGATACAAATCATTTTTATATGATCTGCCTATTTATTAGAATTGCTTTTCTGCTCTCTATATGGAAGTCCATGATGCATTACATTCTGAACTTCCTAATGTTCAGATTGCTGTTCTCATTGCAAGACATAATGAAATGGATTCATTACTTTATTCTTATAATATTCTGATTTATGTTAGGATATACCTTCTTCAGGGATTTCATATACCCTTTTGTTATCTAGTTCATTTATTCTACTGTAGAAGGAAACATACATAATTTGATGACAAAAAAAGTTATCAAATATTTTTAGATTATGCATGCACACACAAACAGAAACAAGGACAAGGACCCGAGAAGATAAAAAGTCCTACCAATGATTTCAGCATTAGTAAAACTCAAGATTTTTAATGTAATGATGAATAGAGAACAATTAAGATGACAGGCAACTGCATTTTTATTTGCATTTATACTAAAGAAGCAACTTTTTTGGTGTTTTGAAATTTCCTTTCAAAATTATGTTTTCAAAACATGGTTCTCTACCTTGAATCTTGAAATGCAAAGCTGAATCAAATAATAATGCATTAATACTTCAAATTTTGCATATGTGGGAGATTCTCCTTTAAGTGTTTATCTTTTGAATTTGGAAGATGAAACTGAAAGCTGAAAGAAACTACTGTGAGTTGTCTGGACACAAAGATATTAAAAGGAAATTAACACTACTACAGCGATGCAAACAATCTGATTAAAAATGATTTATTAGTCTAAGACTGTAGCACTACTCCTGGGCTTCAGGCCAGTATTTCTCTAGAGAGTTATACTTGTGGAGAAAAGGAAGAAAATATATCGTTCACTGCTAGTTTTAAAAAGATATCAAAATATTTTGAAGGTGAATATATGATTAGAACACTAAAAATAGGAGAAGGAGGGAAAAATGCTGCTAAGATATACAAACACGTGTCATCAATGTAAGTCTGAGAAAACCTTACCTCTTTGGTGTTTTCAAATGAGTTTGGGTGCTTGAACTTTGCCTTCATCTCTACGATATTTTTAGAGAGCATTGTACACGCATTTCTTCCAAATTCTTCCCATGCCTTATTTCAAATGTAGAACATTAGGGTTAATGCTCTTTACCTCTCCTGCTACTTTAATAGTGCATCTTTTGTCATGTCATCTTAGATCTGTAGAGACTTAGGTTTTTATCTTTTTTGTTTGCTTAGTCTGTTTTGTGACAGGTAAGGTGTTTTTCTCTGTACAACTTCATTAAATAAATACTGCTTAAAAATACTTCCTGAAAATATTAATTGCAAATGAAGCCGGGAAGTCAGCTTCCTCCTGGGTCCAACTTAAATGCCTCTAAGGAAATGCACATATGTGGGGAATAAACAAGAAGAGTTACAAACCCACATGCACCTGCAGAGCTGTGATCTTATTGTCATGGAGATGTGGTGGGATGGCTGCTGCGGAATGGAAGGACACAGGCTCTTTAGGAAAGACAGACAGAGGAGTCAAAGAGGGAGTGTTGCCCTCCATGTCAATGATCAGATGGAGTGCATGGAGTTTCCCCTGGGGATGGATGAGCAGCAGACTGAGAGCTTTTGTTCCAGGACTAAAGGGAGAGAGCAGGAGCAGGTGGTATTATAGTGGGGGTCTGGTGCAGGCCCCCCAACAGAAGAGTGAGCTGAAGAGGCCCCTTCCAGACAAATAGGAGCAGGCTCATGTTCACAAGACCTTATAGGGATCTTCAACTGGCCCAATATCACATCAATTTTTCTGTGTTGAAGGGAAAACACAGAAAGGCATAAGCAAGTTCCTGGAATGTGTTGGTGGCAATGTCCCTCTCCAAGTGATAAAAGAGCCAGCAAGAAGGTGTTGAGCTGAACCTTTTTCTTACCAACGAGGAGGAGTTGTTGAGGTGGGCAATGTAAAGTTCAAGGGCAGCTTTGAAATAGTGGACTTTGAGATCCTTAGGAAAGTGGGAAGGACGCACAGCAAACTTGCTACCCTGGACTTCTACAGAACAAACTTTGGCTTTTCCAGTGGTCTGCTTGGTAGGGTGCTGTGAAATAAAGCCCTGGAGAGAAGAGGGGTTCAAGAAAGATTCTTAATATTCAAGGAGCACCTTAGTCAGGCAAAAATATGAGGAGGCCTGTGTGGATAACCAAGAAATTCCTGAACAATCTCAAACACAAAAAAAGAAGCCTACAGAGTGTGGAAATGGGGTCAAGTAGCCTGAGAGGAATACAGAGTGATTATCCAAGCCTTGATAAAATTAAACGTGGCCAGGGACACTAATGGCAACAAGAAAAGCTTCTAAAGATGAGTCAGTGATAAGAGGAAGGCTAGAGAAAATGTGAACCCTCTCCAGAAGGAAACAGGAGACCTGGTTACCCAGGATATGGAGAAAGCTGAGGCACTTAATGACTTTCTTTTCTTGGTCTTCACCAGTAATTGTTCCAGCAACATCACCTGAGACCACCTGAATCATAAAAGACAAAGGTAGGGACTGGGAAAAGGAAGAACTAGCAGCAATAGGAGACCATGTTTAAGGCCTTTTTCAGGTATTTGAATGTGCACAAGTCCATGAGAGACACATATGCAGGTCCAGAGGGAACTGGCAGAGGAGCGGTTAAGGTTTTTTGGTTTTTTTTCACGATGCTTTGAACTAATTTTTGTCTTTTATGATCTCCTGATTTCAGAGTGCATGAAGACTCTCAGGAATCCATGAGCTCTGTATTTTCAGTTCAGCTTGAAGCAAGCAACCAGAACTCATAAATTGATGTACTGTTGCAGAATAGTGAAGAGCTATACTAGCTCAGATTCCCACAACCAATACAGATTTGTTGATGTAGTTTCTGTGCCTGGGCTAATGAGATTTGTTTGTCAGGCACTGTCGTTGGATGAAACATTGTACAAATATGCACTGTGCATATGCATTGCACAAATAGGTGCACTGCTTCTTAATCCAAGATTGACATACTTAACACTTGTTTGATTACCTCTAAAAATGTTCTACATTGTTTATGAACTTATATTAAAGTTTATACTAAAGAGAATTTCATGGACAGATAGGGTTGGGCTGTGTTGCACCAGCCAGCCTTTATGGGTTGTATGGGTAACAGTCATGAGACACGTACTGTTCATTGTCAGCTTCACATCTGATGGTCTTCTCCTATTTCATATACACATGGCAAGGATCAACAGGTGCTGTTAATGTACTGTTGTACTGTCTCTAACATGCAATACACTGGTCAGCCTCAGAAGTAAAGAGAGATAAAAACAATGCAAGAAGGATGAGTAGACCAAAAAAATGCAGAACCTCTACTTCGGTCATGTATACTCACCCTCCTATTACTGGACTGGGAATAAAAGTCACTTAATTGTGTGACTGGGAACACCAGTCATATTTGAGGGAATAATATATTACATTGACAAGGGAAATTAAGGAATATTTTCTGCCTGTAGAGTATTTATTTTTTTTTATGATTTGTACCAGGAAAGCTCCTATTTTCTTGATAAAGTGTTAACACACAGAGAAAAACCAAACAGCTGTATTCTAGATTGAGAATGAATTAAAACATTATAAATAAAGTCAAAAAGAAATAAAATAATGACACTGATACAGGGAATATAAGACTACTGGTATACCTTTTGAAAGAAATATTGGTTCTGTCAAGACATTTTCCAAAGCTGCAGTAGCAAAAAAGTCATAACATCATAACATCAAGTTTCATAAAGAGCAAGGCTAATATTTCTTTCTAGCCTAAGTGACAATAAGATGTACTCTAAATGACATTATTTTTATCATCAAGATCAGCACTGAGCAACTTCCTAAAACTGTTTTTGGTATGATTTAAAACAAACTGCTCATTAACAGCTTTCTTTAGAGGGAGAACATGGATGACAACATTGAACTTGTTTATAGTTTCCAATAGCACAGACTTCCAGACTTCAAGATCCTGTGGACTTGTTTAGGTATATATTATTTTCCTCAGCTGAGGTCTTCTTTCCCTCTACGTAAGGCTTGAAGAAGATTTGAAGAAGGAAGCATTCATCTGAACTAGCAAAGCATAGCATTAAACAAAGAATGATGAATATATCTAGGAGGTTCCAAAAATCATGGGGTTGCATGGCTAAATTTTTTCTACAATCCATATTGCATGCACAGAAATTGTTTGCTAACATAACATGAAAAAATATTTGATGACATGGCAGTGAAAGCAGAGTTATTGAAAAAAATAGCTTTTGATGACTTTTTGTCTCCTCCTCACCTCTCACAGCTTTATTTTTATGACTACTTCCTGTAGAAACTGGAAAGAGACTTTTTACAAGGGCATGTATTGATAGGACAAGAATGGCTTTAAACTGAAAGAGGTTAGGCTTAGATTGGACATTAGGACAAAATTGTTTTCTATGAGGATGGGAAGATCCTAGAACAAGTTGCTCTCAGAAGTTATGCATGTCATATCCCTGGAAATGTTGAAGGCCAGGTTGGATGGGGCTTTGAGAAACCTGGTCTAGTGAAAGGTCTCCCAGACCATGGCAGGCAGATTGGAACTAGATGGCCTTTAAGGTCTTTTCCAGCCTTTGTATATTTCTGTGAGTTTCCTTTGCAAACTCCTCTCTCTGTAACATTTTAATAGGACTTCTCTCATTGCCCTTCCATTTACCTATGCAATTTGCCTTGTCTCCTTCAACAGATATTTATTCCAGGGCATTCCTTTCTGGAAAATGTCATAGAATCATAAATGAATTTAGGTTTAATGAGACCTCTGGAAGTCATGTAGTACAAGTTGCTGCTCAAAGAGTTTCAATGAGAGGCGATTGCTAAAGACTGTATCCAGAAAAATTTTAGGTAAACATCTCTAAGGGTATCTCCAAGGAATAGGGTCTTCCTGTAACTGACCAAATTTCTTGTGAAAGAAAAAATTTCCTTAAATGTAGTCCATCTTTTCCGTGATAAAAGTTCATATATCATTAGGCATCCTAGAAAAGAGGTTTGATTCCATTTTCACACTCCCCAACCAGGAAAGAAGAATACTGAAAGAGGTGAAAAAAGGCAATACTATTATTGTTGAGACAGCAGTCATTAACAGTTCAGGGACTAAATAAAACAAATACCTGTGGGTCCCTTTCAACTCAGGATATTCTATGATTTTATGACGTACCCGAAAATATATAAAAGATTAAAAAGCTCCTCAAAGAACATGATGATGATTAATGTCTTATGAGCAGCAATGGAGATTGACCTTTCTCCATCCCAGATGACTGCCTGGTCACAGAGATTTGTTGGTTGTCTCTGTGGGCTTTGTGAGCAAATAAATGCTTGGTCTAGAAGGTAAAGTTCCAGTCACTTGTTCTTTGAGCATTAGCCAATAAACTATTGCACTGTTCTTTAAGTTGTGTTTATCTTACTTTATCTCACTGTCTGATGAAGGATATCCAAGGAAAAGAGACACAGAGAGAGACAATTACAGAACCAACATTACAAGAAATTGTTGCAGGCAGCATGAATGTTCAGTCTGAATATCCTGATGTGCTTTAACAAATACAGCAAATAAGAATATATGCTGCATGACTGTCCATTCCTACACTGAGTTTCCCTAAGGAAGGAGTTTTCATCTACCTCTCAGTTTGATTTTCTTTTCACTAGAAAGAGAATATGAGATTTGGGAATACCAGGTGATGCCTTGTCTGCTGCGTGTCAAGGACAGAATGCAGCTCTCACCTTCACGGCAACTGAGACTGAAGATAGAAGTTATCAATACACCTCCTGCAGCACAAAGTGCTTTCATTTTAACTGAAAGATAAATACCCAAGCAAACAAACAATGGAAAAAGATGTCATTCAATGTCTTTGGTCTTCATTGTTGATCCATTCTTAATCATCCTTAGTTTTCTGTTGCAAATAGGAGCAATTTTGTGATCTTCCTTATTCATCTTCTCTGCAGATGGAAGAGCAAGGACAGATTAGTCTTCTCATCTCTAACAAACTGTTTTCTTGACAAGCTAAAATATTACCTTAACTGTTCTCCTTCTGGTCCACTTCCATTTGCACTTAGCACTTGGAAGAGGATAGAACTGATTTTAAGCACTGTAAGGATTTCCCCAGTATGATCAAAATATTTTTTGAGCTACATTATTCATATAAATTATTGTACCTTTGATTTATGTAATTCATGTGCCTGAAATGGATGATTTGTTTCATTGACATCACTATAAGAAAAAAAAAAAACAAACCCAAACAATGTTAAAATTAAACATTAATAATTCATATATTTTTTAGGCATTCGTTTCAGTTAAATAAAATAGAAATGTAGCCACATAAAAATCCATACAGTTTTAAGCTGATTAGATCAATAAAGTATGATCTCATGAAGGATTTTATTGTTATACTTCCTTTCTATGGTAACTGACTTGAGAAAAGCAGTTTCTGTTCCTATTTTTGTTTCGGAATACTGCAAAACTGTTAAGTGGATTTATTCTAAGATCATTCAAAAAATACTGTTGCCTCAAAAGAACTGGGTTTTGGTAATGATTTTGTATTAGAGATATTATAAAAATAATTTTAAAATTAAAATAAAACCTAAACATTCTCTCCAGTTGGTTTAACATGGATAAGACACCAGCCTCAGCCTTCAGACTGGAATAAAATTTTTCCTTTTCTTTTTCAAAATCTGATCATTTCATCGAAAATATTTCTAGAATCTACAGCTTCAGATGTATAACCACAGAAATGCATGTCATAATATGTATCTCAGTCTATAAAGACCTTTAATAAAATATTTGTGAGGAAACCAATACTTAAAGAAATTGTTTTATATATGTTAAGGTAATACTGATGATGAAACAGCTGCTTTTTATTGGTGGGTGGCAGAAAAACAAGACAAAGGCAAGAAGTAAGTCTGAAAATATAAAAAAAATAGGGAACTCTAAAAACAAAAATGTACTTACAGTGTGAACACCACCATCTATTGACAATGACATTACATGATGAAGAATTTAATCTTTAGGCACAATTATGAAAAACTTCATAGTAAAGGTAACACGAACATGCTAACACTTGCATATGTTATTTGAATAAAACTCTCACATCAGTGCCTCCAAATAACCTATATGCAACTAGAATGAAAGACTAAATTACAATTTTTTGTTAAATTTAACTTCATTATGAACTTTGCAAAATCTGGAACAAGACTCGTTATAAAGAAGGCAGTAGTGTTTATTAAAATTCAACAAACTCACCTTCTCTTCTGATTAAAGAAAAATAGAATAAGGCAATTTAAATAAGTAATACCATATCACAGAATTCTATAGATTTTTATAACTGAAAAATAGAAACTGTGTTTACCTTGCAACACTACCATATGTATTCTTATTCTGATACTAAAAAATGCCTAAAAATTCAATATGAGTAAGTCCCATATACTTCCTACTATATCAATAGTGAGGAAAGGAAAGAATGAACTGGAAAAGCTACATCCTGGCTTAAAAAAATACTATCTGACTTTGAATTAAAACTGTCCTAGAATTGTAACTACTGTAGAATTGAAGTTGCACCCAATTTTCACATAGTTAATAAAAGCTGCTCACAAATTGAAGTTGGGGATACAAAAAGAAAAAAAAAGTGTTTTGATGCAGCTTTAGTTGGAAGGCAGATTTATTTATTAATAGTGTGTCTTGTAGCTTCCCTTCCCTCTCATGAGGTGTGGAGGGTGCAATTTCAGTGACTCTGCTGTAATTCTTCTGTAAGTCTTGCAGATGCTTTAATGTCAATCAATCCCATCTCTCTGTAGTAGCTGACTGTCCCCCTACCACTGCAATTCTATTCATTCAACTCATATTGAATTCTATGGATGTATTAAGCGGACAGTTGGCTAGCATGGGGAGGACAGGGTTGATTGACTAGGCTTCTGTGCAAGAATTACAGTAGAATTACAGCATAGATGCAGAAATTGCAGCCTGCTGCTCCATAGAGTAGTTTGAATGGAAATGGTGCTGGAAGGGAAGAATTGTACCTATCAGAGACATTGCTAATGGTAGGAAAGTCTTGCTAAAATGAATCTTCATTATAAACAATTTGAGAAAAAAGTAAGAAAGCTAAAATTAATTTTGAAGAACAGTGGTTTCGAAAAAGAACACAAAATCATTAAAAGATACTTTTTTTTTTTAAACTACTGTTGGAAAAACTGTTTTTCTAAGTATTCTAGTAATGTTATACTCTTCTGACAGCAGTACTATTGTATAGCTTTGATCATCTAAATATCAAGGATATATTAAAATCAAAATAACAGGTTTTGTGAGGAGAAAGAGTTAAAGTGTATTCATTAAAAAACACAGTTTGGTATTTCCTTCCTGATTCTTCATTCCAATGACAACTTAAAGGCACACATTCATAGTTTCTTAAACTGGTATTGCTTAAGTACAGAATAAGTAGAATTTTTTATTTTAATTTCAGGTATGCTATTAACATCCACAGACCAAAATCATATACTTTAAAACCAGGCAAATCTTTATTTTGGCTTTTGAAAGTGATTTAAATGAATTTTAATGCTTTTGAGTTAATGAATGTGTGTTAACTTAGTTATTTTTTATGGTAGTAAGATCATTACGGCATCAGGGCATAGTACGATGATTCAAAAACCTCACTGACTGTCATTGTGATTTAATTTGCTGTGTTATGAAATTCACAAAGATATTGCCTATGCTATGAGAGACACATTTAGTAAAAGATTTATATTATCCATCTATATCAGTATCTTCAAAGTATTTTTGCAGTATGCTGTAGATTTCAGCTGCTTCCTTTTCATTTTTGATACAGTAGTGATCTTGTATAATATTATATAAAACATGTATTAAGTCAGTAGATTCTTCCATCCAAATCTTCCAATCTATAATACTTTTTTCTACAACTTGTAGGTTATTCCAGTCATTATTCTTTTTATCTCTTTGGACCCAATTCTATTTTGGCTGTAAGTATTTAATTTTTTATCTCTTTGTCAGTTTCAACAGTTTTGCTCCCTGAAATAAATAAGATGTACTATACATTCAGATCAATAGGAAATAGAATTTAGTGGGATAGGAAATAAAATATAGTGGGATTTTTTTCTTGATACAAAACACCTGCCCCAGAAAATACTCTCCACAGAGAGTTTTTGCAGAAGGAGTATTACAGACTTTGATTAAGTGTTTTTCCAAATTAATAATACTGATACTAGTTCTCTAAGATATCAGCTTGTACGTTTTAGTATGGATATGGATAGAGTTAACGAAAGCAGCCTTTGGAAGCTCTGGACACCCTTGTTCTTTCTGATCACAGTTACTGTAGGCACAGTTACGTGACTGCAACGTAGTTAATGACTGGATGGAGTTGTGTTCTGCTTCCGGTAAGGAACAAAAATCTCAAGAGTCTGAAATGCATGTTTTTGACAGAAAAACAAAGAGTATTCAGTGTTTTTTTCCCCCTCACTTATTGTCCCTCACTGCTAAATTATTAACTCTTCCACTCTGGACAGTCCATTGATGTTACTTCATCCTATACACATCACTTGTGTTTGGTTGAACAAGATAGTTCACTGGGTAATGGATGCATCACACACTATTTCCTAGTCTGCACTCATAGTTGTGCTTCTCTGCAGAAACAGGAACAGTGCCAATCCAAAGGGTGAGTCAAATAATTTCCATGCTTAAATTTCAGTGACTCTTCGGGCACGCAAGGAAGCTCAAGTCAGCTCCTTTGAAGAAGTAGCACTGCATCATGTGGCTGCAGCCTAGGAGAATGAGAAATGTGGTTTTCCATATGATAGCAGTTTATATCGTGTTTTCTCCCTTGCCTTTGCTCCTCCACTTGCTTATCCCCCAGACTTCAGCTTCATGCTACTTCACCAATACTTTTGTAGACCTGGTATAGCTGTGGACTTGAAATAGGATACTAAAATGTGGAGGTACCTCTCCCCTGAAGTCCTGGGGGGAGGGACCCTGCAGTGTACGAGTCTGTCCCTGTCCCTGTCCCCATGTCATGTGTGCCCCATACCTGTTCCTGATTGGGTGGTTTGGGTGCCCGGCCCGGGGAAGAGAGCAGGGTCCCATGACTGGAGAATCTGCCTGGGAACTCCATCCATGTGGCTGGAGGAATAAATCATCTCTGAACATCTAAAGAAATATCACTTCATCTTTCCTTCCAAGTTCATCACTATCTTATACTTGTTGTAAGGATTCCCCATTACAACAAATGGTGGAGATGCTGGGGAACGATCCCTGGAGAAGGTAATCCGGTGAATCGTGAGTAAACTCCGGATATCTCTTCTTGCTTTCATTTTGCTGTCTCATCTCTGAATGATGGAGGACTCATGGAAGGACTCATGGCTGGCTGAACCACAAAGAGATATTTGCCTTAAACTTAAAAAGGTTCTTGAACAGCAATATGTAGATTTTAGCTTAATTCATGCTCAGAAAGAGCTAAGACACTTTTTGGCATGGCTGTTTAAAAACTCCTTCTATGTTTCTTGGGATTTGATTCTGACCAAGGACTTTTGGGAGAATGTTTGGACACAGTTAATTTCTGAATAAAAAAATGTGCTGGTGCAAGACTATTTACGTGACTATTACCTGATTTCAGAGACTGTTGAGCAATATCAGCTGTGCCCTGCTGTGATTTTAGCAGCAAACATGTGGTCGAGCAGTGCACACATTGCGGTGGGTTCCTCCATCACCCCGGAGAACTCGCGGCCCTGGCCACGGGCACCCAGTGCATTGCGGGTGGCGGCGAGGGAGCTCCTGCACGTGGGAGAGCCAATGAGGCCAGGCACGGCAGGAGCGAGACTGGTGGCAAGAGCAGCGTTGGCGGGAGTGGAGCCAGGAGGGGCCTGGTGGCGCAGGCCCGCCCGGCGGCGTTCGCCCTGAGGCAGCGGTGAGGGCAGTGGCAGCAGAGGCGTGTCCTGGCGATGGCTGCCCTGTGACGCATGAAGCGCGATGGTTCGAGCCCCACGCTGAGAAAGGCAGCAGTGATTGCGGCAGTCGCTATGGCGACTGCAGTGAGCCACGCCGAGCAGAGCCGGAGCAGCGTGGGGGCAGCAAGAAGGGAACTGCACTAGCACCCAGCAGCGACACAGCCGACAGCAGCAGCGGCGGCGGCAGCACCACCAGTACAAAGCCGCGCACATGCGAACGCTTCACAGGGCGCAGCCGTGCAGCTGCGTGAATGCCTGGAAAGCGTGGAGTAGCTGCTTGGAGCTCCAGAGAAGTGAGCACAGCGCCAAGCAGCGGTGCCGAGAGGGCCGACGGTAGAGCAGGCGGCAGGGTCAGCATGCAGCAGCACTGCCAGACTGGACCCGCGTGGCCCCAAATGCAATCGCAAGGAGTCAAGACCCCACGACAGGAACGTGCTGGTGGCCCTGGCCCTGGAGGTCCCGGCTGCAGCAGCTCCAGTGCAAAAGCGAGAAAAGCCGAAAATGAAAGCAAGAACAAAGGAACAAAGAAAAATGAAAAGGTTGTCGCAGCTAGGGCTTTTGGAACTGTAAAATGGTATAATGTAAAGAAAAATTATGGTTTCTTATTGAGAATTGATACTGGAGAAAATATTTTTTTCCGTAAACCTGCTATTGTGAAAAATAACCCCAAAAGTGATGTTCCAAGCTTAGAAGAAGGAGAAAGAGTAGAATTTAAAATTGTACGAGGAAGAAAGGGCCCACAGGCAGCTTGTGTTACAGGCCCTAGGGGTGCTCCTGTGAAAGGTAGTAGATATGCTGGACAGTATCCCCCATAATCCCTATCCTTTCCCCTATCCCACCTTCCCCTTTTATCCCATGCCCCTTTATCCCCCATATATGCCCAGCCCAAATTTCCCTTTCTGGTTCCCCTCACAAAACCGTGCTTTTCCATTTACCATGAACCCCTTTGCAATGCCAATGGGGGGATGGAAATGAGGGAGGGAAGAAATTGACTGTCATTTTCTAAGATTCCAACAGGTACAGAAAGGAAAAAACCCTCTCCTAACTCAGTTTCCATCTGAAGTGTGCTCAAGACCCGTCTGCCTTCTGATGTTCCAAAGAAAATCTGTTTGGACATTTAGGGACTCAAGATAGTGGCTTCTTTTCTTTTGAAATTGTTTTGTTGTTTACCCAACTGTTTCCAATGTTCTTTATTTAATGAGAAAGGGTGAATTTTGGAGGTGCCTTCCCCTGAAGTCTTGGGGGGAAGGACCCTGCAGGGTACGGGTCTATCCCTGTCCCTGTCCCCATGTCACACGTGCCCCGTACCTGTTCCTGACTGGTTGGTTTGGGTGCACGGGCCTGAGGAAGAGAGCAGGGTCCCATGACTGGAGTCGGCTTGGGAACTCCAGCCATGCAGCTGGAGGAATAAAACATCTCTGAATATCTAAAGAAATATAATTTCAACTTTCCTTCCAAGTACATCGCTGTCTTATACTTGTTGTAAGGATTCCCCATTACAACACTAAATCAATCACTGAAAAGGCCCCACCATAGAAAAAAAAAGGTTGTATTTTCTGACACAATAAATTTTCCCCTTACTTGCTCACAGAAGGACACAGACTGGAAAAGTACAGAAAGGGTGGCACAGGGCTAGGATCAGCCAGTTAAAGACAAATTATTATACTTTTTTTTTTCGTGGTATAAAGAATGCCCTTGTTTCTTTCAGAATTTCAATCAGAAATACCAGTTGCATGTATTCCCTCATGTCTCTTTACAAATACATCTATAAAACTAGTAAGATTTTATTCTTTGATAGAGTCTTTTGTTGGTTTTTTCTCCTGAAAGCTAGACTTTATTTTTCTTAGTCCTGGGAACCAAGATTTGAGTGTACTCTCTTCAGTTTCTTGCATCAATTCAATGCTCTTAGTAGTGTCTTGGGTTTACTGCTTGCTAAGTATTTTCACATTTTATTTTTCATTCCTGCCTTCACTTTCATACAAGTGAACTTTCATCAAATTTGTTCTCTGTCTTGAGAGAGGGTGTTCCCTTATCTGTTGGCTTTGCTTGAACTCAAGAGCAGTTCTTTTCTTTCAAAGATATAGTGAAGGTGTAAGAAATTCTTGTTTTCCATTTGCTTTCTCAAGGGAATTTATGTTGGTTATTACTCTGTTACTTGTACCCTTTGACACATAAGGAAGGTCATTCAGAAATCTGTTGGTGATCGAATCACGGACCCAGACTGGCAGGGAATCTGAATCATTTATTCAAAGGAATGAGCTTTTCCAAGGCACAGTATTTCCTTATATGGTAATTTTCACTATGTGATCTATCTCGTGTTGCCACCTCAGCAACACACTTTCTAAATGCCCTTTTATGGGGTGATCACTCGCTGTTCACCCATCCGTCAGCTCCCAGCAGGCTCCTCTCCCTAGGGATCTGCTGTGTGACACCTCCTCCCCCCAGGGTTCGGTAGAGACAAGGTTCTCTGTGTGCTCCTTTGTGCTGCCATGTGCTCCTTTGTGCTGCCATGTGCCTCTGCAGGCAGGTTTTACAGCTCCCAACCCAATTCTCTCTTATAATTCCCCATAGACATCTAATGAGGAAGCATATGATATGATGCTTTCAGTATGCATCCTCACTTTTACTAGGTGGATTTATTTATGTGCGAGTTGCATTGCCTTTGCCAGCTGAGCAAAGGTAAAGCTGTGTAAGCTAGCTAGGGTGAATGCAAGTGTACAGTATAAAAATAACATATAATTGTATAGGTTATGCTTTATGAGTTCAGAAAAGGGCTTACAGTGAAGTTTTTCTACATTTGGACAACACAGATAGAGTTAAAAAAATAATCATCAATTTGCTTAGCTGTAGGCTGTCACGTCTAAGCTCTACAATATAATACCGCCCTTGGTCAGAATTAGATGAGAAAATATGTTATGATGTCAGGTTTATGCATTGAACTCTAATTTTTTTCAGTGCACACCCTTGGATCTATATCAGGTTTTAGGATATATAGTCAAAAATTCAATGGAATTCTGAAACACACTACCTAAGAAAATAATATATAATATAGTATATTATATATATAATGTCATATCATGACATTTGATTGTTTCATTACTATTTGTGAGGTTATAGAAAAAAGGACATAATTGAATGAGTATATTAATAGTGTGATATTGTAATAATTTCGACAAAAGAACGTGAATATGCTATGAAAGCATTTGACAGAATTTGTGTGACTGTTTTAATAAAGAATAACTTTTACACGCCTCACTGATACCTGCACAAAACCTGTGCGTGTATGAGACTAGTCTAGACAATGATATTAATGGCTTCAGCTTACATGTAGTACAGACTGGGATACAGACAGGAGCTGTCTGGTTTATGCTCATTCCAAAGAAAAGTAAAGTAAGCATAGCAGCTTGGAGGAAGTAATTGAGGCTGAAAATCAGAGTGAAACCTCTGAGATTTATTAGATGTTCCTTACTTAGAATTATTGGCATAGTTTTGGAAATTCAAATGTTACTGGTAGAATATTTAACAATGACCAGGAGTGCTTTCTGTTTCTTATACCTATGTAGAAAATTGCAACTTTTTCTGCCAGGTGTGTACATTACAGCTATCCATTGCTTTATTGTATCGTCATTGGGCTACTGAGAAGACTAGTATAATCTGCAGGGAAGATTGTCTAGGGAAGCCATTGTCCTGCTGTACTCAGCGCTGGTGAGGTCGCAACTTTAGAACTGTGTTTGGTTTGGGGGCCTTCGTTTCAAAGAGCACATTGAGGCGCTGGTATCCAGAGCAGTGCAACAAAGCCAGGGAAAAATCAGGAGCATAAGTCTTATGAGGAGCAGCTGAGGGAGCTGGGGCTGTTTGATCTGGAGAAAAGGAGACTCAGAGGAGACCTCATTGCCTCTTAAACCACTTGAAAGGAGATTGTAGTGAGGTAGTGCTTCATTTTGTCTTCCATGTTTCAACTGAAAGGATGGAAAGAAATTAATTTGTGCTAGGCAGGCTCAGATTAGATATTAAAAAGTTTTTTTCACTGAAAGGTTTGTCAGAGTATTGGAATAGGCTGCACAGAGAAGTGATGGAGTCATCATCTCTGGAATTGTTCACGTGGTGTCTGGATGTAGCGCTTGGAGATCAGGTTTAGGGGTGATTATGTTGGTACTTGGTTGACAGCTGGACTGGGTGATCTTGAAGGTCCCCTCCAATCCTGATGATTTGGTGATTGTAATTTAATCTCTGTAAAAAATTACTATTAACATTATTCAGACTGAAGTTGGATATGCTGCTCACATGATATTTGTGACAAGTTAAAACATTATGTGCCTATCCCACTCATCTCTCATTTCTTAATATTTTTTCCTTCCCTTCAGAAGATCAAGTTCTACCTAAAGGAGGAAAACCTCATTATTACTAAATATGTAAGACTATTTTTATTTTCTACACAAAATCCTTTTAGAGATCCATGATATATACACACCTGCCAGCAAAGCAGAGGAAGTCAAATCAGGAAGCGGTGGGTCTCCATGTTTGACCTGGGGAAGATAATCTGTTTGCAGAACTCCACTGCAGCCAGAGAAGTTTGGCTGACCAATCTGATGTGGTCTGTGGCAACCTTCAATGCTTCGGATACTTTTCAGAGCACTGGCTAAGTCTTCTTTTCCAGATGGTGCTTATGTGTATTTCGTCTTCAGTATACAAATTGAGCTACACCTCTCCTTGCATGAAAGGTTTCCTCTTTTTTCACAAATGAAGTGACAATAAGCTTATCTACCTTTTTTTTTGTTTTCCAGGAATCCAGAGGCAAAAGTGCTCTACAACATTTTAATGATGCTTTATTTGTTAATATATTAACAGAAAACAGCCTCTGATAATGCAGCTTGAACTTTTTCATTCTTTAATCCTATTACTTCTGTTTAAATCCCTGTTTATCACCCTGAGTGATTCTTCTTCTTGGATTTTCACTCCCAAGATACTCAGGGACCATTATCAAGTCCCCCTCATTTCAGCAAAGAGGAAGCCATCATATATCTCATATATATATATATATATATATATAATAGTTCAATTTCTGTATTGCTTTACCTTCTCTACAGTTTTGTGATAGTTTTTGTTGTTCAAAGCATCTTTCGTTTCTGGGTAGAATTTTATCAATAAGAAACCTACAAAATGGCATGCATTACAGCTCTTCTCTTTCTTGAGTAACACAAAACCTAATGGTGGCTTAAAAATTGGTTTTATACTGGGTACAAAGAGAAAGACTATGATTCTATTCTATAATATGTCTAGTTTTTTATAAACAGCCAAAACCAATGGTATGTCTATGATGATAATTATGTTCTATTACAAATACTTGTCCAATTCTGTGCTGTGATCAGTGCAGTAATTATTATTTTCTAATGGCTGCATTGTCATAGTTGTGGAGAAAACCAGCTCTGGCATTCATGCTAGGCACCAGTGAAACACAAGAATGAGAGAGTCTTTTCAAAGAGCCCGCGTTCTATATAAGCTCACACAACTGAGACAAGATGGCAGAAAAGAAAAGAATGAATAATAGGACAAGAATTAAAAGCAAAGAAGTGGTCAGCAAAGTGGTTACTGGTTTCACATGTGGGAAGCACTGCAGCTCTTTAAGACAGTAGCACCCTTTCTCTCATTGAATATGTTTCAAGTAATTTTGTTTCAGATGTTTGCTTTAGAAAAAAAATCATGTTTCATTTTCTATATTTTTGATGTCCAGATGACATTGTGTTAACTCTGTCCTGACGGATCTCTGCTTTGTTACTTTTCTCTACCTATTTCTTTGATTTGTATTTGGTCATCTGTCTTGAGTATCTTCAGTACCCTCCAATCTTTGCAGATAACAGGATAACATTGGTATTACTTTACATGCTATTAAAATTTTAGAATGCTTATTTGAGATAGGTGATATGTGACGGCATTTTTAAAATTTTACAGAGAAACAAACCAAAGCAGATACTTGTTACTTGCAAAGAATGCATGTAGGTAACCCTGGCTGCAGCAACCTTTCCTTTCAAAAAGGAAGTTGCACAGTGCTATATCCAGTCACCATGGCCTGAATGATTCTGAATGAAGCAGATTCGCTGCTAAGGAGAGGTGTTACCTTTGCTGATGGCTTCTGAGTTACAAACTGATGGAGCTCTTTTAAAAATGAAAATAGAAATAAACCATTGACACACACAAAACAAAGAAGCTGTTCTGGACTGCTGGACCTATAACATCACTCTATATATTTAAAGAAAAAAAAATCATAGTTCTTATTTACACAAAAAATTATTTTCAGCTTTCCAAATTTTTATGTAAAAGTTATGAAATCCAAGTCCAGATTTTATCCCTTATAAAGTCTCTGTCATCAGGAGAGTTCTTTAATTTTGTATTAATCTTTACCCTAACGGTCAACAACCTCAGGAATCTGGTCATGATCATTGTTCAGCCAGAGATTTAAGGAGAGGAATAAGATCCGGGTTAGATACTAGTTCACAAATATCATCAATATTTTAGTAGTACTGGAATAGCAGAAGGGGGATAGCAGCATTTTTTGTGCTGAAAATTATGTAAAAGGATTATTTAATTTGAAAAACCTAGTTGTTGTGCAAGATATAACAGGAAATGATGTGATCAGCTTGCAGCATGGAAGAAAAAAATAAGAAAAACTTTTCATTTCATAAAAGCTTCACTATCACTAAGTGTATTGAGGGGAATACCTGTATGATATTAATTAGAATTCTGATTTGGAAGATTTTTCTATCATCTCATTGTTTTAATTAATTAATACTGTTCCTTCAATTTTCCCTTTAAGAAGAATGAAGTGCTGACTGTTGCAATATTTACACAAATTTGCTGTAGGATTCCTCTTTGGAATACAAGTTGCAATATATTTTGTGGATTTTTTTCCTTCATTCTTCTAATTTATGCACCTTATTCATCTTGTGTCATTTTGCTGTGTGCGTGCTTTAATGTAGAAGAATTCCTGTTTGTTCAATTTTCAGCTGCACAGTGAAACACATATATTTTCTTTTAAATGTTTTGTTCATGGGGCTATTTTGTTGGTTTTTACCTAAATAGCTTTTAGTATTCCTGTAAATTGCGATTATAGCAATGCTGATCTCTACAGGTGCAGTATGTTATTCATTTTTCTGTAGTATAGTGTGTGCACTTAGGTGAAAACTAGCCCAAAGAAATATATTTCTATTAACTAGACTTTTTCACTAAAGGTAAGTCAGCATCTGCTTCTAGGAGCCTTTCTGGGCAAAACTTAGAAAGAAAATTTTGAAATGTTTCTCTGTTTGAACTAGAATAAAAATGCATCTTGTGTAAACACAATAGGAATTTTCTCTTGTGTTTCTTAGAATTGCAAGATGGGTTTTGTGGTGTGATAGGTAGAGCTCTCTGCATGGTGTTATAATTGAAACATTGTTGTATGTTACAAGATTCAGTTTTTGATCTCTTCTTCATAATAGTCGCTCTATAATCTTTTTCTCTCTGTTGCCTCATTTTGCCTTCTCAGTGTATTACGCATGTTGAATACCATTATTGCTTTTGGTTATTAACTAGGGATGGATTTGGAAAAAAGTAATTTTGTGCTGGCTTGATGTAGCAGAATAAGCTGTCAAACATCATACCAGGTGACAGTGTGATGTCCTTCTGTGGAGCTGCAGCACAGTGTGTGTTACAGCTGGAAGGTTATAGGTAATCAGAGAGGATTACCAACGGCAGCTTTATTAAATATCTGTGGAGGTCTACTGTGGCTGTGACCAGATAATATGAGATTCCAGTATGAAAACAGGAAATTATTAATAAACTGGATTGGCTGTTCTGAATGCCCTTGCAAAAGTTTATCTAATTTTATTTTCTAGGGAGATTAATGTCAAGTATTAGATTTATTATTACTTAAGGTGTAGGCCTTTTATGCTTTGAAGTGATTCCCTTTTAATTTGTTATATTTCCCTGGATATTTGATGATATTAACATTGTTTAAACCAGAATGTTTCTATTCTCATTTTCTGGTAAGTAAATTTTGGCAGTTCAGAGTGCCCTAGTTTGCCCTGGTTTATGTGAGTTTTCATTTTTTTTTTGTTTTAATGTATAATAAAATACAGTTCAGTGGAGACAGAAGCCAGCTTTAACATTCTTCCTAGTCATCCTGCCCAATACCATGTTTTATGTACTTAAAACTTACTTTTCTTTTGTAATGTCCTATACCTTGCATTTTGTTAATTTTTCCACACACTTTAAAGTTATAACTGGTTTAATCCAATACTTTCACCCAAAGCTAATATTTCTTAAGGCAGAAATTGCAGATTTACTTATGATAAATTACTGAAACAGTTTTGCATAAAACTGTAAATTAAACTTAAAAGTGTGAAGAAATCATATCGTCAATTTAGATACACTTTTATCTCTTCAGAAAGATTAAAAATGTAACACCTTAGGTTTAGCACTGTGAAGTTTGACAAGCATTGAAACAAAAAAGGAAGTGTAAATTTTACTAATCAAAACATCTGTACTATGCAGCCATTTACATTTTCCTATCAAGACATGAGAGAAATGTTAATTTTAGACGACTCTTTTTATGACCTATAATTACTGTCATTAAGAAAGCTCTGGAGACGTACAGCGAGCTTTGACTGAAATACAGTTTGACATGTTCTATAATTAATGCTGAATTAACGTGCTACAGTATGTGCCTCAGAAGAAAAAGGTTTCTTTTTACTCAAAGAAAAGTGAAAGAAATTGTGTTACAGTAATGCCTGCTAACATCAGTATATTTAAAGTTATGTCACTGGTTCCTATGCAAACCCCATTTTTTAGTAGCTTATCATGTAGCTATTAAATATATTTGGGTTCAGCCACTGACTGTATATGATTTCAACCCATAGGTCTTGTACTTCCTTTTGTTTAATATTCAAATGCACATTTCATTAAATGTTGATCTGACAATGTGAAAATTTCTTGTCTCTATAAAGTACATCTGTGTTCTTTTCAGGTTTGGCTAACGCTTTTGAACTTGCTGTAAACAAAATTGACATCCCTTGCACTAAATGTATTAATCTTTCATTAGTGTTCACATTGTGGGCCTGAAAGTTCATACGAATTTAAAAAAAAATAATTTTATTTCTTTTTTTTAAATATAGTCATTTAATGTATTATCATAGAAGTATCACTTTCACTGTCATCTACTTTGCTTTATAATTTCTGGATACACTGTGGACATTGCCATAATTTAAGAACTATTCTGTTTTTACTGAAAAAACTCCAAAAATTACATTTTAAGCAAATAAAAAATTATTAAAACAATTCTAATAGAGACTACACAACATTCTTAAACCATATTAACAACATTGATTTAATGAAAATCATTCTTTATGTGTGGGTCTGAACAATATAGTTCAATATATATTATTAAGAAAAAAAAATTACATGTTTTTCAGAAAAATCATAATGTACTACTAATAAAACAGTAATTAAAAAAAAATATTGGATGGTGAATCTACAGAGATATAAACAACATCATGAACACACAGAGCACACCTAAGACAGATATCTTTATATTACGGACCAGTCCCAATCTCCTACCTTGGATTAAAGTAAAAAACTCATCAACATATTGTAATTTATTTCTTTTCTCCAAAATAACATGGTGAGATAACATTCTTAATACTAAAATAACTTATTCTGCCTATGTTTAATTGTTATGACATTATATTTGAGAGAAAAAAATGGTTTGTTTTATTTCATTACATGTTGGTCAGTTGTACACTGGAGGCATTAAATTCCACTGTTTATAATCTGCAGGAAAAAGTCCCCAAATCACTGTAAGTAAGGGGATCCTTCCTTTTAAAATTTTAATCTAGTATATAATTCTAAGGAAATTTATTTGGGCAAACATTTTTTATACATTTATTTCGTGCTACCTTTAATTTTTATCTTTTTTTTTTTTAAATTTAAGAATACTTTGGTTTACATTTAATCATTTTTCATGTTTTTGATAATCCTGCTTATCTTATTTAGTGCTTTTTTTAACTTGCAAAGTGTGTACTTTAAAGATGACATGAGGAAGGTTAATTCTACATAAGACATATACAGTTGATTTTATCAATACTCATTTATTCATATATTTTTTAAAAAAATACCACTTTCAAATAAGTTCTAAAGTGGTATAAATCAGTGTAGGTTTGCTGAACTTAACTGAAATTTACTAATTAACACCCATTGAAGAGCTGATCATTCATATGATGCCTTGAATGCAATTTCCAGCTAAAAATAGATAAATTTATTCATCGTGCAGAATAAAATCAATTACTTTATTTGAAAGGTTATAATTTATTTAGAACTTCAGAATTAAAAACAAGTCAAAAAAATTTGCCTACAATGACTTTAGCAACCTTTTTTTACCATTCCCCTGCCTAGATTTTTTGGGATCTTGCCAGATCTTGTCTCACACACCTGAATCATCTCCCATATCTTCTTTTTCTATGTATTAATACATATATTAGATAACATTTCTTTTGTAAACTCTTGGACATCCCACTAAATATTTCTGCCTTATTGAAAGTTCAATATATTTTTCAGCTTTTATTTCCCAGTTCTTGTATAAAATCAGATCTGTAAACCCATCCCCTCACCTGTAACTACTAGTTTTCTTGATAAGTTTTGGTTGTGATCTTATCAGAGCTATTTTAGAAGCTGGAGTAATACATGTCAAGTTTCTCTGTTATTTAATATATGTCTGGTTT
Source organism: Lanius collurio (assembly GCA_020086605.1). Taxonomy (NCBI): domain Eukaryota; kingdom Metazoa; phylum Chordata; class Aves; order Passeriformes; family Laniidae; genus Lanius; species Lanius collurio. Next base: position 37,282,187 of record JACBWW010000003.1, read on the forward strand.
TGAGAAAGACTACTAATCAGTTGATTAAAAACAATTTTCTTTTGTGTTCTTAACATAGCATACCCAACTACGTGTTTCTAGCTCTAATTACATTTTCAACTACTCAACGGCCAGCAAATCTCAAGATTATTCCTAAAACATTTTTCAGTCATTCCACTACTTTTAACAGATGAAGACGGTAACACCACTAATAAAAGAGAAAAAAGCAAAAGTGTTCAATATTTCTTTGTGTAAGAATGAGTATTGTGGCTTATAGCACATGAGGATAATGAATTGTTCGCTGCCATATTAATAACATCTGCTATAGATAAACCTTTAAATTGGCTACCTAGAGTAATTTGCATTAGAGTTGCAAAAGAGCTGGTAGACCTCTCAGAGTTCCTGATGTCTAGGTTTTTTTTTTGAAACCCAGGAATACTGATAAAAAAAATCTATGAGCATAGAACAAGAGTTACTTTGCTCCAATATTCAGAACTGACAGATTGACTTGCATAGCAGGTTTCTAACATTAGGAATATTTCAGTAATATTTATACATGGAATTATAAATAAAGAGAATGCTTTTAAGAAACTCACTTTTTAGGTCAAATAAACAAATTAGATTTTTGATTTGAAAGGAATGTATGAAGATTTAATATCTTAAATCTTTGACAAACATTCTACTTGAAAACACTGTTGCTCACAAGTAACACAACAATGATATTCTGACTAAATAAAAATGAGCATAAACATAAATGGGTATAAATGTTAGGTCTAAAAGCATCTGATCTCTGATGAGATCATGAAATCCAGCAAGGATTTTAAGGATACAAATTTTGCCAGTAGCCTTATTAATGATTTGAAAGTAAATATAATTCTTACTGTAAATAAAATAAAGCTGTGCTGTAAGAAATGCTGTCTGCTATAACCAAGAGCTGGGGACTGTGTCCTGAAAAGCAGTAATTTGGAGAATAATCTAGTAGTTATATGTAGGCAAGTAACTCAATGTCAACACCTAATGCAACATCACAGTGACAAACTAAAGTGACAGATTACTGTTGGAGTACATTATATTTTGGACACATAAGAAGAGGACTTCTGGAAAAGGAGGCACTGATTTTGTTGTCATAAAAGATATTCAAAAGATTGATGTTAAAACTGAAAAAGGTTTGGGAATTAGGTGGAAAATAATTCAAAGACTGGATAAAACAGTGGTAGACAAATATAATTCAATCTGTTTTCTTTTTCCAAAAAGTAGATAATGAGGTGACATGCACAAATACACTCACTAGAAGGAAATACATGCAAGAAGAGTATTTTTTAATCAAATTGAAAAAGACATAAAACTACTGGACATTGAAGATATTATATTTAAAAGGACAGAGGCGCATTTTTAGGAAGTAAGCATGACTTGCTACAAAAGGCAAGTGGGGTGCTTGTCACACTGCTTCTTTATAGGGAGGCATCATCAGCCTTACCTTTTCTTCTCAGATTACAGACACTTCTCTGCTTGCAAGAATTCAGTTTTTTCCATGTCAGTTATCATCCTCCAGAACTGTCACACATTTGTTGGGGTTTTTTTGTTTTGTTTTTTTTTTTTTTTTAATTTAAAGGTGGGATATCAAGGGTCACTTGGCAAATTATTGAAAAAAAAATGGATGTAGCAAGCATATCATTGTCAGCAACGTCCATGAGTCGAGCTCCTAATTAATTATATATGTGTTTTTAATAAATAACAGACAGATGATCAGAAGTAGGCCATCAAGTAAATTATCAGTTTTACCACCCTTTTAAAATTGACACATTTATTGTTAATAATTCTACTTATTCTCTGGTAGAATTTTTTGGTGTTCATTACAGACAACAAATTAGTTTACACAAAAGGATAATGGCTGTGGTTAGAAGAAAGATGATGAAAATATAAGTTTACATGTGAGCCAACTTCATTTGGATTATGTAGCATGACAGAAGTGGATATTGGAATTAGTAGGAGTCTTGCAAACAAGCAGGAGGAAATTGTGGCCTGCTTAGAGAAACATGGATCCCGATATCAGAAAAGGGATAGAGAATTTCTAAAGTCTGGTAAGGAAATTTTCAGTATTTCAGTTTTACTAAGTACACTAAGCCTAAAATAGAAGAATAACATAAAAAATGATTTATCAATACAAAACAGAAAATATTTTTAAAAGTAGTTTTACTTCAGTATGTTTGTATCAGGTAAGCAGTTTCATAGAATTCATAAAACATTTATGTATTTTTGCATTTCTGTATGAAATCTGCAGTCTTTTTGTCAGCTTACTTGGTAGAGGATAGTTAGGGGTCAAAGAGAAGATACCAAGGTAGAAGTAAGGATGAGATGGGATAGAGAAGGAGGAGTTATTTGCAAATTTACAAATACAGGTTTATCAAATGTATCTTGTGATTAGAGTATATGACTGATACTGTCTGAGAAATCATTAGAATATTCAGAGTTTTTCTCTCCATCTTGATTTTAGAGTTAGTAGTAAGATATGGATTCTTTTACTGACACTGAGAACCACAGACTTTGTCCATGAACAAAATAAATGTGAAGAGGGTAACAGATATCTCACTTATTCCACATGCGAGAAATTAATGTATATTTTACTCTGTATAAATTTATCTATTGTTGTAGTGCGGGGAATCTTACAACAATATATAAGACAACGATGGAGTTGGAAGGAAAGATGAAGCGGTATTTTTGCAGATATTCAGAGATGATTTATTTCCTCCAGCCGCATGACAGGAGTTCCCGAGCCAACTTCTCCTTCTCCCCACCCCCCCCCCAGCTCCAGGCACCCAAACCACCCAATCAGGAACAGGTATGGGGCACACGTAACCTGGGGACAGGGACAGAGACCCACCTCCACAATCTCTATATTTTAAATTTATGTCTGTCTTTTAGAAATTGGGAATTTAAATACATACATGAGAAGACCAGAAACAAGGAATTAAAGATCATATTTTGTTTTAAATTGAAAGAACATTATCTAGATAAATAATGGAAAAAATATGAAGTGGCTTCCTTTCCTAAAAAACAAATTGAAAAAAACACACTGTGAAACTATTCAGGGATCATTTTTTTTCTCAGTGATCTTGATATTGCCAATCTTCTTACTCATACATTCTTACTTCATCTTTCACTTCTAGACTTTGTTCAGGCAGACCTGCTTTTAGAAAGTAGACAAACATATAAAATGTACTCACCTACTTTTCTTTAGTCAATTACTCTGGGAAAAAATATACTCATGATCATTCAGGAGTATGCAGTTGGCCCATTGATAAATGAATATATTTTAAATGAAGGGCTGTTTCATAGAAGTGTGCATATGTAAAGAGTAAAATCAATTACTCTAATTTTGTGAATAACAGAACAAGCAAGCAAATCAAACAGCAAAAATTGTTGTCTGGAGTTTCCTTATAAATTCCCTAATATTTAGTAAAAGACATAATTCCATTTTTAAATTTTCTGTCTTCTATGCTTGCACAGTATGATAAGTGATTACTGTGATTTTTTTTTTTCTTTAAAAATGTATCCAAAAGTAAAATACAGATGGAGTGTTTTGCATTGCCTTTCAAAATTGCCCTCAAAATAATCTTTTGCCACTATTTCATTTTCTTTCCTGGATTGAGCAAGAGTCATTATTGATTGTGAAATTACTATCAGTAATCACAGATGAACAAAGAGGTATTCAAACATATTAAGAGCAGAAGCAGGGATACCTCAATGTTCAGCTAATGAATGCTGCCTCTTCTAGGGGGAAAGGTGCCAGTCTGTACTCTGGCAACGTGAAAATCTGGGAAGAAGAAACAGTCCCATATGTGCATTGAAAATTATCTAGCAAAGATTGAACTCCTATAGGAGAGAAAGTCTGTTGTTTTTTAAATAGGCAGTGAATCACGTGGGCTTTTTTGGTTTTGTTTGGTTTGCTTTTGTTCTTTAACAGGTGGTCTTTCCTAGGACACCTACACTGCCCAAACAATGAAATATAGTGTTGATCCGTGTATTAAAATAAAGAACCAAATAAAAGGCTTTGTCCGATATTTAGAAGTTTTTGAGGAGTATAAAGAATACTATATTACACCTTGTCAACCCTCTCTATTCACTATTTGATTGTTTCTGTTTTGCTCAAAAATTACAGTATGCTAAATAGGACTTCTGCTCCAAATTATTTCTTAAGTGGTAGCTGTATAACGTATTTAAGAACACTGGCACGTGATTCACATTTTCTTGTACTACCACTGTTTTCTTTTATTTTTCTTTCCCTTTCTGAGTCAGGAGAATTTTATAAGTGGAATGTTCATATGAGAACTCAGATAGATTCTATTTCTCCATATTTATTATTAAAGCACTCACAAGGTGCTATGTGTTTTCCAATCACATTAAATCAAAATTCTTTCTCTGTAGAATACATATTCTAAAAATATTAATAGTGTTTTGATAGTGGGTTTGATTTATTTAGGTATCCATTGAATCTAGCAAGAAAAATTCTTTTTTTCTGTATTGGATTGGTTACCATTAACAATTTTTCAGCATCTCCTGCAGGTAAATCACGTTACATTACCACATTACTACTATATTTACAGTTCTTCCTTGTTATTTCTTTCATACTGCACCTACAATAATGGGACTACCATATAAATGATACTCAGTTGCATCTCCTAAGAAGAAAAACTAGAGAGTTATTGGAAACTAACTCTGATTTGGAAGTAATTTTCCTTTTAATACAAAGGAATCTGATATTTTCTTTGTCCATTATGCATACCATGACTTTTTCTAATATGTTGCTCCTGGTTGCATTTTCCAGGTCAAAGTCACTTTGATGAATGTATCTGGTGTACAAAATAAAACATTGCAAATCATTTATATGCTGCAGGTTTCCAATACAGATTTTTGACAGTAGGCAAGTCAAGTTTATAGGGTACTGCTATAAAGCTGTATTACAGTAGGTTTCCAAATATCTTGTATATAGCAACAAAAGAGTAGCCATTTCATTCTGCTGCATCACAGGAAAGACAGAATGGAGTCAAATTTTCCTTCCTTTCATTCATCTTTAGCTGGAGTTGCTGCTAGCCAACTGATCAATTAGGTCCTTAAAAGTCAATTAGAGAGAGATATTTTCCTGCTGAAAGAGTAACTGCCCCATGCTCCCCTGTCCAGATACACCTCTATTTTCTTCCTTAATCTGCTCTGCAGAAGAAAGTCCTTTTTCTGCTTAAAATATGGTGAAAATGTTCGACCTTTCTGCCATATTAGGTATTTTTGGCATCAACACAGTTTGAGGTACAGGTCAGCTTAAGGACTGATTCTCCTCTTAATATCATCTAGATAATGGTTTCCCAATGCTGGAAAAAAAAAAAATTTTGATAGTCATAGTAGTTTATTTCCCATTCTTTTACTTTCAATTAGTCACTGCTCAGGTTATGGTTGGAATTAAGTCAGCTAAGTTCCACCTGAATATAAGGAAGAAGTTCTTTGCTGTGCTAGTGACCTCACACTGGAACAGACTGCCCAGAGAGGTTGTGGAGTCTCCCTCACTGGAGATACTCAGGAACTGTCTGGACACTGTCCTGTGTTATGTGTTCTGGGAAGACCCTGACTTAGCTCAGAGGTTGGACCAGATGACCCTCAGTTGTCCCTTTCAACCTGGCCCCTTCTGTGATTCTGTGATTTACAGGAAGTCGCTGGCAAAAGACACCAGGCACAGATTAGTTTTCAAAATAAAATATAGTTCAGAAGATGACAAAGATATTTCTACATCCAGCAAAAATCTGGAAGCACAACAAATGAATGATCTCTCTCTATATAGATGTGTATAAGTGGGTGGTTGGAGATTTTTTGGGAAGGAGAAAGAGGATTTCAGGAATTTTTGTTATAAAGTTTATTTCAGTACATTCAGACATCATTGCTTGCTATCCATGCCTGCTATGACCATTCATCTGATAATCATAATGGCCTTTTATGACTATTGTGTAATAGTTAATGAAACTTTCACTTTGATAATTAAATAATGAAAAATTGAAGCAAGGGGTTTTTTTCTATAAATTTATGCAGAGTCCTCTTTTCACACATTTCATCTAAAAAACAGGCCTGGAAAAATAGCTTCAAATATACTAAAAATCTCTAAATAGGTTTGTAAAAACAAATATTGCATTAGTAACCATCAAGAAAAAAAAGACCTTAAAAGATGTTAAAAAAATTAATCTGTTAATGCAGTACTACTTTACTCTAAATGCACTGAAGTTAGCAAAGTATTTTAGTAAATCTGAATGGTAACTATCTACTACCTATTGTTTCTCTCTGAAATTTAAATTCATAGCCTCACCTAGACAGAAATAAAAAGACAGAAAAAAATGTGCTTTAAAAGATTTCCCCCCCTTTTTCCCCTGCATTAGAAACCATAGTAGATATCATGGGAAAGAAAATCAAGAAGCAGCAGATGTCATATGTCACTTTTGCAGTTATTGATGCTAAGCAAGTAGCAGTTTGAATCCACTGAGATTCAGTATTGTATGTTTATGGGTTTATTTAAATTGTTAAAATGGAATACTTTTATGCCTTTAAATATTTTATGATTCATGGCATTTATGGTTTAAAATCTTATCTGTGTGAGTTGTGCAATGGTAGAGTTTTTTCAGCAGCTTTTATTTAAGATAGAAGCAAATTGCACCTTTAAACCACAGGTGATACAGGGAAAAAATAGTAGGAAGATAGAATAGTAAATGTGTTTGTGAGAGCACTAAATGTTGTATGCATGAAGCAAATACACATATTGAGTGTTCAAGGAGTCCCAAATAAGAAGAATAATGTGAATAAGGAAAATTTTATTTTCATCTGTAATTGTAGCAAAAACTCATCCAAATAGAGTACAGAAGGCTTTGGTGACCCAACTGTAACCTTGCAGTACCTGAAGGGAGCCTACAAGAAAGATGGAGAGGGACTTACAAGAGCCTGTAGTGACAGGACAAGGGGGAATGGATGGATTCAAACTAAAAGAGAGTAGGCTTAGATTAGTTATTAGGAAAAAGCTCTTTACTGTGAGGGTGGTGAGGAACTGGAACAGGTTGCACAGAAAAAGTGTGCATGCCCTGTGCCTGGAGGTGTTCAAGGCCAGGCTGGATGCAACCCTGAGCAGCCTGCTTTAGTGGAAGATGTTCCTGCAGATGGAAAGTGTTGAAAGCAGATGATCTCTAAGGTCCCTTCCAATCCAAAAAATTCTATGATTCTGATTCCAAGAAAAGCTTATTATAAACTGCTTATCATAAACTTATTATGAAAGCTTATTATAAACTGCTCTGTTTGCTATGCATTTCCAGCTTATCTCGATTCACTTCTCTTTGAGAAAATGCATTTTGATTCCTCCATTTGGAATTCTAATAATAATAAATTTTAAGCGACAAGCCTTTCAGCTTCTTTTGGAGAGCCTCCTTCAGTGGTACATGCAGTTGAAATGGGTCCCACCATACTTTGAGTTAGTTAGGATGGCTAAATATGTTTCAACAGGAGTGGCCATTATATTGATCTAAACCTGTAAGTCTGCAGTGACAGCCTGCATCAGTATCAATCCTAGCTGAGAGGACATGTAAAGGCAGCAGTGGCAGAGACTGTTTAGATTAATCTGAGCTACTCTGGAAATTTGCTAGCCATGCAAACACAGAATCTACATTGCCTATGTATTTTGAGACATCTGCTTCAATAAATCCACTGCAATAAATTCACAGAGAAGTCATCATTTGGCATATATATTAAGTACAATATCCAATTATTTACTGGGATTTTTTTACTCAGGTGGCATTTGTCCATATAAACTATTTTGATAGTTTAATCACATTTGTTTCTTAACCTGTGTGTTTAACAGTTTGTGCACTGCCACATGTATAAATTCAAGAACAGCAACTAGTAAACTTCTTTCTTGTTAATATGAATTAACATATAGGAATCCAGATGTTCAGTGAAGGTGACATGGATTTGAAAAATTAAAATACAGCGTAGTTTTCCTAAACTTGTTGCTCCTATTTAAATGCTGGGAAATAATTATAAAACTTTATCAGTCTCACAATTTATGAAAAGTTTGAAGTCCTCTCATCCTATAAAATAAATACAGAGGAAATTATCTCAGCAGAAACACCAGAATTTAAATATATCCATTTTCTACTTCAGAAGCAGTTTAATTGTCTGCCACCATATTCATCTACCATGCTTTTATTGAACCAATTATATTTGCTTGTTTTGTTGTTGGTTATTTGTTTCATTAATCATTCCACTCTTGTCTGAAAGCTGTCACTAAAAAATATACTACAGAAAACAACATAACAGTCACTTTATTTCCTATTTGAATTTAAAATCTTTTTAACCTTTACTACACTGCATGGCCTTAGCTTCAATTATGCTTAGTCCCTAAATATATTACATTTGTTTTATATAAAATGAAATCAAAAGGATGTAAAACATTTTCACTGAGGAATATGGTGCTTAAATCTAAAGAGTTCAATGCAGCCTGTATTTTGAGGTGCCACCTAAACAAATAACACAACAGGCCTGCAATTGGAATACAAGGTTTCCTGCAAGTAGGAAAGTGTACTGCTAGCCACATTAGTTTGCATTTTTATCCAACCTAATCCAGAAAAACTGGTGCTAAACTGAATTCAGCAAGGCTTATATACACAGAAGCTTCAAGTCCACTATAAAGCACAGTATTAAAGTGTGTGGACTCTTGCTCTACCTACGGGGAGTGGGAGAGCTGGATGAGTGCCAGATCTTTTCCATGTCAGACCTGCCAAGCTGTGCCCAACACAAAGCCTTGTGGAGCTGGGATGGGCACGCCTGCCATCTCTTCTCCTGAAGTCAGCTCACTGTGCTGCCAAAACTACAAGACTTCTAAGACTAAAAAGGAATCAAACCAAAAGGAAGCAGGAAGACTTCAAGTCTAATCCCTAGTCTCAAAACAATTTTTGCTGTAATCTAAGTAATATAAACATGCAGATAGTTCAGGAAACAGGAACTAGAAGTTTTTAAGAACTAGTTTTTCTATTCAACTACTTATTCAAAGTGATGTGCACTTCTTTTTTGCACCCACAGCATGATTTTTATGTGGTATTCTCTTAGGCAAGGTGAGTCTACTGATGCATTATGGATTTGTTCAAACATGAATTAGAAATTGTGCTTCTTTTAGTGACCTCAAAGGAAAACCTGGATTTTATTAAAGACATGCAGCCAAATTGTTACTAGCTTTTCATCTTTATTCCCCAAAGCAGAGCAGCAAAGAAAAACTCCACTGTTTAAGGGGGAATCATACAATATGGGTTTGCACAAGCAATATAATAGTCCCTTTCCCAAGCTTCTCAGAGCCCATTGTGGCAGCCTTTCCCCATAAAAAAAGTATTTGGTCTTTCTCCACATTATTTGCATCTTCTTTATATTTCTTCAGGAAACATCCTTTCTTTCTTCTTTTTAAAAACCTCTGAAATTAACTGAACTGGGAGTTCAAAGTAAAGCCCCTCATCCTTATTTCCTCCTCCTTTTTTTGCCCATAAGCTTCCTCCTTCAAGAAAACTTACTGTATTTGGACAGGTATACCCAGGATTTAAGTTGAAAACATTTGGATGTTGCTGTGTCTTCACAATAGAGAACTTTTATTTTAAGTTATTACTGAAAAGTCTTCTTTTTTTGTTAAATGGATGCATATTTTAATATTTGGTTTCAAAATCTGAAAGCTCTCAAATGTAGTACATTACATTTTCATAAAGTGCTTAAAATGCAAGCCACTGAATTCTCTTGATTACTTTCTGGTTTCAAAAACACAGTTCAATATACTGTTTGTCACTTACCTTTGCCCTATGTCAAAAAGGGAAAAAAATGAGAATCACTGCTGATATACTAATAGGGTACTGCATACCTCTTACTGCCTTCATCCCCAGAGCAAATAAGGGTGGACTGTAGATGGATTTTGTTTAATGCCTTCAAAGAGCAACAGAAGGGTGAGAAGGGTGTTGCAATTTTCAGTTGCATCAGCTGTTCCACGCACTGCTTGTTTCTCCTCTTCTACTGCAGAGATGGAAGGCAAAGTTTGTTGTGCTTTTATGGTATGCAACTAAATGCCATTTTCCCTTGCAATAATTAAGAGAAATCATGCATTGCTCAATTTGATTTATTCTATTGCAGGGGCAGCTGACCAGACAGTGAACTGGCATTGATGCTACATCTGAAAGTAGATAGCAAGTCAGGAGTCATGCTACCTTATTTCTGTAATAACTAATTCCAATATCCGAGTTTAACAAATATTCTTTTAATAAATTGACTAACAACCATCAAATGGTTCTCCTATAGGAACTTAGGTATCTGTGCTTATCCATACAGTCAATAAAGAGAAACAAGTCTCAATAGGAGGGCAGATAAGGGATCATGAAATCATGTTTCTATTGGTCTCTAATGAACAAGGAGACAGATTACAGAATTCCCAGATATGAACTTCACTAAAATTAAAATTAAAAAGTTATATGATCCTAGGTCTAAGGCCATAAAACAGAGCAAAAAAAATCATTAAAGAATGTATTTAATCAGATAAGCAGTTAGAATCCAATAGGATGAATCCAGGTATCTTGGGACATTTAGACAGGCTCCTGCAGAATGGGACATGTAAGAAGAGCCTGCCTCACCTGGTGATCCAGCAGAAGCTGTAATCTAGCCCTAATATTAAAGATTCCGGTGCTCCCGATGCTGGCCCGTACTTAACAGTGACAAACCTCAGCAAAAATTCAGGCTGAAAAGAAATTTCTTTCTCTGTATCTCCCATCAGTGACATGAGACTGAAGAAGCTTGCAGAATCAGGAAGTTGTGTGATCAGGTCAGACAGGTGTCCCACCCTACAGTTGCCCCATCTTCCTCTGTTGAAAATGTAACCTCCAGGAGAAAGGAACTAAAGAAAAAAACTTTATTCCTTCCCACTCCATTATACTCTCTTTATAATGATAAATTTGAATTAAGGAGGATTTTTCTTTTAAAAATCACTTCAGTAAGTAATGAATTACTAATTCCACAATTACATTATGCAACATGAGTAATCCATTACTTCTGATTTACAGTAATTACATGAGTCAAAATTTCTTATTAAATTATTCCATTTTCCAAACTTCAAGTAAGTTTGTTGATCTTTTTTTCATTTCCTATAAAGTAACTCAGGAACAGATTATAAATTTGTTCATCCTGTAAGCAGCATCTTCAGTTATAAGTGTTTCTAAAAGTTCTTTCAGTTTTTTGGTTTTTTTTAGAATCGCCTTGTAATTTTGGATTCTTGACAAACCAGAAGAACACTTGAATTTTAAACAGTAGATTTAAACAGTAGATGGAAAGATTTAAAAGCAGATAAAACGAATACCCATAAAATTATAGATTTTCTTTCAGAAATCTTGTCTTTTTGAAAACAAGCTGCAAAGAGGAAAAAAAAAAAATCTCTAAACCTAGTTTACCTTGTACATACTTCTAACCTGGCCAATACAGACAAATAAGCAGAAGAGGGAATCAGTATCCATTCTTCATCAACACCCATCTTCCTTCATAATTCCACATTTTTAAAGCCTCACAAACTCCTGTCTCATGTGCTTTTACTGATTATCAAAGGAGAAATGCTAGTTAAATGTGAAGCTACTAGTCCATTTAGTATACTGCTAATTAGGGATTTAGGAGAGAGATACTAACGCTGATATATCTAAGGACATTTGCAAGACTGGTCTTCCTATCTTTCTGCCTATTTGTCTAACATATTTTCTAATATGTTGTCTTAGAAATTCCACAAGCTTCCTCTCTTAGAAGACAAAATGCTGCACAACTATGGAGAAGTGACATGGGAAGATTTCTATATAAATTTTAGTGGCTTTGATGGATATGATTCCTAGTAACGATTGCTGATGTCATCTCCCATTCTGTGTATACCTGAATGATAAAGATTCATATAATCCTCTCAACAATAGGAGAGAACACAAAAATGCTCCATAGCTGTCTTTGCAAAATCTAAAGACTGGAACAACAAACTTAGACCAGAGTCTTATAATTTAATTCTATTTTTGAAGTGTGCATTTAAGGTATTATAGGACCAAGCTCAAGACCTTCCTTACTATATCTAGTGATCATGGTACAATTTACTTCAAAAATAATACAGGTCTAGACAAAGCAAAAGAAAGCTGCATTTGAAAACATGAAGCAGTGCTTTTCAGTGCAGAAAATATACATAGTATAGGTTAAAAACAAATGTAAACCAAAATATAAACATGCTTCTCTAGTTCCTTGTATTTCTGTTCTCTTTGTTGCACAAGATTTTTTTCCATTAATACTGCATCTTTCTCAGGTAGATTTAAATCATAACTGCAAAGGTGTTATTCTTTATTGAAATGAGACAAAATATTGTATGAGGATTACTGACAAATCACTCAATATATCATTTTAATTATATGCATATTCTTGCACTAGAAAAAGTGTTAGTTTTGTTTGTTTGTGTTTTTCTCACATAATGAAATATGTGAGAAAAACACAAATGAAAATCTTAAATGTAAACAAAGCAATAACATTTCCTGACTGGACAGACCGCTATTAATATACATATTAATAACTAGAGGCTTTTATGCCTAATATTTGAAGATTTATTCCACTCAGAAGTTTTAAATGTTATTGATATGAAATCACTGTTTTGAACAGCAGTCAAAAACACACTACTTTTGATGTTAATTTTTGTTAGGTTTAACAATGGTAAAAACGCATCAACCTGAAATTTACATTTCCTTATTGGGAAGACTGGCAACTGATTGTCGTTATGGCAGAGTCCAGAATGAGAAACTTATTTCTTGAATTTACAATGTGTAAGTTGGTTACTTCAGTTGTATTCAAAGTCTTAAACCTGGGTCATTCTTTCTCCTAAATATATAGATTTTGTCCACAGAAGCATTGCAATATCCATGTACTTCTCCATTAAACTACCGGGTCTTCCACTCATAAAGTCATGATCTTCTATAATCAGTTCTCAGTTTTAATATATGGTGGACACAGGTGTCACCGCATCTTTATGGTTAAAGATGAGATAACTTTAGCAAAAAAGTTCTGAAAAGAGTAAAGGAATTTTTTTTTGGGGGGGGCGGGGAAGGAGGAGAGAAGACTGAAAATTCTGCTATTAACACAAATCACAACTTGTTTCTGCAAGTTACTTATGACTTTCTCATGGTAATTTTTCCATACAAAACATAACAGGTAGATTAGGACACAAAACCAATTTGAGGAGGTATATACAGAATATACAATATGAATAAATGGACTATGCTCCCATCATGTATCTGCACTCACCTGTTGTACTTAAGGTAACTGACTCTCTTGTCAGTGCTAGAGAGAGATTCAGCCAAACTAAGGCCACCCTCCTCAAATGCTTGCTCATGTCTACAGAGGGACCAACTGAACCCAGCACATTCATGTTCTAAGAATCTTGTTTAGACAACTACAATTAAGTTATAGTAAGACAGGGTATAAATCCAGTTGCAGAAAATAATTTCCAGAAGTCTAACCTTGAACAGTAGTGAAGGATTCTGAATTTTCAGATTTTAGAACAGTATAAAACCAGATGTATTGAAAATTAAACTACTGTTTTAAAAACTGGACAATTTGTTTATTTGAGATATTAGATATTATGCAGTGTAGGAAACTTATATACTGTATCTTCTACCACTCACATAAGCAAAATACCACTGTCAAATTATCATGTTGTTATACTTTCATTCACATTTAAATGCAAAATGAAGTAATTTAGCACAACATAAGAACTTCTCTTTTGGACTGAAGTTTCACTTCATTACTAATTATACATATTTTCAGCACGCTGGTATTGACTGTGTCATTTAACACCATTGGTGATTTACGATCATGAAACTTGGCTCTATTTTTAATTTTATTCCCAAGAAAATTTTTAGTAATGGATTTCCTAAAAGCTCTTAGGAGCCAAGGCTGAATGTTTTGTATTACCCAGGTCCACTCATGTCAATCAGTGATTATCCACTCTACAACTCTGTTAGCCTTTCCTTCTGACAAAAAAAAAAAAAAAACACCTCAATTTGCGGTAAAATTCACTATGGACAATGTTGTATAGTTTCTGGCAGCAGAAGCACACCTCTAGAATAACACTTCAAACTGTTGATAATATTTGAAAAATGTGATGAATTATATGGGGCAGAAGAAAAGCCTATGGTCCAGCAAAAGCACCTTCCTAGTAAGACTGGGCCTTACATTTGCTTATCTCATTTGTTTAATTCATTCACAGCATTCTGGGTTAGCAAAGGAATGGCTTACATAAACTGTGTTCAAATTATTTCTTAGGACACAAGTGGGGATGACTTTAATGGCTTAATCCCAGTTTTCTTATCAAGCATGTTTGCATATTTAATCTCTTCAAATTATGTACAATATTTTTTGCACTTTGGTTTTTTTGCATTTATGTTAGAGCATCTTGTTGTACTCCTGGGCTTAGATGTGATCCTTAACTAGCTCTGTATTGAAGCAATGCTCAGTATACCACAGTTCTTTTTTTTCTCAACCCCTGGACCTAGGCAATGGCATGATCAAACTGATGAGAGGACCAGGAATGCTGAGAGTGCCACAGTACTTACTAGCACATGGCTGGGCACAGAGGGCATACAGCTTCAGGAAGGGGTGGGCTGTGGAAAAAACAGGAAGTTTCTGTACAAGTCACCATCTCAGCTAGGTTCCCCATGAAAATAAATAGTCTTGTAGAGCCCCATTTGCTGTCTACTGAGCTCTGTCCCATTTCCTGTAGCTAGTATTCCTCTGCTGACATGATGGAGGTGATAAATTTATACCTAAAGAAATTTATACCTTAACCATTTACTCATTGCTGAGATCAATCTCTAAGCAGCCTGCTGGTGTCCACACACTCCAAAAAATGATTCAGCAAAGATTTTTGGAGAAAGGGAGAAATCACTGGTAACTATCAATTTCTTCCTGCCTAATATGGCTTGGTCCAAAATTACTAACTGAGTTTACACATTCCTTTGTCTTTTCTGTGGAGATGCCAGAGTGATGATAAGGGACATAATACTGATAGAAACTGATAAAAAGTGCTAGAAGGATGTCCTCTCTCTTTTGTGTAATGTCATGGCTTACCTACCTAAATTGCATTTATAGAAACTTCATTTTTATGAGGACTACAGATTGATCACAAGTTTTCAAAAACAAAGAAAAAGGAGAATACTGCCAATTAATACCTTTCAAAAGTCTAAATAAAAATTATAAAATTATGAAAACTGCAGTTTTATTCGTGTTCCATTCACTGTGTATCTGTACCATTTTTATTGTCTCATTTTTTTTTTAAGACAGAATACCTGAAATATGATTTTTTTTCCAAAATTTTTGATAATAGAAGTATAGAGGTATGTGGTATCTAGGTATTCTGGGTCAAATTACTCTCATTTAAACATATAGATGTGCATATTTATAAAAATATGTAACCACTCATATTTGTAACCTTTCTAAAACCTTATAGATCAACCTGTTTTTGTCAACATCTGTTTGACATATTTTATATGCTTTGTCAGTACATCAGGAAATCATAACTTGTCAATTACTAAACCTTCTTTTCTAATTTCACATAATTACAAAAGCAACCAGATATAAATTGTGTGTAGCTTAATAATACATGGTAGTATTTTAAAGATATTTTTAAAAAGTAAATTGATTTTACAGTATTAGTGTAATCTATTATATAAGATTAACATGCATAAGAGATTGCTCTCAAAAGAACAAGCAGGTATTATTTTGATTTGATTTTAATTAGATATATATTGTCTCTTCCATTATATATTATGCATATTAATAACAAGAGGCTTTTATGCATAATATTTGAAGATTTATTACACTCAGAAGTTTTAAATGTTATTGATATGAAACCACTATATTGAACAGCAGTCAAAAACACACTACTTTTGATGTTAATTTTTGTTGGGTTTTACAATGGTAAAATGTTATTGAAAGAAAAGTTAATTTTAAATGTATGTTCTCATTTGCAAAACATGAATATATACTTTCTCAAAAATCTAAATACGGTTTTGTATTATAACATTACTCTATTTGGCCAGTAATGGTTTCTAAACTTATTTTGGTCAATAGGTTCAAGACCAATATATTTTACTCTTGTTTCTTCTGCATGTATGTTTTATTTATTTTTTATTGAACAAAATGTTTCTCCACTCAGAATTTTGTTACCATTGCAGATTTTGAAAATGTATTTAGTTTTCTAGAAGTTCATTTCTGCATAATCATTAATTATTGTGAGCTAGCACTAGCAGTGGTTCTGGCAGCTAGGTAAGAAGGTGTCTATTGAAAAAATCAGGGTTTGGCCCATTTAGAGTCTGCTTGGACAATTCCTGTGATGCTTTCTGTGACATAAACTAAGGAACTGCACCCAAAAGAGGTTGTTCAGAAACCATCAAACCATTTTATCATTTTACCTAGGCCTCAATTATCTATAAGATGTTAATAGATTTTCAACACCATTGGCTTGTATTTGATTCCACTAGAAGATATAAAGGCAAAAGCCTGACATTAAACTCCCAAGTTTTAGGTTTTTCTGTCTTTCAGCATTCCCTATTTTTTTATATGTATGGGATATACCCAAAATAACTCCATCGCTTTAACATTCTTTCTATTCTAAATGCAATGAGCCATGACCAAAGAGCTAATCTGAAAGAAATACATAGCAAAAATAAAACAAAAAGTGGAAAGAATAAAACATTTAAACTGAAACATAGTAAGTTATAATGGTTCCATTTTTATAAAATAAATGTGATTTCAATTAAAACAACCTCTGGAGGTAGACTAGTGTATATTATAATAAACGGGTAAATGTAAGGCGTGGGAAAAGTTCAGACATTCCTTCTAGCATATTGAATCAATTAATAGCATGTACAAGGAAACCCTGATTATTTGAAGGAGTGGAGAAAAATGACTTGATTCTTTACAAGTAGTACAGACTATTATTAGTATTCCAGATAGACTGTGTTCTAGGGAGTCCATCATATGCTTTGATCTCTCTGAATCCACAGCTGGAAACTTTGTGCCAGTCTCTGGAAGCAGCACGAACTGACAACAGTCACCTCCATCAGGAAAGTGAGTTAGTGGTTGCAAATGTTAATCAGTGGATCAAAGAACCAAAGTGAGTAAAATTGGGTCTTTTTTTTTTTTTCTTTTTAAAATCTGATTCCATTTCCTATGGCCCCAAACAATTAAAGCATTCATAAGAACCCTCTTCTCAACTTACAGCCATATCTTTTATCTGAAGCTCAACAACAGGTTTTTATAAACATACTGTTGAGGGGTTTTTTCCATCACATTTATGTCCTTATGAAATAGAACAAATAGTCAACTAATGAATAATTTATCTGTAAAAACATAGTGCAGTTTTCAGACCTGTTAATAAAGTAACTGAACTCTGCAAATAGGAAAAATTGTATGTATATGTTCTTATGCTTTGTAACTGTTTAATTAGATTTTGCAGAACTCCCATAAGAACATTTTAAAATTTAAAATGTATTTTTTATCTATACTATTTATGAAGATTCTTAATGATAAAAACTACTTTACATTCTTTAAAGTCAGTATTTGAATGAGTAAGTCAAGCTGGTGAGAAGTACCCAACCTTTATTTCTCATAAGCATATACTTGTAATTCTGTACATACATATAGCCATAAAACAAAGCCTCACCTTCCTTTGATTATTTGAGTAAATCAAACAATTTTTGCCATCTTTGTTATGAAACTGTAACCAGCATCTTTAATAATGGTTTCTGACAGGTAAAAATAGGTTGCCTAATTAGAGTCTATCATTTTTGTGTACTTCTGCAAAAACTGTCCAATATCAAGAAGAGAGTTGAAATGAAGTAGATAATTGAATGATCCTGAGTCTATATAAGAGTGATATGCAGTATGAGAATGCCAATGTGGGTCCACAAGAAGAAATGAATTCTCTATAAAAACTGTACAGGGTTATGGGAAATTATTGCAAATTTGTTATGTCTCTTTGTGAGCACCTTGCCCAAACATATAGAAAGGTGTTATTTGAAAAAATTAACAGTTTAATGAGTTAAATTATAGTAAAAATTAATTCTTGAGATGTAGGACTTTTCTTTTAATAGCAAGTGCTTCTATGAGCCAGTTGGCTCCCTTTATAGGTCCCTTTATGTAGTCTGAAAGCCTATAACTTAGGTCTCTAACAAATCTGATCAATTTAAAGCCTTTTAAAGATAAAATTATTAATTAGAAAAATTCCATTATCCATATCGATTAATTTCCCATTGACTAAAAAGAAAGTCCAAGACTGTTTTTGGAAATGTAGATACCTACCTTATGATCAGCCCTATTTAAAAACTCACTGGCAAGGTCAGGACGTTGCATGTGCTGGAAATCACAACTCCAGTCCTGTAGATTCATTAATGCATTGGTGGTTCTCTGGTTTAAATGCTAAGAGTCTACAACAGAATTATACTGGACTCCCTGGCAAGGCAAAATTCCTTAATTATTTTTTTTCCTCACTTTGACTAAAATGTTTAGATATTTGTCATATTATAAAAATGCCATCACATCATTTTCTGATTCTGTCTTATTTAACTCACTTGAAAAAAATTCTCAAGTTGCAGAGGTATTAATAGTAAATAAATGAATGTAGCTCTCTATTAATACAGGCACCACATTGCATGTTTTGGGGTTGGTTTTTTTTTCCCATCATTTTCTAAATTATATTTTCAAAATGGTCTGTGATTTGCCTAGGACACAAAGGTTTTTGGAAGAGGAACTTTCTCTTATAATAATTTACAGAGTTTTATAGTTTACATTATGTAAACAATTTTAAATAAAAGGCATTTTTTATAGAGCAGAAAAGGAAATTCACAGGACTTCTTTGATTGCTTTTTAGTTTTTATAGGGATGTCTCAAGTTCAGAAAAGTAACAAAGCATATGCAGCCATTCTGAATTTTTCATATTTTAATTAAAAAGAAATCTTAGCATTCTAAGGGATCTTTTTTTTGGATAGTAGAAACTAACTCAGAAATAATTTCCAAATTTAGTTTTTTGGGAATGATAGAGTAAATCAAATCAAGTCTATGATATATCATATAATTAGGAAGCAATACAGGCAAACTAATATAAATTAAAAAAAAAAAAAAATATTAATAGCCTTGCCAGATTGGGTAATTAACTGATTACAGTGGTACAAAATATGTTTCATAAGTACAAAGTTACAAAACCGATTTTTGTCTTAGGATTCCAACTTCTGCAATAACACCATAGGGATATTTAAATACACAATTTTGTCACAGGTGAAAGCGAGCAGAATGTTTTGCAGAGCAATCTGCCCTCTCAAAAGTTTTTTTTTGATCTGCACTATATGGTGCTCAAGTATTGGATCCATGACAAAAAGAGAACATTCACAGTTTACTTTTACTGTAGTCAAGGAGGTGAAATAAAGATCCCTTTTGATATTAATTTCATTTTAGAATCACCTCATTGCTGGTTATCCTTCCTTACACCTTGTTAAAGTTTGATTTGACACTTTCAATAACCTAGATCAAAGATGTCATAATACATAATTGAATGCCATATGGGATAGACTTGGTAAAAATTCATTTTGCAGGGAAAGGAACACATGCACTTATCTAACTGATACTTAACAGTAACAGTGCTCTTTTAATTCAGACAAAAGTTTTTAGCAGTTTCCCCCAATAAAATGGAATAGTTGAGGTTGTGCAAGGGTGCATCAGGCCAAATTCTTTATGAATTCTGTTATTTTGCAACATGTCAACTTCTTTTCCAAAAATATGGAGATGCAATAACAAATAAGTGACAAGGTATTGAAATATAGATAATATGTGATTTATTTCAACACAATACTATGCCATAGAAATGATAATACGGAGTGATTGGTGGTAAATTTTTTATATATTGTTTGCATTAAATGATATTATAGATCAGATTTCAGAGTCAGTGTTTACTTAGTGATGAGCTGATGGAATATTGCTATTCTACTTACTTATTCATTTATTATCTATTTCATTTTCCAGTTTTTATTTTATTTATTGCTGTTCCTTTTATGCCCATTTCTTTGTAGTGGGCTGCTTTTGTTTTCTTTACTATTCTTTGGGTCTATGATCTGTGGAGGTAATTTTGAACAAAATTAAGAGTGCTAAATCAACATTACCAATATACTTGTATTTGCCTGGAATGTTAACTATCTCTTAAGATTTGTATTTCACATATAGTGTAGGCTTTTTATTGTAGAAGGTTATTTGAATGTCCTCTAAGAATTGCTGAATTGTTTATTGATCTAATAATTATATATATTTCTTGGAACTTCTGATGTCTGTCCTTTTTTTTGTTCCTTTATCTTAAAAATTTAATAAACAAAACATCAAAGAAAAAGGAATTTAAAAAAAAAAATAAAAAGATGCTTAAAAATAGATCCCTGAGGCTTTTCTATTTGAAAATCTTCTATATCATAGTTATTGTCTATGGAAATCTTCTGTGTACAATTTCTCAACTAACCTGCAAAGGTCTCTGTGGAGCTATCTATAAGCCCACTATCTCTGAGCTCTTAAGGAATATTTTATGATCGATAAAAATTTCTCCTGTAAATATGTTTCTCATTGAATTAGAGATAACATTGGTGTTGTGAGGAAGAGAGGAGTAGTGGTGGAATGAAGCTACTTTATACTGCAGTCAGACTTGTTTTCTGGCATAGGTATTTGAAATCCTTGAGCATAAAATATTCAAATAATCTTTGTTGAACTAGAATATGTTTATACATTTTTCCTTTTATTTCTTCTTTGCGCTGACCATTGTAGGGCCTATTTAAATTGAAAGCAGCAGTTACTGTAAAATGTAAATAAATTTCTTACAGTTGAGCCAGATCAATTCAAGGTGCTTCAGTCTTAGGTTTTTGGGCCTAGGTGTGTTTTTTTCAAACACAAACACAGGTGAAGTGAAATAGTTTTAAATTGAAGGGTTTTTTTCCATTTTTCAATAGAACCTAATCTTTCAACGTTTTTCCCTGGGTTTTTTTTGTTTTTTTTTTTTTTTTTTTTTTTTTTTTATTTTTGTACACTGTTCCTTAATTCCCTTATACTTTTTCCTGAGGCACAACTATTGCAAAATAGATCTGTGTGCACAAACATTATATATATGCCTCTTCCTCATCATTCTTTACCACTGAATAGTTTGAAGTATACTATACAGCATGTGTTTATTTTCCCTTAGTACTTAGATTTTTAAACATCTTCTCCTTAGTGTTGACTTCGTTTTTGGCGTTGGATAATTGAGGATTGTTCATGAAGTTAGTTTTCAACCTGTGGCCTAATTTTGCATGAGTTTTGAGTTTTTGAAAATACATGAGGATTTGTGGGTAGATATCAGGAGGCGCTCAATCATTCCAGAGAGGTTCACAGTTTGTCTTTTTCTTCAGGAAGTTTTAATGCAAACTTCATTCAATAAGGAAACTCTTGGGAACTGCATGTGCTAAACTTCTGTTTTGTTTCAAGAGTGTGTATAGACACACTACGTTTCTTTCACTTGTAATAGGTTTAGTTCAGAAAACAACATTAACCACAGGCTTCTAACTGAGGGCACCATTCTTTATTGGTTCTTGATGATGATCAGGATCCATTGTGAAGTATGACTGTTTTAATATCCTTTATTAACAGCTGTTGACTTTCTTAGAAATTGGTGAGTGAATAGCTCCATAAGTTTCTTTATGATGCAATGGAGATTATTGTGTTGGTCAATTGAATTCCATCCTGAAGCTTTTATATTATGGTTAATTGTAGTTTATCTTGCCTCTTCCTCATGTTTTAAGATGCACAAGAGTCTACAAGAAGAGAGGTTGAGGACGGTGTTAATCAGTAGTGTCTGCAATACAATTATAATACTATTTGTCATTTAGGTTAATGGTAAAGGTAAAATGAAATGTTAAAGCTGTTTTTTCTAAAATTGAGACAAGACAGAAAGCTAAGGAAAAAAACCTCTAAATATTGAATACATTGAAATATAGGCTAAAGGTTTTTTGAAGAGGTTTAAGTAGCTTTCCATATGTTTTAGGTAATCAGATAATCTCAGTCCTCCTGGAATGTTCTTTGTTACATTTTTCCTTGGCTATGTAGTTCTAATCACTAGTTATAGGATCACTCTCCTGACATTGCATGATTTATAGTACTACTTTATGATCATTTCAATATTTTCTGGACTGCAGGTCCTAACCACACTGAATCCTCTGTATTTCTAAAAATGTGTGGCAAAGACAAAATAAGAAATCTCATTTCCCTATTGTTGCACATAGGCTGATTTTTAAACTACTGCTAAATCTGTATTCCAGCATTGAAAAGGAACAGACACATTAGTTATCAAATAGGCTTTCTGCAAAAGAACATAAAACATTTTCTAACTCATAGAAATTGTGTATCATGCATGTTCTGATCAAATTAATAAAACAGTTAACAAAATCCTTCCAACCTTTTAACTGTGATATGAAATGTTGGTTCTAATACTGATATTGTAAGATATATTACTCTAACATTGAATATCCTGTCAAGAAAAGCATATCCTATGTTCAAGTCCAGAAGCGTTCTTATTCATAAATAAGCATTGACTGCTTACTTACCAACATAACTTGAGACTTCTAGGGATTATTCTATAACTAGAAAACCACACCAAAATTACCACAAAGGGAGGTAAAAACTTTTGTGTGAGCAAAAGATCATCTTTCTTAATACCTCACATCTTTACCTATGATTTTTGAATATTACAGGCTGTCTTGTTTATTAGTGAAAGCATTTTATTTTATTATCTACTATTCACATTTCTGTGTTTAAGATTCTGCTTGTGCCCATATTTATGGTGGATCTGTTTGTGTTTTTGTTTGTTTGTAGTGTTACAAAAGCAGTGTGTCCCACTCTTGAACTTTTGTTTATCACTTCAAAGGTTTGCAATCATAAAATGTATTTGGTTGGAGGGGAACCAAAAGATCACCTAGTTCCAAATCTCTGCCATGGGCAGGGACACCAGTCACTAGACCATGTTCTCAAAGCCTCATCGAGCTGGGCCTTGAACAGCTCCAGGGATGGGGCATCCACATCTTCTCTGGGAAACTTGTTCCAGTGCCTTGTCACCCTCACAGTAAAAAATTTCTTCCTAGTATCTAATCTAAACCTACTCTTTTTTAGCCAGTCCCCTTGTCCCATCACTACATGTCCTTATAAGAAGTTCCTCTCTGGCTTTCTAGTAGCCCCTTTTAAGGTATGGTAGGCTGGCAAAATGTTTCCCTGGGACCTTCTCTTGTCCCAGCTAAACAATTCCAGCTCTCAGCCTGTTTTCATAGGAGAGATGCTCAAGTCCTCTGAGGATCTGGCCCTTTTCTGGACTTTCTGCAACAGGTTCAAGTTCTTCTTTTTTTGGGAGCCCCAAAGTTGGACAAAGTATTCCAGGTGGGGTTTCACAAGAGCAGAGTAGAAGAGGAGAATAATCTCCCTCAACATTCTGGTCATGTTTGTTTAGATATAGACCAGGACAGAGTTTGCTCTCCAGGGTGCAAACATGCATTTCCAGGGCATGTCAAGCTTTGCATCCAGCAAGACCCCCAAGTCCTTCTTCTCAAGGATGCACTCAATCCATCACACGCTGTGTTGCTGCACAAAGAGTATTTAGATAAAGAACACTCAGGCACCTGGTGTGATTCTTGGAGCTGTATTGTATAGGGCCAGGAGTTGGACTTTGATGTCCTAGTGGGTCCCTTCCAACTCAGGAGATTTTGTGACACTATTGTATGATTCTATGAAAGCCTGAGACTGGAGGGAAGATACTAGAAATGGAGGAGAACTATGGAAATACTGAGATACATTATGATGAGCAGGTTCCCAGACTGAAATGTGAACCTTTTACCCAGCCACTTCTGGCCAGCAGCAAAATTGTGGAGTGGAAGGGAGTTAAAAACTAAGGAATCATAAAGCTGGAGGCAGGGTGAACAAGTGAGTATGTGACATAATCAAGTAGTGTAAAAGCTCATGTCCTGTTGACTATTTAATAAGTGCCACTCAGATGAACTCTGAGTTTTTGACATCTTGCCTGTGACAAATGGACTCCATGGACCGAGCAAACCTATTTTCCAAGGGATTCCAGAAGTACCAGCAGTGCTTTTGCATAAAAAGACAAATTTAAATACTTTCAGAATTTACTTAAGAGACTCACTGCTTAGTTTTGTTTTTCTGAATGATATTAGGTAGGCACTGAAAAACCTTCAGGTATTTTTTTTAAATTCTCAGTGAAAAATTCATATAAACTGCTTTGTAAAAACACCACACACAGGGCAAAAAGGCTTTTGCTGACTTCAGTGACTTGCCCATATCCTGTAATTCAATATTAATGATATTGCTTTGAAATCAGATTTTTGGGGATATGTGGCTTTGGTCATATGAAAATAAGTTTGCCATTTTAATTTTTTTTTTCTCATTACTCTAATTAATTAACTTTGCATATGAAGAGAAATAGGTTTTCATTCAGTCCACTGCCAAGGAAACAGAAGAGTGTAAAAGTCCACAAAGTGCACACTGAAAAAAAAGTGCTAGAGAACAAATGTGTTCCTTCTTGGTTTCTGACAGAAACTATTTATTACATTTGTAGTATTTTTCCTAGGAAATAAGCTCAAGAGATATTCTTTCAAATGTGTCAATGGTAGCATTTGCTAGGAGTTGAGGGAAAAACCCTTGAGAAGTCCATGAAAAACAGAATTATAAATTTCACAGCTGATTGGTGTATTAACATAGAAGTCTAGGATTTAAGTAGGATAAAACCCAACTTAGTTTGTTATGGATATGTGCTTCATAATTAATCCTATGGTGGTTAATGAGGTGTGAGAGCTGAGTGTAGCTTGTCCATGTTTGGGCATTAACACCTTCTGTCTTATACACCAATAATAGCTATTTTCCAACTAATTTTGATTAGAATTACAGGTTTTTAACATCCTTGAAATGCATTCTTCCTGTCATTGAAGAAAGGAGAATTACTGTCCTGAGAGCATTGAGGAGGACAATGAGAACATTACTTCCTGTCAGATTTATTTGAACTGAGCAGTATTTTAAATGCCTTTGTGGGTGCACAGACAGAAAGAAAGACATAACACTGATTGTGTAGGTCTGATTTTCTTCAGAAACCAGGAAATAATCAGTAATCATGCATGCTCTTCCTCAAATCCAAGTTCCACCTCTCACCAGGATAAAATTAGTTGAAAGAGAATAAAAAGAACAAAAACAAGCATAGAAAACACAACTTAAGACTGAAACAAGAGAGCCTGGTTGCTTAGGCTTTGATAAAATAAAGCCTTCTTTGAAGATGTAAACGTATACAGCAACAAGGGAAAACCATGATCAGTTCTCAGGTTCTGACTGAAAATGCTTCCTAGACTGAACTTGTACCATGCTTCAGTCAGCTAATTTTACATTGGAGACCCAGCTGCGCAGAGGAAATAAAAATCTATCACACTTCCCGATTCTGTAAACTTGGCAGTGTCTTTCCTCTGAGCTCTTCCCAGCAGTATCTGCCCTGAGAGTCTCTGCAGTTGTTTGGATGGTGTTACCTCTGACAACCAATGCTAGCTGACATAAAATGAAGAAAACATCTCTCTTTGAAATATGATCTACCCCCAAAAATTTCAACACCAAAGTAGCTCTTATGTGGAAGTGTGGAGTGTCTCCAAAAACCATTAATTGCTAAATATTGCCAAAGCATTTGATGACTATTCTGCTGCATATTATTTTAAACAAATCGGTTAATACATTTCATATACTAGTTGAAGGAAATCTCTTTCTTTAAAAATATATAAGCCATGAAACCATAAAGATACCAAAGAGAAAATAAAACGACCTAGAAAACATTTATGCAAAACAAAATGTCAATTTGGAGTAAATTGTACAAGATTTAATTAACCCTTTTGCAGTTACATAGCAAGTGTCACCTCAAAACACAGTACCATAAAAAAGTTAAATATACTGTAAACACATAAGTTATTTCTCATAAACTTATTAGGATTTGCAGGATAGCATGAAATAATAAAAACAGAATTCATGTCAATTAGTCCTGATGTGAAGCCATAACATTTTACTTTGCAAGCAGCAAAAGAAAAGTATTTTGTTCAGAACCTGATCCAGCTCTAGCTACAGACATAGTGGGAAAATCCAATGGAGAACTACAGACCACACTAAAAATAAAGTGGTTTTAATGTAAATATATATATAACAGATATCTCAAGACAATATATAAAACTAAGAACTGTTGTGTTTAATATCACAGATTATTAAGAATCTGATTCATGATCTTGTTATTGTGCTAGGTGCTGTACAGATAAAGAACAAAAGAGTGCAAAAAAGAGGCTATTTTAAATTATCAGGAATGGTAGTCTGATGGGAGAATGAAGTATGTTGACTTCATTTCTAGCAAATATAGAGTTCAATTAGGAATTCATATGGAAGGATTTCTGTCTTAAAGGATAAAGAGATTACAGAAAACCTGAAGGATTTCTTTTGCATGGGTCTTCACAAAGGATAATGGAGACATACTTTCCTACATGTAGTGAAGGTATCAGATGATGGAACAAGTCAAGAAATTAAATTTAAATAAATCACAGCAACCAGATGACATTCACTTAAATTAAGATTTGTTAAATAACTAATCACTAAACCACCTATACTGCTGTACAAAATAATGTAATTTATGTATAGTTTAAGCCTGTCTGTATGTTTGTCAATTTATATCCTTCCTGCCAAATAGGCTGCCAAAGGTAATGCCAAAAAGCCTAGATCAGTGAGTATCTTTTCAGCATAAATCCTTGTCCCATTGCTGTTAGGTATTTTTCAAGAGAAAGGTGTGGCTTCTTGCTTTTAGGTTTGGCTCGTGTTCCCTCTTCCTTATTCATTCATTATTTGTTGAAAAAAATATATTTATCTCTGGCACTTCTTATATGCACTCATCATGTTTTAGGGATAGCATTCTCCAAGTTAGTACTCGTGCTAAAACCACATGCTGCTTCCCCTCCCTCTCCAACTGGAGGCACAAGAAGCAAAGATCACAAGTTGAGATAAGAGAAATTTCCTGGAAAAAGCAGTGAGATATAAAAACAAACAGTAACAACAATATTAATAACTAAAAGTATAAGTAAAGAAAATATTAACATGGAAAGTCCTCAGCAATAAACACTACCAGACCATTCTGTCTGCCATGTTTTCTCAGCAGGAAACCTTTCTTCCCAGAAGAGAGTACCTCCCGCCTGCCCTGGCTAGGGCATGAGGTGGTGCATTGTTACCTCCCTTCCAGTTACTGCAACTCTGCCTTGCTGAAACCAGGACAACAAAGTAGGCTACACCAGAGTCATTTCACTACACTCAGACAACTCAACTACATTTTATACTTCAGTGCTGGTGGTTACTATTCCATGATTGCTTGAAAATAGTTAATTTATATAGACAAATCTTTCAACAATCTTGAAAGTTGGTAAGATTGAAGCACTGACTATATCATAAAGTTCACTCAGTCTCCTGCAGTGCTGGTGCACTCTGGTCCTCATCCACAGTTCTGTCTTTTCAGAACTGTCCACTTGCCATGACAGCTTTTCTAATAAAACTAAAATTTCCCTAGGAATATGAAAAAGTATTTGCTATACTCTCTAATGTTCCGTATTCAATGATTGTTTATAGACTATTATGTCAGATGTATGATAATTTCCTGAAAACACAGATTCTAACAATTGTCCTTGTTAGCCAGCCACACTTGATCTTGAGACCTTAAAGCAAAATGAAATCAACCTAAACGCTTGGCATCTTCAATATTCGCAGCATATTTAAAGAGGGAAACAGAAGTTTTGTGATCCATACAGGTACAATACATACATTCATAATATACTTACAGATGTAATACAAGCACTGGTGAAGCCACATCTCAAATACTGTGCCCAGGTCTGGGCTCCTCACTTCAAGAAAGGTGCTGCAACATGATCAGAGAAATGTCACAGCTGGCAAGGTGCTGCAACCTTCCAAAAGCATCTCCAGAGGAAACCGCTTGGTGAGGCCACTACACACATGCACACCACACTGGGTAGCTCCAAACACACCAACGACAAAAGAGGCAGGAAGAGTCTTCATATGGAGTGCCCTGGGAGCAACCTACTCCACCCACACAAACAGTTTCAGGGACAAAACCAAAAAACTGGGCAGTGTCCTGGTTTTTATATGGGGAAGGTAGGGGCGGTGAGAGCACCAGGGCCCAATGATCTGAGGGCACAGGGGCGGTACATAGGTGGGGTTAGGGTATGGGAGACAATAGGGAAACAGGGAGTGGAAAAGGGCCAGTGGGAGAGCAGGGAAGGGAGAACTTTCTGATTCAGGGACATGCTGGGTAGAAAAGGGGCAGGGAGACCAATGGGCCAATCAGGAAAACAGAACTGGGGTACATCAAGGTAATTAGAGAAAGCAACTTGGGAGAGATTTGTTTGGTCTCCACAGCTGGGAGGTAACAGAGCTTTTCCTCCTGGGGACCTTTGAGGTCTCTTGCTTGGTTGGCCTACCAGCCTCCACAATAGGAGGGCCACACAGTTTGTGAACAGTCTAGAGAGTAAGTCTCATGAAGAGTGGCTGAGGGAACTGGGGTGGTCTTCTGTGGAGAAAAGGAGACTTAGTGAAGACCTTATCATTCTCTACGGTGACCTGAAAGGAGCTTGTAGTGAGCCTACATCTCCCAGGCACCTAGTGACAGGAGTAGAGGAAATGGCCTCAGGCTGTGCCAGGGGTGGTTCAGGGTGGACATTAGGGTCAATTTTTTTCATTAAAATGGTTGTCAAATGTTGGAATGGGCTGCACAGGGAAGTGATGGAGTCACTATCCCTGGAACTGTTCAATAAATGACTGGACATGGCACTTAGTGCTATGGTTTAGTTGCTATGGTTGTGTTTGATCAAAGATTGGACTTGATTATGTTGGTGGTCTTTTCCAGCCTTAATGATTCTATGATTCCATTATTCTGCAATGGTTGTATACCTGCTCAGGCTTTGGCGGTTGTGCTTAAATATTTGTGAAACTTTAATCTACTCTGTGCCTCTCATAACAGCCATGACTGGCTGTAACATGAGATATCTTTTATTTTGTTTTATTATAGTGTAGTTAGCAATTGTTTTTTAAGTATTCCAATGATGGACTAAATTTACTTATCTAATAAGATTATCATTTCTCAAGTCATACCGCTGAAATATTTTCTGTTTTCTCTGATATATATTGTCTAAGCTCGATTAAAATTGTTTTTAATGAATTTAAAAAAAACCCTGTGTCTTTTAAATGACTTCAAATTATAATGCAGATATTTTCTGTGTAAAAGACAGTGTAACTCGAAGTTGCCTGTTACAAGAGGCTCTACGACATTATGGGACCAATCATCTAGTAACAGACAGGGTTTTTTTCCCCTTTTTCATTGATGATCCAATGTCTTGTTGCTTACATTTTTATTTCACAGACATTAACATACTACCTTGAGAAGATTCAAATGTATGATCTCTAATTTTTCTTTGTAAAAGGCAGAACTGCGAATTTGTTTTTTCCGTTTTCCCTTATTATTTTAGGTGAGGGGAGGGGGTGGGAGGCGTAGTGTGAGTATAATAGTACTGAATTAAATCATAGAATCATCAAATCATAGAATAGTTATCTGTTTATAGGTGGTTACATCAAAGACATTTTCTTCCAAATCTATAGAAATATAGAGCATAAATTGGCTAGTTTAGATTGCCTGTAGCCATAAATATTTTTGTAATGAAAACATGTATTGAGAAAAAGTCCATGGATTTTTACATGGCTTTTCGAGTTTTTTGAAATCACCAGCAGTCAATTTAGTTACTCTAATCTTTAAACCTAAGGGCCTAATTCTGACAAAGTCTTTTGATATGTTTTCATTACTTTCCTATGATATTTGCTTGGAGAGAGCTGTAGAATATTGCAACAGAAATTCGTATTAGAATAACCTTCATCCTCAGATTTCTAAGACTCAGAAAATTTGTCAGGCATTTATTCAGTGCATAACTGCATAACTCTGAAAAGACATACTAGGAAAAATTTCTTGTTTCTGTACAGGACACATTATGGTCACTATGCAGATCATCTTTAAAAATACAGGTAAAAATTTAGCATATTAAAGTTCCTCAGTACCAGAGTAGCCATAAACCTATTTGCTATTTAGCCATTTAACACAATTATTTACTCTTCAAGAGATATACAGTTACTATAGCAACAGCTACATTTACAGTCCCAGAATAAATGGAAAGCCTAATCTGTCCTGCCAGTAAAGCAAAAAGCTTTTTAAAATGTAGTTTATCTGTTGCCTTTATAATAGAAATTAGTGGCACTCAAATTATGAACCATGATCTGGTTGCAGACTGCCAGCTTTGATCTTGAAGGCAACTGTTACACCCAGCTCATGGTTTGACTGCATGTTCAGTAGCTTCGACAAGTGACAGTAATATACTCTTTTATTTTATTTTTTTTCTTCTTTAGACTATGATAAGATGACAGATGCAGACAGAATAAATGAGAGAATCTTTAGCTGACTCTTTTTGTGGTTGAAATGATCAGTAACCTAGGGTGAGAAAGAGCTACCTTTCACATAAAATGTTAATTTAATAGCAATGAAATAAAAACTAGAAGTAATATTATTTTTTTTAGAATCATTGCAATTTTCCTTATAAAAAGATATAAATTAGAAAATTTTCAAAAGAGATTTCTATAACTCTTTGCAGGCTTCCTTACTGCTCAAGGAATGTGAGTATGCAACTTGATATGAATTGGTTTTACAGATTAAATTAGACTAAAATAAGATATCAGTGTATTCTGGAACAAGCAATGTGCTTGCAAAATCTACCTTACATATGTGCAGAACCTGGGTTCTTCAAAATAAAAATATTTGCTACAGAAAGGATACTAAGGCGATCCATTTAGATGATGCATTTTTAAATTAAAGATGATAATAAATTGTTTTTATTGTTATGAATTTATCAAACCTTACAGGTGTCTGCACAAGGAGTTATGTGAGGAACAAAGCTCCATTGGTTTATGCATCAAATCAGTTGAGCCTGATTTGTACTCTGTGCCAACAGTGAGTCACTGAATTTGGGTTGATCAATGCCTGGCTTGCTCTTCCTCTGCCCTTGTGCTGGCTTGATCACACCCGTTGGGACAGGGGCTATAAGGGCTCTCTGGAGCTCTCATTCCCTGGCCTGCATGTGTTGGTAACATGGCATATCAAACAAATACCTCAGCAAACCCCTTTGCTTGCAGTCATTAGTGAGAATGGTTATGTTCTGGCCTTGGAGTGGTGCATATTCTTCCTCTTTTTAAAAATAATATTTTAAAAATGAATATGTTTTTTCACTGATTTAGATATTCAAATGCTCTTAAAAATAATGTTAATCCTAAAGTGTGTTACCTCCAGCATTTTTCATTCTTCTTCCATTTGAATATATATGATCTTATAAAAAAAAAACCAGGAAATTTCTGCAGTATGCTGCCTTAGTTGATTTTCTCCTCCTAATTATTACAAAGACTGAAGAAGAAACTTTTCTTGACAGATACATAAAGCCTTGTCTTGAAGTTTGATTTTCACTTTTTAAAGTGGTGCTTCTTAGAGCTTTTGTTTATGATGTTTTCAATAAAGGAAAAACTGTGTATTTTTATGTAAGGAAAGCATCTAGATTCATAATACTTGAAGAAAGCAGAAATATTTTCAGACTTGAGAGTTCCTGTGAAACAGTCTCTTCAGGTAAGAAGACTGGAAAATAGTCAGTGTTTGCAGATGTACTGAAAATGTCTAACTTACATCTTGATTACTGCATAGCAGGTAGATATTTGGCAGTCAGCTGGTCTGAGATTAAAAAAAAAAAGAAAAAAAAAAAACTATGGCAAATTATAACGTTAGGATTAAGCAAAAATTATACTAAAATTAAAAACTACCTATTTCTGTAATTTGTGAAGAAATAATATTGTATAATATGTATGATTTTAGCTAAAAAGATGTGTGAAAAGATGCAATCACTGGTTGTACCTTATTTCACAGATATTTTAAAAATTACAATAATTTGCTAAAAAAATAGTTACTAAGGAAGGTTGTGGAATGGCACTTCATGTTCAGAGCTGAACTGAATGCAAGCAGCTGTAAATAAAGAAATGTGTAATTTCAAATTCAGATTTCTAAATCCAAGAGGTACTGAAATACAGAACATACTCACACAATCTTAACTCTTCCTTCATTAGCAGCAGTCCAATCCAGTTGTAACATGTGCACTTACTTTTTCATGGGCAGAACAAATAGGAAATGTTTAGCTCTATATTAGAATGAATTAGTACAATCTCAAGACCTCCTTGTAGTAATCAATGAGTTGTTCCTTCTCTCTTTTCTATTCTTTTGTACAAGGTTAGTGTTAAAAATTTAAGGCATTATCATCTTCATCCCCAAATCTGAGCTTTATTTTCTACTGCAGTTCCAGTAATTCCAAACACACAAAAAGGGGATCAGTGTCTCCATTTTTTTTTTCTTTCCCCAGAGATTCAAACACCTCTCCTCATATTCTCCCTGTCCTTCTGTTACTTAATCATTTGTGCACTTCTGAGAAGCTTTTCCATGCATAATTCACACCCCTGCCCGTCTTCATTCATTCTTAAAAGTCTTTCTAAATTTTTTGTAGATTGGATTTCTTGAGAGTAGAAATGAGACACCTTCCCTTTTCTGCTTTTAACAGGACAGGGTTGAGCTGCGGGTGTGCAGATCTACTGAATGGATGCTCACATGATTTTGTGTTGCTGCTGATGCTCAGCCCTACACTGCCATGAGCTGGGAGAAGGCACAATTTTCCACCTCATGTGAGCTATGCTCCCCAGGTACTTGGATTATATAGGTGAACATGATGAATAGTTTGGTGCATTTGCTCTGCAGAAACTTAACTGACCAGTGTTGGAGAATAAATCTCATTAATTGCTGGTTTTGACACTAGTGAAGTAGTTGTGGCTATTTTTTGTTCAAATGTGTGCAAAAATGTTGATACTTCTGACCTGTAGACCACACCATAAAAAGGTGAAAGAGGAGTGAGAAGATTATATGCTGGGAACATTTTACTCTAATAATTTACATTCGAATCTCTAAGTTATACAACAAAGCCAAGGAAGTAAACTTAGGCTCTAGAACTTCAGAGCACATATAGAAGTATTGACCTTTGAACAACAGAGTTCTCAGCATTAAATACAAGAAAACTGGTATTTCTCTACAGCACTTCTCACATTTGCAATTTTCTTCTTTATCTTTGAAGAGAAAATTCTTCCGTCCTTGTTCTATCATAACTGCCAGTATTAATTATTAATAAGAATTTTGTTCAATGAATAATGACAGAGATGGCGTCCTTTGTTCTCAACAATTATTTATTTTCAGTCTGTGAAACTCTTCAGTTGCATCTTCTTGTAGTTTTGGATCATGTATGCCTTAAATTTCCTCATGTCATTTATCTATCAACTTTGGTTGTCACACAAAATAAAATACAACTTTTACCTGCAGTTTTGTCTTCATCTCAGTTTCCTTTTTCTCAGTATTAACTCTCATTAGTCCTTAACTGTCAATTTTACTTTCTATTATTGCTTTGAGGAAAAATACCGTAATTATCTAGAGCACTGAATATGTATTGACTAGGTTAACATTTAGATTCAGTATTAGAGATATGAATATTAAAAAAGACCTCTTCAATTCAAAAAGTTTAAATCACTTCACAAATATTCTGATCTTACGTTTGAACTTTTTAAAAAGATTCTGGGGAAAGGATTCATAGTTTAACTTAGGTTTTTTTCATTGGCTATATAAAATAATCTTATCAGAGTCAAAATTTCTCAACAGAAAAAATGATTAGCTATTTGTCAACAGAAGCATGAAGACAACATTCAATAATAATTAGTATACAGAAATGATTAATCTTTTATGCATGCTGAAATTGATTTGGCAATTCAAGTTATTAACAAGGAGATAAAGGTTCATCCTTGTACAATTATGCTGATTCTTTCCTCTCTTCTTACTGCCTTTGCAGAAAAGTCAAAGTTCTGTCTTTCCCCAATAGAAAATGGACTGGAGAAATAAGCATTGTAGCGGAAAAATCCTTTTTAAATTAGCATCAAAAGTATCTTTAAGACCGAAGCTTGGTCTGGTAAAAATTTTCAATTCCCCACTGGAGAGGTCCTCA
This sequence comes from Lanius collurio, assembly GCA_020086605.1. NCBI lineage: Eukaryota > Metazoa > Chordata > Aves > Passeriformes > Laniidae > Lanius > Lanius collurio. The sequence goes on from JACBWW010000003.1 coordinate 37,316,500, forward strand.
TTTATCAGCCAGCGCCCACAGACACCATTCCCAGGAAGCGCTGCAGAAGTGGGTACGACACTTCTTACGGGTACTTCCCATATGGCAGACTCTTTCTGGGGGTTAAAAGAGTAGAGCGTAGCATAAGCATAGACTATTCTGTGCCTTTTGGCTTGAGAATCTGGGAATACCACCCAGCACTGTTTAGTTTGCTAACCCAGATGTAGAAATATAATCTGGGATCTGATGGTTCTAAATACCATCTGATCTGAAGTGTTGATTGCTGCCACAGGAGGTGTCTAACTCCACCCTGGGCACTGTGGTAGGCTGCCTGAATACAACTCAGTGTTCAGAAATTATCTACCTTCTTCATAATTTACCTTTTCTTATTAATTTAATAATTGAATTATGCAGCATTGACTGTAACATTGCAGGGGTGGAATTGCGAGGACGGCAGACCACAGAGTGAGTGGAATTAGAAGAAGTGCCTTTTCAGATGTACAACAGTACGCCTGAGGAAGCTTCCTGGAAAAGGAGAGGTTGGGTGTAGTATAAGAAGTCTTTTATCTTTTTAATGTTTATGATTCTCTGAAAATAATATTCAAGGAAGTAGCTCTTATGAAAGACATTCTCAGATGCAGCAAATAATGATACTGATGAGAACAAATTAGTTTCATGGTGGAAGTGTTTAAAAATAAAAGTTTCTTTGAACTCAGTGAGAACCAGATTTAATGAAATTTAAATTAAAGTGAATGGAATAGATATGTAAGAGTTAATCATCTGGAATGGCAATAATATGGAATAGAGGCTCTTTTCTCTGAAAGAAACTGCTTGAATGAAATCATCTATCTTGATGTTTATTGTTCTTTGACTGAGGCATGTAAATGTATATTTTGAAAGCCAAATTCTGATCCAATTAAAGTAAATATCAAGGATTAGGATTTTTTCTGTCTGAGATTGTCTCTTCTGCCTGCACTTTTCTGGAAGTGTGTTTTGGCAGCTAAGCAAGATCCTTTTTATTGTTCTAATGCAGCTGTTAATACGTTGCAATGATATAATTTTTGTATTTCTTAATATAATTTCACATTTAGCATGAAAATAGTAATCTAAAATTAACACTGCTAGTTCCTAATTTTGGTAGAGTTTTGCAGGTTGCAACAAAATATAGGGAAAATTTATCTTTTTTTTGTGATAACATATTCTTTATTTGACTCTTGACCAGCTGGAGGTTTGCCTTAAAATCATTAACTATCTGTCCATACTATGACAACAAAATTAGGGTAAGCCAAGTTTTGCATTCACTTAAGTGATATATATACAATACTTGGTTTTGATTTATCTTTCTTTTTTCTCCTGTAATTTTTGTAAATATTAACCCCTCTCCTATTACAAGCATATTATTGAGGATATCTTCCATCTAAAAAATACCTTACTCTATTCCTGGATTGGAGGTTTTCATATTTATTTTATATTCCTTGTTACTGCTGTAGTTATCTAATTGATGTTGATGAAACAATGATTTTATCTCATCAATGAACCAAATAAACATAAATTATTATTATAGCAATATGGAAAAACTCAAAATCACAGATGATTCCGTTGACAAACCTGGTTTTTGACTGACATGACTACAAGGCTGGACTACAGGTTTATCTAGAACAGTGTCCTGTCCCTCCTCAGTGGGCTGTTACCAGCTACAGGATGCAGTTGTGTTTCACCTAGTATAATTCCTTAGCAGCTTCTACCAATTCTTCTGAAACAGAAATTTACAATGTGTCTTAGCATTTAGTAGTTCTTGATAGGTTTTCATTTCATGCAAACAGTTAATTTGATTTTGAAAGAATAGCCTATTCTGTATGACAGCTAGCAGTGAGCACAGAACTCTGCTACCTATATGAAATTCTGGCAGCAGATGCCTGTACTCAAAAGAGGAGGCTGCCACCACAGATTCTCTTTACTTCTGACTCCATTTTTCTGTGCTGACTGGCTTGGAGTGGGCAAGCTCACTGAGGGCAGTCATTCACAGGCTCTCTGAGGCTTCAGCAGTTCGCTGTTCAGCGCAGCTTCAGCAGTTCAAGTGAGAGATGTTGATAAGATCATCCAGGACTTTATTCTTCATTGATTCCTTGACTGTCTAGGCAGTGTCAACAAGATGCACATTTCAATTTAGTGCCTGTCCCAGGGTATTAGCCACAAGGCACAGACAAATCAGAGGATGCCACAGAAATGATACACAATCCTTTTTTTTTCTGTATCTCCACATCCAGTACAGAAGATCTTAAAAGTTGCTCTGCATAGCATCATTACCACAACTTCAGCTCTTGTGTTTGGAGAGGAAAGAGGTAACACAAAAGCCAGGGAGGATTTCATTAATGTGTACTCACATGCAGGAGTGGAATTCGGCTGTTACACAGGATTGAACAGGTAGTCTCCAAAACAGCTATGTGGAATATTTCACAGCTCAGGATCTCAGTGGACTTTCTTTCAATAGCACAACAGCCTTTATGATCAGACTGGCAGCAGTCATGTATTCTCTAGACCTGACACGTAACTCGTACTCACACCAAAAGTCCCTCCCTCCAACTCCTTTTCTCATCCCATAACAAAATCACACAACTAAAAGAAGTAATTATGATTTAGCTGTTCTAACCATAAGGGTTGGTGTTGACTGTAGTGAGGATTGAATAAAAAGGTGTCCCCTTAAAACTGTTGAGCTTTTCAGTGCTTTTATGCTGGGTCCAGAAAAAGACACCAGAGGCTGCAGCAGATGCCCTCTGGACTCTTTTAAGCCTGCAGGATCCAAATCAATCTGTTTTTCTTAAGACATCCCTGACAGAAGACCTCTTAAATATTTCCATAATAGGAGCATATCTGCTATGCCACATGCCAGGTGGAATTGTCATTCTTCATTGTTAAGATGACCAAGTTAATCTCCTTGAACTATGTGCAACATTCTCTAATCAAGGGGAAGTAATGAGTTTAACAGATTTTTTCTGCTGCTGGATTACCCTGCTTCTGAAGAGACAGAGGAACAGCTTTTTAAAGGCACAGCTGACACCATCTAAGATTTTCTGGAAGACTAAGATTGATGTAATCATCAGGACACAGCAGAATGAAACAGAATAAAAGAAAAAGATTTCAGAAGAGGATTCAGTAATGAGGAACATCAGAAGAAAATAAGGTAGGCAAAGAAGAATGGGGTTTCTGATGTAAAAGGTAGAAGAGATGTTGGATAGAAGAGGGAGAGCTGCATCTTAGAGATTTGATATCTTGTAATTGATGTTAAAATCAGAACCATGGATTGGTATAATGAAGAGCAAGAAACACTTTGAGATATCACAGGGGCTCTTAACAATTAAAGACTCTTATTGGCTCATGTATTGGAAGACTTCATAAAATCAAACAGAATCACAGCATCATTTATCTTGGGAGGCACCTCTTGTGATTTTTTAATCCCACCCCCTTGCTCAAGTAATGTCAGGTAGAGCAGATTGCCCAGGATCATGTCAGCCAGGTTTTGAATATCTCCACTCATGGAGAGCCTACAACATCTCTATCAACTTGTTCCAGCATTTGATCACAGTCTCAATAGAAGAATTTTCTGTGTTGAATTTCATGGGATGCATTTGATGCCAATTGCCTCCTGTTGTATTACTGGGCATCACTGAGAAGAGTCAGGCTTCCTTTTCTCCATTCCCATCAAGCAGATATTTATACATATTGATAATGGATCCCTTCTTCATGATAAACAGTCCAAGCTCTTTCAGTCTCTCCTCATACAAATAAATGATGCTTCAGCCCGTTGATGACATTCACGGCCCTGTGTTGGACTCACTCCAGCAAGTCCGTCTTTTGCTTGTTCTGGAGAGTCCAGAACTGGACAGATGTCTTACTAACGGTGAGTAGAGATGAAGGCTTATCTCTTGACCTGCTGGCAGCACTTCCTAATTCAGCCCCAAATACCCCTAGCTTTCTTTGCAATGGAGACACGTTGTTGGCTCATGTTCAGCTTGCTGACCATCAATAACCCATGGTCCTTCTCTGCAGAGCTGTTATAGCAGTGTACTGGTGCCTGGGGTCATTCCTTCCAAGATGCAAGTGCAATTTCCCTTTGCTGCATCTCATGAGACTCCTTTCAGCCCAATTACTCAATCTGTCTGGGTCTCCTGGAATGGCATCTGGTCTGCTGGTCACTCCTTTCAGTTATCACTGCAAATTTTCTGACCTGCATCCTTCCCCATCATCCAAGTCAGTAATGAAGAGTTTAAACAGTAGTGACAGTATCAGTCCCTGGGGCACCCACTACTGACTTGCCTCCAAACTTTGTGTCAGTGAGGCCTACTTGAAGCAGATTTTGAGTGGAGCTTTAGTTTCCTCCAAAAGTTGTCTGTAATCCAAATTATAATCAGTAGTTGAGAAACAGCATGGCATGTGTTTCAACAGTGTACTATTGTTCCAAACAAATAAAAGTTTTACTTCTCTCTTCATGTGATTAACATAAGGATATGGAATGTAATTCCATTTTTGTCTCATTCTTCATTGTTTGATTAATATCTATATTTGTATTGTGATCAGACTACTTCATTTAAACTAGAAGTGGCTGTTTCTCCTTCTTTCCTTGCACTGTGATGTAACTTTCTAAAGTATATAAAAAATATTAATTGCCCAGAATCCTTTCAGGATTTACAATGGCAAGTCTGAAATAATCCTGGCAAATGTCATACATAAACAAAAAGATCTATTGAAGAATAAAATAACCAAGACTACAATTGCAAAACAGTGAAATCCTGTTTTAATAGATTTAAGGGAACCACAAAAGTCATGTTGCCATGACCACCTTGATGAATTATTTTCTCTCCAGCCTAGTAGTAGTGACAGTTCCTGCACTGTAAAGAAGTTTCTCAGGCTTCCACTATTCCTTAGGTTCCTTAACCTTCCCTTGCATGACTCCCCAATTTTTTCCGCATACATCAGAAAATATCCACAAGAGAGAATTTATGATGTGATTTTTTTTCAGGTCAAGAGTGTAAGGACAGAATGAGTGTCTCATGAACTCTAGTCTGCATGGACATCATCCAGATGCACAATGATGCATGACCCCCTCTGCCCCATCCCTGCTCATATTGGGGGTACCCCTGCACAGGGCGGTATAAGCAGTGAAAAATTTTAAAACAGGCTGAAAACCTGTTATGTGGGGGAACATAAGATAATCAGATTCCCATAGGAGATACAATTGAGATGAGAATACTTGGTTGTTAATTTTCATAAGTACCGTGTAATTTTTGAGTGAAATTTTGTCAGAACTGATGTTTTATGAGACTGACTCCTGTACTGTAGCAAAATTTGGTGCCTTTACAACTTGTTTTGGAAGACACAGGGTAACAGGGTCCAGTGTTCATGCTGCAGGCATTATTGCTGTGACTGCTAAACGTTATGTGGTTATTCTTTTAGTAGGGGTGGGATTGAGGCTTCCAACTCATTTCACAATAGACTATTTAATACCCGTCAGTTGAAGCAAATTTCAGTCAGTAGCAACCCGAAATGCAATTGAACTTAATGACCTAGAGGTGAAAGGCTCTGTATCTCATTACCTCTTCCCTAAACCTTCCAATCCTGGAGTGTTTTCTTCAGTCTTTTGAAAAGAAACATCTATTGTACAGACATAACTGCTGCTGAGTATCTTAGTCATTTAACTTTTGATTGTTGAGTTTCATTATTGTTTATTCCTTTGTCTCAATCTGAATCATTTTCTATGAATCAGATAAAGCACTATCATTATGATATCATTTATGAAGGCTACATAATTGTAGCTTTTCTCACCAAATCTTTGAAATAGTGAATTTCTTTCCTCACTAAATACTAATTTATTTTCAGATGTGGCTATTATTCTTTTTATTTCTCAAGGAAATCCTTTTTAAGTAGACATCCTCTATTTTTCTACGAGTATCTGAATTGTTCATTAGCTTTAACTGTAAAATGAATTTTCTGGGAGACACTTTGCAAAAGTATTTTTGGTATTCAGGCAATTTTTCAAATAAGTTTCTGGTTTTAAAAATTTGAGGAAGATATATATTTATTTTATACGTGACCTGAACAAAACCCAGAGTTTGCTATAGAAGTTATATTTTGAAAGCATTTATCTAACCTGTCAGTCTCCATCAGTTAGAAATATTTTAGGCACCGTTAAACTAAAGCATCAAAGACATGGGAAGCTTGTTTCCCTCCAAGTAATAAGTTTGCATCCTAAAAGGTGAAACACAATAATACAAATCCTTTCTACTTCTGAACAAAAATATTTTGTTTCACCCCTTCAAGATTTCAGGTATATTATTTGAGGTGAATTCTTGCAACAGTGAGTGAAAGATATTATTTAATGACTAAACATCCTACCTAGAAAAAACATTTAGGGTAAATGTTTGTGTTTATCCCTCTTCAGGAGAGAAAAAATAAAATAAAAATCTGTGGTTTTGTATATTCTTAACTTCACAAACCTCTAAACAAGAAACATGCTTTGAAGGACTATTAGCAGTGGGAGGTCACAAAGAACAAGATGCCTGGCAACTGGAGAGCCCTCCTACCAATGAACATTGGCACTAGGGGCTCCTTTGAACCAGGAACAATTCTAGTGCAATTAAGATACTTCATCAGCATTTCCCTTTTTCTTTTTAAAAGTAAAGGAATAAAGCAACCAGCCCAGCTGCATTTCAGAAAAAGATAGACATACACATTTGCATATATGGTCAAGTGAAATTATCTTAAAATCTCTTATATGAACTTTCTAGATAATCAGGCAAGTGAAAGTGGAACAAACAGGAAAAAAATAAGCATTTCTAACTTGTATTTTTCGTTTCCTTTGCTTAATGTATGGATTTTTAATTATGTTATCATCATCATCATCATCATCGTCATCATGTCTCTCAAAAGGATTTCATCAACTTGAACCCTCATATCTGTATAAAATCCTGTACGTATAATTTTTACTAGATATTTAGAATTATCATCTATATAGGATGCAAATGAACCTTTCTTATCTTTCCCAAAATTTTTCAATGTTTTTGAATATGAATATAGTGGTTCCCCAGGATCTTTTTGCCTCTATATTCAACATCACCTTAATCCAGGAGATCATTGAATGTACAATAAGACATACAAAGTAGTATTTTCATTTTTCTCTGAAATGAAGTCAGGTAAGAGCATATATTGATAAACTATCTGCAGGTAGTTGAATTATGCAAAAGAATTTTATTCCTACTAAGCCACAGGAATGTAATACAGAATTCTTCACAAAATATCTGTAATGCTGAACAACAGTCCTACTAAAATAACTGTACTTTTGTTTGCAATTCTAGCAGAGATGTCAAGAATTTAATGTGCCTTTAGCTGCCCTCTCATCCATGAAAGTGGGTCCTTGTGAACAGAGCTGAGATTTTTAGCATAGGGAAACTTGTACAGCCATCATCTGCACTGTAGCTACTTTGTTGATTGGTAGAAAACTTTAATTTCAATCAAAGCTCTTTATCTGGGCTGTTCCTCAAACATTATACTACCTTGCTTTTTTTCTTAAGCTGTTTATATTAGCCTTTAGGTTTATAAAAGTGCTCAAACTTTTTTAAGTTGCAATAAAAATAGCAGGCACCACAAGACGGAAAACAGAAAAGCAAAATATATCCCACCCAAAAGAAGATTTGCTTATAAGTCAATCAATGCAATAAAAATTATAGGAATTTTAATCCAAGGGAGTTTAATTTACCATATATTTTACACATTGAGGCTTGTTATGGAGTGTGGTTGTGGGGAAGAGTGATGGACTATGATTTATAACATATTTGAAGAGCTAAAGTTGTTCCAGACCCTCAGGCATGGGAAGTTCTGATATGGTATTTTTTTCCCCTACTCCATGAACAATATTAATTTATTTGATGTTAAAGTACCACCTATAGAAAATTAAAACAGAATGCAAAATTTCTGTTGTAGACAGCCCAATTTCTACAGAGTTTAGCTCTTTGTAGGTGAATTTGTCTCTCTGTGTACAGGCTGTCCTTATCTGATGGTCCCATCTTTTCATATTCTCTTGCCCTTTTTTGTTCCAAGGAATACAGACAAGCCTTCCAATTTTTTTTTTGGTTTGGGGTTTTTTTTTGTTTTTTTTTTTTTTTTTTGTTTGTTTGTTTGGTTATTTTTTAAATTCTTTAAGACTCTGCTTTGCTTTAGTTTATCCTTACCAGACAATCTCTAAGTCCCATGCTGCAGTTAGCAGCATCCAGTACGAGGAGTACTTGTCTGAACTCTTGCTGGAGCTCAGAAAAATAGTCATGATTTTTCTGAAGGATCACTGTAGATTGTACAAAAATGTATGAAAATCTTGTATAAGTCCTCTGCTTGGGATGAAAAGGTGCTTCTTTGGATTGATTTGTCAAAGAGTGGGGTAAAGGGTTGGGTATATTTTTGAGACTCTATTACCTGAATAGAGGAGATAATTCAATATTGTTCAAAATATTTTTAATATAAAACAACTTGCACATATGAACACTTGCGGGGAGTATTAAGAGATAAGTGGATGAAGACTGGGAATGCTGAGGTTGCAGGCAACATCATGGATCAGATAAAAGTGGATGGAGTTTAAGGGAAGATTTGAGCATGTAGGTAAAGAAAGAAAAAAAAGGAAGTAGTAAGATGAGAGAAAGAGAAAGAAGAAAAAGGGAAAGAGTTGAGAATTTTGTGGGTGATAATTCTTTCTAGCTCTAGCTTCCTTTTCATGAGCATTTTCTTGGGGGAGCAGGGCAGGAATGGTATGGGAACAGGGCAGAGTTATGTGTTGTCCCTTTAGACATTCCAGGTCTCACCTGATATAAGCCCTCTTTCTCTTCTCCCATGTAAATTGAATCTCTTTTTCCAAACAAGTATGAACATACCATTTTCCTCATCTGCAGTGTATTAAGAAATTTTCTGGTCTAGGTGTTTTGAATGTCCTCTTTTACTCGTGGTTTACTTGTTTATCCTAATACACATTAGGATACCAGGAGCTCTTGAATAGTGTTAGTACAAATATTTGTGACCTTCCCAGAACAGAAGTCATCACTGTTCATCTATGTAGTCAAAAGACAGATTGAGTGTAGAAACTGATATGTATTTAAAGTACAGAAAAAGATAAGTTTCACTAGTTCTTCATCACTGTGATTAGGCAGATAAATAGCAACATCTAATGAAAGAATAGGAACAGCTCTACTCTTCCAGAGCTTTGGTTTTATATGTGTTCTTTCTGTGTTATTTGTTGAATAGGAGTAACTCTCTTAAATTTTCTTTCTTTGAAAATATCAATATTTCACATGAAATACGCACTGTTTATTGAATTTTTCATGAACTTTGAGGTGATTGAACGTAGATAATTCACAAGATATTTAGAAATTCATCTGATTCAAAAGGCTCCTGAGATGTCACTCTCAGCTTCCTTCAAGCATCTCATATGGTTGCCAATTCCATTCTACTTGTTTTTGAATTCTCATACTTGCACACACTTTTAGAATTAAAATAAAACTATCTAAAGTGTTCAATTTTAGAAGCGATTTCTCATCAGGTAGATAGCCTAGTGTCCGAGATTCAAGCTCATGTCATCTGAGGAAATGTCTTATTTCTGTGATTTAGTAGATTTTTTTGTTGATAACCCTATTATACATATTACCTTTGCAATGTGAATAACTTTTGCAGACTGATGAGTATGCAAAAAATAAATAATAATGTATTTTTGTTTTACAGTGCTGGTATACATACTCATTGTAGTATTTTAGTGTGTCCTGTGCTGCTTTTCTCATATTTGTTTATCATGCCCAGCAGAAGAAGGTAGTTAAATCTAACTATATGTTTCTAAGGGGAAAAACAACAAACAAGGAGAGGTGTTGGAGGAGGAGGGTTAAAAGAGAATGAGAATTAGTAGAGGCACTGCCAAGTTAGAGAAGAAGAAGGGGGAGCAGCTGCTCTAGGTACCAGGAATGAGATTCCCCTGTAGCCCAAAAAAGACTACACCGGAGTAAGTTTCCCTGCTGCAGCCCATGAAGTAGTTATCTATTTCCTGAAGGAACTGGAGCCTATGGAGACCCCATTCCAGAGCAGGTTTATCCTGAAGAACTGAACCCTATGGGGAAAACCTGCAATGGAGCAGGAAAAAACATATTGAGGAAGGAGGGATAGAGGGAACTGTTATGGATTATTCCTAGACTCCATTTCTCATCTTCCTGAGCTGCTCAGGGGGTGAGTAGATGAAACCAGAGTGAAGTAATTGATCTGAGCCTGGAAGATTAGGGGAGTAAAGGTGTTGCTTTAATGTTTGTTTCTCAGTATTCATATACATTTTTATTGGAAATATTTTAATTTTCCCCCAACCAAGTCTGTTTTGTTCGTGGTGTTAATTGATGTGATCTTCCTGTCTTTCACCCTGCTTGATCTGAGTTTCTTGTTCTGTTTTTTATCCCTGTCCTGCTGAGGAGTAGGAATGAGCACGTACCTCTTGGAAGTTTGGCTTTTAGTTTAACCCATCAAAATTATGAAAGCTACTTGCAAGTCTGTCTATTGCCAGGGAAGAATAGGACATTCCTTGGTTCTGCTGGCCATTTTTAATTAACCAGTATTGTTGGTAGGAGCTGGAGATACTGTACACTTCTGCATAGTAATTTAAGGGAACTTCAAAAGTGTTGGCATTATGTATGAAGTGCTCATATTAATTTGTAAATTATTTAATTAAAATAGTTGCTCAGCACTCAGAGAGTATCCCTAAGTTGAACTATTCTCGTTTATTTATAAGCCATGTTTTCAAGTCCTTGATGAGGTCTTCTCAGTGATCTACAGCTTCTAAAACAGAAATTTCCAAACTGCTTCTCTGAAGAAAATATATTTCATTTAGCTCACTATCTTCCATTGCCTTCCATAAGATGACATTGCCTTACTTAGTTTTCTCAGTTGTGTTTAACAGTCTAATAGTCAAAGCTGCTGTGGTGTTCTGGTACTATGGTACACAATTCATGCTTACTTTCCTCTTATAGTAGAGAAAAATAAAAATATTACTGTAAGAGTTAAAATACCTTGCAAACAGGAAAAAGAGGTGATTCTGGATGCTTTCAGACTGATTTCACTATTTAAGGAAAAAATGTCTCGAAACCACTTTTTCATTAAATTGTTCACAGAATGTCCATGGCATTCAAAGGAAAACTTTAAAACCTTTGACCTTACTCTTTATTGTTATGATATACTGTATAATTATTCTATTGCCATTATTTGATTGGATTTTAGGATACTATTATGCTGCTTTGTTGGATGTTTCATTGCCTCAAGTAGCATAAACCACAATGCTTGCAGTGGATTTTTGCAGTTTAATTAGTATGCTGCTGTGCTGTTTTTAGTTGCATGCTGCTATGGTACCTTTAATTGAAATCTTTCTCTTATGACTGTGATAATTATATCACCCTGATGCCTTTAATCTGGCACCATTATATAGCATGTGGCTGTGCTGCATTAACTTCTTGATATTAATCATTTGGATTAGCACCAAGGGATAACCCAGAAGTAAGAAACACACTGGCTCCCCAGCTGGAATATTTTCTGTAAGGCCATGAATAAATGCCTATGGCACCCTCAGAGATATCAGGATAAGCACCTTTTATGTTACAACTGTTTTTAAAAACCTTGTAATAATGTATCTACTGAGTCTTTTCCTAAACTTTCTGTATCCCATGAAAAAAATTATTTATTAATTCAAAGAAACTTCAGTTTTTCTCCTGAAAGAAAAAATATTTCCATCTCATGGGGTAGTAGATGAATGCAAATTGCTCTTTAGCAATCCTTTTGGATATTTCACAAAATACCAAATACGTTGTACAAAAGTTGACAGATTCTTTTCATGTTTTCTTCCTCTTTATTTTAATGCATTATCTCAGTGCTATAGAGGGCATTTCAAAAACAAAAGGAAAAAAAAAAAAAGCACAGACAAACACAACCCATCAAAAATGATGCTTTCTACAGACTCAGTAGCTGGAGACAGGAATTAATGACATTTGATACAGTAAAAATATATGCACTATGATACAATATACAGTTGAGGAGGACCATCTTACTTCTGAAAATTGATGATTCTTTTTATAACTCTATCTTCCTTGCTCTATTTAGTCCTAAGTGTTGCAAAAGTTAGCATCTCTGGGAGGTCTTGTAGTGAATGAAATCCAGTCAGTTAAAGTATATCCTGATAAATCTGAAAGTGATGTTGCTATATTGGAGGATGCAACAGGAAGAAACAGCAGTGTTGATATATTTTTGTATCATAGAATGGCTGGAGTTGGAAGAGACCTTAAAGTCCACCTAGCTCCAACGCTCCTGCCATGGGCAGGGAACCTGCCACTAGACCAGGCTGCTCAGAGCCCTGTCTCCAGCCTGGCCTTGAATTCCCCCAGGAATGGGACATCCATAACTTCACTGGTCAACCTGTTCCTGTGCCTCACCACCCTCACAGTAAGGAATTTCTTTCTAAGATCTAGCCTAAACCTGCCCTCCTTCAGCTTAGGGCCATCCCTCTTTGTCCTATGTAGTAACACGCCCTTGAAAAATGTTCCTCTCCAGTTTTCTTGCAAGATCTCTTTAGGTACTGGAAGGGTCATATAAAGTCTCCCTGGAGCCTTTTCTTCTCCATGTTGAACAGCCCCTACTCTCTCAACCTTCCTTCTAAGGAGAGGTGCTCCAGCTGTCTGATCATCCTCATGGTCCTTCTCTGGACTTACTCTAACAGGTCCATGTCCTTCTTGTGTTGTGCCAACAGGCAGTGCTCCAGGTGGGCCCTCACAGTGGCAGAATAGTGGCTTTCTGTGTTGCCAGCATGCATTGCCAAGTCATGTTGGTCTTCTCATCTGTGAACACCCCCAAGTCCTTCTCCTCAGGGCTAGTCTTGATCTGTTTTCTGCCCCCAGACTGTATTTATGTTTGGGATTGCCCAGACCCAGGTGCAGCACCTTGCACTTGTCCTTGTTGAGCTTCATGCGGTTCACACAGGACTACCTCTCAAGCCTGTCAAGGTCTCTCTCTGGATGGCATCCCTTTCTTCCAACACGTTGGCCACACAACTTGGTGACATCAGAGGACTTGCTGAAGGTGCACTCAGTCCTAATAAATGAGTTAAAAAGTGCCAGTTCCAATACTGACCTCTGAGGAACACCAAGGGCCACTGCTTTCCACTTGGACATTGAGCTGTTGACTGCAACACTTTGAGCATGACCTTCCAGGCAATTCTTTATCCACTGAGTGGTCCATCTATCAAATCCATGTCTCTCCAGTTTAGAGACAAGGATGTTGTGCATTTGACTAAGGGATATCTGATCCATTTTTGCTGCTATTGCAAAACTGCAGCATCTTGAATCTCCAGCTTAAGTTGAATGGTCACACAATTACAGGTCAGGAATTCATTTTTTTGTCAAACCCTGTATTTCTCTGTTTAAGATATGTAGTTCCACATCATAGTATATATGTCTTAACTACAGGATGGATTGCTTATACTCATAGGGGATATTTAAATTGGGATATTATGCTAAGTAATCTGCTAAGTGCCATTGTTTTTTTATAACACCTCTTTGCATTCTTATTAGTTGCACTAGTTTTCTGTTGGTTTCTGTAAAGATTTTGGTGCAAAGTGCCTGAACTAATGCTCCAAACAACCTCTTTTTGCAACTATGAGACATATCTGTTCACTATTAAATAAATACAGAACTTATATGGCATAACACATCCTTGGAACAATTTTTCAGTTTTCTGGACAGAAATTTCCAGTAGTACAAATTGATCCACATCTTGCACTGCAATCCCAGCTCTTTGAGCAGTGACTTGAGGAGCACGACTTCTCTCTGGAAGTACTTGCGATTTTAAGATACGTATTGTTAAATTACTTGCTAGTCTGTGCCAGCCATGAAATAAGTCATTTAGTAAGTTTTTCAGGAGTTGAAAGAATCAGAACTGTTGAGGTTTTTAAGTAGCTCCACAGAGAGATCTGGAGGTCCTGGTGGACAACAAGCTGTCCACGAGCCAGCAGAGTGTACTTGTGGTCAAAAAGGTCAGAGGTTTCTTGAGGAGCATTAGGAAAGGCATTGCCAGCAGGTTGAGGGCAGTGATCCTGCCTTTCTACTCAGTCCTGGTGAGGCCACATCTGGAACGCTGTGTCCAATCTTGGGTTCTCCAGTTCAAAAGATACAAGGAGCTCCTGAAGTGAGTCCTGCAGAGGACTGCAAAGATGATGAGAAGCACCTGCCTTATGAAGAAAGACTGAGAGGCTATCATGTCAGCGTTTACAAGCGACTACAGGGAAGGTGCCAAGAGGTCGGAGCCAGGCTCTTCTCAGTGGTGCCAAGCAATAGGATGAGAGGAAGTGGGCAGAAACTGAAACACATGAAATTCCACCTGAACATGAGGAAGAACTTCTTTACAGTGTGACTGACTGAGGTTTCCCACCGAGGCTGTTGAGTCTCCTTCTCTGGAAATGTTCAAAAACTGTCTGGACACAATCCTGAGGTAAAGTGTTATGAGAAAAATAATGCACTTTTGGTTCCTTGCATTGGGTTTTATCAGGTTGCACAATAGAAACTCCCCTGTGCACCTACAAAGGAGCACATGGAGACTGGGGCAGGTTGGGGTAACCCTAATAATAATCTGTCAAGACACCTGGTCATCAAAGGCCTGTTTCCACAAGTTCAGAGGAGCACAGGGGTATGTGGCTGGGCAGGGTAATCCCAATAGCTGGGTCAAAGAGACAAAATCTCTGCCTGATCTCTCCAAGGGCTGCCACAGGGGACTCTTCAGCAGTATACATCCTTGGAAAACACAGAACCAGCAGTCAGACAGAAATCTCTATGGGCCACCTCACAGATCAAGGGGTTCACTACCTAGGGGCATTGTACATGTTATGGGATGCATGATGGTAAGAGCATTTGGGATTTGGGGGGGCCTTATTTTAGGTTGCTTAAAGAAATATCCAAAGCCAGGGAAAGAGAGTGGTTAAGGTTTGGGGAAGAAAAAACAGAAAATTAGGAGGCTAAATGTATAATTAGGGCCAGTCCTGTATGAGCAATTACCTGGTCAATACACTTGCCTCTCTGTGGCATCATCACTGCAGTCTGTCCTGCCTCCTCATTTAACTCCATTTCTCTCTTTGTGGGTGAAGGGCTGACTGTTCTCTGTGTGAGTGTATGGGGTAAGTGCCAGCAGTTGGAGACATGGGTCAGGGGGGTCCATGTGTTTAAGGTTCCAGAGACTGGAGCAGGTGAGTCTCCATTTATCAGTGTATGATTAATAGTGAAAAACAGAACTGATGAGCAGGATAATTGCCCTGGGAGCTGTCTATCTCTGAAAGTAAGGCACCTGGAAGAGTTAGCTCAATATTTAGAGATGTTTTTTGAAATTGCTATTAGTAGGAAGACTGACATAAGAGAAAAATATGTTTTGGAATATGACTTCATTATGCCAGCTAAAGACAATCAATATAAAAAATGTTTATATTTTTATAAAAACTCTGGTTTAAGTTAACAAATTCTCTCAGCAGTACTGTTCATTCTCATATATTTTCCAAACAGGCTTTCAGTTAAGATTTTTTGACTGCTTAGTTTTACTGTTAAAAGAATTTAAGAAGTGGCAAAACTGAATTTAGACAAATATGACCCTGATTCTTACATATCAAATCAACATATGTGAGGGTGTGACCAGTTTATGCTTAGCTGTCTCTTTCCTTATTTCCATCCACTCTATTCAGCACTTTTCTGTAAATTCAGCAGCAACATTGTTTAAGAGTTAATTATGTAGCTTAGATGTAGGTCTGTATTTTTATAGGTTTTCTAATTTTTTTTTCTAATTATTTTTTAATTGCTTTCATGTGCTTTGAATAAGGACCTGGTATTAAGACAGTCTGGCTGTTTTAGTGCTAAGGTATATCTGGTCTATGTTTCTGCTAGTACAAACATTTTATGCTTACAATAGGATCTACTTACAGGGAACTCCTATACGCAGTGAAAAATCCATTACTGTACATTTGAGTTTAAGAAAAGCTAAAATAATTTATTTTTAAGAAAAAAGGGAGAAGGCCCATTTCTACCACAGTATAATTATCACTCACACATTCTGTTTTTCAACATGGAGGTGTTCGCCTTGTCCTTTAGTTTTAAAGATATAAAGTGAGACTGAAAAGATTTTCAGCTGAAAACTCACTGTCAGCTTTTGCTAAAATGTGTAATAGATTTTTAATCAAACTGCATAAAAAGATCAAAGGTATTTTAATATACTTTAGAAAAAGTAAGGATGCATACATGCACAAAAAACTACTTCTATTTTGATGGAAACTATACATCTGTATTCATATGTTTGTATGGGTGCACTTATGGCTATATGAAATAGTAAATTCATATAAACACAATTTTGTAATAGGGGTTTATTTATAAGCATTTTGTATTTCACTATTTGCTTGTGTGTGAGTATGTCTGTACACATATGTATACATAACATGTTCAGTATTTGATCTAAAGATGATGGTAAGACAACATTTTGTACACTTGCCTAAGTACTAAAATGAGGAAATTATTTACATTTGCACTCCAAGCTGCTGCCAGAAAAGCCTTCCTACATCACATATTTCAATCTGCTGTATGTATGTGCCTGCATACACATCTCAAATACACCATATCACTATCACAACACCACTGCTTTTAGAAATTATGATTCCTTTTTCAGAACATATTTCTGACTGAAAAACTCAATTTTTTTCATGTATTGCTATCACATGCCTCCGGAAAACTGGGGAATAACTACAAAATCTACAACCTAAATGCTACTTGTGCAGATTTCTTTAAGATATTGACCAGCTAGGAAAAAAAATATGGGTGTGACCAGGAATAAATTTTGTTGTGTGTTGAATTTTTTAAAGATAAAATACATGGTTAAAAATTTGAGCACACTAACAGTTTATATCTTTGCTTGAGATTTACAAAATTTGGGATCAGCTACAGAGAATAAATCATCAGTAGTTCTGTTTATCTCAATTACAATTAATCTAAATTTACAAGAGGTAAATTTCTACTCTGAGGTCCTATTTAGCTTGAAAAGACTGTTCAGTCTCTTTCAGAACAATTGCAGTAGAAATCCAATTGTTCTTTCAACTGCCTGTTGTAAAATTCCAGCTACCTAAGCTAAACAAATGCAGCTGAGAGCTGTTAGATGTGTTTACCCAGAGCTTTTCAGAGATCAAAGGGGGGGAAAAAAGCACATCTGTATATTGAATTAAACTTTTTACTTTACTTGAAAATAATTTTTTTTAAAAAGCATTATTCCTTCCTCATGAAGTTTTCCCCAGAGACCCCCACTTTTGAACTGTGCATGTACAATTTAAGGCACTTAGCCTTAGGAGGGGCCACCTCCTGCTGTAGATGAAGAGCTCGACACTAGGACTTATGTTAAATAGAGGCATGCACCTCCTCTTCCTTCGGGTCCTGCTTTTTGTCCTGTAACAGGCATTGGAATCATTGGTCTCCATTCAGATGCACTTTTCTTAAAATGTTACCACCTGTAGGCTACTGTTACATTATTTCTTTGAAAATCCTGAAAACATGAGGGTAGTTTTGTTCAATTTAGCTTTACTGGGGGTATGTGGTTTTACAGACAAGAAAGGAAGTGCTGTTTTTTTCCCCCTTGAGATGCTGTTATGGCCATGGGCACTGTGATGTCTGATTTTAAAAAGTGAACTTCACAAGAACGTAAAAAGCCCCTTCCAGAATAACGTGTTTTATGCTTAGTGTGCCATGAGGAAAATGGTGACCTTAAGGTGGTATTCTGTTTGTGCATACATTTCCATCTGAGCTCTACAGGAGAAGGTAACGTGTCACTGTGTCCTGATTTGGGAACAACTTTTCACTCCTCACTGTTTAGGGCATGGAGAGAAAGGGTTTCGGTTCCTTAATGACACAGTCTTCTAAAGTCAAAGCAGTTGAACACAGACACAAAATTGCAATGTCTCTAGGTTTCAGGATATATTGTAATAAAGTATTTGATGCCCAAGCAATGGATGTATGCCTGGTGTTTGTTAGCACCTTATCAAAGCAAAGGCTATAAGAAATGTAGGCTATCTGTGAGCTTGTGATGTAGTGATTGGAAAAATTAGGCCAAACATTAAATAATTTACTGTAACTTTGTCGTAGAAAACTATTTCTAAGTATAAAAAAAATAATATGTTACCTAAACAGATTCTTGTTTGGTGTTTGGGTTAGCAAAAGAAAAACTGGGAAGGTCAGAGTGCAAAACCAAGTCCTCACTGGTCTTACTGCAAAACAATGGTAAGTACTACTTTATTTTTTATGGTGTTTTTTTTTTTTTTTTTTTTTTTTTTGTGTTTGTGTCATAGTCTATATTCATTTTTCTGTGACAATAGCATTTACCACAAATGTGAACAAAAATTAATTTCAGAATTCAGGAAATTTTATAGATCTTAATCTGGTTCTGCTTATGGTTTTATTTTACGCTGTGTGACCAGCTTTTGACAATGCCTTTTATATGCACATTCTGTAGAACCACATTTATGGCTTTATAATTTAGCCTTTCTAGTAGCTAAATTGCAATAAGATTCCAATAGATAGCCTTTTTTTTTTTCCTAGAGGAAGAAACAGTGTAATTCATTATAGCTAATTCTGGTGAAGTAACATGTCTTTTAGGATAAAACCAAAAAGCTCTTGCTGAGAGAATCTTAACTGGACTAATCCAAAGACCAAGCAATCTGTCATGAATAATAGGTTTTCAAACCTGTGCCAGAGCTTATTCCTCCTTGAAGCCTCCCTGGGTCTCAAAGCATGCTGGCCTCCATGAACGCAACGGGACCCATGACCCTTATTTATCCATAGCCTCCACTGGCACTCAGCAGCAATCTTGGCATTCTGATTGACAATGAAGAGAGGCATGGCTTCCCTCTTCCTTCTTATCTTATATGCATGTTTCTAAGATGCCATGTTTCTGGCAGAATACCCAGTTTAAGGATCAGAAGGGATTTTCTACTCTGTTGCAATCACAGTGGTGTCCAGGATTAGGGAGTATTTTACCTTTTCAGAAGAACTTCACTGTTTAAAAAAAAATTTACCAAACAATAGTAACTTATGTGGGGAAATGTTCTTTTGCCACTGCTCTGAAGGGGAAAGGCAATAAATTTAAAGCCATTAGGTCAAATAATTCCTTCAAGTTTAGACATAACACTGAACTAGCTATGTGATTTTTAAGTTAAAGCAGATTTCCTGTGAAACAGCTAGAAATATCAGAGGAGGAGTTTAGGCATGTCTGTACTCATCCATGCCCTTTAAGACCCTGAGCAAGGCTGGAGAACTAACTAGCTTGGTAAATTAAAGTATTCTTCATTACTTAAAGTTTTCCTGCTAAAATCTTTTGAAAAAATATTCTTCTGGCTTAGTGCTACTGAATTTCAGTATTATGGTACAGTAAGGAAGAATATATTATTTTCTTGTAAAGTCTGTGGAGAAAGTACAAAATTGAAGAAGCAGTGAATAAGAACATGTTTGTTAGAATATGAACCATTTTGTGTGCTTAAGAAAAAACCCAACCCTCAGAAGCCCTGTCATGGTCCCTTATAAGCTGTGGCTTGAGAGCAGTGGAAAATGGGTTGACGTGAACAAACCTTGTCTTAGGTGGTTCCTTACATTTCTTCTTTACATTTTCCATTGTACCTGATAAAATAGATGAGCTCTGAGAAGTAGTCATCCCCTACTCAATTAAAATGAATAAATCTGGCAGGTGATGCTTTGAAACCTGTCTCTTTCCATGTATATCTTTCACTTGAGTATCTTATTCTAAAGTTCTAAATCTTATTTGCTTTCAGCAATTAACTTTCCTTTAAATCTTCCTTCCATTTACCTTGACGTTTAATTTACCAAATCTCTCTGTCTGTCTCTCGCTCGCTCTCACTCTTTCTCTCTTTCTCATATTACTCTTGCTGTTACTCTGGTTGTTTTTTGCTTAGGTTATAAACATATTGCCTGATAAATTTCTATTTGATCATTTCAGGAATGGAGCAGTCTTTAGTGTTTGATTCTAAGGACCACTGTGTCTTTGAATCTAGTATATTTAAAATTCAGTAAAGTTATTGGAAAACAGTCAGACAGGAGATTTCCCCTTGAGTTATTCTGCAGGCTTTTGTGGTTTTCATATAATTTCTTTTATATGTTCATATTTTTGGGGGAGTGAGAGTAAAGTTCAGTCTCTTATTCCCCTGGCAAACATTCATAAAACAAAAGAAACACCACCTGATTGCTTGTGTGAAAGAAATTACATAACACCATATGCCAAATGTTGTTAGTAGCAAAAAGTGAAAAGATAGAAAAACTACAAAGACCCACAATATCTCCATTCTCTAATCTTTTTAGATATAATGTGTTATTTTTAACAATGATGGATATGGGGTTTCTTCTGTTAAAACATGAATTATAAATTGAGTCTGTCTTTAAGAAAGAAAAAAACAAAGCAAACCTCTTCCTGAAAACAGCTTGGCTATTTATAAGTTATACTTTTGGTATATCTGAAGAAAACTTTGATCTAGAAGTAATTGCTATAAATATTGAACCATATCACACAATATATGGGTGACATATTACCTTTTTTGCAATAATTAAAATATTAGCAAAAAATCCACATTTTCTATTCTAATTCCTCACATTATATATTTAATTCTTTCATAAAATGTATATTAATTTCCATATTTCCTTCTATCTTGCATGTAAATGCTTTGATCCTACAAATTTGTTGTGGTCAAAGACGCCAAGAATGCATAAGAAAACACTCCTTTTTAAACAATTCATTTATTTTAGGGGCTGGTGACTTGCAGGACCTTGACTACCTTACTAAGCTGAGCACTTCTTCAATATCGGACTAAAAGGTTGAGTATTTCCTTGTCTGTATAACCAGGGACCAGATCTCCCATAATTGCCAGGCTGTGCTGGTAGGTCAGGTTTAGCCAGTTACTTATCATTCTTTCTTGTCTTGTAGTGTGTCACTGATTTCCATAGTATGACCATCCAGTCCTGTTGCCAGACGTGTGACTGTGTGTCTGCCATCATGTGTATGATGCTGGATTGAGATCACTTACATGGGTAGTACGTGCCATGTGCTAAAGCTAAGGTGTCCTCATCCTAACTGAGTACTTCACCAATTCTTATGTGACCTGAAAGTTTTGTCAGCAAAAATTTAATGTTTTGCCGGATTATCAAAAAAATACGAAATAGCTGTTGGTAAAAAAGCACTTTCTCTCAGAACATGGTTTCCTGAGAAATTTGATGCTGACTGCTTATGAAGAATTATTATTTTACCAATTTAAATTGCAAAACTTATTTTTGAATGAAGACCTGAGCTGAAAACAAACAAATGAGCCCTTAATAGCTAGATACAAACCAGAAATTCCTGCACGATATATTTTTCAACTGTTCTTCAGGTCACTTTCTTCTCTTTTAATAAGCCCTAATTCTCAACTCTGTATGAGTTAAGATTAGTCTCTGTATATTCCATTTTTAAAAAGACAAGTCCCTAAGTCACAAAGATGACAATGAGTATTTGCCTAAAAAAATGAATTTTGGTCTGGGGATCAGTCTTTCTATGTCTCTTAATTCTGGAGTGAAATTGGTGTTGAAGTGTGAACCAGGCTAAGGGTTTCAATGAATTTATGGTGAATTTTGTAATTGATGTCATAACTGTCTGCTTTATATTCTTTGTGGTTCTGTGCACTTGTCTGTAGCTCACAGGAGTTCCAGAATCAGTGACAGTCCATAAGGAGTGAAGCTAAGTCTGAAGATGTCTTTCTTTTCTTTCTTTTTATTAATTATGGGGAGATGAATATGAAAGAAAGCAAGATTTGAAAGATATGTATGTATATGGAATGAAGCCTTTCTGCCTCACTGTTTGTAAATATAAGGAGATTTAAAAATGTATATATAAAAGATATATTGAATAAAAATTTCACTGTTGGCTTGCCAAACAACAAAATATTTTGAGTTTTCTATGTTTGTCAAGTATTCTTTGCAAATATTTTGATGGTGACACTGCTTCCTGCCCATAGTGTTAAGTGAAATGTGCACCAAAAAGAGAAGCACTTGGAGTCTGGAAATGACAAAGTTGAAGTTACATGTGCAGTATGAACTTGGCTTTCTTGTGCGTACGTGTTTTGATAAGGTCATTTATTATTTGATCACATAAGTATTTGACTTTTGTTCTCCATTTAATTTCAGGTCAAAATCTAACTGTACAAATTCAGATCAATATGAGTTAGGTCTTCACTGGGCAGCAATAAGGCAAGTTTTGATGAACCCAAGTGACCTAGAATCCTCTGGAAAAGTGAGAGCTGTCTTGTGAAAGATGTCATGGGTTAAAATTGAGCAGTCTGGGCTTCTGCTTTGCTTGAAATGTTACTACACCTCTCAGTGCCTCTCTCTGTTCTATCATTGTAAATATTCATTCAAGTATTTCCAGATCTCACAAGAGTGTTTTGAGAATAAATTCATTACTCCTTATGAAGCACACTGATATTACAGTGATGACATAGATAGAAGCCTATGAACTAAAATAAAAGCTTATTTGCTTCAGGGCTTAGAGGATATGCCGTAAATACAATGTGGAACCACATGTTGAGCATAAGGATAAAAAGAAATATCCAGGTGTTGCTTAGCACTTTGTCCCCTGTATTAACCAAAGGCTCAGGGGAGGGAAAGGGTGGGAGAAAAAGCCTATTTTTTTCCTACAAGGGTTTTGACAGCAAACTAGTACGTGACATTCACAAAGCACAGGAGAAAGGTAACATTGGGGATTTTATTAACAGTTCTTCAGTTGTAGTTGTCATGAAACTTATTCAAAACTGAATTAAAATTCTTCTTTACCCATATTCCCTTTGAACAGACCTCTTTAGAATATGAGGGATATTGGGGTGCATGGAGAGGTCAATTTATAGTGCATTATGCCACCAATAATTGATCTGTTCTCATACATATATATAATATAAACATAAATATCTCAGAAGATAGGTTTGCATTTATTACGAACATCCTTCATTAAACAGTAAATATTTTCAAACATCAAAAATCCTCACAAAGGCTTTAATGCTTTGTGATACTTTAAGCTATTTTCTCCCTTTTTGATAGTAGCTGAAATAAAGAAAATGGCTTACAGATTTAGCTGTGTATATAGTTTGAAAGTAACAACTGAAAAATGATGTTCATAATCTGAATTGCAATGAAACCAATTATCTGTACCATGGTGTTTCACTTGGGAATACTCTGAAAGGTTTAGTATTTCTTAAAAGAAATTAAAAACAGCTGTAAAAATACCATAAAACAAAAATAGCAGCTGCAAAAGAGATTAACATTCCTAAATTTCATTTGAACTTGAGATGTTATTTTTCCAACAGAAACATACATATATACTGATTTTTAAAATCTATTCTTTATGAAACTATATCCTCTTAAGAAAAATATATGGGGTTTTTTTTTATTATTATTTTTCATTTCACTTCTTGATATTACCAATGAGTTTCTTGAACATTCTTCCCCTCTACCTAGGAATTTTGTACATTTTCTTCTGTAATTGTCAAAGAAAAGCTACAATTGTTGAATCTTGAAGAATGATTTAAATGTAACCTATTAAGAATTAAAGATCTGCCTAATAAACAATTTATAGCAATCCTTGCACTTTTGTTACTTACAGCTGTCAAACAGCTTTCAAACTGAGCCCAAATCACCCTATGCCTGGTTTAAAATTTTATATAGCGTCTGTTTTCCAATTAAGCAGCCAGTCATAGATGAAACCTTTCCTAATCTTTTTCATATATATAATAAAACCAAATGTAATTTATAAAACAGAACTGGAGGTGCTGACAGTATAAAACAGTTTATTTTGCAGTCTTGGTCAAAACATATGGCAGCAACTTTTCTAGACTTCTGCCAGATGGCGAGCCTTAATCGATTTTGTCTGTTGTGCCGTATGTTAATTCTCTGAGAAAAGTGTTTCTTCAAACTCAATTAAAAAAATAATTACTTTCATTTTCTTACTGAGAAACTAATGCTAAAACTGTCATTTAGATACCTCTGTTTAAGTTTGAAAAGTTTTTGACAGCCCCAAGATATTTACACAACAGGTAAAATTGATTTTAATGGCTTTGAAAGCTGTGATTGTTATTTGTCAGCTTGTGTATCATTACACGTGAATCTGAAAAAATTTACTTTTTTGATAATATTCCTTATCTTGCATTTCTATTTTTCTTGTGACTTTTTTAAATAATGATAGTGTTTCATTCTGCAAATTAGAGTAATTCTGCACATCAAAAGACCCCAGAGTAAAATCTCAAATCATCAACACTAAACTCATTACTGCAAACTATAAACACATTAAACTAGAAAAGAGAGTGATATCTATCTCTACATCTCGATACTGTTTGATGCAATAGCTGTTACAAACTTTAACTACTGGTCTAACCAACACATTTTGGTGTGCTTTCTATATTTCCCATACTAAGTCATTATATTTTATGTGACCATACTACATTTAATAAATGTCCACAAAGGCCAGTCTCCAAGGTTATTTTAACAGGCAATTTTTGCTATGCTAGAGTATGAAATTTCCTCTCTACCCAAAAAACAATGAGGTATTAATTTTTGATAAAGGTGCTTCCTGATGGGCAAACATAGTGGACACAAAATCTTTAAATTCCACTAAAATTCTAGCAGTTATAGTTTCTATGTATTTTGATGAATATTTTAGTAGTAGGAATACCTTAATGAATACATTTTAAAAAATTCTATGGGTTAATGGAAAATATAGTAAATGTTTATACATTTTGGTCTTTTTTTACTGCCATTGTTCTTTTGTTATACATATTATTTGTGACACAGGCTTAGATTTTGAACTAAAATAAGATGTGTGCATAACAGAAATCAAATGAAAGGAACTAGTCCCCAGAGAAATATGCAATCCTTTTGTAGAACCTAGCTTTAATGTAGACCAGTACTTAACATATTCACAACTTATAACGTATGAAATGAGTGTATGTTGAAACAAAATATCAACCAGATCTATTCTCCTTACCATGTTTATTTTATGACTACTTTCTTTTGAAATAGAGCAGGGTTATGGTAATATGTATGTAGACTAAATAGGTTGTGTTTTCTCCAGCAATAATCCCACACAAGTACAAGGCAGAAACACTATGTTTTTCCAATACAATCCAGCAAGGGAAAATGACAGCCTTAGCTGATGGCTGATATCTTTTATAGTACAGCTGTGACATATTTTATGCATCACAAAGAATGATCAAACAATTTTCTGGAACCTTTCTGTCAAGGAATGTGGCCCCATGTCCCTTATATGCCTTTACTTTAGCCTATAATACACCTAAACACTAAATTAGATATTTGTTACCAATTTGTAATTATTTTGTAATCAAGATGCATTTAGGAACAGAATAAAATCTTTATTTTGGTAATATTTACAATTTATTGGTTTTATTATATGATAATGATTGTTTAGAATATATTTAAGATAAACAGTATACATACTTAGTAATCAAATTACTACTGTAGGCAATTAAATAATTTTAAATTGACCATATGCTTATATTTTGGAAAATAAAATGGAGTACAGCTTACTAAAAGTTGGATGTCTGGGGATTTTGGAATGTAGTACTTAACAATATTTTAAAAAGTCTTACTTATAAAAATATGTTGATATATTTGACTCAAAACCTCTTAGCAATTTAACTATCCTGACTTCTTCACTATGTTAAGCATTTTTAAAGCAAGGTTCAAGCACAGGTTTAACATCTAATGCAATATATATTCTAGAGTGAGGATAGTGCTCTTTGCTGGTCACTGAGTCAGTTCCCCACAAGTGGACTTCTAGTGTCATTTGAAAGATCTCAGGTATCCAGCAGGAGGGACTGTAAAAGTGACAGTTGCCCTGCCTCTGTGGAAGTGGGAAGCCAAAGGCGTACAATAAGGCATCTCAACAATGATGGTTATTTAGCAACTAAATCAAAACCTGGATGGAAGGCAAGCCATAACACCACATGGCTTTTTTGACAAAGGAAAGAAGCCCATTGTTCATATTAACTGTGTTTTAAAGTAAACTTCTCCCATGCAATTTGGGTTTAGTCATAATTGGAAGGGAGCAGAAAACAAAATTTATAGCCATTAAACATCAGTTATGAGGGGAATATATCACTATTACAGTAATAGAGGAATTTGATCCAGGCAGAACTCAGAAGGAGACCTGTCATTGTTTTACCAAGCAATTGTGGGTTTGCTTTTCCATGTTGAGATTTTTGGTTCCAGAACTCAAATGCTTTTGACTTTGCTTCTCATTGACATGCTTTGAGCACTACAAGAGATCTGCTAGGAAGACCTTTATTGTTGAAAGAATAGAAAGCAGTAGGAATTGACTCGGCTCAGGAGTAGTCCATTAGAAACCTCTGTATTACTTTGGAAAGCACTACAATAAACAATAGAATAATAACAGTAACTAGAAAATATGATCAAACTGTTCTCTTATGGACATCATTCTTCTAACAGGGAGAAAGTAGATAAGATTTAGTTATAGATTCACATCTATGCAGGATAATCAAGAACGGGTTTTTTTATCAGTAATGCCTTACACACTCTTCAGCAGGTGACAAGTATATTTTTGTCTCATATATTTCAGTGTCTCTATACCTTTTTCTGCTGCTTCAAAAGGTGGTGGCTGAGTGTCCTTTTCTAACAATACCTTTTATACCTCGCACAGATAAGTAGCTCCAGTCAAGCACCATATTAATCTGCAAATTTCTATTTCTTTCTTCACTTTAGAGTGATTTTTCTGTTCATCTTCACATATCTTATTTTGGCCAACAATCTGTAGACAAATCTCTCTCTTTTTTTTTCTCAGCAGTAACACTGGGAAAATATAGTTTTTAAGTGGCATGAATCATGAACTTCATTTTTCTTTGAAACACCTAAAGAAAAGAGAAGGTGCTTTGATTAGTGTGGTTTAGAAAATGGAAGCAGTATTACAAGGGAAAAAATAAAAAATGGACAAAAAAAAGATAAAAAGAGGATGAAAGAAATTTTATTTTCTGATTTTTTTCTTTTCATAACCTCCTTTTCAAATATTGCTTGATGATAATGCTTTTCCTACTGCAGTAATGAAGTGCACTATTTGCCAAAGTGACCCAACAATTCTGTTTATGGATAGAGGAAAAAACCAAACTAAGAACTTTCTTGGGAAATTTCCTGAGTGGAAAGTTATTATTAAATTCTAAGATCCTTTTTTTTTTTCTGCATCTCACAACCTAACATATAAGAGCATAAGAATTGGGAACTATCCTGTCCTACTTAATAGAACCATTCAAGTCAAATAAGAAAAAAGCAGACAATATCCCAAGAAAGAAAAATGTTCTTCCTATACCATTCTCAGGGTTAGATTCAAACCACTGAGATGTTAACAGTAAGATTTTTATGGACTTCTAAGAATTTCCTTTCTTTATGGAAAAGGAGAGCAGATAATGCTTACAACACTTGAGGTACTTTCAGAATTCAGTGAAGACATCTCATCTTACAAGCACAGTAGCTTTGGCAAGAGTACCTTAGCTAATGGATGGAATAAAGTCACATATTTAAAGAAATACAAAACTTTCAAATTTTATCAAAACTATAAATTATTTTCAATTTAGATCTTTCTGTAACAAGCTTTGATTAGTTCATTTTTTTTTTAACAGGTCCTAGTTTGGATTTTACAGAATTAGCAACTTAGTGGCCATTCTCACAATCAGCAAGGATAAATTCTTTAAAGAGAAGGTATGGAGAATTTCAGAGTAGAGACCTGTTTTCGTTTATTTCCAAACTGTTGGTCTACACCTGTCAAACCTAATATAGATTACATGGTCCATGAGAAAGAAAAAGTCACGCTCAGGTAATTTTTAAAGACTGAACTAAATTCTCTCCTCTCCTCTCCTCTCCTCTCCTCTCCTCTCCTCTCCTCTCCTCTC
>JACBWW010000003.1:37344770-37355382 GCA_020086605.1 Lanius collurio
TAGAACTTATAAGTTGAGATGAAATTTCTCATCTAGGGGAATTTATAGTGAACTATCTTTGAAACTAGAAATCTGCCATTAATGTAAAGTGCAATTAATGCAAAGAAGCTTAGTTGTTGGGTTTTGTTGTTATTTGTTTGGTTTGGGGCCTTTTTTTTTTTTTTAATGCATACTGAAATCAAACAAATGGACATGGAAATACACTATATTACAATTTAACCCTCATTATCTGAAAAAAATGTATATATATATATATATATATATTAGATTAAGCAACAAGAGGGAAAATATAAGACATCCAATTAATATTAATTATGCTAGTTTTACTTATAAATGAAATGAGAAATAGAGTTGTTCTAACCAATGTCCAATACAAAATGTATTCCTACATAGAAGGTATCAGATGGGTCCAAAGAGACCTCTGTTCTATTTTAAGCCTGCTACTGGCTTACTTTGAGACTCTTGGCAAATCATGCTACATCATTTTGCATAATTTTCTCCACCTAAATAATGACAACTTTTATGAAGTACTTTATGGAAACATACTTCCATGAAGTGTAGATGAATACTGTTGAATACATGGTCATTATTTGTAATATAAATAATTTATAAAATTATGAAACAAGACTCAACATCTAGTTACTATGAGATTGTTTGTACTGATCTGCCTAATTTCTATTTTTTTGTACCTTCATAATAAACAATTGCATAGATGAACATATGCCTTCCCCTGACTCTTAAGACAAAGAAAATAAGAACAAAATTGCACATAACTATTTTTCCTTATTTCTGTCTTTTCGTTCCCATTTTTTTCCTTCTTCTTTCCCAATGTTGCCAGCAGGTCAAGTGAGGCGATCCTTTCCCCCTACTCAGCACTGGTGAGACCTGTAGTGCTAACTCTTGTTCTGAGCTCTTCAGACCAAAAGAGACATGGATATAGTGAAGAGAGCCCAACAAAGGACCACAAAAATGATTCAGGCACTGGAGCATCTCTCAGAGGTGAGTCTGAGAGAGTTGAGACCCTTCAGTCTGGAAGAGAGCATACTCAGGAGAGATCTTATCTAATGTGTATAAATACCTAAAGGTGTGATGGGGGACAAGGGCAAAGAACACAGGACCAGAGCCAGTGGTCAAACCTGAGACAGGAAGCTTCATTTGAAGGTCAGAAAACACTGTTTTTCCATGAGGGTGACAAAGCACTAGCATGCTCAAGTGTGTCACACTGGTTGCTCAGGGTGATTGTGGTATCTGTTCTTGATGATATTTAAAAGCCGTTTGAATGTGTTCTTTGGTAGTGTGTTCTAGGTGGCCTTGCTTGAGCAGGGATTTGGGACAAGATGACTCCTGGAGGTCCCTTCTAATATCAATCATTCTATGTTTATGTGGTTTCACGTTTCAGTAGTTTGCCATTCAAACACTTCAAAATGTACATATTTCCTGAAGTATTCTCTTAGACCAGAAGCACATTTCCCCCAATTATTTCATATCCTAAAAATTTGATTACATTTGTATTACAATGACACTTACTAAAGAGATGATGTTTTGTGCTGTCTTTAATTCATCAAGGAAAGCTGTATCAAAAGAATTTCTATTAATTCCAGAATATGCCTGCATTGCAATGCAAACTGAGTGTATTTATTGCACATATAGTAATTAATCTGTTGTGGAAAATACCATACTGATGATTTTAAATAATCCAAAGGGAATGTATAATATGAAATTTAACTTCTGCTGCTGTAGCATATGACATAGTTAAGAAAAAAAAAAAAATGGAAGCAGCAAGGTGCTACTGTCAAGGTGCTACATTGAGAAAATCAGATATTTTGACCGGCTTTAGCTATCTATCTGTCCATCTACCTATCTATCTCTCTATCTATCTTTCCATGTTCTGTTGAATTCCATGTTTCCCCTTTTCTCTTACTGTTATCCTTTCTTGGTGGATAGGAAGTTGGTAAGACATTTCTTGTCACCAACAGGTACATAGTCTAGTTCTGTTTGTCTAGAAAATTGAAACTGGTGTGTCAAAAAGGGAGAGAAAATCTGTCATGACCCTAAGGATGTATAGGATGATAATTCAAGACAGCTTGCAGTGTCTGCTGTCTTTGAGACAAAGCTCATATCTACCACTGAGAAAATATAGATTATTACTTCTACACGTGACATTCTTCTCCTTCACAAGTCTTTGGAACTGTTCTTTAATTCAAATACTTTTGAAAATATTATTTGTCAATTATTTTAATTTCCAACACGGTATTTATACCATTACAGTAATTATCAGACTTGCTATCCTTTGGTAGACTCTACCATCAAGGAAAACACAAAAAAGTAAAAATTTCTGAATGCCACTAGGATGAACACATTCTTCAAAACACCCCTAATTTAAAGAATATTGAGTGCATGTGACTGAACAATTATGTCATACCCTTGCCTGCCTACATAGCCAAAGCAACGTTCAAACACACAGCAAAAACCTGTACCACTTTAGCCTATACAAAGTAGAGCTCAAGAGACTAATGCCATATAAGGAGTTTTATAGAAACTCTTATTTATATGACTGTTTGCAATTGTTGACATTTTTTTCTTAGCTATTAGAGCAAAAATATGCTGTGTTGATTATCGCAAGAATTTGCTTTGTATAAAATGTTGGATTTTTTTTAGCACATTTCAGTATTGTGCATCAAAGCATGAAATGCCCATGATTTATGGCAGAGAGCAATTTCCAACTGAGACAAAGTTATTGGAACTCCTACTAGCTCAGCTGGAAGGAGGGAATTTTCTTGGAGGACCTTGTGGAGTAAATAAGTACAGACTCCTAGTGCTCTACTTTTAGTTACAACCACAGTAATATGCAGAACGTATGTGCATACTAAATCTAATCACCAGTAGAGATATGGCTAATGAGTTACATTTCCTGTGATATTCAACCTCCATATGGCAGCTACAATATTTATCACGCCATATGCTTGATACCACGGACAAGAGTACATTCTGTAAACATGATTATAACACCTTTTCATTGATTCAAGAAGTGGCATTCAAACAGAAACTCTTTCAAGCTTCTGCCAAGATGGAATAGCTGAGAGGAAGTCAGTAAAGTATTACCAGAAGTTTCCCCAGCAGGAATGTTTTTGTCCAAGGAGACCTCAGTATCAAAATAAAGAAAAACTCATCATGGTTAAAACACCTCACATGATTTCACAATGGTGAATATTATCATTTTTACTTGAAGACTTTATTGTCAGATTCATGTTTCTCTATTACACCTGCTATCCTCAGTAGATGCCCATAAACCATAACAAAAGTATTGATATGTAACCCATCCGGAGGCACTTATGTGCAGGCATCATAACGAACTGAATCAAAGTTTCCAGGGGGATTCAGTGGCCTGAACACAAACTCCTGGTGCCATTAGCAAGACTAAAAGTCTCCAAATCATCTGCATGTAGATGTCACATGACACACAAGACCTGGAGAAGGCTGTGCACTTCTTCAAAAAATTATCTTGCCTGATCAGGTAAGAAATTTTTTTCCATACTGTTTTATACAACTGAGATTACAAGAGTTCTTGCATGTCACAAATATATGAAAATAATTCTGAACTACTGCCTTATGTTCTCTACCTTAACTGCAAGACAATCTGATTTCCTATTTTTTTTTCCAGAATGCTAATACTGACATATAGTTTACATATAATATATTATCCAAATACTGACATAGTGTTGATTTTGTAAACATTATTCAGATCATACCTAAATATCTGCAAAAAATATTATAAATATTATTCTGTGTATATTATCTACATATAAAACCTTTCTCCCATATTAAAAAATCTTTGAAGTGCTGGAAGAACCCTTAATTCTCCCATAAAGTTTGGGAAACACTAGTCCTTTTTTTTTTGATTTACAAAAAGACTAAGATCTGTCTGCAGACATAATTATGAAGCTACAAGAATACAATCAAGAAAAATGATATAATGTCAGGAAATCTTGAAAATATAAATCAGCTTTTAAAAAATAAACCAGATTATTTTCAGTAGGAGTAAACATAAGAACAAGAATTCACTCATAAAAATTAGTTATTGTTAAGGTCATGAAATACTATGCCTATTATAAAGGGTAATAATTATTATAAAATAAATGAATTTTTAGAAAAATGCATAATTATCAGAAAAAAGCGTTTTTCAAACCAAACAAAATTAAAATCACTCCTAGTTTTAAAAATATGATGTACAAAATAACATTTTCTTTCATTACTTATCCAACTGTCCTCTCAAAGAAGTAACATGAAAGCCTTGAGTAGGGACTTCAATGGAACATGTCTCAATTTTTCATTTCTTAAATATCCAGAGAAGAAGAATGAAGTTCTTACTACCAAAACACCTAACCAACTGTGTCCAATACACAAGCCCCTCTCCCCTTGTAAATGTTTAAATTATGCCTAAAATCCTGTTGCAATTATAGATATGTACAAAGTCCTCTAAGTATCAGCATTCTTTGTATATAAATTGTCCTTCAAGTTTATCTTTAAGTAAAAATTTGGCAATAGAAATGTTTTAGTTGTTAATTTATGATATTTTTTATTCTTCGTGTCCTAGATGTTCATCACAGGAAGGAGCTCTGGAAGCAAGCAGCTATTTTTTGTGGAAGAAACTATTTACCTTGACAAGGATTACAATAAACCTTTCTTTCTTGTTTGGAGGATGAAATGGTTGGGGATTTTTGTTGTCGTTGAAAAGAAAATAAACCAAACTGAACTGTGGCAAAACATGGTAGGCTAGACAGAAATATGACTTTAAAAACTAATTAAGCTGGATTTCTGAAGAGGTTTTTCTGAATATTTTCATTATATGTATTAACAGGGAATATGCACACCGATAGCAAGGACTTGGGACTTGCCCCACATGGTCTCAGTCCTGGATACTACTGTAAATAGGCTTTAATTGCTAGAGAACAGAGTACCCAGTAGTGTCATGCTGGAAAGGTACTCCAGAAACAGCTATGGAAAAATGGGTTTGAATGTCAATATTACCTTTGGTAAATTAGGACATTGTTATTCACATTCAGCCTTCTGAAAACCAGCTGTAGAATCAGGTAGTTTCACTCAGTAGGCACTACACAAGAGGGTCTTCATCATCCACTTTGAGGTATCTATATTTCACGCTTCAGAGCATCAAGATAAGCAACAAAAAGCAGAATTCTTAGCTGGTGAAAGTGAGCAGGTTTAAAGGCTGCCTATAAATAATCAGAAGTTGAACAATCATATTTAAGCTGAAAAAGGATTAAAAATGAGTGAAGAAAGGTAAGAGAAAAAGGAAATAAAGGAACTAGGTATTAAGGAAGATGGAAAAATAGAGCATGAAATAAGGTATAAAATATGGCAGAAGAGAGGCAAAACTGGGGAAAAATAAGGCATTCTATAGAGTTTTTAATGGGAAGAAATCACAGAATATTAAGATAAAACCCCAGAGTTGTTTTGAAAACCTTGGGAAACTATAAATCAAAGTAAGAATGGATGACGGAAAACAGGAAAAGGTCTAAAGGTAAGTTTGGATTTGTTTTGTGTTCATGTTGAAATTTCACAGGTTTTTTCCAATCAGATTTAATACATGGGATTTGACTATACATTTTTTAAAAAGACATGAAAAGTGCAGGAATTGTAATTTTTTTCATGCTGTGATAGCAACCAGTGCATACACAAGCAAGTGTAAAATAAAACAACAAATATCCAAAATGGCAGCGGCAACAAAACCCAACAACAACAAGACTAATTACAAGAATGACATCAGTAGACAGTAATGAGGGGAATGCTCCAGCACTTCACTATAGCTTTTAAGACCATTTCATTGGTTCCAATAGTAATACAATGGTTTTAGTGCAGTGGCCAAATTTCTTATTATGTGCTGCATTAACTAGTAGTTATATATGGAGTAAGTTAAGAATGAAGTGGTAAATTTGCTTTTGTTAGTTTAATCCAGACCTTTAACTTCACTGTTTTGCATTTAATAAAATACATTATCAAAAAGAAGCGTGACATCTCCTTATGAAAAATGTTTTATCTACATAAAGGCAAATTAAAGAGCAGGTGGTGGATTTAAAGAAACCTACGTCAACTATCATTCCATACCATAGAAAGAAATATTCTCATTGTTGGTTAGAGACTATCACAAAGAGTCAAATGCAAAGCTAAGTGAATCATTCCTCCTAGAATTCATAATTACTTATCCAGCAAAGGATTTTATTACAGTGCATCTGGGGTGGGATGAAGCCCTCTGATAGGGAAAAAATGAACACATTTTAAATCTGATTATATGTGAATATTTAAAAATTATATATACCTTCAAAAACACATCCTTCTTAGAAAATCTGTGCAACAGCTTCAATATTTTATCCTCTTGATGAAGGTAAGAAGGTAAACTCATTACTGCTAAACAAAATCTCCTGGCACAGTATTTCAAGTATACCATACAAATGCACCTGAAATTCTACAAGGTTGTTCCACAGTCGTTATCTATCAAGCTGCACTAACTCCAGGAAAATTGTAATATATTTTTTCTCCAAACCAGCTATCTGAATTATATTCAGCATAGAAGTTCTAAGAGTTTACTGTTTGAACAGTACTGGAGTCTGACAACACATTATAAAATAAAGCTTTACTGGGACAGTAGAAAAGATGAGCAACAACATGCCCATAAGGCAACTTTCATGATCCCTGACAGCAAATACAGGATCATCACTGATATCTTGTCTATGGTGGAGTGCCAGGGACACTTGGAGTCCAGGTCATCTTGCTATAGCTGCTCACCAGGCAAATATCTTTTGAATCTAATTAAGAGTTGCACCACCCCATGGTTGCACCACGCCTTGGTTCTAGCAGTGAGAATGAGATTTGAGAGAATTGTACATGGTATGAATAGCATGGATCACATCCTGCCTACAGTGCCCACCCTGGTCAGAGGCACGGTGCCATCAGGCTGCCCTATGTGGCCAATAGCATTCAAGAGGCAGGCTGTCAGTGTCTTAAAAAGCAGTGTATATTTGGCAATTATAATACATAGATGTTTGTATTCAAGATGAGCTGCAAGTTAACAATTTCTTACTCCAGGATGAGTTAAAATGCAGAAGAACAATTAAAGCCAAATAACTCCTTTTAATGTATACTTCTGAAGTAGCCATATGTCCTAAACCCCAGATGTTTAAAGTGTCTCATAACCTATAGGTACAAAAAGCACACCTAATAGGATTTTCAAAAACACCCAGGTGTCTAGCTCTCATTGATTTAGTTGAAGGACAGGAATTAAGTGCTGAGACAGTGAAGATAGAATTCCTTTCCGACTGCCTTATACAATTGTCATATCCTGGAGAACAGGGAACTAGCTAGTACTTGAAAGAATGTATGTTTTAGTTAATTTTATCATGTTACTTAACATAACATTGCTTTGCTACCGCAGTGGTAAGCATCTCAAAAAATCCTGCTTCAGGAAGCTTCACCATTTTTTTCCTTTTTTAACAAACATCCAGAGCAGCACAAACCTCTTTTTGTCATGTCATTTCAGTAATATGTTTTCGCTGCCTTCCAAGTTTCATTGCATATTTTCTGTGACTGGTAGTTACAGGGCTAATACAGACTAATGTTTTACCTCTGTGTCACTGATTTGTATTTAGAATGGTATCCTCACCTTGTGTGTCTGTGAAGCACATGAATCAAGAGAGAACTAGCATTGTATTTTACAGATGGAGTTGTCTGCCCCCATTACCAGTGTACAGGAGAGTGTTTGAACTACAGACCCTAGGGCACAGCAAAACCTATGTCTCATTTCAAGTCAAGCCAAGGAGACCATAATACAGGGGAGCAGCTGGGAGTGCTTCTTAGAGCATCAAGGAGTACTATATTAGCAAAAGCAGGATGAAAAAGTTACCAAGACATTTTGGAAAGAAGTATGTAAACTTCTGTATTTTTTATTTGAAAATTATAAGGTAAAAAGGCTTTCATGAAAGATGAGGTTCCCTCCATAAGTGACTTTCCTTACCAATTTTCCTCTGCTGTGAAGGCAGAGACATCCTTTCAGAAGAGGTAGCCAGGGAAGGTGTGTGAGTCAGCAACATTCTTCACTGCTCATTAGTTTTTTCCTACTCAGAATCCGAGTGCAGGTCAGATTCACTTTGCAGTGAAGATAAGTTGATCATTTGAAAACTAAAAATAGGACTAACTTGAAGAATTTGTCTTTTTGATTTTAAGGAAAGTATGAACATCCATCTGAACATTAATTTATGCATTTTAAGCAGATAATGTGCCTACCCTGGTCTATTATACTATTTCTAGCCAAAATGCTTGTAAACACCCCCACTCACCAAAAAAACCCAACCTCAGAGAAAATACCCACCACCTGTATATCTAATATTCAACAACTCTTTAGATTACTGAAATATTATCTAACTATGGGAAAAAGAACTAACTTGAATGTGTAGAGAACCATTCTAATCCATCAGAATGTCTATTCTGGTTCCTCCTTACAATGCTTAGTACTTTCTGGAACTTTGACTTCTGGGTTGGCATTCTTAAGGCTAAGATATTTTTCTCATTTTAAAACCACATAATGAGGAATAACAAGGAATAATGAATAACTGGACAAATATTCCTTTGTTGTTGTTATTTGTGTTCAGAGGAGATTTTAGTAACCTTATGAATGGTGCAAGAATGCTATGCCACAGCAAACTTTCCTCTATAAGGTAAATTAGAAGTTAGTCTAAGAAGCTTCTTCAGCTCTCACAAATTCTTTATGTTGCTAATAGATGCTGCTCTGTGAAGTTGCTCAGAAGTTACATCCCATTGCCTCAGCAGCCTCCCTCTCAACAATCACAGTGAATTGCAAGAGAGCAACTCCATCCTTTGCAGCAACAATTGACAGCTTTGCCAGATGGTATTTGATCATCCAACTCAAAGCCATAAACTTTAAATGATTTTCATAAGTCATAAGTCCTAGAATATTGAGATCTTGAGCAGTTATTTTCTCTTGTCCCCTTTCATCTTGACAAAAGGAGCTGTAAATGACAAATTCTCACTCTTCATGGAGGTCCTCACTATGTTAGGCCCTCTCTATTCACATTCTCTTATTCAGGCTTTTTCTGGGGATTTCTTTATTATGAAATAGGCCTGTAAAGACCCAATCCTCTAAAACTCCATAAACTATAACTTTTATAAATGTTAATAGGATCACCTATTTTAGTTGTCACCTTAGGAAATTTCTTTGCAAGATTCCTATCTCTTTTCTCCAGCACAGGAGAGGGTACACCAAGAGAGATGAGCAAGAGCAGGGTAAAGCTGTTTCTCTTTACAGCAGGGAACATACCTGCTCTCCTACTTCAAAAGTTCTCATTTCCTATTGCAGAATGTGGATTTGGCTATTGATCAACAGATTGAAATGAATAAATTTTATGATGGTATCACAAATTAATTGAAATGCATTACGTTAGTTATCCAGAAGAAAAATCCCATCATAAGGCTCTAACATTCTGTCAAAAACTGAGTGAAGAGATCAAAGGAGCCTTGATGTGGTGGTAGTTACTGTTAATATCCACTCTAGACCTCCTATATTCTTTCAAATGCTTTACTGAATGAAAACCTTTTCTCACAATAGAAGGATATTTCTGGGCTTGTCCTCTATCTCCCATTTCTCATGCCAGATTTGTGCAAATGAGTGCAGGAAAACCTCAGAAAAGTAGCAGGGTTTTCCATTTTATAGCCTTATGCCTGCATGGCCAATCAAATATGTGCAAGCACATGATCATGCTTCCACAGAAACAATATCCTCTGAACCTTGAACTGGACATCTCTCTAGGACAACTAAAGGCATTCCTTTTATAGCTCTCAAAGGTGCCACATTTGGTTTGTACTTCTTGGTAAATTACATGGTCTTTCTTGTGAAATTATGTCAGTTTGGGGGATCTGTTTTGACACAAAGTGTAACATATCTGTCTAGCTTAAACCCACCCTCAAGATATTTCAGCTGTGGAATTGTTGAACTCCTCAGGGTCCTGGTCATTCTGGAAATTCAAATAGAAAACTATGCCAGCTTCCAAACCTGTATCCAGCGAGGTTTAGTCCTTCCTTTAATTCTCCTTATGAGAATTATCTTCCTGTTTATATTTTAACAAGTCATACTCTTTAGTGAAACAGTAAAACAGACATGTTGCGGAAAAAGGAGTTATCCACCCTTTTCTTCCAAATCCTGCATATCTCTTTCAAAGTGTTTGCTTTTGGTGCATGAGACTAAATCAGGTTTTGAACTATTTTCCATTGAAATCTTACAATGAATCCATGTCCCTCCACAAGAATAGTAGTTGTAGTAATAGTAGTAGTAGTAGTAGTAGTAATAATAACAACAACAATAATAATAATAATAGTAGCAATAATAATAAGTCCTCCTCCGCCCCAAAACAACAACAACAACAACAACAACAAAACAAAACAAAAAAAAAAAGCCCAGAAGCTTACTGTGGTCAAGAAGCCAAGAAACTGTATTTTCCTAAAGGGAAGCATATCTCATGATCCTTTTTGACAGGACACTGTGGCCAATATTACTTAAGAAATCACACGATCACCAGCTCGTTATGCT
>JACBWW010000003.1:37355741-37508161 GCA_020086605.1 Lanius collurio
GTTTTTCAGGCCACTATTTTCCCTGTTTTCCACACTGTGTTCACACACCCTGTTTAACAACCAAAGGTCATCAAATACAAGAAAAGAACATTATCCCAACCCTGCTGAACAAAACAAGCCTCTGCAAGCCATATTCTAGCTCTTGAAACCATTGTTAGCTGGGGAATTTTATGTACTTGAGCAATTCAAAATTTCATTGAGATTGATCCTCTGCTATTATAGAAAAACTTTCAAGAATTGCTTCCAGTCACGACTCTTCAGCCTGGCTTCGCATTTCTACCAAGCTCCTGAGAGCATTCAACTCTGATTAATGTTAGCAAATCAAAGCTTGAGATGTCTCATATTTTAACCCCAGATAAACTACAGTATATGAAAATGGAACACCACCAGTGTCCTCACAAACCAAAAACAAAAGGGTTCATCTCACTTAAGAAGAGACACTTCCAGGGAATATTTTCAGCTATTATTTAGACAAGTTTCTGATTAAACAGGAAAAAAAAAATGCAATAGTAGAAAGGTTGTCTGTGCTTACCAAAAATAGGGTTTCCAGTTCAGCTATCAATTAATTTCTTCTGCATTTCTAAACAGCTATTATATTGCAATAAATTTCAAAGGCCATTAACTGGGCTGAGTTTCAAGCAGTTTTAGAAACACAAAACTGAGCTATTGGTTCCTCTTTCAGATCCCCCCTAAACACTCAGTCTTAACCTCAAAATTTTTCATATTGACTCAATCTGAAACACATGGATAAATTTTTAATGTTTTTTGAAAAAAACATTAATATGAATTTAAGATTTCCATAGTGATAGACTGGGTACCCAAACTTCATTCCTTGAAGAAGCAATGAGCACAATTCTACAGAACTAGAGGGTGGCTACACACTAAATGATCCTAAGACATGCCTTTGCAACAGTGACACACTGGTAAGAAATAATTGGTATTTTTTAGCACATGATTTTTTGGCTGCATTAACCTCTAATGGTGGTGACCAGCTATCTTGGGTGCTTTGGTGTTGGGCCTTCAATCAAAGTTTAATAATAAGGGTAATAGCAGGCAGTGATTCAGAAAAAAAAAAAGGAGCATGAACAGAGTTTCTCTAGAAACATCACTGGCTTGTGAATAGTGTTTCACCAAGTGGAGCAATTCCCTCACTCTTCACATTGGCCACGTCACTGGAGATGAGTGTTTCAAACACATCATGGGGATGACAGATGGCAGAGGATCTGGTTGGTGGTGTTATTTAAATTTTAAAAGAGTTTGGGGGTTTTTTTACAAGTTTATCTTTGGCAAGCAATTAAATTAGACTTTGCATCATACAGCACTTGGTAAAATGGATTTGATCCCTGGAGTATAAAGCTATGCAGTTTTGTATAGTTATATTTGAGCATTTTTACAAAGGACTATACAGACCATTTTGCTGGTCAGCTATAGAACTTCACAGTGGTTTTTTAGACCCTGCACTCACAATTACAGACATTCTTTACACACTCAGATATATACCAACAAACACACAGGCAGATACTTCTGAAAGGTACTAGCACTTTCTATACAATGGAAATGGATTAATCAAAACCAACTCTTTATTCTATTGCTTTATGCCAAATATAGCATTCACTGCAGTGACTCCTAAATACTTTAGGGTCTTTAATGTAGTTAGTTCTATCTGTTGTCCCTGCAGAAAATAAGAACAAGTCTGCAGGGGGAGTAAGGAATGTAAAAGAAAATTTTTATAATTTACTTTATTTAAAAATAGATATAATATTTTTCTATTAAAAAAACTAATTTAATTCTAATATGTTTGTTTTGGTTTTGTTTGTTTCAATCTACTAATCACAGAAATACGGAAATACATGGACAGGAGTATTAAATCTCTTCTTGAAAGGCTGTGTATTTAATAAAGAGTATGAAATTTGAAGTTGACTCTCTTCTCTCTTCCTCACCTCTGATGGTTGTTTTAGTTTCTTTGACCTCTCAGAAGACAATTTCTCTTATTTTATATTTTTTTTTTCCAAAAACCTTTTATTTTAATTCATTTGTGAACAACATCAGTCTTAGGTCTGTTTATGTAGACACCTTAATAGTTTCAACAAAGCAAACAGTTTTTCTTACCTGGGCATTATGTAGGTATTTATCTGCAGTGCCTGGTGTGTGCATATCAACATGTGTGAACATGTATAGTACTGTGCATATTATGATTCTTCAAACTTTATTCATAAACATGTTTTTTCCTCACAAATAGACAAGATACTGTATTTTCCTTTCTCTTTGTCAGATTCATATAGTTAAAATAGGACAACTTCAGAGCATATGCAACTTTTTTCTATATTGGCCAGTTCTCAAATTAATACCTATTCAAAATTTAAGATATTGTACAGTCATTATTTACATGTGACATTGTAGACTAGACACACTTCATACTTCTTAGGCATTCATTGAAGTTCTGAATTAAGTAAATTCAGATGCTACCTTCTCAAAACGTCCTTTGATTTAAATGTCTTAAATTCTCAGTTCTGCATTTTAGTCCCAGTATGGTACAGGCTCCTAAAATTTGGTTTTGCTCAAATTCAGATGCTTAAAATTGTCACAAGCACTCTGGCTAAACATTTAAGTAGACTGATAACTTTGAATTTCACTTTTAAGACATGCTTAGGTCCTGATTCCTGCAACATGTGCAAAGACTTCACCATGTTGCTGAGCAAGATAATGCAAACCCTAATTTTCAGATAAGACTATGAATGATTTGTGAACAAGTTTGTCTGTGCCTAGTTTCTAGTCACTTAGATATGTTCACAGTGTGCTTAATGTAGGATGAGGTTGTTCAAGCCAATGATTTGTTAATGCAAAATACTTCTGTAGTAGTGAGAACAAGGCCTGGATTCCTCCCACTCAGGTAGGGTTCTCTTGCAGTTGCAGTATTAATGCTGCTTCTTGCTAACACACTTTCTGTCTGAATCTTACATAGTTTACACAGTGATTGACAGAAACAGAAGAGTCAAGTAGTGTAACACAGTCCAGAACTAAATTCACTTTGGTGTTTAGCATATGCATCTGCA
Source organism: Lanius collurio (assembly GCA_020086605.1). Taxonomy (NCBI): domain Eukaryota; kingdom Metazoa; phylum Chordata; class Aves; order Passeriformes; family Laniidae; genus Lanius; species Lanius collurio. Next base: position 37,358,795 of record JACBWW010000003.1, read on the forward strand.
GAACTTTAAGATACTGTTTGAAACTCCTCAGAATGAAAAACAAATTAGGACTCAGCTTTGCCACTTTCTTGGGCCAACAATCCAGACACTGCATTAGTATACAATACCTTCTTTTTAGCTTCATCTGAAGACAGTAACAGCAGTCTACTTGTCTGAAAAGAGAAAAATTAGTGCTGAAGTTCATGAAGCTTACCTATGAATATAGCTTATGCAAGTGTCTATCATAGATACATACCAAATGCTGAGAAAAAGAAAACTTCTTAGATATGTATTTTCCTTTAGTTATTTTTTAAATTCTATCATCTCATTAATTTTCAACCTTCTCAGAGCACTGCTGAGACAATTCCATACACTGAACAATGTCTATGCATACTGTAGTGAATCTGCCCAAATAATTTAAACTACTGAATTTAACTTTGAACTTATAACTATTGGGTACCATAACAGTGCCAAAATGCCCTTCCAGTTGTATGCCATGGTATAGAGAGTACTGAAATAATACTCTGTTGACAGCTGATAACACAACATATTTCAACACAGCATCATTAATTTCTATTTCAGCAGAATCTCTATGAGAAAAACTTGCTTACACCTGTTTGTTTGTATGTTTGTTTCATCATTTATTTTTGTCTTTATAATTAACTATTACAATTGAAAAAATCATGATTAACATCACAAAGTAATTCTGAAATTTTCTTTGGTTCATTGTCAAATAAGCAGTACATATTTCCTCTATTTTTTTCACTTCAACTCCCGCTGGGCTTTACACTGATAATGGCTTTGCCCAGTAGTGCCTAAAAACTGAAAAGAGAACAATCCATGCATTACATGTTTTTAAAAGGCCAGAGTGTTTTCATCAGCAAATCAAAAGAAAGGGCAAAAGAGAGAGAGTGAGAGAAGGAGAGAAAGTGGCAAACAATTAAGCAAACTATGATTTAACAGGAAGATTTACAAGACCAGATAATTTTCTTATGAGATTCAGCAGATGGATCTGAATTCCTTCTGAAAACATGAGATTGTTTCAAAAACACTCTCCACTAGGTAACTGTCTGACCGCACTAAGCAAAGTACAGGGGCTAGGATAGGGTGGTGGAAAGAGACTTTATTCTCAATTTCCTAAGCTATTCAGAACATGAGGATTTTTTCATGAAAGCTCTTAGATACTATGGCACAGGTTCTTATTAAGAGATTATTATCTCGACCCCTAATTTGATATTTCTAATCTTAAAATTCTTTTGTTAAAATGGAGAGAATTAGTTGCATGAATAGAACATTAAAACAAGTTAGACATTTTATGTTTTGCACTTACTTTGTGAACAGACTCAGAGAAAATAACTGAAAATCTATCAAGACTATTTCTTGCATTTATTTACATGTTGTTTGAATATAAAAACTCCCAAAAAACCATAGAAACATTGCCCTTGGCCTAATATGTTTGACTTTGGCAACTGCAGCAGGATATGGTAGGTTTCATTGGGAAACTGGGAAATTCTTCTTCTGAGTTACTAAATTTCTATATCAAAACCTTCAAGCACTGAAATTTTAAGCTTTAAATTGCTCATTGTTATGTAAAGAGAATGTTGTAGCTGTTTCAAGAATGACTCTTACCCACCTAAGATTTAATGAAAGGAGAAATGAGTCATTTGCAGAGAGCAGGAAATATTTCAGTGTCAAGTTGTTATCATCTTTTCAACATCATTTATTTTGATCTCAAATTTTAAACAGTAAATCACTGCAGAAGTTAATAAATGGGTGGGAGGCCAGGTGAGCTGTTCAAAAGTGCATGAGAAAGTTACTTGAAAACCTACATTTATTGCATCAAGAGAATCTGAGGTACTTATTGTATCAAGACAAATGGAGAGTGCCTGATAAATCAGTGGTCAGTTTGTACAAGGATTTTTTTAAGGCTCAATTCATATTTTTTTATTTTCTGACTGAAATGAGGCACATTTTGTTCTCATTCTGAAAGTATTTTTTGTTTGTAAAAAATTGATGCATAAATTTCTCTGGGATTAAAATTAAAAAGAGAAGAATCTTCTGGACTGTAAAAATTAGTCATAACTATCTGAAGAGCATCATTTTCTCAGCAGTAGGTCACAAAAGCATAGAATTTGGCTAGGCTTTCATTCATGTGTTTCTCCTAGGAAAGCTGAATTAATCTTGCTAAAACTACTACTGTTTCATGAAAACCTTAACATACATGCACTGAGATTGTTTCTTAGGTAATTACAGTAAACATCAAGGTTCATAAATTACAAAGAAATTGCCTGACACTCCTTGGTTATTTCAAAATAGAAGGAAGGAGTGAAAGATTTGTCTTTTGTATGTGGCAGACATGGAAGTATGTGTTTGTGAGGAAGGCTAAGCTGCATCAGCACTTGTAATGATGCAATCTAAACTCTTTCTGTAAGATAGGACATTCAGCTTTTAAAGGTATATATTATGCAGGACCCAATAATGTCATTAAATCTGAAGGTTCATAGCAAAATTATATTGCAGAAAATCATCAATGTTTATTGTGTTCTTACAGACATTCTTTCATGGGAGAAAACCAGTTAAGCTCACATCCTCATTTTAAACAGCATTTCCATTATGATACTGAGAAATACTTAACTGTTTCTGAGAGTTCAAATCACCAGTGTAATTTGCCAGATCTGCAAAATATCTTGTGGTAAAAATTCTTAATGCTGATCTCTCAGCAAAATCTAGGTCAATTTCAAATAAGCAAATCTTAAGAGAAATGAACCCAATTAATGTTGTTAAGAATTGGTATATTCTGTAATGATAGATATATATGAGAAACTAGTGAAAAATTATTCTATCTTGGAAGTTAAGAATTTTTTCTTAGCAAGTAAGATACCAACAAACACACAGGCGGATACTTCTGAAAGGTACTAGCATTTTCTATACAATGGAAATGCATTAATCAAAACCAACACTTTATTCCATTGGATATTCATTTTCACAAAAAATGAAATTATTTATCCCATTTTCCAGATTAAAATATTAAATGCATTCTAGAAAATTTAAGATGTAGTATTATATTAAATTTATTTAAGACCATGTCTTTCTAGAGTTCAAATTAATTTTGCCTGATCCATCTACTTAAACATCTGATTTTTTTTACACTTCTGATATCCTCACTATTATGAAGCTTTTGACAGCTTAGATAATATACAATGTGGCAAGTGATTTCTGACATGGGGCAACACAGCAGAAGTATAGAACCCAGTGTAGTTCATGACCCACCACACTGTCTATAATTGCAAGAGGTCCAATTCTTATTGTGAATATTTGATGCTTTTCACTGTTTTAGTTGAGCCACTGAATTCTATCTGGGCTGTTCCTCCTTGATCATCATTGCTTTATTTTGTTTTTCCTGTCATCAAAATCACACACGCACACACACACAAAACCCATTACAAAAAGGGTAGTCATCACAGGATTTCTTTCCCAAGTCAGTGAGACCAGGTCTCCTAAGTTAGATAGGCTTCATCCATTAGTGCTCTTGCTGGTCTCATTCATGCATGTATTTTTAATGTAAAGTCTAAAATTGATATGTACATCAGGAAGGGATTATTATTCCATTTTTTGATACTAATAAAGCACATGTCTATTGATGCAGTAAATGTACAGTTAAAGATATTTCATGATAGAAATGTATTTGAAGCTTTTGACCTACTGTACTAAAGGTCTATTGTTAGACAAAATTTCTTTCTCTTTACTATAAAAGGAAGCTGGGAAATAAGCCTGTCATTTTGGCCTTCATTATTTCCAACTGTTTAAGCAAGTCCAGTCACATACCAGGAATGTAAATCTTGGGAAAAGAATGAAGTGGTAGTAATTAATGAGCTTGAAGTTTCGTTCCCTCAGAAAAAAATGCAGTCATCAGTAGGGACTATATTCCCTTACACTGCTTTTCTGAATAGTTGTATTTTAAATATTTAACATGTATTTGACCTATTGCTTTTCAGTATTAACTCAAAAAATAAAAGTAACTTTTTTTTTTTTTTTGGCATTAGGAATGCACAGGAGAATCTCTTGGCAGAGAAACTGGCAGCAATGGATGACATACTAACCAAATTAAAGGCCAATATTGAATCAATCCATTTGTTAAAGCAATAGGTAAAAAGAGTGAGAAGACGAGCAGAGAGCAGAGACTGTTTGTAAAAGCAGATAGTCACAATCTATTTACATGACTATATTAGAAACCTATTAATATTTGTGAATATATATGAGTAAAAAATTGGTATATGTTGAGTCAAAAGGCAGTGTCTGATGTTGATGTAATTTTTCTATTCCCTGGAAATGGTTCACAAAAGAATCAAAAGAAATAACATAGAATGTATGACTTAACTACAAAGTACTCTTTGTATTTTGCTATAGCAATGAATTTCAAGTACTGCAGCCAGCCTCACTGTTAAAGTTATCATTTCTTCTTACAAACTTTTAAATACCATATTCCCAGATGTTAGGATCAAAAGAATATCTTGCATTTCTAATCTTAATATTTTATATTTAAAAACACATTGATTCCCCTTAGACTACTTAAATGAATAACAAAGAGTATCCTCTATCATCTCTTACCATTGCAGTCCATGTCAGCTTTAAACACTCACTAGTATAACAGAGCTTTTACAAAAAAATTTGGAAACACACAGGAAAAGAAAAAAATAAAAAAATAAAATATAATCCTAGAAAAAAAACACTTTTTTTTTTTTTTGTATGGACCCACTATTATTCTTTGTCTAAAAAAAAGATGATAGAAGCAACAACTGATAGTGACTGATCATGAAAAGAAACCCCAGGAGCATAGAAAGACTATAAAAAGATCTAGGAGGAAGTCATTATGCTGTTGAGGGAATAAGAAATTTAAGTCAGAGAGTTGTGAAATGTTCTCATTATAGGTCATCTCAGTAATTATCTGACATCTACAGATGGAGTCACTTCTTAATCAAAAGAATGAATCATTACTGATATTGATTCAGACCAAGATTTTGAAATAATGAGTCCAGTAACTCAAGTATAAATTTAGAGGTAATTTCAGCAACTTCTCTGCGAAAGTTTCAGACTAAATAATAATGAAATATCTTATTACATTGCATAATAATGATAAGAAAATGGCCAGAAGAGTGTGAACTAAACTACCCCATCATAATCTGCATGTTAAGACTCAAAAAAAGAAGAAAAAAATAGGTCACTAATATTTACCATCCCAAGAACACTGTAGCTTTATTATTATCGACAAAAACAGATGATTGTTTTCTTTTGAGTGCTATACTGGTAGCTGACACTGCTATTAGATTTAAGGGTCTGCAAGTATTTACTTTAGAAATCTTATTTTCAGCGGTTCACAATCTGACTGTGAAAAGCACCTTGAATAGCATGCAATGCCTCAAGAACTATAAAAAGTTCTAAGAATGCACTTAAAGATCTAGAATAAAAGTAAAAAAAAACCAAAGAGGGAGCTGCAATTATTGACAGTGCACATTTTTAGACAAACACTTTATTGCAAAAATCAGTTCCTTGGAAGATGTTGATTTACTGTAATAAGAGCAGCAATGACAAACCCATTGTTAAATAGGCAGGAAGGGAGAGAGAGACAGCTTCTTGTCCCCAGAGACAGTCACTTCAGGGCAGTGCTGCATTCTATTTAGATGTTGCAGTTGCCCACTTTGTCATTGTTCTGTGAATACACAGAAAACTCTTTCTTGTCTATGTGACACGTTTCATGAGCCCAGTACCGACACTGGCTGAAATTTGTCCTTATCTGGGAGACCAGTCCAAAGCCTGGAATGTAGATAGGTATCAGGTCATCAAATCTAGTCCCTCACGAGGGTGCCTGTCATTGTCAGTCATCACAGCCAACACATGAATTCTAGTTATGAGTCCCTAAGACTCAGAAGTTCAAGTTATGTCATAAGTGATTCCCCACACACATGTAGGCCCACTTAGGGCTAGTTTCAAGTGCAATTAGGACATAATTACTCCCTTTCTAATCTTTGCTATTCTACCATCAACTGTCAATGGATGTATCCCTTTTTTTATTTTCTAAAACTTTTTTAATCATGTAAGCTGCACTTTTATATCACTTAAGCTGGTCACAGGCAGATTTAATTTTAGGACTGGCTTCTTTATGACATATGGCATTTTGACTAAGAGGCCAACTTACCTTGGCCTTTACTGAAACTTGCTCCCATTGCTTTGATTCATGGCATTATTGCCCCACTACTACCATGTTAGATCTGCCAGGCACTGTCCTAAAAGAATAGTAACACTCAATCCTGAGGATCCTAATACTAGATACCGTTTTTCTAGAAGCTAGAAAAGTACTTATTTGTACAATATATATAATCTTGTCTAGGTTAGACCATTTTTTAATTATGGGTGCATTTTCTGTTAACATAAATTGATCTTTTTACTACAATATTTTACCATAAAAAGAAGTCATGTCTTCTTTCAGAAAAAATCTTACTGGAGTAATTCAACAGCTCTTTTAGTCACAGCCCAGAAGAAAGACACATTCACTTCTCCAAATTAGATCTTCTTTGCTCTAGTGTGCAAAGACCACATACTTTTAAAAATAGTTTAGAATGTAACTACCAACTTTCCAGAGAAAACCACGTGAAATCTATGGTGAAAGCTATATTGTGATCAACAATAATAAGTAAAAAGATAAAATATAAGTTGGATTTTAATCACCTGTGTATGCCTGTACATAAAAACTTTTTAATATTCAGAAAGATGGGAAAAGAAGTGGTAAGACTGAAATAAACAAAAAGCTGTCATATCTGTTGTGTATTTTTAGTATCATGTTTAGTCTCTCTGAAGAAGGAAAATGAAGATATTGTTTTTAAGTTAGTTGAGATATTCATGCATGGAATATTTTTAAAATACATAATTCATAAAATATGGCAAGAAGTTTGAAATTATAGTGACCTGCTAAGTTTAAAAGAATATATGAATTCAAAGCAGAATAGGTTCCTCTTAACTCTGACAAGGAAAAGATATTACTTTGATTTCCTTTCTTGAGGAAAGGAAACACATTAAGGGCATGGAAAACAGGGCAGGTTTCAAGGTTATCAAAGCCCTGGTGTGGAAGCAGAGTTGTGCTGCTGCAGTCACATCCCCGCTGGGTGAGCTTGGAGGAACAGACTTGTAAGAGCAAGGAATGAGATCCCACCTTGAACAAAGCAGAGAGAGAAGTCATCGTGGCAGAGAGGGCAAAGACAAAACCTGCATGGGCAGACAATGCTGTTGGTCTCACTCCACCCTGCTGCATGGGCATCACTATTGAAACTTGGGACATGGCATTGAGGATGTGATGTCTTCTATTACAAAGCAAATACTGAGAAGCTCGTTCAGAAATTCAGAGGGGCAGGATGTAGGTGCATTGCTTTCCAGCCTGACAGAAATGAGAAGTGCCCCAGAGAATCTTAAAAACTCTCCAGACAAATAGTTTCAGTCAGGTATGCTTGGAATTTGTACTTTCACATTCTCCTTATAAATCTGTTTCCAGTATCAGGATCATATGCACTTTAAGGTTCATGTGTTCTACATAGATCTAGCATGCTGAGAGTGCATAAGAAAAATTATGTACCTGCAGACAAAAAACACTCACAAAAGAGAGTATATAGTATGTAACCTCTTTGTAGATTTAGGAAAAATATTTTCCAAATCAAAATTCATAGCCTTGAACTTTCCTCCTTTTAACATTTCCTTTTCTCCATTTTATTCATTAGTTTTTAGTGTATGCAATCATATTCTGTCTGCAGGGATTTGAGTTGACATTTGTGTTGGGTATAGGAGTCAGGGTGTTTGCAGCAGAGGGGTTCAGGCATGGCCTCTGTGATGGGTACTCAGGGTTTGTTCTGTGCTGGACATTCAGCCAACTCCAATCCATCCACCACAGGGCTCAGCTAAATCCCTCAGCCAAGATGGTGGTACCTGTGAGAACACACATTTAAGAAAAAGCAAAAATGCTACAAAGGTACAAGAAAAGGGGGAAGAAAAAGAGTAAGAAACAGAAGAGGGAAAACCAAAGTGAGAAAAGGAGGAGGAGAAAATTGACATTCATAGTGGCACAGATATCCACAGTACAGATCCTGGACGACCCCAGGCCAGAACAGGTAACATTCCTGAAGAATTGCTGCTGATAGAGACCCCATTATAGAGCACAGGAAAAGTGAAACCAAAGGAGCAACAGGGATGTTATTGAGTCACTGCAACTCCCTATTTCCCACTCCCCCATCACACTTAGCGTAAGACAGAGGAGTCTGGAGAAGTTGAAAGGAAAGATATGGTTCTCATGATTGGTTTTGGCTTAGGTTTCTCCCTATGCAAATTGATTTTAATTAGCTGTTGTAAGGTGTTTTGGACCATGATAGTGTGCCCCAGCCAAACCATCTATAGTTATGCCTACTGGAGCCTTCAGAGTGAGACCAGGCTGGAATTACCCTCACCAGCTTCACCTGGCCATCCACCTTCAGCTGTAGCAGGTCAGCTCCTGGCCTTAAAGAAAAGATAAACCTCATAGGTTGAGACAAGCAATTTAATAATTTAAACGAAATAATAACATTTTAATAATAAACATAATAATTTTGTCTTTACATGGATCTTAATATTTACTGTCATCTTTCACATACCTAGAAATGCTTAATTCTAGTTTGAAGACTAATTGAAAATTACATGCTCTATCTTTAAAGTTAACTCTCCTGCAAATGTTCCTATGGTCCTAGCCTTTTCACACAAAACCACAGTGAAATAGATCTCTTTTTGGTTCACTTCTGAGCATTCTGACTTTACTCTTTATGGTAAAAGACGATAATGATAACAGCAAACTGAAAAGTAAATATCTTCTTTTGTCTTCTGACTCTGTTCTCTTGACTGTTTTGGGTAGCTTTTTTGAATAATATTTTTGTGACTGTGAATTTGGTGCTCACCTCTTCAAGAATGGCCTGTTCTTTGATGAGTAGTCCTATATATTTGAGGTTTCACAGTACCAAGAAACAGCATGTGAATTACAATAAACAGATGCACAAGCAAGGATGCTTCCAGAATCTGTCTAGAACTAATATATTTCTAATTCAGTTTTTTAATTTTTGGATGTTTGGACTCTACAGAAATACAAGAAAGGAACATTTATGTGTAATTTTTCTTGGCAAAAGTAGATGACATTATTCATGTGTTTAAATATAGAAGTCACCCTTGGTAAAAAAGTTATTGAGATCTTATTTGCTTGTATGAAGAGAAAAAAAATGGAATATTTCTTAAATTTGGACATTTGGATTATTTGTCAAAAATTCTTCTTTTTAATAATTGTGCATCGAATTATAACTGTGTAACTGCAATGATATTATGATGAGTTCTGGTGTAAGATTGTCAGAAGTTATTTCTGTAGCCAGTAACAATCATGCCCAAGGCATTGACCAATATGGCGAAAGAATGTGTAGAAGGTGTAAAATGTATAAAATGCATCCTTAGGGGAGAAGACTTGTGAGCTTTTTCAGAGCAATATTTACAGAAGAGATGATGCTCATTTTGCAAGAAAGTGTTAAGATATCTGAAGAAAATAACTGTTTTGATTTTAGCAATAAAGCGCAGACCTGTGACTGGTGCGATCGTTTTAGTGTGACTGGTGAGAAAAGAACCTAGGAAAAATAGCAAGTATCAGTCTGATATGATAGTCAATACAGTATAGCTTTCTGATTATATTTTGTCTAGATCTAGTTTAGCTATTCAAACTAAAATCCTTATTGGAAGGTAATCACGTGCATCTGCAACTCAAATGTCAGAAAGGTAGGTGCCTACAAAGTGTGAAAAGACTTGTGATAATGGTCAGATAGTGTTGCTTAGGTGCTGAACTAAATTACTCTGTGGGATTTGGCTGATGTGGTTGCCAGCTACTCTTCATCATACAGAAAAAACATGGCAGTCCCAAATGGCTGGAGAAAAGCAAAAGGCCACACCTATTTTTAAAAAGGGTGTAAGGGTGGACCCTGGCTGAGTGACCAGTCTGTCTTACCTCTATATCTGGTAAGATCGTGGAGGCCTCCTGAAAATTAGGTCAAAGCATATGAGTGACAGGAAGGTGATTTGAGAGAGCCAACATTGCTACACCATGGGCACTATGTGCCAGAATAATCTGGTGCCCTTCTAATATGGAGTGACTCCATCTCTGGAAAAGGCAAGAGATACAGGTGTTGTCTATCTGGACTTCTGTAAGTAAGTATCAATGCAGTCAGGGGGTTGGATTGATTGTGAGCAGCCCTGCAGGGAAGTACTTGGTGCTACTGGTGGGTGAAAAATTGAACATAAACTGGCAATGGGCTCTTGGTAGCCCAGAAAACCAAGCATGTCCTGGGCTGCACCAAAAAAAGTTGTGGCCAGCAGGCTGAGTGAGGTGATTCTTCCACATCTCATGAGACCCCACCTGGAGCATTGCAACAAGTTCTGAGGCCCAAAAAGAAAGGCATGGACCTGTTAGAGTGGGTCATGATGAGGTCGATGAAAAGTATCAGGAGGCTGGAACACCTATGCTGTGATGACAGTCTGAGAAAGTTGGGGTTGTTCAGCCTGTGGGAGAAAAGGCTTCAGGGACACCTTATTGTGGCTTTCCAATATGTAAGAATATGACAAAGCCAGAGGGAGATTTTATACCAAGGCCTGTAGTGACAGGACAAGGAGCAATGATTTTATACTGAAAGGGGTTATGTTTAGTTTGGACATAAGAAAAAAGTTTATCTGATGAGGGTGGTGAAACACTGGAACCAGTTACCATGATAGAAGAACTTGTCAATGCATTAAAATCAGGAGTGCTAGGAGTCTGAGCAACCTGATCTGGTGAAAGATTTTCCTGCCTACAGCAGAGGGATTCGACTAGACAGATGATCTTTAAAGTTCCCTTTCCACCCATTCTATGATTGCCTGATTTTATAAATCCATGCCTCTTAGGGTATCCAATTGCCAGAAATCTTTCAAAAATTCTCCTGAAAGTCTATAACAGTGGCTGGTTTTAGGTTATATGCAACCAGACAGCTCAGTCTTTGAGAAAGAAACTTGTGGGTTCCATGGAGCTATGTTATTTCTGTCCAAAAGGCACTGAAGCCATGATGAACCTTGGAAGCACCAAGTTTTTCAGAAGTGACTGCTGTATTTCCATATGAAGACCTAGTGTTTAGGATGAGTTAGGGTACCCAAAAATCTAGTATTTGATGATCCTGCAGCCAGGATTTGGGAGGGAGGGGAATTCAGAGAGCAGAATTCCTCACATTTTTGGCCGTGGCCTTACAGAAACTACTGCAACAGAAAGGTGTGTCAGATACAGCAGCAGAAGTAATTTCAGGATGAAGGGTAAGTTCTTGCATTTTTGAGTCAAATGAAACTGATAATCCATTATGATATGTTAATAAAAAATCAATCATTTTGACCTATCAGGTTTTAGAATTTACTCAGGGTGAAGTCCAGCATCACTGTCAAATTGATATTTGCTCATCTGTCCCTTCTTTACATTCACTTTGCTTAAGTATTGGAGTTCTTTTAAATGTACTTTTAACTTCGTTGTGCCATGTGCAGCAGTAGGGGTATATGCAATAATTTTAGACATTTTTTTAAAGTAGAAATATTAGTGTTTAAAATAAAATAAAAAAGCCATTAGCTGATACATCATAAATCCACAAACTATTATGTTGTCTCTTCTTCATGGCCATTTAATTTTGCATGCACATAACCAGTGTTTTACTAACAGTACCAAGGGTTCCATATGTAAGTCATTATTCACAGTATGTTTCCTGTTATTTTGCATACCATTATTCTTGGTGAAAATAGTGTTTTGGCCTCAGGAGAAACATTGCAATTGAATACACAGCAATATGTTTTTAGTATGGGGCCATGGGACTGTGACTTAATTTTTTTTTTTCTTTCCTTTAAAAAATCTCAGCAATCAAGACAACAGATCCAGGACATGAAAATGTGAAGAGGTGGTAAAAAAGGACATATTTTCAATGTTTATTTGCAAATAAAATGTGTTAAGTGAAATGAGAGAAGGAACTGCCCCTTTCTGACCAGCATGGTTACACTGACATTCCATAAATATTTCTGGAAATGGGATTACATAGCTTAATATAAGTATTTATTTTTGGAAATAGGTGGGCTGAGCAAAAATTATTGCTATTAAGTTGATTGAAATGTTGAGGATTAGCACAACGAATAAAAATTAAACTAGTTTAAACTATATGCTGTATTTTTTGCCAACAGACTATGTCATGTCATTGCAAAGGCGTGATTCATCGTACTCTATTCCAGTTTCCTCATGTAGCAAAATGAATCATAATTATCACTAATGACAATGTTAAATCTAGTAATTTCACTGACTGCTAATAGAAAGTATCCAACCCACAGAAATCTATACCGTTACCTATTAAAGATTATATATACTAGGCTCATCTCGAATATGATCAAACAAGCAAAGTTTCATATTAAATTGAACTGAAAAAAAATGTGCTATTAAGTCTTAAAACAAGAAAATGAAGAAATTAAATTCTTCATCATGCAATATTTCCATTGTAAGAGCTCAAAGTATATTCTGTGGAACACTGAGTGTCCCAATTCATATAAAATCTGAATCTCCAAGCATTCCCATGCTCAGAAGTTAAGCACATCACCATGTTGTTACTTACTTTCTGGAGCCGCATTCTTTCAGACAAGTACCAGTTATCTGCAGTGATATCTGTGGGAATAATTCACCTATGTCAGTATTCTGTCTGAATAGAATGCAAATGCTTTCCACTAATATACATACTTAAAATGCCTTTCTGCTAATGTTCCTATACTAAATAAGGTTTTCATCTCCTTTCATTCCACCAGCAAATGACCAATCATCTTTTGGTAAGGCAGCTTGAGTTTGCTGAGTAATTTAATCATGAGATTCTGCTTTGAATAACAGGTAGTAACAGTTACATTGTTATGGATGAGGTTAACTCTTCATTAGAAAATATGCCAGAAGCAGCATTAATTGTAGGGAGATCTCAGGAAACCATTTGACATAAAAAAAAGATTGGGTACAATTGATTAGGAAGCATAAGCTCTATCTCCTATTAATAATCTTCCAAACAGTTCCTTTCTTCTGTGGTTTCTTCAGTAAAATACTGTATTTATTTATATGCAGAAAAGATCGCTGTGTTATTTTCCCAAAAAATCTACATACTGGACTTTAGACCATTTTCAAATTTGCTACAGAGCTTATGACGTGTTGTCAGATGACACTCTTGATTAAATATATCCATCTCAGAAGTCACTTCGTGTAGTGATTGTAAAGTTTACTGGAGTTGAACAGAAATGATTGGAAATTGCAATAGAATGATAGAACCATGGAATCATTAAGGTTGAAAAAGACTTCCAAGATCCTTGAGTCCAACTTTTAAACCAGCACCACTGTGTTCACCTCTAAATCATATTCCCAAGGGCCACATTCACAAACCGTTTGAATGCCTCCAGGAATGGTGATTTCACTACTTCCTGGGCAGCCTGTTTGAATGCTGGACCAACTTTTCAGTCAAGAAGTTTTTCCTCAAATTCAATCTAAACCTCTGCTGGTGCAGTTTGATGCCATTTCCTCTCATTCTGTCATTTTTTTGGGATAAGAGGCCAACGACCCACACATCACTACAACCTCCTTTCAGCTGCAGACAGTGATAAGGTTCCACTGGGTCTCCTCTCCAGGCTACCAATCCTAGCTCATGTGGCTGGGGTTAAGGTGAAAAAACTGCTTGGATCCTGAAGACCTTTTAAGAGAATTGCATTCTTTTTCATATATTTCCATAGAAATATGTTGTATCAACAACATATCCTATATTAGATATATCCAGTATATCTAATTCATGTTTATTTTCAGTGTACATTTCGAGACATTGAAAACTTGCACAAGCAAAACCACAATTTCAAACTCAAAATCAGTGTAACAATCTGATCTGCAGGTAGCTAGCTGTAATCAGGATATATGTCTTCTGAGCTCTATACAAAGAGAAGCAAGGGCAGAAGGATATCAACTTTCTTGAGACTTTTTCTTCTAATCACAACTTTGTGACACACATCCTGCAATAAAATACCCAAAAAGTTTCCTCAAAGGGCAAAATGGAACTTCTATTAAGAAGGAATTTTGAACAACCAAGGATAAACAAATAAATCAGACTGGATAAAAATGTTGGAGAACTTTCTGCACAGCTAGAGGAAAGCACAGATTATTGGAAAGTAAAAGCGAATGAACTTAGATGTGAAATATACCACACTCATTTAACTTAAACAGAAAAAAAGGAAATGGTTTGGCAAAGGCTGTAAAACCAAGAAGAAAGTTTTGCTCTGCTTCGTTCTTTTCTTATTTTACTGGTTTTTCGTTTCTAGTTAATCCATTTGGTATTAAGTTCTTAAATTATTGCCTTGTACCTTTTTAATATCAAGGAATAAAAGTATGTTAGAGAGTTTTTTCACATCCCATATCATACGCCTGAAGTATTTGTTCAAGAAATATCTAAAAAAGCTTTGAAATAACTAAAATGAATCCCATATGTTTTGTTTAAATATACTAAAAGAGGGCTTTTTTTCCCCAATCTAAGGGAACATCTGTACTTTATAATAGTGATACCAGGCTGTTTTTCATACAAAATTGTTAGTCCAGCATTATATTGTATATTCTTTAACTGTAGTAGTGCATTTCAAATTATTTTGTTGAAATTAGCCTTAAATTGATGGCTTTCTTTTTGTTCTTTTTATGTTTGTGTTTAATTTTTTCCAATAATTCTTGAAGATCAGTGTGCATTAATAGCTGCAGGGCATAAAGAGACTAGAGGAAATTAGCTGTCACCCACAGCCAGTGATTCTGTGTTCTTATAAACATAAAGGGCTAAATTGTCTTTTATGTTGACCATGCATGCAGATCTTGTCATTTTCATTAAAAATTAGACATCATGCATATATAGTACTATTGTTGATAGAGATGTTTGAATTAATATGCTTTTAAAACAAAGACTAAACTCCTTTTGGTTTTGTTCTATTCAACTTTGGATTTTATTATTAAAATATGCAGTTGTATATGAACTTAAATTGAATATTTGGCTTTATTTTTTTCACATATTTACCATATTTCTGCAAATATTTTAGTGCTCTGTGTTCACAGTATGAATTAGACAATTTATAAACTGTTAGAGGCTGGTTTTAATAAACTTTCTATTAAATTTATTTACTTTGGATTTATTTCTTACAGTTTGAGTTTTGGTCTTTAATTGACAATCAAATGTCAATTAAGTGCTTACTAGTACAGACATATTAATAAGTTACTGTAATCAGCTGTAATTGCCTTAAGCATTCAAGTAAGTGCTATATGATTATTTTGCTTTGTATCAAATTTAGCATGATTATATCTTTGTCTACACATCACTAGTGGGGTGGCAAAATGTGATACAGAATTTCTTCCAGCTCTGCTGTCTTCTGTTGATATTGTCACTTTACTTTGTGTCATTCCTCCCCTAGTGTTTTTTTTGCCCAGCAGCTGATTACTTTGCTGGTAGTTGGTCCTTTAGAAACATCTTGTCCAAATTATCATCCTCGTTGTCTTGTGTCTGTCTAGAAAACATCTTTTACACCTCAAGGCATTAAAACATGCTTTCATTGATCAAACATTCTTATCACAGCACAAGAAACGTATTTAGCTGGATTAAGAAAAAAAGAGGAAATACCTCACACAGTCCTCAGTATCAACCTTTTTATTCCTCTGTCCATCTTTCACAGTGAGATTTGACTACAGATCTTACTTAAATCTCAGTGAAGTTTTAGTTTTTGTAATTATAGAACAATTTCCAGGTCTCATAAATGATTAAGGCACTCTGTTTCATACAGATGTCTGAAATATTCTTGATTATATCCTGCCTTGAGTTTTTGTCAGTCAACACTCAAGCAACACAGATATGCATTTATAGAAATATTTTGGGACGACAGAGTGATTTGGAGATTATATGGCAATGCATATGCTCACACCATTACAGTTATTGTACATTTCTTTTCTAAATTACATTTGGCATCTGCTTGCTCTTAACACTATAACAGATAATAGAATAATTTTTAATTAAAAATTGTAACAATTGGTGCAAATTGTACCATAAAAATGTATATATATATATATATTTTACATAAGTGACCAGCACATCTACAAAGCACAGGTGATCTGTTCTCCACTAGCCCTTTTAGCTTCTAGATTCTCAGTAGGGTTTAATCAATGTCCATCATCCTTACAAGTAGTACTTGAAGCAGCTGTTGACTTTTATTCAGTAGCATGGAGGTCACCAGACAACCTAAGGAAGTCTCCACCTGACATCCATACTGTTTTCTAGAGGCAGAAGTTGGCTTACAGACTGTCTTCATTAAAGCCAAGTTATAGGACCTTATTTGGTTCTAGCAGTTGCCTTTGCAAGAGCTGTTGTAAGGCAATTACAGATATTTACATACATTTGCATCAGAACGGGATATCTTAACCTCAAATACTTAACATAACAATAAACAAAACCCACTATTTTTCATTCTATAAATTAATTTTCAAATAAATAGGAGCTCCTCATGCAGTAAAGGACTGACTTATTTCTTAGTGCATACCCAGCAGAAAGGCAGCCTGACTATTGCATTTCTAGCCTTCTGAGGGTAGCATCCTGTCTGACTATTCATTACTGGCTGGCTCTGCCTTCTTTTCACACACTTAACATTGTCTTCTAAATCTACAGAAAGGTATGGTTCAGTTTTTTTAGTGTTGTTTATGTCAGGAGTTGGAAGAAATTTGGGTAGTAATATTTTTTTACTGTATAAAAAGCTACCTAACCCTTGACCTAAATCCCATACTTCTTCCTGGGGAATGGTGAGTGGGTAGGTAAAAATATTCCTTCAGGTCTGCAAGTAACAAATACTAGTAGCATAACAGAATTCTAACAATTACAAAGTCATTAAAGTACTGACAATATTTTTGTGTAATTCATTCTGAGTTCCTAGTGTGTTTTCATGATGAACCCATGAGACATACAAGTTCTGTCATAATAAAATCACCCATTTGCATCAAAGAATCAATATACAATATGAGGCATTGATGCAAATAGAGCATCATTTCAGTATTTACATCTGTTTTGTAATGAATTTTCAAGTTTAGGATCATTTTGATATATTAGTAACTTTTAATTGTAAAAATAGAAAGGACAACATCATTTTAATTAAATTAGTACCTAACGAATGTGCTGAAATCAATTTATGTTTGGCAGTTCAGAGAAGAGTGTTAGAAAAAATTTTTATAAGGTAACCAACCTTCAAAAAAACAGACACCAACTTTTAATTAGCAGATTATTGTGAAGAAATAAATCTTAAATCATAGCATGTTTTGGATTGGAAGGCATTTTATAGATCATCTAGCTCCAAAACTCCTGCCACACAGGCAAGGATGTCACCCATTAGCTAACATTGCTCAGGGCCCCATCCAGCCTAGACTTTGGCACTTCCAAGAATTGGAACATTTCAAAATGTCAAAAAAAATTATTTTCTGAGGAATCTTTTAGAAAGTATGAAAACAGTTATGAAAACAAATATAGTATGAATAAAACTATATGTATGATTAGAAAATTACAGTTTTTATAAGACATGTTCTGTTGCAGTATTAGAAGGTATTTTCACAGGGAACTGAAGATATTGTAAATCTGTGGTTAGTCTAAGGTATTCAAAATAGTGAAAAACAACCAGCCCTGTACTGTGTGAAACTGTTATAATTAAGCTCTGGCATACCTCAAACCTAGATGGGAGTAGTGTCAACAAAAGTACTAAAAGGCAAATTGTCTAAATATGGAATCCATTCAATATCCACCGGTGGTAAACAAATATTAAGAATTTTTTTTTTTTTTTCCAGAAAAATAAATGCACCAAATTGATACTTTTCTTTGTCTCCGGGAAAGTTGGAATTAGCAAACAGGTAAAAACCAAAGGTCTGCTTATAAGACATCCTCTCTACCACTGAATCTTTATTCATATGGGAACAGGGAGGAGGTAGAAAATGTCCCAAAAGGAGCTTTGGCACTTTTGCCAAATCTTGTCATCATTAGCTGCAATTAGTAGGAGATGATTACAAACTTTGATGACAGTTCACCTTGCAAGGTCAAGCAAAAGCAGTATGTCCTAAATCCTCCAATTAATAAAGAGACAGGAGACAGAACTATCTATTAAAAGACTAAACATGCAATGCACTTCTGCATGTAGACTACCTAGCCCAGAAAAACCATGGCCTAGGGATCAAAAAAAAGGGCCCAGAAAAGGAAGAACTGATTGCAGCAAACAAAAAGGGAACCTGGAACATGCAAGTGGAATCTCTTATAGGAGAAAAATTCGTGGAGTTGAGTAAGATCCTGGATTTCAGAGAGATGCAGGGAGGTGGATATCATGGGACACCAAGAGGTCTTTACTGGTGACATCTAAGATTGGAATGGTGAGAAGCTTCAGAGCACAAACTGATGCCATAAGCACCTATCTCTTCGTGGGGATGGGAAGTCAAGACCTTGGGAATAAAATTGAGACAGAAGGCGTTATCAAGCATGTAGAACTAACAAATTGAATAACAGCTCTAATCAATTTAGTTCTTAAATAAACCCCAGTAACTCTAGCAAGAAAGGAAATGTTCACCTACAGTAATAGTAACTGAATGCTGTCATGAGTTTGTTGTTGGCCCCGTTTCTCTCTCACGAAGATGCTATGGAAAAGAAGAAATGGCTTCAAGTTGCTATGCAATATTAGTCAAGTTAATTAAACCAAGTTTTCAAGTTATCCAAAGTTACGTATTCTTCATTTTGAGGAGGAAAAGCCTTAGTCTACAGTAAGTACAGTAATCTACAGTACTGATTAACTGGTGGGTCTGTGTACCATATTTACAAAGTGCAATGTAATGGTGTAGAGCCTCAAAAATCTGGTTCGGAGGTCTCAAACTGGCCTTCTAGAATTACTGTGTATTTCTGGCTTTAATTTCTTTTGTCCAAATTTTCAAATAATTTGGTATACCTATTTTTGACCAAAGTAGACAAAGACACCCTATACTGAAATTCCTTAATAGTAAAACAACTCATGACTTCTGATCACAGGAAACACATTGGCTAATATTTTGAATTATGTATATAGAGCATTAATGAGTGGCCACAGAAAAATCTCTATGGAAGTCAGCCTTTGTGCTCACAGAACAGAACATGGGCAGTGCACATTCAGTAAGGTCTACTGTCAACCAATAGTAGTGAGAATACAAAGGTTGACGAGGCTCGTTGCCAAGGATAGTCTTGGACACAGATAAAATGAGGCAAAGGGTGGTTTTAATATGTGATCCTATCATTCTGGTCTGCATGTTAATTGCATGTATGTACAAGTTACAAAACTTTTTTAAATTTTGAGTATTCTTCAACTTGAGCAACATTCTTTTAACATAAGCCATAACTTTCACATAAATTTTGTTTGAAAAGATTTTCAGTTTCAAAGTTGCATGGTAGACACTTCACTGCATATTTCTGAAAGCAGCATTCATGATTTTGTTAACACTCAGAAGTTACCACTTTACATTAAAGGAGCTTAAAATGACAGCCTTATATGCAGTTTAGAAGTTTATCTCTTTCCTGAGAATATTGGATGGCTCAGTTGTTCTTGCTTTTCTTCTGATAGATCTTCAAGTCTTTTCCATAGTGGATAAATTCTTACTGCATCTGTGCCATCTATGAAAGGTTATAATTTATTGAGTATTTATGACTTCACTCTACCTTACCACACATTGTTTTGCCAGCTCCATTGTTTTTGTAATAGTTTCCTCATCTATCTAAATCAAAATTTTCTAGATTAACTAATTAATTTAAAAGATATTACCAGCTGAATTTTGACAGAAATGTGTGAGCATCTATGTAGATGGTTTTGTCTTACATTAATCCAGAGTAGCACCTTTTCCAATGATTCAGCAGTAGCAGAAGGACTGTGCTGTTCCTGGAGACTTGGACTACAAATTAAACTAGATTTAGACCTCCTTAAACTGTGGGTGGCTATGTAGGACATTAAAATAATTTACATTTAGCAAGAAAGCTGGAATCTGAAGAGCAGCTGAGTGGCCATTGCATTTGCCTCTCTCTCCTACATCTGTTCAGTGTCTTTCAAGGATGTAAGCAGTGCTTTATATGGTTGTGTCTGCAGACCTAACATGGACAGATCCCATCTTCAGGCACGGCAGTAGGGGACAAGGCACCCATTACAGGCAATCTGCACCATATGGTCCTTGGAGGCTCATGAGCAGAAGGTATCTTTATGACCAGAAGTATAGCAATTCTTGAGGTTCGAAAACTTGAGCAGCTGTCTAAATTATCTTTTGTTTATTCTGAATTCCATAGGTCACCTACTGAGTACACAAGTCTTGTCCTTAGTATCAGATCCCACTGAACTATACTGAGCTATGCTTTTGAGAAGAAACCATGATAGAAACTCAAAATCATGAGATTATATGAGGAATGTTATATCAAAAGTCTGCCTTTTGGCAGGTCTAGTGACCTTGTTCTTTAAAAAAAATTTTTATCAATACTCATACAGTATTCCTGTATACTGTAGTCCTTGGAATTTTAAACTAAATCTTAAAAAATAGAACCAAAATAAACCTTAAATTTTGTTGACATGTGCACACAGACAAGGGCTAGGGAAAAGTTATCATCCCAACTCATATGACTTCCTTAGCTAATCCTTCTGAGGTGGTTCTGTCTGAGGTCCTTCCTTGCCTTCTATTTACTTTATCCAAGCACAGGAAGAGATCTGGATATGTGAAAGTGCAGGAAAACGTTAATTAGGTTGAATCAGAATAATAAGTTCTAATCCATTCAATTCAGGTCAAGTTTGACCCTTTTTTTAGATGAAGTGAAAGACTGTTAGAAGTTCTCAGGTGAGGGAAGGCTTCTGTCACTTGTTATAGTATTATAACACTAAAATATCCTCTCCAAGATGTAAGACTGGAAGCTTCTGCAAACTAAAAGCCTATCTGGGAGGAATAGCTCCTGAAAGCAAAAAGGAAATTCAGTGTTCTTTCTCATGTAATCCTTAGCCTTCCCTGCCAAGACTTCCACTACTGTGCCCACAATCACGCCTTGCGATACTGCTACTTATAACACAAGTCACTCAACAGCCGTCAGAAGATAATTATTCTCATGTACACATGACAGATCTGAACTGGCAGCCATGACATGAAATTCACTATCTTGTGTCACCAATCCCCCAAGCAGGCCATTTCTGGCTACAGACTAATGATACTACTAAAGAAGGGGGGAGGGAGGGGAAGGTTTTTTTTTATTATTATTTTCATGGTTTTCTTTCCTGAAAAACAAATTTCGACACTTGGCTTATAAATCTGTGAAATCTGAGTTTATCATATGCAAATAACACTACTACTTCATGTGCAGGTGGGTTACTGCTTATTTTTTTAGTCTGTTTCAATTACTGAGAAAGTGTTTATGACCATTTGTTTCTAAAGCACAGTGTCACATAGCAGTCATTCTCCTCATCAGATTAATTTGCTATTGCTCTGTATCTTGGGTCAGATCCATGGGACTAGGACACAGCTGGCCCAAAAACACTGATATTGAAAATATTTAAATGTTTCAGATATTTTTTAACTAATTTCTTTGAAGGCCAGTCCATATACTGCCTCTATTAATCTGCCCAAAGACAAAATGATTTCATACTGCAACACATTAGATTACAGAGCGTATATGATATTCCAGACTGTATACCCAGTTCTTGCAGAATTATTCTTTGAAATTTATAAAAGGAAATCCAATTCTCTAAAATTTATTTATTTCACATATGGAATCCAGCATAAATTCCCCTCTGTTTGCCATTTATTTGGCTGGGAGATGAGTCTATTTCCTCTACTGCTTTTTATTTCTTTATTTTTAATAACACAGTTTGCATTTTTGAAACAAAAATTTCAGCTTTGTATACCTCTTTTTCTATCACTTTATGATCATTATAACTAATGAAAGTTGAATGCTACTGGTTTTTTGTTTTTTGGTTTTTTTTAACTTGTGTGGTCTACTGGAAAATAAGAGTTTCTGTTATGCCAAAAATGTCATTTCACTGTTTTGGTTGGTAGAGAATTATAATTTTTTTCCAGGATAATAAGAAAATTCAGCCCAAAAACATGTTAATAATTGTAGTAATAACAAAAAAAGAAAACTGCTTTACTTCAGCATTAAAATTCATCTTCAGCTGCTTTGTTCTGTAATAACTAGGTCATCAGTTTAGGTGCTCCTGCTTAAAATACGTTTAGCATCCATATGTATTCCCTCACCTAGAGGCTTGATATTTTTAATGAGATTATATCAAGGAATGTGAAGACTGGAGAGCGGTAACATCATTTTCGTGTGTAATTCCCAGAACTCTGATCCATTTCAGGGAGGCAATTAAGACTGCTGACTACAATAAATGATACTAAGAGATTATGGGGTTTTTTTCTGCATGAATGCATAGTTTAAAAAATAATTTAGGTTTATTTAACATAAAAAACACCTCCAGAGGGGGGATTTTTTTTTTTTTAATTTCAATGATTGTAGGGAATATCTCTTCCGTCATTTAACTGTAAGGATCCATGGTGTATTCTCGCAATAAAGGATAACTTTGAGATGCTTTGATAAAATATGTGTATTTTAGTTTTATATAATTTCCTTTGTGCTGCTCATTTCAAAATATCCACTTAGTAATGGAGGAATTGAGTGCCTGTGGTTTATATTTAGTGTGGGGGGGGCGTTTATTTGTGAAGAGGTTTTTGTTTTTTTTTTTTCCTCTGTGAAGGCCAATAATCTGAAGTAGCATTTAGATCAAAAGCTTCATGGGGATTAACCCTTGTCTTGTTACTGCTGACCACAAAAACTACACACAGAAGAATACAGAAGAATTGCTAAAAACAAATATACTGGAATCAAAAGTTTGTTGTCTTGAAGAGTTAATTCTGCCAGAGAGGTGACCTTTATCCCTACGTACTCACTCATTTTTTTTTTTTTATCAAACCTCTCCAAAGGGACTCATCATATGCAGGGCTCTATGAAGAGAAAAAGAAGAGCATTGTCCTTATCACCTCCTTCCAGAAAGTGGCAGAGTAATAGGACTTTGTAAGGCGAAATGAAGCCCAGTCTGATGGCTGCTGATTAAAAATTGACTCTGCCACATCAAAGAAGAGTTGAAGGTGAAAATGATGATCACTTCCCTCTCCCAGGGACCCTGCACCATTTCTTTTATTCAACCTTGAAAGGTTCTTTCTGAATAAGATAATATCCCTCGAGTCCATTCTGGCTAGGCGGCATGGGAAAATGTAGATCAGTATGCCTATTCTCTATGAAAAAATGGGATTTTGTTAATGACATAGCACTCTAAAGTGATGGCTTGTATATGGTAAATGCTGAGAAATTAATTATAAAATGCCTCTTAGACTATAGATCAAATTAATTGCTAGTATACCTCTACTAAAAAGACCACTGTAAATTCAAACTGTATTTCCTGCCTTGTTGCTGGAGATTTCTGTATTTGAAATGCTCTCTGTCCTGAACTGTCTTTTTTGTTTTCACTTATTTTATAAGAATTTTTTAGTAGAGGTGCCATCAGTGAAATAATATCATTGAGGTATAAAATTTTATGATGGGACTAATGCATGCGAATATCTGTTTTCTGATATATACATATATACATATAGACATTGAGAAAGAGACTGTTGCTCAGGTATATGAACTATGCAGAGAGTATGTAGGCAGGGAGAATAAAAAAATGCAAGTATATGCACACATGAACGCTCAAAAAGATACATAGCTGTGATATAGTGCATTATAATTTATTTCCACTAATTAATGTGTCTCACAGGCAGATGTAGAAAATTTACAGAGAAGATTATGTGAAAAACATTCCTCTCTATTTTAGGTTTTGGTTTTATACCTTATGCCATCAATTCTAGAGAAATGCAAACCTTTTAATTTAGCGCACCAACTGATCATGCATATATCTAAGTAGACCCACAGGCTGCTCAATAGACAGCACAGCATCCCAAAATACATATCTTGAATGACAAATGCAAGAAAGGGATTCCATGAAAAAGAACTTGTACAAAAAACAATTTTACACATATGCCCAACCCACCCCCGCCCCTGCACTTCCCAATGGTCTGCTGCTCTTGAGGATCCACAGAAACGGAGTAGAAATAATGCTTCAGCCCGAAAAGGGTGTATTAAAACCTGAAAAAAAAGTAGAAAAACATAATCCACACATAAGAGAAGGTTCATCCCATGACTAGCAATGCCCACTATTTTCATCTATACCTAATTATCTACACTCAAATGTATCTATCTGTCAAATACATTAAAAATAAAAAAGATTTTCTGCAATAAGATAATGCATACATTGACTGCTATAACTTGTAAAAGCTTTACTGTATGTATGTTTGACATGTATGAATTACACAGCAAAACATAAGTTATTCATGCTGATGAATGACACAAATCTCCTGTTGAGATTGGCGCAATTAGAACAAACAAGTGATTATGTCAGAACAATGGAAATAACATGGTAATGACATCAAAACACTGAGAATAGCAATAACACCCTCCCCTCATCACTGTCATCTGTGTCTTCTGCTGTTTCTTAGAAGAAAAGATTTTACTAATACATTGCTTGCTCAGTATTTCTCCTTTTATTTCCTTCTGTAACCATCCAGTTACCTATTGAATACAAGGTGAAATGTATAGAAAAAATCAAAATGTTTTTTACTTGCTTTTTTCCAGTAGGCTTTATTACAGAGTATATCCAAGTTGAACATTGCAGAAAATCAAGTACAGTGGAGTAAATTACGATCAAGAGATTGTTTATTACAAATTAAATTTGCTGTACAAAGATAATGATTTTTACCTTAGTGTGTTCCCAATGTTTTAATAAACTTGGCTGTAATGAATACGAGTTCATATTCTAAAAAATTCCTTTTTCCCCTTACTAATTTAATCAACATTTAAAAATGTTCAGAAGTCCCAATCACATAGAGCTACATTATTAGCACGGTACTCACTTTAAACAGCTTCTTTAAAATAATGGAAGAAAACAATTTACACAAATTCTACCTTTAATAAGAATAGAAAAGCAAGTATAGCTTGTTTGTCTCATTAGGGCCAACGTTTGATCTTCAAGTTTTATAAATAGAATGTATATCATGCAGTTCAACAGTCTCTGTTATGTATATGTGTGCCCTGCTAATGCTAATGTGGAAGTTGCATGCATACATTAGGGGAGAAGGGAGAACCCTATCTATGTGTTATTTATAAAAAGCAACAGATATTTAATAAAGCATATGTTAGATCAAAAAAGAAGTAAAAAATTTTGTCAGGTTAATATGTTTCTATTACATGGCTATGTGTAGTAGTTCCAAACCCTGGTTTTGCTTAATGAGTGTGTCTATGTATATGAACAATCTGATGAGGCCTGGGTTTTATAAGATCTGTGGATTTACAAGGGTGCACACAGCCTTCTTTGTCACTGGCAATGTAAGAGATAATGTTGATAGATGCACTGAAAAGTCTTTTAAGATATCAACTGGCAGGACTACTTTTTAAATTCAAGCTTGTTTAAATATAGGCAATGAAGCAATCTTCTCAAGGTAGCAGATGGGAACATTTCAGAAGTCCAATTGTTATAGATGTATAAGTAGCCAGATAGAACTGTTTATTTAAATAAGTTGAATATTAAGAATAAAATAATTAAAGGAGGAATTATGGCAAAGTAAAAAATGGTAAATCACCTCTGGTATACCTTTGCCAATTCTTATGTTTTAGGTCTATGTACATTTTGCTCATACTGGACTACTACTGCTTTTAAATAAAATGTTCAGTCCACAGTATGCAACCCTTTGAAGAGATAAAGTCATTCAGCACTTTCCAGAATCAGATCTATTTTCAGGAAGAAAGTTGTTCAATATCCGTGTACAGGAAAGTTTATATTCCTGTATAATTAATCCCTTGAGCTCTGAGGTACTGAGTTGATTTTATTTCTGAGAAGGAGGTAGCCCCCATACTCTCTTGCTTTGGGCGTTTTCTTTCCTGGAAAATATATATTGCAAATGTTTCTTGTGAAAATGTATACAAACCACATAAAATTTCAGGCTACCTGAGGTTTTATATTGAAAATTTTCCTGGTTTTGATTGGGATTGAGTTAATTTCCTTCTTAGTATCTGGTGTGATGTTGTGTTTTGGATTCAAAATGCAATAAAAATACAGTTACAAGGTTTTGACACAACTTCAAATTTAGTGGGACGATTCTATTTTTAGTGCCATAGGATTAGCTATTTGGAAGGCAGAATGAGCTTCTCTTTTACAGGACATGAACCTATAAATATGGCAACCTTCCTGTATCTAAGCAGTGACTGACACACTGGAAAACGCTGCATTTGCCCCTGAGGCTGTTAAAGCAACAACCCAGTAAACCTTTGATAATTTCCTTTCTAAATAAACCATTTTCTTTTCAAGGAAATGGAAGCCTAAGTTTTCCAACTGGTTAAATTTTAATTACCATATCTGTTTTAGGAATCCATCATCCTTTGTCTCGTTGCATCAACATTCCATCACAGCATATTGAGCTACCCACCATATGCCTTCCTCCTCGTGCTCTCTTCCTTCACTCCAAGTTAAGCAGAAGTCAGAAATGAGAAGTGAGACAAGCTGAGTGAATGTCTAAGATGTTAAACAGAAATTGTTTAATGAGCCAGCAAAACCTGTGTCTACAGGATGATTGGACCCTTGGGAAACTTGCAAACATATGAAGGGTTAATATTTAAATAGACCACAGAAGTTCAATGTTATATTGTTATGTTATATAACAAGGCAGATTTGCAGGCTCTGCTTCTTTGCAGTTTCAGCACATTTGTCTGCCAAGTAGCTTGTCATCCTTATTTCATCATCAATTATTAATTTGCATTTTATTTTACTTTTTCCAAATTTTAAAATTAAATTTGGTTATTTGCTGAAATAATTCTAGATTAAAAGTTATTTAATTCACAGACTATCTTGGTCTCAAATAATAAAAAAAAAAATACTACTAAATAATGTTTTCTTTAAACACTGTTTGTGCCAGGGAATGGTGAGGTCATCATGAGTCTCACAGCTTTTTATAAATGCCTGTACTGTCTGACAGCACTATGACATCTGCAATACAGATGAAGTGGTTGAGTTGGGTACCTACAACAATACCTTGGTGTGTACCTGTAAGAGCTTTCTTGGTTTGTTGGCTTGTCTACCTGATCATGAGACTGGCACAGACTGTGGAATGTTTATGTTCCTGAGCAATTGACAATTTATGGCATGTTTTTGGCATATTTTTGTTGAGGATGGGGATGAGAGAAGATTGGACTAAGAGCTTTATGAAAAAGAGGAAACTGCTACAGATGTTCATATACATTGCATATGCTTGAACAGATGGAAAAAAATTATAAAAAATCAGATGTTTAGGTATTTTGATTGAAAATAGAGAGCAGGGAGGATGTTTTTTTTTCCACCTATACTTTTACATTTATGTTTTCATTTTGTTACAAAATACTACTAAATTAGATATAACTAAATTATTAGATGGGTTAGAAAGCTATAACCAACATTATGTGAAATATAGCAGGAAATAGAACATCAATAGAATCAGTCGTTGGCTGATGAAATCAATCTATATGTGACATTAAAATATACACAGCTCTCAACTAAATCTGTACAAGTAGGGTTTTGTTTTGGTTTTCCACAAGATGAACAATTAGGTTGGTTTCTTTTCTGCTATCAAGTGATCTTCTATGTACATACCGATCATTACTAAATATCAGGTTTAATATAGTTTGTATCTCAAATGTGGACTAGGCAAAAGCTCAGGTTTGGTACTCATCTCTCTAAGACAGCGTTGTGTATGCAGGCTGGAAAATCGCAAAGGTCTGTCTTAGAACACACAGCTACAACACAGCTGTCTCACAGCAAGGCTAGAACACTTCTGTCTGTCTGTTGTTGCCATCTTCTGAAACCATAATAACAACCATCCAGTGGTGAGGACAGTGCTGTGTTACAGATGTCTCAGCCGTCTTCATTAGAGGTGGGAATTTTGTCTCAGGAAAGCCTTGGAATAACCACATTGCAGAACAAAAAAACCGCCTCCCCCCACCTCCTCTTCTTGTCTCTCACAGATCACTGTGTACAATGCAAATTGTTTCTATCTGCCACAGACTACTGTGAAAAACACAACTGTATTTGCAGATTTACTTTGGGAAAAAATGTCAGCCTTTAAGAGATTATTGTTATTGTTGGTTGTCGGTTTTGGGTTGTTGTGGGTTTTTCTTTCCTGAGTGTGGGTTCATGTTCCTTGAAGTTGCAACTCTTTTTCAAGGCCAATTTTGAATTAATCTCCCTATTTCAAAAGCAGTCCACTTAGTTTCAGAGTAAGAATATTCACTCCAGACAGATAATCCATACTGTAACAAAATGTTTTGAAAGTATAAAAAAGGTGGTGAAAATAAACTTTCTATAGCCATCGTTTTTACCATAAAATGTGTTCTTTAATAAATAATTTTCTGTCATGTGGTTTCACCCTTACATAACAAATTTGTGAGCAAGGACCTCATGCCAGGAAGACATAGCCATAAAAGCTGTGTCTAAACTTGTCGGTATTGTGTTTTCCAGTTTGGTTCCACTGTTCACCCAGGCAGCCTGCACAGCACTGAATACTGTGAATGCATTTAATTACAATCTGACATGTGTATTCCTGAGAAACAAAAGGCTGTGAACTGAGGGTGATGATTAACTGTTCTACCAGATAATTGCTTAAACTACTACTTATATTATGCTGCATTATCTCTTTTGAACAAAGTGATTATTGGCCCTTTGTGTAGCGATTATACAATGTAAGTGCAATCTTGCTGTTTTAAATGTTGGAGTCTATGTTTTATGTACTTATATTTGTAATGAGGGGTGCAACTTCAGATTTTCTAAGGATTATTCTCACAACTGAAAAAAAAGAATAAAAGCATGCCTCAATTTCTCAGATTGGTCCAAGATTAAAACTTCTTTAAGGGACTTAATGTCACCAGAAAGGGTGACACCCTCTGTTTCTGGGGAGATCCATTGGTAGGCAAATACTGTAAAGTCCAGGAAAATTTCACTAAAAGGGGTAGAGTTTCTATTTCTACAACAATGAGGGAGGAGAAGGTACAAAAAGCAAATGGTTTTAAGAATACTGAGGATGGTGGGGAAGGGGGAAGGATGTAAAGAAAATGGCAAAAAAGTGCAACAGCTTTGGGTCTTCAAAGTAATTGAAATATAATTGCAATTGAAGAGGGGATTAAGCCCCCCCTCCACAATCAGTTTACAGATGACAGCAAGTTAAGTAGGAGTGATGATCTTCTGGAGGTAGGAAGGCTCTGCAGAGGGTTCTGGGCAGGCTGGATAGATGGGCTGAGGCCAGTTGTATGAGGTTCAACAAGACAAAGGGCAGATCCTGCATTTGGGTCACAATGACCCCAGGCAGCGCTACAGGCTTGGAGCACAGAGGTTGGAAAGCTGTCCAGAGGAAAAGGACCTGGGGGTGCTGGTCAACATTGGCTGAACATGAGCCAGCAGAGGGTCCAGGCAGCCAAAAAGGCCAATGGCATCCTGGCTCATTGCAGAAATAGACCAGAGGCCAGTAGGACCAGAGTAGTGATTGTCTCCTTGTACCCCACACTGGGGAGGCCACACTGCAAATCTTGTGTTCAGTTCTGTGCCTTTCAGTACAAGAGAGATATGGAGGCACTGAAGAGTGTCCAGAGAAGGGCAGCAAAGCTGGGGAAGGATCTGGAGCACAAGTCTTATGAGGAGCAGCTGAGGAAACTTGGGTTGTTTATCCTGGAGAAAGAGAAGCTCAGGGGGACATTATTGCTCTCTACAACTACTGGAAAAGAGGCTGTAGCCAGGTGGAGATCAGCCTCTTCTCCCAAGTAATGAAAAAGGACAAGAAGAAAAGGCTTCAAGTTGCACTAGGGGAGGTTTAGATTGAGTATTGGGAAGAGTGTCTTCCCCAAAAGCATGGTAAAGTACTGGAACAAGTTGCCCAGAGAAGTGGTGCAATCACCATCCCTGGAGGTATTTAAAAGATGTGTAGATGTGGCACTTGGGACATGGCTTAGTGGAAAATTTGGCAGTTCTGGATTAATGGTTGAGCTCAACAACATTAAAGGTCTTATCCAACATGAACAATTCTATGATTCTATGAAAAGACTGAAATATACTGTCTTTTCCCCCATACACAATTTTTTTTTGACAAAAAAAGCATTTTTAAAGAAGGACATGCACCTTTACATACTATGGAAGTGAAGAGGCCTTTTCATTTTAGACATCACCATTGTATAAAAGAAATTTCAAATTACCTTCAATGAGTAAAGATACCAAAAACCACATAGAAAACAGAAATGAGCAACAGTGACCAAATAATTTTTACAGAGTTCAGGGCCTTCTAATTAAGCTGGAAGAAAGCATGGTAGTGTTTATGTAAGAAAAGGAGATCATTCTAGAGCTATGAGGACTGAAGTTTTAGGACTCCTCTTAATGTGCATAGTAGCCCTGGTCTCCAACTTATTTTCTTTTGGAAACAGACAGATTAGTACTTTTCTGAGAACACATATTCCTATCATGTCCACCTAGTTTCTATGTGCTCTGAGATCACTAAGATTTTCTGAAAGCTATGACAAGTGAAAAATTACACTCCTCCTAAAAACTATCTGCAAAAGATATAATTTTTTAGGACATTTAGAAGCCTTTTTCTTGCCTCAAGAAAACCCCAGGACCCTCTTGATCACGAAAGGCTAATTGTTTTACTTATCAGAGAAAATAGGTAGGGTAGGAATCATCACAGAGACTCAGTTAAATGACGAGCATATCCCTGTCCACAGCAAGCAAGAATGGCAGCAGCCACAGTGGCATTTTTTGCATCTATAGCAGCATACCAGGAAGCTAGAAACATTTCTCTGTATTTAACCAGAGTGCTTTGAAGAAGAACAACACTGAGTTCTGGGAAGCCAGGCAATACCTCATATTTGAGAAAAACGTCCTCAGTCATTTGCTATCCTCCATTGTTCCAGATGTTCCCAGATGACTGGCAACCAGTATGAATGCTTATGAAAATAAACTGTCATCATAAAAGAGGTCCCTTGGGAAAAATATGCAGTGATGAGACACAATATATAATCCCTATGAAATCAAGGCCAGTGTTAAAAGACATCTTCCCTAAACTCTTCCATCTTGTACCATTCTCCACTCTTACCTCCTTTAACCTCAAAACTCATTTGATGCATGTCAAGTTATCACCAGTGTACACAGTCCTAACCTTTCTTGTTTTCTTCCGTATTTTGTGACAGAAAGTATTTTGAGTTCCACACCATTTAAGCTATAACTGTTGTACAAATGCACACACTGAGCAATTCTCTTCTCTGTTCATCACATTGTGTCTGCCAAAGAAAAACTTAACTTCCCTTCTCCCCCACTGTACCTGATGTAGATACTCCCCAGGTCATCATAGTCCCTGCAGACCAAAAGGATCCTTACTGTGTCCTGATTAGCACAAAATGGGTACTACATGCTCTGAAAAAACAGACATTGTGTACTGTGCTCTAAGGACACATTATTATATATTGCAATAGAAAGTCAAAGGCTGAAGGCATTATTTCACAATCAAGATACCTTTTTGTTCCCAGGGGTGACATGATTACTCAGCTACACACTGGCAGAAAAATCAACCACTACTCATTAATTTTATTACACTTTTCTATTATATTTTTGCTAAAATGAGGTGCGTAAATCTTACTTGACTGTGTTATATCCTGCCTTGTAGTTTACCATTGCGATACCTATTAATATTTGTTAACACATTAAACAGCAGTAATGAGTACTTCTAGAAAGTACACAGTAAAAGGAAGGAAGATCAGCAAAAGGATTAGAAGTGAGAAGGTGAAAAAAAAAAACTCAGAAAAGAGAGTAATGACTGCAGCTATAATGAACTGTCCATGACCTTAAACTCTCCAGTTTTCAGATTCTTTTGAGCCTTCGAATTGTGTTACACTTGTGGTGCTCTTTGTTCTATAGAGAAAATCCAGATGTGTGCCATCAGTTGTGTGCAGTTATCACTATTGAATGTGTATAAAGCCAATCTGAATCAATTTTTACTCACGTTTAAATAACTTTTTCTAGAAATAGAGACATATATTCCTAATGGAATCAAAGCTTCTGGCTTCCCTGAAAGATTTTTTGTCTTATTCATGTCTCCTGGAATTTTTCATCCACTTCCAAACTCCCAAAGAGTTTTGAAATTATGATAATCTAGAAGAATTAACCTCACATTACTCTCCAGTTAATTCTTATCTTCTTTGAGCACATCTTTCCAAAAAGTAACTTCAAATTTGTTGAATTCAAAAATCTTTGTTGAACAAAGAAACATAGTTTCCTTGTTCATTGTTAGGCATTAATAGTTACTATTCTGGCATCAATCAAATTAAAAAAAAAAAAGGTATATATATTTGGCTTCATTTTGCCTCACCTAATGCACAAAATAGCATAATGCTTGAGTTGAATATAAATTCCACTTTCTAATGAAATGATTAATTAGAAAAAATACAGACTGTAAACATTATTTACTGCTTCCTTGCATTTGTGAGCATAACTCTTGGACAACATACAAGGAAAATCCAAGGAACAGACAGGCTTATGCATTGTTCTTAAGTCTCTGTTTTTCCTTAAATAATTAAGTCTTTGGCTGTGACGACACAAGGTAAATATTCCCAATAAGAATTTGGTGAAACCAAGGCAGCAATACCT
The DNA here is from genome assembly GCA_020086605.1 of Lanius collurio. Lineage (NCBI taxonomy): Eukaryota > Metazoa > Chordata > Aves > Passeriformes > Laniidae > Lanius > Lanius collurio. The sequence goes on from JACBWW010000003.1 coordinate 37,391,696, forward strand.
ACCATACTTTGCCAAGAGCCTTAAAACTACCATTATGTAAAGTGTTGTATCTTCTTGCAAGGCTAAGTTAGTTGTAAAAAAGATTCACAATAAAATGAAAAGGCCTTGAAAGAAGACCTGGAGATAGAGCGTGACAGATTCTGCTTTCCTAGAGGAGAGAGTTATTTCCAACAGTTTTGAAAATAGTTCTGGTGATGGTGACCAGATATTTGCTCAGAATACATGTTTAATAGAGGAGAAATTACAAAGAGGCAAAACTACTTATAAATGGTCTGAATAAGTAAAATTCCTAAATATTTAGATTCCTAAGAAAATAAAATTCCTAAATATTTAGATCCAAAGAAAGTGACATCTGAACATGATGTGATGCACTGACTGAAGGACCTCAGTCACCAGCAAGAGGCAACTGCTGTCAAAATATAAAAGCTTTCATTTCTTTATGATCTTTGTAAATTCCTTAAAGGAACTTACTTATTTTTTTAATGAGATGCATAAACATAGATGTATTTACCAAAAAACTTCTAAAAATTTTGCTTTTTCTGAACTTTGTTAAGATTTTTGAGATTATGGGTAGATGTTGGGATTTTTTTTTTTTTTTAATTCAAATATCTACCAATATAGAAAAAAAATATAATTTTCAAGGAAATAGTGGCTCTCTCTGTCACAGGTACATTCCTTTACATGAGTATGAAAAAGACATTTACTTGATGGGTCTGATACATGAAACATGTTAGATAAATAGTAGGGACTGAAGGCATTATGACAGGTAGCTGTTCTTCCTCCCATCCTACTGGAGGTTACTGCTTTATAGTGGAGGTAATAAAAGAGACATGGTTATGTTTATGCACCAAAATCTAAGAGGGTCAAATATTAGTTATAGAATCATAGAGGCACAGAATGCTTTGGGTTGCAAGGAACTTTAAAGATTCTCTAGTTTCAATCCCCCTGCCAGGGGCAGGGACACCTTTCACTAGACCAGGTTTTTCAGAGTCCATCCAGCCTGGCCTCCAGCATTTCCAGGGGTGGGGATTCTACAGCCTCTGTGCTCAAACTGTTCCAGTGCTTCATCCATCTCTGAGTAAAGACTCACTAACATCTAACCTAAACTTTCCCTCTTTCAGTTTAAACCCATTGTCCCTTGTCTTTTCAATATCTGCCTGTATAAAAAGTCCCACTCTCTCAATTTTCATATGTCCTCTGTAAGTACTGTAAGGCCACAATGGGGTCTCCCCAAAGCCTTCTCTTTTCTATGAACAAACCCAGATCTCTCAGCCTATCATCACAGAAAATATGCTCCAGCCCTCTGACCATCTTTGTAGCACTCCTCTGTGCCAACAGCTCCATGTCTTTGTTGTGCTGAGAGCCCCAGAGCTGGATGTCGTGCTCTAGGTGGATTATCACATGGGCAACATAGAGAGACAGAATCACCTCCCTCGACCTGATAGACACTTCTCTTTTGATGCAGACCAGGATGCATTTTTGGCCTCCTGAGCTGTCAGTTCATGGTGGCCCATGTCCAGTTTTTCATTCACAAGAGCCCCAAGTCTTTCTAGACAGGGCTGTTACCAATGACTTCTCCTCCCAGCCTGTACTTTTGTCTGAGATTGCCCTGACCCAGGTACAGCACCTTGCACTTGGACTTGTACAATTTCATAAGGTTCATGAGAGCCTCTTCTCAAGTTTGTCCAGATCCCTCTGCATGGCATCTTGTCCTTCTCTTGTGTTACCTGCACGGCTCAGCACAAACTGCTCAGTTTGTGTCATCCGCAAACTTGCTGAGGGTGTTCTTGATCCCACTGGGTGTGTCATTGATGAAGATATTGATGAACACAGGTCTCAAGAGTCCTGAGGGACACCACTCATCACAGGCCTCCACCTACACACAGAGCCTTTGACCACCACTCTTTGTCTACATCCATCCACCTAATTCCTTGTCCACTGACTAGTCCATTCATGAAACCCTTGACTCTAAAATTTGAAGACAAAGATGTTGTGTGAGACCACATTGAAGGCCTTACAGGAGTCTAGATAGATGACATTTGTTGGTCTTCCTTTGTCAGCTGTCAGTCTGTGGCTAAGAGATTAATGCCGAAGTCTGGATAGGTCCACATTAAAGTGTTTGTCTGTAGGTCTTTCTCTGGACTTGTTAGTTCCTTGTAGTCCTACAGTCAAACAAACCTTTCATTCATTGTGGAGATTGCGCATGTTTATGTGTATGCTCCCAATATTTCAGAAATTATGGGGATTGTGTTTCAAGCCATCAGAATGGTGGTTTGGACCAGGAAGAAACCAATCATATATGCTTTTTCCCTGAGAGTGAGACTTCCAGAGTGCTGAAATATTCAGAGCCTGCAGGAAAGTGTTGGAGAAACACAGAGGGTGAAGGAAACATAATCTGTTACAGTTCTGTACATACCGTTTATTGGGCATGGACTTTGGTGCGCATTATCCACATAAATCATACCCTGGTATTAATTAATTCTGACATTGCAATTTGACATGGGCCAAGGTTCTGCCAGGAATAACCTAGATAATTTAGAATTTGTATGCGCAGGCAAACACTGATGCAGCACTTACCATAAAATCACAGAATCATAGAATAAGCTGAGTTGGAAGGGATCCATCAGGATAATCAAGACCAACTCCTGGCCCTATGCAGGACACCTCAACAACCATGTCAGGTTCCTGAGAGCATTGTCCAAATGCCTATTGAGCTTTGTCTGGCTGAGTGCTGTGACTCCTTCCTCGGGGAGCCTATTCCAGTGCTCAACACCCCTCTGGATGAAAAACAATTTCCTGACATTTAACTTAAACCTCCCCCAAGTCAGATAGATGCCATTTCCTTAAATCCTGTCAATGATCATGAGGGTGAAGAGATCAGTACCTGTTCCTCCAGTTCCCCTGATGAGCTTGAGCTCTCTTACTCACACTCTCACATGTAACAAAATGCATGTAGACAGTATGCTCAACTATCAAAAACTGTTTCTCACCAGCATTTTAGGGTGACATTAAAAAACAGGCATGTAATTTGAATATCTGATAAGATGGAGAGCTCTTTGAATATGCTTTAAGATTTTGCTGCTAAGTGTGAGAGCAATTGAAGTCAGAATCCTTAGTGACTGCAATATAATTTTAATGCCAAGGACAGCAACTTTTAATGGTAAGTGAGATAGTAATCTACTCCCTCCACCTCACCCCATGGAGTGTGAGATGGCAAAGGAAAATTATTCACTGGCAAGAATTTGTCTTTCATCAAAAATTTGGAAATTAGCAAAAGTTGTTAATCTGATTCTTCTAGTATTCTATAGGAGAAAGGAAATTTATGAGAAAAGGAAGCAAAACCTATTTTTCTTTCTCTTAAAAAATAATCTAACATCTGGTATTTCTACCTGTTCATCAAAAAAACTCAACATTTGAAATCTTAAATATTTTTAATATTGCAGCTATGCAAAAAATTTAAAATTTTTTGTTGATGTCTTTTAAGATGCTTCAAAGATGGTTTGATGTATTGGAATAGATGTGTATGTATTTATTCCCAAAACTACTGGAAGCTAGGACAAAGTCTCAACAAAGGTCAGCACTTTAAAATTTAGCCAGTAGTTCTGTGAAAAAAAGTTACTGCTCTGGCTAGAGAAAATCAACTCACTATTTACTTATTAATAACCAAGATTGCAAAGATTGGTCAGTGGCTCTGAGGAGAACTGCGAAACAAAACCTATCCAGAGTTAAATTGTCCTATTTCCCCTCAGTTTAAAATCTCCCTATCAGGAATAATTTCTAGACCACGAAACCAACTGAACTATGCTGAAACATTGTCAGATAGGTCTCAGTGGCCCAGGCCAAATTGATGCCAGGGAATATACGGTCCATTCAACACTGTGGGTGATCACAGGCTGGGAAGTGGGCCTTTGCTGTTCCGTTTACTTGTATAAGCATGAAGGAAAAGTGGTGGGATAAAGTAACAGGGATTAGTCCTCCTGAAAATATCCAGTCTTGCAAGAGCTTCAAGAATGTTAATAGGAGTATGAAGAACACACAGTCTCAGTGAAACGCTTTAATTTTTAATAATGAAGGAAGGAAAATAGACTGGATCACAAGGACAAAGAATGCAAAATCTAAAACAAAGTAAAATGTGATAGAAGGTCAAATTAGAATGGAAAATGATGCAGATAGATAACATGTATGTGTTACAAAATTTCCATTGCAGTCTTCTGACAGACAGTATACATAAAAAATTCTTGTCCCCAGTGAAAAAGTGAAATTCAGGATATCCTTATTTGATGTTTTTTCAGTATATCTAGCTATAAAAACATCAAATGAAATTAATGTTTCATTTGATGTTTTTAACATTACAGCAATCATTGAGAGATGTTACATCAAGCTTTATTCATTTTATTACTTTATTAATTTATAAAGGGCACATCTCATGACAGATTCTGTGAGAAAAAGAGCCAAAGTGAGGTCAAGGCCTAAAGACACTGCAGAAAAAACCCCCAAAAATCTGTCTAAAAGCTGACTTCTAAACAAGACTTTTCAGAAAAAAATGGAAGAGTGAAACTGAATATGAAAAAAGCTTGAATTGCATCTTTAAAGTATCTAGAAGGTATTTTTGTCATTCTCTAAATAAAAAGAATTTCTTGAAATGTGCAGAAGTTTAAGTAGAAAAACATTGGGTCACAAAACCCCCAAACAACCAATACCAGTTGGCTCATTCCCACTCTTTTTGAGGAAGATATACAATTTTTCAAGGAAGGCATGGAAATGTGAGATTTCCAAAAATAAGTACCTTTATACTCATAGACATCCACATATACACACACACATGCTCATTTGTGCACAGAGGCACATATCAAGATAAACTGCTAAAGGACCAAATGGTACAGGGATGTCAAGCACTCAAGAATACTGGAACTCAAAGAGAAACTCTGTCCTCTTTTCATTCTGAAGCTTTGTACTTATTCATTGTAGCATAATTTTTAATTAAGGGTTCAGGAGAATATTTTGTTTTTCCATTCTGCTGCCTTCCCGCTCTGTTCCATGTCCATTACAGGTCCAGCAATGCTCTGTTACAGGGGTCCTGCCTTCCAGCTTTTTCTCTGGGTAATGAAGGACCCTGCCATGTGACCATGTGCATGGCCAAATGCAGGAGGGACAGGCAGGCAGACAAAGTATGCTGTAAGGACAGAAGCACGACTGCAATGCTGTGAAATGTGTGTAGGCTCAGGGTTATGCAAACACTGTCAGCAGCAGCAAGGCTTCTTAGTCAGGAGATGACAATTGCACAAATGATGTAACAGTGCCAGAACTGTGGGGAAAAGAGTTCTTTTGCAGAAAGCTTGAAATCTGCTTAGGTAAAAATGCCTGCCAGACTTCTGTATGGCTGATTTAAATTATGTATGCATGGTTATATATTTATTGGTACATACATTGCTACAAAATACAGTGCTGAATGTATTTTCATATATAACTAGATGCTTTCAGACATCAGATGAAGAAAAGTTCCTCACTTACACTTATTAAATGTCGAAGCGATCATAAAAGCATTAAAGGAAGGATTATACTAAAATGTCTTTACAAGCACATCTGAAAAAACACCAATACTGATGTAATCTAACACTTAAATTTATAGTTATGCACTTAAAAACGGCCGTGCACAAAGTGGTTCGTATGACATTTTTCTCAGAACAGTGTGATTGTTAAAAACATAACTTTAAGATAGTTCTACCTTTGACAGTTTTAATCATGGTCTTAAAAACATCAAATGAAGGATAATTCTTCATTTGCAGATATTAAAAATTCCTATAAACATAAAAAATATCATTTAAGGATGATTCTCTTTCGACCTTTTTTTTTTTTTTAAATCTCTGCTGTTTTCCCCCTTCTTTAGAACACAGTGAAAAAATTCTTTTAATGAAACTTCAAAGTTCTTAAATTCCCAAGTAAATTCCTATGTGTACCACGGTTTCAAAAAAGGCCACTTATTTTGTATGTCTCATTTAAGGTCCGTGATGAAAAAATGTTAGAGAAATGCCTGTCAAACTGAACTCCCATCCCTGAAAATTAAATATCCCTAGCATGTTTCAATGAGGACTTCAAAAATCCAAAGTTGTTGAGGTCATTTGATAATTGTGAAAATCATCATCTCAGGCATGAACCACAAGGATGAGGATACAGCTCCTTTTGAGTCCCTCCTGTTAGAACTGTTTCTTGGTTTATACAAATTTCTATAAAGAAAAGAGAACCTGGACAGGTAGTGAGGTCCCATCCATCCTGGCATGGTGCTGACCAGTTGCAAGATCCAGAATTCCATTTGAATTCCTTATCTGCTGACAGCTGTGCTCAGAGCAGGTCTTCACTTTTCTGCAGCCTTCTAGGTAGACATCCACTCAAAGGCAGGAAGAAATATCAGAAGGACAAGCTCAGCTGAAAACAGGCTGCCTGGAGAGAGCCAGAGCCATGATGTACCCTGGGACCCAGGGCCCAAGAAGCAGACATTTGGGGCAATGTGTGGCAAAGGGTAATTTAACAGTTTGTACATTAAAGAGACGTCCCCATCTGACTGTTTACATGACTCTGTGGCTGTCACCCCCCCAGTGCCCAGGACTTTCACTGCTGGGGCTGAAGGTCCTTCACAGCACGCAGCTCCAGTGAGCCAGATGGGTGCACTGCTTGACACCCTACACACCCCACCCTCACACAGTTAAACCAGGCTTCCTTAAGTGGTTCAACCTCAGATTTCCCATGGCAGAGTCTCAGATGTGTAAGTACCATAAAAGCAATTTATTCATGGTGCAGTAACAGAGAGACATCCTGAGCTGGTGCATTCAAAGGCCCCCTATAAAGGAACTCCTGGGATTTTATACCTTTACATTCTGTGCAAGTCTTGCTCTTTTTCCTGAGTCCTCCACTCCTACTGTGTCTCCCACTGTCCATCCCCCGTCTGGTGCCACAAGTCTTCCTGCCCTTTGTTAACCAAAGTGTTGTCAGTTCATTGCCTCTTATCTTGGTATTCTACCCAGACCTCAATCTGCAGCTTGCAAACTGAGTTACCTGCTCCAGATGTATTCCTCAACATGTGCTTACATTAAAAACTGTAAACAGAGTCAAATAGAGGCTCTTCCATTTGTCTTACAGAAAAATGCAGATGTTTGATACGGCCCTTACGTTTCTTATACTCCCGTATGTGCAGCCACTCTTAAGCATTAAAAGTGAAATTTCTTTAGTTAGGAAGTTAAGTTCATGGCTCTTTCCTTATACAACTTATTTGTTCATATTAGTATAGCAACACTAATTAATGTTTTGGAAAATTACAGTAGGATATCTGTAGTATTGCAGTACTTCTGACCTACATGAATACCAAAATAATTCAGTTTTATTCATGTCCCAACAATGAGTACTAAAGACAAAAACAGTAATTATATCACTTTTGACAAAGTGTTGCCAAACATTTAGGACATGCAGTTCATCAGAATTTGAATAAATTACATCACACACACTGCTCAGTTAAAAGTACAACACTAATTAATATAACTCTTATTCACAAAACTCTTATTTAAATCAAATTATGATAGTGTTGATGACATGCTTTAAGTATTCATTGAAAAAGGTAGGATTTATGCTGGTTGTGTTTACTGTATACACAGAGGTGTTCTAACAATAATTTTTGACAAATTGCACAGATTTCTGCTGACATACTTATGAGAACATCAAAGTTATCTCTATGAAGTTATATCACAACTTGTTAAAATGTATCTTAAAACAACTTGCTTTATTAAACAACTCTCAAAAGCCCAATCTGACTTAATACTCTTTTAGTTCTTTCTTTGTTGGTACATTGAGATTAAGAAGTGCACCTTGAAAGGAATATCTTAAATGAAGGAATGTGTCTATTGTGTGAAGTGGGTAAACTGAAATACTAAAGAATTTTAAAAAAAACACATAAGGGGGGAGGATTTGGGAAAGACGAGAGGAAACAGAGAACTTATGCCCAGATTAGAAAGTAAAGTACATATGTACTGAAATAAAAGAAAAAATGCCTATTCTAATTCAGCACAGAAAGCCATCCACTGCCCTCAAGTGGTAGAGCCATGATGTTTTAAGGGTGAAGGCACTTTTGGTTGAAATTCAAACATCGGGAAAAAAGATAGTAGAAAATTGGAGAATGGAGAAATTGGTATTGGCTTGTACACCTTTTATCGGTTCTGTTCTTAGAACTACTGGTGAACATTAAGTGCATGGGATTTTGTACGACTTCCAAGTCTAAATGAATTTTTATTTTCAAGAGCCCTACTTTATCTTTTGCAATATTGATTTAAAGGTGTTCTGTAAATATGGAAAAACTTCCTCAAAACTAAAAGTACCATTTGCTACACTAAAGACAGGAGCCAACAGTGTTTATTTGAAATGTAAATGAAGATTTTCCACCCCGAAATGTATGTTGCATTTGACATTTGTCTCTAATCAGAAGTTCCTATGAATAATGTAGTGTGATACCAATAGCCTCATTAAGCAAGGTTTCCCTTAATACCCTTTCTGATTGTAATCTCTTCATTATACTTCGTCTTCTCATTTCTTCTGACCCTATTCATCATTATCAATATGCTCAGGTCTTCAGTAGTGTTGCTAATATCTGTTTTACATTGAGTAGGCCATTTTAGATGGGAATTATTAGCACTAATGCACAGGTGTTCTTTAACTGTAGGACTTTCTTGTCCCAACTATGTTTTTCTTAGGAACTGTAGATATTCTGTCTCTTATGACTGGAGTTTATTAGGTTGGGTCACAAGTGAAAATGAGTTTGTTGGTTTCATCTTAGTCCCCATTTGAGCACATGAAAAAATGATGGCACCATTTTACATGATGGTCAATTTCTGCTGAAAAGACCTTTGGGACTGAAATAGTGGAGCTGTTGTGGGTCAAGATTGAGGTGGACTGGCCAAGCCACATGAGAAATGACTGCACAATCTCTTTGTGAATACCTGTTGCAGACCAGGGCATCTCATTCACAAACGCTAAATCAGCACACAAATTGAAGATACAAAGCAATGGTTACTATGAATTCTCCACTCTGTTCTGATTTCCTGTAAATACCATGCACCCCTTAAAAAACTGGGGGTATGTTTCAGGAAAATAGCAGGTTTCCCTGTGGAAGGGCCAATGCCCCAAAGGCAGTGAGAAACAAGAGATTTCTATTTCAGTTAGGGATCAGATTCCATTTATTTTCTTCTTTCATAACCACAGTAGGCATAAAATGTAGAGCTGATCCAGAGATTCCTCCAAAAAGTGATGCTGCCAGTTACCAATTTTCAATAAATCACCATTAAATTGTCCCGTAATTTTTCTGCCTTTCCTTTCTCAGCATGCTGATTACTCTGATGTGTTTTTTGTGATTAGAGGAAGAGTTGATCTTTGAATTCCTTAAAGACTGAGTGGAAGGGGCCCTCTTGAAATGTAAAGAGAAACTCTGCTTTCATGGAGTGAAAAATAAAAGTAGGTGTCTTCTTTTTTTGCCTTTTTGTGAGACAAAAATATTGATATAAGCTGACTAGCAAATCTGAAAGGGACAGGCAGCCAAACTCCGCCTTGGGCAGGGAGAAAAAGATGGAAAGATCCAGAGAGATCACCTACTAGGTATGGCATACATGGGGTTTTTTTTTCATAAAATGAGCCTGGAATTCTCAAAAAATCATGTTCCTTCCCCTACCAAATATCTTTCAAGATTTGTGGCAACTCTAAGCTACGATCAGTTACAGGCATGGAGAGAGTCAGCAATAAATTCCAAAATCACATTAATATTTTTGCAATCATATGACCAGGATTTTTATAAATATACCACACATACCACCCAAACCCATTTTCCTGAGGTTAGAACTAAGGAGTGATTTCAAGACTCAACTTTCTATAATAAAAAGTCCAGTGAACAATCAGAGGGAAAAAAAAAATGTTTGGTGTCCCAGAAACAGGAACAAACACAGGTTTTCTTTCAAATTAATGGTACATCAGGTCATGTGCTTTCCTTAGTACTTCTCAGCCGAGGACTCAGGAAATTTCATCAAGTCATCCTGCAAATCTTTCTCTATGGGAGCAGTTCCCAGGACTTTATAGTGTACCCCAAGAAGGGATCTGAAGAGCTGTCCAACTGGAATGTGTTAGGTCTAGGCAGAGTGGTTGTGCACTGAGATGAACCTTTCGATATGCACAAGGGATATCAATGCTTTGTGAATTATGTGCCTGAGAAGAGACCAAACTGGGTATTAATATGGTAGGTCCTGTAACTACGATGTGGTTGGGGAAAAAGGGAGAGAAGGGAGAGAAGGGAGGGAGAGGAGGGAGAGAAGGGACTAAAGGAGGGAGAGAAGGGAGGGGAGGAAAAAAGGAGGGAGGGAGGAAGGAAGGACAGATACCATAATAAAATTTTTCACAGAATACCAAGGAGAATTTCAGCAGCTGATGTCCCTGCAAATGGATATCCTTGGGGAGGGAAGAGAAAGAAGTATGGAGCGTCCTATCAGCTGCGGTGCTCTTGATGTACTTAAGTGACACAAAAATCTATACCTGAACTGAATGTCTCATGTGATAGTACTAAGGCAATATTAATTAAAATACCAAGGGTTTTTAGACAAAATACTTTCCTGGAAAATCAATGGTTTCATAGAGTCTCAAAATATTTTAAAAGTATTACCTGTGTTTGGAACACAGGGGCTAGCTAGACAATCCTTTCCTCATTTTTAAGGCTGGTTCTACTGTCATATCCCCAAGAGATTTTTTTTTTTATATGTGATAAGATAACAGGTTTATTGTTGCATGACTGTTTTATTTAATCACTGAAAAATAATTTACCAAGTATAGCAATGATGTCTATGAATAACATCACTACCGATTAGACAGCATTTTGGAAAATTGGTCTATTCTGCTTCCAGTAAGCATCTGTATCTTACATTAGCCTTAATGGAACTTAAATTTGTGCATCAAGTGGAGAAGAAAGCCTTCTGGGTGGTTATAGATGCATGACCTTGAGCCTTGTGACTCACAACGCTATCTGCATGCAGGGATATTAGACAGTATCTGTCAGCATCTGTCAGGTCTGATTGTTTAAACATTACTTTGTCACCCAGACACATGCACAAATTTTATCCAATTTCAAATTAAATATTAAACTGACCTTTCAAAGGGGAACTACTGTAAAATTTAAATAAAGTTTATTGTGCTTCTTTTTACAATTAAAAAATTATAATGAGAAAAATTAATCTCTGGTGTAAGTTAACTGAATTCCTGGGCACTGTGTCAGTGACAATTTTTACTAGAATAATTAGAATTTGAAGACAAGATTTCTCTTCACTGAAAATATAATAAGTAATCACCTTGAGACAGTTCTCCTGTAATATCACTACAATTCCCATTGCAATAACTGTACTGCAAGTTGCATCAATGTAGCCGGAGAATATTTGACATATATAGAAAACATATAGAGTTTTGTAAGGTAAATGTGTTTACCATGTTAGAATGGAAAGAAAAAAAAAATGTAGTCAGTCAGCTGAGAGTGATGTGGTCAGCAGGACAGATAAACATGGAAGTTTTGTTATTTAGTACTATGCTAATTAAAAGAACTTCTTAGTTCTTCAGATTTTGAGGGTATTTTTTTTCAATCAAAGATGAGCCAGTTCTCATTATACCTTCTGTTGAATAGTTTTTGGTCTCAATAGGCCCTGTCAGTACCGCTGGTCATTGGCCTGCAACAACCACATGTCCAGCACTTCATCCACAGAACTTGTGTCTTTAGGGAGATGATGGAGCACTGCTGCAGAGCTGGACCGGGCTCTTCAGCAGGGCCCTGCAATTGGATGCAAGCTCAGGTGGTCAGATCCATAAGAAAACACAGGAACTCTTTCTCCCCAAACCCTGCTACCTTTGCTGCCACTTCTGCTCCTGGAGGGGAACGTACAGGTGCTAAACTTGCTGATGAAGTGACTAATTAAATAATCAGTAAAACTAAGAAAAGCTCCACTATGAATAATTTAGCTGACAAATATCTTGTCTCCTTTTCTGATTTTTTCATGACTAATTCATAATTATCTTGATATTTATATATTGTTCAAAAATTGTTGTCTAAATAAGGTGTTGCAAAACATTGTATTCTAGATTTATGAAGAATATATTATTTTATAAAATTGATTTTGTAAATAGCTTATGTTTGACACCTTTTCCCTTGTGAAGGCTAACATTCACAACATTCATTAATTTTTAAGAAAAAGTAATTAATTTTGAAATGTTTCTGATTTCATGATACTTGTTTATCTTTGGCGATTGAGTTTCTCTTTTCATTAATCTAACACAGTGCATTAAGATGTCATAGGATATACATTAACATTATACAAAGTTGTTTGAGACCATATGGATAACCATATTATTGAAGAATTCTAACAAATTTTATTTTTATGAGGACATAATATTAATGCATATGCCTATTCCAACTCTAATTCTCCATTATGGCCCTGCAGAAAAGTCTGGCCTTTTTTTTGGCTGGTTGTCATGATAGATCCAAAGACAACCATCATCTGAAAAAAATCCTTAGTAATCAGTAAAATACACTTTCATTAATTATATCATGTGCATAAGTTTAACATTCCAATTAATTTAAAAATCATGTCCCAGCTATATGGGACCAGGTCTGTTAGCATTGAGGAAGTACAGTGGTACAGACACCAGATTGCAGCTATAGTGTTTGCAAATTATTATACACATTCCTGAAGCCCACTCTATCCCTGTTTAAAAAGCACAGTTTTTATGCATCTTAAGGTGTTTTTGAGTGGGCCTTAAGTACCACTGCTTACAATAATAACTTAATCTGTGACCGTTCAGTGAGCTCTGCACAGGCAGGCAGGAACCTATGGGGCTCCAGAGGAGCCCCTTCCTCCTAAACCCATGGCAAGATCAAGCCACAGATTTTAACAACCTGAGATAGAGTCTCTTTTATGTTTTGTGGCTACTTTGTACATTCTGACTACTAGGGGAAATAAATATTAAACGGCTGTACATTCGTACTGCCTATAGAAAAGAGATGGGGATGATCTGGTCTGTATATAATGGCTATACTCAGGCACACACAAAATGTATAGTGGTTTTTGTTACAATATTTACGTTGTACCCTGAAGGAAAAAAATGTTATTGAAATCCAGACATTCTGAGTTACAGAACTGAAAAACAAGCTGGTGTTATGACAGTTTTGAAATGGGTCTGCTTTTGCCAGTCAGTTATGTGCTTTAAAGAGCCTTTAGCTGATTTATGCAGTTCTTGTCCCAAAACTGCTGTATTGTATTACTTCAATATTTTATTCCTAACCATTTAAAGAAGGTTTGATCTTACATCAATAGCACTCAAAAAATATTAAAATCAAAGAGATTTCTTTTCAAAGAATTTATGCAAAACAAACCCTATATTTTTCCTGATCTTGAAGACTAAAATTAAAAAAAAAAAAAAAAAAGAAGGGAAAAAAAAAAAGAAAAAAATTACTTCTATAGCAAAAACTCCTGATAGTTATGGTAGCTGTTGCATATTCTAAAAGCTCAGAAGGGAAAAAGAGGTTTTTTTCAAATGTAAACTGCTGAAGTCTTGGAGCTTTCGTGACCAAATAGCTTCTGGTCACAGACAAAAAGCAGAAATGAGGATTAGAAATGTTATCACTTATCTTTTTTTAATGCTTTCATGTTAACTGCCTCTACTTCGAGTGAGTAAACAGGAAGCTTTTTTCTGCACTGGGACCCTTAAAAGTACAATTTAATAGTTTTGACGAGCATTTTGGTATATGCGTGAGTTCTTTTCTTCTCTTTATTTAGCTGTGTGTTACACAAGACTTTTATGAGTTCAATATGTACAGTATCTGTTGACACTTCTTATACAAACAAAAATGATTTCATTTAGAAGCAGGGGAATTAAAGTACCCATAATGAAAAACAATTGTTCTAAAATGCTGTCAATTTGGATTCTGGAAGGAATTTCAAGGATTGATTCTGTAAATGCAGAGAAACTTCAATTTTTATTGACATCACTGTTTAACAGAAGCAACTCTTAGATGAAATAATGCTAACTGTTTTTAAATATATCTTTTATTTTCCAATTCTGAGGCTCTTTCACGATGCATGAAAATGTTATTTCCCTCTCCAGCTTTGGAAAAGGTAAAGAAAAGATAATTGGCTATTTTTAGTGACTAATCTAATGGGATGAAGTATGATAGCAGACTTCCTCCATGCCTGGAGCTTGTACAACCTATGCTTTTGTGCTGGGTTGATCCTGGCTGGATGCCATGTGCCATGTACCAAAGCCACTCTATTACTCTGCTCCTCAGCTGAATAGGCAAGAATGAATACAAAAAAAATCTCGTGGGTTTTGATAAAGGCAGGGTGGATCACTCACCATATACAATCATGGGCTAAACAGTCTCAACTTGAATTTATTAACAATCAAATTAGAGTAGGATAATGAGAAATAAAAGCAAACCTTAAAAGCACCTTCTCTCTGCCTCTCCCTTCTTCCCGGGCTTAACTTCACTCCTGAATTCTCTCCATCCTCTTCCTCTGCAGCACACAGGTATAAGGAATGGAGGTTCGTCAGTTCGTCACACATTGTTTTTGCTGCCCTTTCTCTCCTCTTCTGCCTCTTTTCCCTGGCTCCAGGATAGGATCGCTCCCATGGGAAGCAGTCTTTCAGGAACAGACTGGTCCAGCATTCCCACAGGTTCAAAACCTTCTTTGGGCATCCACCTCTTCCAGTGCAGGCCCCTCCATGGGCTGCAGATTATCTGTTTCACATGGACTACCATGGGGTGCAGGGGGTCTCTGCCCTGGTGCCTGAAGCTTCTCTTCTTCCCTATTCTTCACTGACTTTGTTATCTGCAGAGTTGCTTCTTTCACACATCTCACTCCTCTCTTAAATCTGTTAAACAGTCCCCTTCTTAAATCTGTTATCCCAGAGGCACTCCCACACTCACTCATGGCCTCGGCCAGTGGTGGATCCATCTTGGAATCAGCTGGCATTGGTCTGTTGGACATGGGGGAAACTTCTAAAAACTTCTCCCAGAAGAGCACACAAATTCCCTCCATTACCTTCCCTGCTACCAAAACCTAGCCACACAAACCCAGTGCAGTCATACATGACTATCTGGTTTGGTTTTCTTTTTCCAATCTGTTGACTCATGTATATCTGCTACAATTCAGTACAATCCTTATTGTGAAGCTACTTAACTCACAACATAGTTCTCCTTCATTATGGCTTTCAAGATTGGAATATGAAAAAAATCCCTTAGAAGAACATAGACTCCAGGATAATTATTTTCTCTCCATTTATAGTTCATAGCCCTATGCAACAATAAAATGCATGAAATTTGCAATGGAGGTACTTACTTCAAATAAATTGTTATGGCAGATGAGAACTATAGTCTCAAACCAAAAATTTATTTCTATCCCATTCAGTTGCCTTGAAACATGAGCTCAAGTCCTTCTTAATTCGGTATCCATGGTTCAATGAAAACTATCCAAAGCCCTTCATGAGAGCCCTCAAATGGGAGACAGATGGTCCTTACTTCTGCTGCTTCTCAAACAAGTTTTTCTGTCACTCTTCTTTCCTGTGGCAGTTCAACATTTTGTAATTATGCCTAATGGAGAAGTTCACACTGTCCTGGCTACTGCAGATTATTGACTTCGGATATAGACATTATTTACCTTTGAATCTTACCTTCCACTATTTATTTGTATTGAAAAGAGTTGAAAAAACTTAAAAATAATCCCAGATCAATCAACAGTTCTCTGATCTTGCCATGTGACTCTGAGAAGTTAAGACTTATCATGACACAGAGCAATTTAATTTTTGATTTTCAGGATGGTTACATGAAATCTTTCAGAAAGGTGGAAGTTACATGCAAAATTAAAAGAGAAATTCTATAAATTTTTCACAGTCTGTTGCTTTTAAGAAGTGCCTTCAGATCCTTCTGTCAAGAAAAAAAACAAACAATGTATGGAGTGCAAATGAAAAGAATAAAACAAGGCTAAGAAACATAGCTTGTGCAACTGTCAATTGTAAAAATTGCTCTGCTTAGGAAGAAACAAATATGATAATAATTTTATAATACTGTTTATGTCAATCCATTAAGAGCCTTTCGCAATGGCAAATATGTATTATCTCTGTTTACACATGGCACACAGATTAGTTTTTCAACAGTAGCAAACGTTAGTAACATAACTCTGGGCCTAAGAACCTAGAGTTCTTAGTGGTAAAATCCAGATCATATAATGTTGCAGATTTTTTTCCTCATTCTCAAAGTGAGGTCAAGTGAGATATAAACACAGAGACCTCCAACACGAGTATTTTCTGTATTCCCTCTCAGATATTGCTTGAATGACAGTCAATGTGTTCAGAGTGTATTAAGGTGCAGTCACGTTCCAAGTATTTCTTGGAAAAGTGAATATAGTGCATTTGGCTCATTGCATGTTTGATGGGCTCTTATCATTTTACCTAGAGGATTTGAACTTCTGAGAGGAAGTGCATCTGCTTTCTCCACTTGCAGAACAGCACAGGATTCTGGTGTAGGTCTTGCAGGTTAGACATGAAGTTTTATCAAGTACTCTGAATGGTACAAGGTTCATGTTTGGAAAAACATGTGCTAAATTTCTGCTCAGAAGAAATACTTGAGAATGATAGACCTTGAATACACATAAATGTGCAGCATGCTCCTTGTGTTTGCATGTCTGTCTGTCATGTGTAAAATTTTCTCTTGCTCAGCTCATTTAGTTGTTTGTAGTATGGAAAGGAGATTATTGTTACTCATTACCATAAACTTTTGTGAGGTGTTCAGTACCCTAACCTTGTGGTGAAATTAAGGGAAATGAGGATACCTGTGCCTTCAGCCATTTCTAACTGTTGTGTAGCCTGGGAAAAATGGATGAATAATTAGGAGAATAACTGATTCCTCCTGTTTCTTGGACAAACTTCCAAGTTTCGTTTGCATGCTGATACAACACGATATAATTTCTAATTAAAACACAAATATAGTAGTTCAGTTTTTAAATTAGGTGAAAAATTAACCATTCAGACCAAGCTAGATATTAGAAGAAGATAATTTTTATTACTCAGTTAGTTATTATCTACCTTTTAGCACACTGTTTCTCACTTTCAGGGTGTTTTGTGAACATCAATCACAATTCCAAGTCAAAATATCATTGAAAGAAATTGGACTCCCTGCTCTGGAGACTTGTGAATGTATTTGTTTTAGAGCTACCAACTCTATTTTCTTGCTGACAGCATGACTGTTTTTAATGTAAAGAATGATCTAATGAGCTGCTTCTTCTTCATTCTGAAGGGGATGGTGGACAATGGGGATAGCCATGATGATGCTGAGCTATAATGCAATGTACACATAGAACATTCATTTCACAGCATAAGAACAAAAGAATGAATGACTTTGTGATGCATTTGGTTTGCCAAACAGCTCTAAGAGCCAGCCAATGACTATCATTTCCTTTTGGATGTTTACTCCAGTTTATGTACTGCATTGCAGCACATCTACTTTTTTTGCAGAACACATCCTGTCAATATTGCACAGAATGAGTGCCATGCATGAAACTTGAGATGAGAGGTTCTTTGCCTGTGAAGAGTTCATTGCAGCTGCTGTACAGAGCTGTGAGCCTCAGTTGCCTTGGAGTTGATCATAGCAGCCTGCTATGGAGTTGATCCTGCCAGATCTGGATCCTAGGCTAATTCAGGAACTTGAAAGGCCACAAAACTGGAATCCCTGAAGCAATCATTGAGTAGTTTTGACTCATCCTGGGAAGTGGGTTGAATATAGTGTTGCATGATGTATGTGTATGCCTCTTCTCTTTCCTCACTGACTTGTTGGCTGCCAGTTCATTTGGACAGCAAGGATTCAGTAGACATGGCCAAGGTGGGGAAAAGGTAAGGACTAGCCAGTAAACCTGGCTGCTCTGTCAGCTCTGTGATGCGGTCCCACATGATCTTCCCAGTTCTGACTGTGGGTCTCCAGCAGTCTCTTTGTATAATTCCTACCTGTGTCTGATTCCTACTCCTGCCCTTTCCCAGCACCAGATTGTTTGTCCTTCACTGTTGCACTCTTACTTCACTGTTCATCCTGACCTTACCAAATTATTTGTTTTTCAACTACAATCTGGTTTCTGATTATGATTTAATCTTGTCCTTTTCTTTGAGATAACCGTACATAAGTCAAATGGTTGACTGTTGTAATGCTAGGTTTAGTTTAACAAGCTGCAGCTTTCCCTGAGAACTCAGCAGAGCTGCTTAGGGCAGTGTGACCACTGTTGCCCTCCCGCAGCCCATTTCGGACGGCTCCGCAGTTTTGCTCCGGCAGCTCTCAGCCTTACAACACAGTGATGGCAAAGGAGGCGAGAGGGGTCTCCCCAGGAGGGTTTCAGAGGACTTTTAATGGTTACATCTTGTCCCAGTGATCTCCAGAGCCAGAGAGACCTCATGATCTGGGCGCAGGGGGGTTTTCTCAGGGGTTCAGGAGAGGTACATGGGCAGAGTTGGGGTACAGGAACCAACAGGCAGAGCCTGAGGGAGTGGCCAGGGCTAGGGACAAGGGAAAGTGGGGGGGAAATATGGGATCAGAAAAGCAATGGGTAAACAGATCACCACAGTTGACTTGATTCTCTGCTTAGAGTGCTTCCTTTCTCTAGTACTTTGAGCCTGTCATAGGCTACTACCTACATTCTGGTTATTTCTTCTAACATCAGCAAATACACTCCACTTCCATGGAGGAGGGAAAAGGACTATCTTCACTTCATTTTCCCTACCTCAGAAAATCTCTGTTTGATATTAGGAAGTCTTATCCAATATATGATTAGATAATTGTTGGAATGAAATACAGGTTGTAAAGGGTTTCTAGAACAGAGAATAAAAAGGTTTAAATCTAGCCACTCTTGGCCTTCCCCCAAAGCAGAGAAATGGACCTGCCTTGTAGAGGTCACCTCCATACCAACATTTCAGTGATTGTTTTCAATATATCATATTTAACCCTTTTTTACCTGAGGGCACATCTTTCTACATCATTAAGCAGTAATGAAGAAAAGAGACATTGATGTATGAATGGTACCACAATATTGCTCTATCATCTAAAACTGAAGCAAATATGCTTTTAGACATATGCTGTGTCTCCTGTATTTATGAGGACATCAAGTTTTATTTTTATTTTCCATGCACCTCTTTTAAAAGAGGAAAGATTGTCCAGCAACTGTAAAGAACAAGGAGAGGCATAGAAAAGAAGGTGAGTGCTTCATAATATTCCATGTCTACACATACCCTTTCCATCGACCATCGACTCTGGATCTGAGTCAGTTATGGTCTGGAAGCCATTTAGCAGTATTAACACCCAACTTGAACTAACATGCCCTTCTGTTGGTGCCATCCTAATGCAACATGCTTTCCGGAACAGAGCTTGGCCACAATGCTGTGTCAAAGGAATTGTTTTTTGCATCTAATCAACAGAAATGTGCTCTAAATCACAGTCCCTGAATTTTAATACCTCACAGGTTTTGTAGTACCTTGAGCCAATTTGAGCCTGATTTACAAAATGCTGATCCTCCAACACCCAAGGAGTGCAAAATGAAAAAGTAACGTCTGGTCTGCAGCTCTCCATCCCATCAGATTTTCTATGTGAACAGAGCAAACAATACATATCATAATAACATTGGGTTAATTAGTGTTTACAAAATATGCAGAAATAATCAAATGGCTAGAACTGTGTGTGAATTGTACCTTCTTAATGAAGTGTAATTAAAAGTTATTATTATTTCGATACAAACATGTTGGATTTTTCCCTTTCTCAGAAACAAAGAAAAGAGAGTTTGTTTTCATTTGTATCTGCTATTTTACTCTTCTGAGTTGTTTGTCATTCTGAATAGGATACAGAATAATGATTTTGTTATCTCCCAGCTGATTGTGTTAGAAAGGAACTTTTTTCCATTAATTGCATATACACACAGTGTATAAGCAATTCTGTCAACACTTTTAATTAAAAACACTGTATACAAAAAATGAAAAAAACATTTCCCCAAAAACTAAGAGTCTTTACTTTCATGGGCAGAATCAGACATAGGCTCTCAGTTTGAAAAACTTTCATTTTTTTAGAACAATATCATTTGACTTCAACCACAGAAATGTTCCTGAAACAAAAGGAAAAACAAAAGCAGACATCCCACTCCTGTTGCATAAAAAGCTTGCTAAAACTGGAAAGATAAACACTCGTAGCCCTAAGAGGAAGAATCTCCAGCAGTTTCTCGCTGGCGCCCTGGGATGATTTGGTAACCACAAGCAGGGAGATGCTGACGCCTATACAACCTGATACTGGTGTGATTAGAGGACAGCCATCATCTTGCAGGATTAGCTATAATGTATTGTACTGTGCTTTCTGTTCATCAAACGGCAGCTGCTAAGAGATGCAGCCTTCAAGAGCATACAGCTGATCCCACCTGTTACATTTCACATCCTCATAGAGTTAATGGACTAGATGTGCTGTATCTTTGAGATATTTTATGATTTTTCTGTCCCAAACTCCAAGCAGAATGCTTTGCATCCATTTTTATTGAATCTTCAATGATTGTTTATATGGGATTTTACTTTTAAAATACACAGTACCAAAAATGTTCTTGTGTGTAAAGTAGAAACAATTTTCTCCCACCACAGCTCATTCTTGAGGACTGTGTTTCAGTTACTTTGAGATGCTTTATGGAATTGTCTGTAATATCTTTGTCCATAGTTTATCTTCACTTATGTTTACTATAGCTGTTCACAGGTTTAAGATTTGTTTATTATGCAAAACATTTTGATGTGCAATAATGAATTAATTCATACAATTATATGTAATGTTTTAAAAGAATCCTAAAATTAAATGTGACCACTGCTAAAAGATGTAATGCAGAAGCATAAAATATGTATGAAATTATGTAAATACACTGGAAAACGTCTTCCAGCTAAACTTGTCTACCAGTTTTCTGAAGGTTTGCCAAACTTGAAATAAAAGCCACATTGAGCAGAATGTTTAGACATCTGGACACCTTTCCTTTAAATTCCAGGAAAATATTCTGTATCTAGTTTGAACTACAGCTACCTAAGTCGCTATTTCCACTACAGTCAAAATAGTTATTCTTTGTAATTTCCTGTTTGTCATATTACTTCTTTTCAGCCAGCTGATCAAAGATACTCTCAATATTTTTGTAACTGTTTTTCCTGTCTAATATTCTAGTTAGTATTTTAACAGGCTCAAGATTGCAAGCCAACCTTTTTTTTCTTTGACCTGTTCAGGCTTTCTGTCTTCAGACTTTGGACTTCATTCCACTGCTGGTGCTGTGCAATTTATTAAAATAATTGAACACTGCAAAAAATATTAACAAAGTTCAGCAGTTCACCAAATTTAATGTTGAAAATTATTTCTGCAGTCATGTTCATGTCACAGGAAATTCCTTGAATACTGAATCTCTCTCAGGCAATTTTAACCAGTAATAAAGCTAGGAAGAAGGTCTTGTACCACTCTGTGGTACTTTTGTTTTAAAGGTGGCAAAAAGGCTGGTGAAAAAGAAAATGTTTAATTGAGCTTAATTGCACACCAGATACTTGATCTTATTGCAACTTCATTAAAAACCTCCCAGACTGAGCTTAGGTTTTGTTAACCTTTACTTAATTTACATAAATAAACCACAAAAAAATATGCTGTTTCAGCACTCCTACTATACGGTGTCGCAGAGTTTTCGTGGGTTCTACACTTCATACAAATCATAAAGCACACTTGACAAAAATCAGTGAGACATAATAGCAAGAATATGAAGATTAATGTTTTTTTACCCCTCATACACTGCTCTCCTACTTATCAAAACATTGGCAAGAAATGAACTTGAAATTCATCAGTAAATGATACAGTTTCAAGATAATACAGAAACTAGCTGTGTTAACTGCCAGTGCCCCGTGCAAAACTTCTTTTAATTGAGCAGGTTCATTTTCTCATTTCAGAGCATTTTCTCATAGCAGAGAAATAAATCAATCACAAAACATGTAAAATCAAGTGAAAATTTCATTCTAGGTGGAAACTTCTCAAATAAGTAGAGTAGTATTTATTGAAAAAATTCTTAGTTTGAATTCACCCTTTACACATCACTCTGTGAGCTGGAAGCCAGTGTGCTGCATCATATTTGAAAGTAATATATCAGATTTAATTTTTACTAAAAAATCACAGAGAAAAATTGTTACCTTTCCCTTGAACTTGAAGATCTATATCTAAAATTAAATTTGTAAAAGTCTTCACTCTGTTGGACCTGCTTTTTTTGCATAAAAACGTATTTGAACTCTCCATGCTAGTGATGCACCTGTGAGTTATGTAGCTCAGATCCATTTTAGTGAATACACACTAGTGCAGCCTTGGAAGTCCAAAATGATGAGTGACCATCACACATGTGAAAAGTCATTCTGACATAAGACAGGTCTCTTTGGGTATATCTTTATTATATGAACAAGGCCTTGTTAGAGGTCTTTATTTCACTGCCCAAAACATGCTAAAAGACTGTGAAACTGCCCCCAGAGTCCTTGCAGCTACCTAATCCTGGTGTGTCCTAGACTTCTGAGCAGGACTTGGGTGAAGCAGGTCTATGATGCAGACACACACTTGTTCTAGTAGTGTTGACTCACCCTTACCAGTTTGAATATGGCAAAAAATGGCTCATCATGGTTATAACCCTTGCTAGATAAATGCTATCAACACTTCAGTGCAGGACCACAATGGTTTTTTTTCCATTTAAAAATTTACTTTACACTAAAAATATAAGACAGCAAAACACACAGAGACTTTTGGACCATAAGGATCTCCCTGATGAGATCTGATGGTCTTGATTCTCTTAAAAACACGAGGAGCTGACGTCTCTTTTATTGCATACAACATATTTGCAAATGTGATTGACAAGCTTAGAAAAAAGTACAGCAGTTAACAACTAAACACAAATTCTCTTTTGAGTTAGAAACTGTCTATTTAGAAATACTTACCAGATGATAGAAAAAATAAATTACTTGTGGGTGATAGAGTTGTCTGACCTACCAATTAACAAAGAAAATCAGGTCAGATATACAGCATGTAAATTAATTACCTGAATATGACTAGCTGACATTTGAAAAAATAGCATGTCACATGGATATGGAATCCAATCCTGTCAACAAGGCTTTAGATGCTAAAAAAAAAAAAAAAAAAAAAAAAAGAAATAAACACAGTAAATGTAAAGACAAGCAGAGACAAGCAGAGCAGGAGGGAGAAATTTGCTTAAGAGCACCACTCCTTCTTTTCCTCTATGGCTTTCCTTGAGTATAAAGAAAGCAGAATGTATTGTATAGTTGTTATGGATCAGTAGTGTCAAAAAAACATATTACATGTGGAAAAAAAATAATGAAAGATTTAATGCAGCTTCAAGCACTTAATATGTCAGTGTTCTTCCAGTAGCATTGTCTGAGTCGTTACATGTACGGGTAGCTTTTTTATCCTCCTTTTCTGTGTCATATATTGGATGAAGGGCATGGACATCATAGGTTGTACAAGAGGATTAAATTAAAATTTGAAATCTTGATCTGTGTCATTATTACAGAGTTGATTTTATTGCAGTCTCTATTTCTGTCAAACTGGTCAGGGAAAAATCCTTATTCTGTTGTCATGAATTACGGTGAGTGCTGACGTGCTTGATGCACACTCATAGAAATTCTTTAAAACAGCTCTGAGTCTGGGGCTTATCAGTGGATTTTTTCTCATAGAAACAGATGAAAATGTGTTAATTTCAATGAGCAAGTGAGTTGTGGGTCAAAATTACCTGTTTGAGGTCACAGTAACAAGCTCAAGCAATGTTATTCAAAACAAATGCAAACCACATCACCAACACTAAAGCTTGAGGTATCTACTTGGGTCAAAATAGGGCCTCAATGCTTTGCCCCTGTGGTCACTTATCTATTGATTATGGCAGTTGGTTCTTTTCCCTCTGTTTTCTTCAAATGCTGGAGGTATGTGCCTTCTCCCTTTGCAAATGCTACTCAGCTTGAAAAGCAGCACAGTTGATCCCTAAGAATTTCCTCCACAACATTTTGCATATTTGCTCAAGAGGAAAGACCAGAAGATAAAGAGAGCAAAAGAATTTTAAATCCCAGAGAAGCCAAGCTGTTCTTCAGAAGGTGCATCATGCTGGCCCCGGGGCAGCCTGAACAGCAGCCCTGGCACATGGCAAGGGCAAGTACCAGGATATGTTTCTGACAGCCAGTGTTGGCTGATCTGATACAACAGAGAGAACCAGCAGAAACAACTATTGCCCATGATTATGTGTCTGCTTCTGTCAGGAGAAGAGGTGCCAACTGGGTCTCTTTTCTTAGGTTTGTTTTTTTTTCATCCTTTTCCATTATGTTTCAGAGATTTGTTCCAGACTAGTAGCCTATGGGCTGGGAGATGAGAATTCAGTCAGATACAGAGCACACAAAAAAGTGTGACAAATTGCAATGACAAGGTTGTGTTAGTAGCTTATGATGTAGTGAAATGAAATCCTGAACCAGGGAACACAGACAGTGGTGTGCTATGTGCTATAGGCATCCAAGTTCAGAGAGGGGGGAAGGATTGTGCAGCAGGGGTAGGAGTACTGAGCCAGTAAAATCACCACTGACATTACTGCCAGCCTGTAACACGCTGCTCATCAACAAATTAAGTCATTTTTCTTGCACTCAATATCAAGGAGTAAAGTGATGCAGTTGGTATTTAAACATCATGAAACATGTTATTAGACACGCACAGCTGGAAGTAAAGAAATACAATGTTTTGGTCAGAAGTTTTAAAGCCTGCTGGCTGAAACATTTAACATTTTACTTCCATCTGTGTATGCGTTACAGAACTGGCTTGAACTTAATACTTCACACTGCAACATGCAAGAAATTTGGGGGAAACACTCACTTAAAAATAATATTCTCTCCACACTCTCTCCATTTTGTCTTTATAATAATCATGAAAGGAATTTTTCATAATCCTTGCAAAAAGGTTGAGCTAGATTCATTCTTTCCTCTTAGCTGGTAACCAAAACTATTCTGGTACTAACCATTATTTTGTCTGAGCATCTCAGGTGCTGAGCACCTCCTTAGATTTTATCCTTGTAACCAGTTAGACAGAGAGCCATTGACCCCATTTTTCAGATGAGGAACTGAGACATGCAGTTGACTAAAAAGCTTGGCAAAGATGCTTTAGTCTGTGCCTGGCCTACAAATAGGACCCATGCTTCTTTCAGTGCTTTCTCACCTAAGCTAATCCACCTAAATTTTCAGCACCTAAGGGAGAAGCAGTTGTAAAGGCCAAACAGTCTGAATCACTAAGCATACCCTGCCTAAAAAATGTTTTACAGGGATACTACAGACCCTTTAAGCTTACTGATAATTATATTTTTTTTTGGCCCAAGAATTTTTCTGTGCTATGCACTGTATTAACATGAGCAAAGGCAAGATCCCTACTTTAGCATTCACTTTTTTGCCATTTGTTGATATCCAGTCTATCCACTTCCCAACTTTTACAGACTCCTCAAAAAAAGAAATCTTGATAGTTATTTTAAAGAATTTAGTGAATTCTAATAACTTTACCATAAAAAAAAAGTTCTTTTCACAGTGCTCTCAAGACATATCTCAAGCCTAACTTCCTAAAGGTTGTCTTTTCATATTTGTATTAATGACTAAATGATCATACTTAACCAAGAAAAATTTCCAGTATTTAATGTCACCTCACTGGTACTGACTCTTCTTTTCAAAACTAAATATAGAATAAAGAATCAGTATTCATGTTTTGATAGACTGACTTACATGTATGTCCCCATGGAAAAGTAAAAACAAGGTAGTGATGTCTCATACTCTTACAAAACCTCCTCATTCTGCTTTCTGAACTTACTTCCACATCAGTAGAATGTATTTTCTTGGCAATCAGTAGGGTGTCGAGTTTTTGACTTGAAGAAGGAGATGCACAAAGAACTCTTATCAAAAATTAATATGAGGACCTGACATGATTAGCTAAATAAGTATGGTCCTGGGGAGAAAATGCCAGGTAATAGAATACCAAAGTCCTGGGCAGAAAATGCCAGATGAGAGTGTACCTTCTAATTTGGGAAAGAAAGGTTCTAATCAAACAGGAATCAATAACTTAACCTGAAGCCACCCACTTCCAAACTGGAATTAAGGCACAGATCTTAAACAGTAATAATATCTAACATTCTCCATCTGTTTATCTTGGGTATTTTGAAACAAGCTGTACTCAGGGAGAAATTAGCATACATTCTATAAGGGCAACTAAGTAGAAATCTGAGACAAGATAAGATAAAGACTTTTTGCAGGTTGCAAAATCCTCATTAAAGAGGTGCTGTACCTTAACTAACAGAAACAGTAATATTAACACAGGAAATTAAAGAGCAATCCAGGGTTTCCAGTACACAAATATCTCTTTTTGTGTAGCTAATTCTAAAAGTTCCCTTATCAGTAGCTATGATACTAAAAACAGAGATTGGGAGGATTTCCTCCGTCAATCATATGCTCATGAAACAAAACCACATATTTGAGCCTGAAATTAATCCTAACAGAGAAATTGAAAATGCAGATAGATTGTTAACAGGAATCATTCTGGGTAGCTAAAAAATCTGCACATAAGTTGTGTTTCATAATTTCTAGTTTTAAACTGCTGAGTACTCATTTAGAAAAAGAAAAAAATCCTCTATCCTTACATCCTAAGGATGAGTTCATCTGTCCATATGGAAAAGGACTGTGCCATTATAAATATGTCAAAACTCTATAATCAAAATTCCTGTCAAAAGTTCTTCTAAAATCAGCTCAGGTTCTAGGGTTAGATGAAAGCAGAACAAAGAAGTAAATGAAAGTCTGACAAATTTCCAGCATGAGATAGAAATCTGAACTAAGTTACAACAAACTTTCTCCAAGAGTGATAAGGGTTTAGAATGCCAGCTGATTTATTCTAGTTTGATATAGAGGTAAACTAACCAGGTATGTGGGAAGAGAAAGGGGATCAGAAGATTGGACACAGTGGTTCTGATATTCATAATAGGTGTGTATAAATGTGCTCCTGTAAATGAGGTTATAACAACGCATTTCTGGCAGATTCTTGATATGAATTTGAAAATAAACTTCCATACTAACTTCACTGTACATATTTTAAAGAGTCCTTCATACTGCCTGATTTACAAGTTGAATTTGGATATTTTTTTCAAGGTAACTCCTTCCTGGAGGTAAAATTAGTTAAGGACATTCTTAATCTTATTTTAATTTAAAAGTGTGTCAATTATTAAACCACAAAAGTCAGGGTTAGTTTGCCTTTGACTTTAATACATTTTTTCTGAGGCTCCTGATGATTAAGAACAGTGAACATCAACTACACTGAGAAAGACTTGAGGAAGCAGTCTGTCTTACAAAGAGGAACGGGAAAGTAGTCAACTGACTACGGTCAAGGAGGGTTATATAGAAGAACTTTGCATATCTCAGGCCTGCTGATGGGTATGGGGAAAACCTGGGGTATTATAACTGATAGAGATGCCAAATTGGATATACTATCAAATGAGAAGAGAGGTTAAAAGAGAAGATACTACAGAAAGCTGGTTTGTTTGAATTCATACTGACATCAGGATTTTGATTAATCTTGAAGGGGAAAATTGTGGTATTATTTACCTCAGTTTCTATTCTGTGAAAGCTTTGTATGTGCATTTAGATATATTAGTTGAATAAGTTAGACATCTTACATAAAAAGCAGGTAGTTCTTTCGAGTATTGTCTATAAAAGAGGCTTCTCCTTTGACACAGCAGCTGTAAGCAAAATTTTCCTTGGTTTAGGTTTTATAAGAGATCTGGGGAGCATTTTCTCAAGAAAAAAATCTTGGGATAAAATGTAAAAATTTTTGTATTTTTTTTTCCCCCAAAATACCAAGAAATCACTATTAAAGGCTGACAGACCAGGTTTTTACAGTATCATATATTAACTCATTGATCACACCCTCTTTCTCTAAAAAAATATTATTTTCCTATTAATTCTGGATTCAAACCTTAGCCTCTATTTTCCCCTCTTAATTTTCTACTTTCACTATTTTGTCATTTTTATTGTCACTATATAAGAGAGAGACTGGTCTCTTTTATATAGTGGTCTCATAGACAGGTTCATTTTTCCACAGTTGCACAATCCAGGTACTTTCTGTTTTGTATGAACTAAGAGATTTTTCTACAACAAGAAATTTTTTGTTTCCAGGTATTAATTAATGTCTGCAGACAGTCTCATGTGCTTGAGTTTTCATCACAACTAAAGAGATAAAATAGTTAACTGTAATGCAAATTTTGCTGCTCTCACAGTCTAGATTTCCTTATGTGCAATGCAGAGAATAAGGCAATTTATTATAAATATAATTTACCTTTTAATGTACATGGCCTATATATTCCAGTTAATGTTTACCATTACCCTGCTCGAGTTAACAAGTAAAACACTGAATGGAATCAGCTTACTGTATACTTTTCCTATAAATTACACTAGAGGACTCTTTTTCACTGACCTACACAGTAATATAAGCACTCAATAATGAAAACATTAAATGGATTCTATAAATGGACTTTTAATGTATGAAAGAATGTATATTGCCTGAAAACCTAAGACATACACAGAAAGTATGTTTCAAGAATGCGATAAAGTCTTAAGAATTAGCTCATAGGCAAAGATGGAGCTAACATTTCTTACAGTACTTCCCATGAAATCCTCTCAAAATGTAATAGCAAAGCTTTGAGACTTTAGTTGCACTTCCAGGCCTTTTTATTTCTTAACCAAGTGTTTAAGTCTCCACATTTTGCACATGTGACATGAGAAGGGAAGAAGTTATGGGAGAGGGGCTGTATGATGCAAGGCAGGCTTGGGAACAAAGACAAGGCTACAGTATCAGGTTGTATGTAGGAAGAGCTCAAATTCAGAGAGCTCTGAGTGCTGTGGCACTAGCAGAGCTCTGGGTGTCAGATGCAACCAGCTGGTGAGCCCATCAGCTGTGGCTGGCCCTGGGCCATGGCACGGCCCTGGGAATGTCTCAGTTGTCAGATGTCTACAGCATGAGACCTGACAGATCTTCTCCTCCTGTGAGAAGATGCTGCTTCATTCTTCAGAGGTCAATCTTGCATCCACTACTATCTGCATTTATTTATTCATCCATTCATTTATGCATTTTCTGGCTCTAACTTCAGTGGAATCAGAGTTGGACATTAGTTTCTCATCTGAAGAAGTCAAATGAGAACTCTTAAGTGTACCTCCTTTACCACTGTTAAAGTAAAATGTTACTTACCAAGAAACTGGGAATAAAAACATCGTCAGACAGAACTGCACGTGGTAGGAATCCAGAAGGATGGCAGGCTGTCTAGAGTCCTTTTCCCTCCCTCTTTACTAGCTAAGGCTGCCCAACTTAATAGCCAGTAAAAAACAAGACATTAAAATGCTATCACTGACTTAGAAGTACTATCAAACCCATACAGTGCACTCTTTGCACAAGCTCATTTTCCACAGACAGGAAAATCAAAGAATCCAACAATAATGGAAAAATCATCTGGGAGAAGGGGAGGAAAGGGAGGCACAAAAGAGAAGGTCCTCTGCTAGGAAGCAGGGAGAAGTTTGGTTCAGTTGTAAGTAGCCATAGTCCCTTGATAGAAACAAAGTAGATCAGGCTAATTCCTCTCCCTGTGCACAGTCAGGCATTCAGAGACACAAAGGAATGTGAAATAACTTCCTTACCAGAATTTTTAAAAGATGAAATAGATAGAATTCCCCTGTGTCCTTTGTTGTCCCTGCACTCTTCTTGGTCAAAGTACCATCAAAGAAAATAACTACTTGGTCTGTGGAATGATCACAGTCCACCTCTCTTTTTACAAATTACATAAATAGCTAAATTGAAGGAGGGAATGACTAAAATTGTAATTTGCTCCTTAGTCATCAGCTACCTCATGAGATTCTGGACTGCAACAGTTTCCTTTTATGTTAGGGACTAAGCATCATATGTACAATATCTATGCAACATCCCTTTTAGAAGAGGCAGAAACTCGTTAGGTTTCATGTATCTTGCACCTTGGGGGAGGGTAGGACTCTTGTGGAATGGACTGGAGCTCTGCTGTCCCTCCAAGGGGTCACCTGTGCTATTGCTTCAACAATATTAATTTCCTGAAGACACAGACTGTACACAATTTTGCCCATTTTATTTGGTGTAGTATTAAAATTCTGAGTGTCCTGCTTGTGCTTGCTGGAGCCTGAAGCACCAGCTCTACCTCAGAACACTGATGCTTACCTTCATGGTCACAGGGGCAATTGATAAGCTGCTGAAAACGTCCAGAGATGTCCTACAAATGGCAGTGCAGGCAGGGTGTGCAGGGAGCGTGCTGTGAGAGCAACCAGAATGTATCAAACTCTACCCTGAGAGAATGTATCTTTTCTCCAGGAATGAGTTAACAGTTTAAGAGTAGGAATTAAGGGACAGTCCAATATATATGACACTGTTGTTGGTGTTTAATAGAGACCACCTGATCAGGAGGAGGAAGTTGATGAGACTTTCTCTGGGCAGCTGGAAATAGCCTCATGGTCACATGCCCTGGCTCTCCTGGAGGACTTCAACCACCCTGGTATTTGTTAGAGAGACAACACAGCTCAGCACACACAGTCCAGGAAGTTCCTGCAGACTTTTTGATGTATGTGGTGGAGGAGCCAACAAGGAGAGATTTGTTGCTGGACCTTATATTAACAAACCAGGAGGGACTGAGAGCTGGCTATAGTGACCATGAGATTGTGGACCTCCGGGTCCTACATGGATGAAGCAAAGCAATAAACAGAACTAGAACTCTAAACTACAAGAGAGCTAACCTTGGCCTCTGCGAAGATCTATTTAGGGGAATCCCATGGCTTAGAACTCTGGAAAAGAAGGGGACCAAAGGTAGCTGGTGAATATCCAAGAACCATTTCTTTCAAACTCAAGGCCAGGGTATTCCCATGATCAAGAAGTCAGGCAAAGGAGACAGGAAGGTGTCCTGAATGTATGTCCAGCATGGATGAGCAGGGAGTTTCAAATAAATCTCAAATGGAGGAAAGAAATTTATGGAATATGGAAAAAGGGACAAGCCACATAGAAAGACTATGGGAACATCAGCAGAGCATACAGGGGCACGAATAAGAAGGCCAAGGCCCTCATGAAATTGAGTCTGTCAAGGCACATCAAGGATAACAGGAGCTTATACAAGTACATCAGCAGCAAAAGTAAGATTAGGAAAAAATGTATGGCTGATGCTGAATCCCATGTGTATCCTGGTGACAGAAGACACAGAGAAGATGGAATTACTGAATGACTTCTTTGCCTCAGTCTGTACTGCTGAGGATGACTTACAGGAGTCTGAGACCTCTGAGGCAAGAGAAGAAGGCTTAAGAAAGGAAGACTTCTCTTTGGTTGTAGAGGATTGGGTTAAAGATCAGATAGATAGATTTAACACCCATAAATACATGAGCCCTGATGAGGTGCACCCAGACATGCTGAGGGAGTTGGCAGATACTGTTGCCACACTCCATCATCTTTGAAAAATCAAGAATGGGAGAGATGCCCAGTGACTGGAGGAAGGACAATGTTCCTCCCATCTTCAAACAGGGCAAGAAGGAGGACCCAGGAAACTATCGGCTAGTCAGCCTCACATCCATCCCTGAAAAGCTGATGGAACAGATCATTCTGGAGGTCATCACCAAGCATGTAGAAAAAAAAGTCACCAGGAGTTGTCAGCATGGATTCACCAAGGGGAAATAATGCTTTACCAACCTGATGGCCTTCTACGATAACATGGCAGGATGGATAGACAAGGGAGGAGCAGTGGATGCCGTCCCCCTCAACTTCAGCAAGGCTTTTGAGGCTGTTTCCCATAACATACTTCTAGGTAAGTTTAGGAAATGTGGGTCAGATGAATGGACAGTGAGGTGGATCAAGAATTGGCTGAATGGCAGAGCTCACAGGGTCATGATCAGCAAAGCAGAATCAACTTGGAGGTCTGTAGTCAGTGGTGTTCCTCAGGGATCAATACCGGGTCTGGCCTTATTCAGCTTGTTTATCAAGGTCCTGGACAAAGGTATGGAATGTACCCTCAGCAGGTTTGCTGAGGATATAAAATTGGGGTAGTGGCTGATCCACCTGAAGGCTGTGCTGACATTCTGCAGGACCTTGACAGGCTGGAGAACTGGGCAGAGAGAAACCTAGGGAGGTTCAATGAGGGCAGGTGTTTGGTACTGCACCAGGGGAGGAATAACCCCAAGTACCAGCACAGGTTGGGGGCTGACCTACTGGAGAGCAGCTCTGTGGAGAAGGACCTGGGAGTCTTGCATGACAAGGTGACCATGATCTGGCAGTGTGTCCTTGAGGCCAGGAGAGCCAATGGTATCCTGGGGTGCCTCAGCAAGAGTGTGGCCAGCAGGTCAAGGGAGGTGATCCTTCTCCTCTGCTCAGGCCTGGTGGGGCCACATCTGGAGTGCTGTGGCCACTTCTGGGCTCCTCAGTACAAGGAAGACAAGGAGCTACTGAAGAGGGTCTGGCAGAGTCCAAAAGGGTGATGAGGGGTCTGGAGCTTCTCTTATGAGGAGAGACTGTGGGAGCTGGGCCTGTTTACTCTGGAGAAGACTGAGAGGAATCTCATCAATACATGTAAATACTTCAAAGTTGGATGCTAAGAGGATTGTGCCAGACTGTTTTAAGTGGTGCCCAGCAATAGGAAGAGGCACAATGGCTGTAAATTAAAACACAAGAAGTTCCACCTCAACATGAAGATGAACTTCTTTATGTTGGGGATGGCAGAGCCCTGGAACAGGCTGCCCAGGGAGGTTGTGGAGTCTCCCTCTCTGGAGACATTCAAAACCCAGCTGGATGAGTTCCTGTGTCACCTGCTCCATATGACCCTGCCTTGGCAGGAGGCTTAGACTGGATGTCCAGAGGTCCCTTCCAACCCTAACAATTCCGTGATTCTGTTATATCCTAGGCATGTGTGAGAGGACTTCAAGCTTGATTTCTTAACAGAATTAAGAAAAAAAAATTAGTTCCCTCCAACTAAAAATTCTCATACTTCATTCAGAAACTTTCAAAGCTCTGATAAGAATGAAAATGTGATAGTGAACATTTATATCCATATCAAGCTGTTCATTCCAAAAGAACCATTTTTCTGTATAGAGAGAAAAATTAGTTAAATGAAATGAAATGAAATACAGCTACTTCTGCAATGTAGTGAAACAAATTAGCAACCCTACACAATAGTTGAGGATATGCAGTAAGGAAGGATATTATGTCCAGCTGAAAAAGTGTTGTCTGATTCATGAATATAGTGAAGTTGTGTTCCTTTTATGTGGCCTTAGTTTTCCTACCCAAGCAGCTGGTGCATGACAGTGAAATTCTGCATTCACTTTTAATCACAAAGACACTTAAGCTTCAATCAGAAATGCACTTTATTGTTTCAACAAAAAATAAGAAAGCATTGACATTTTCAAAATGCATATTTTGTAGCAAAAAAAGGTTACTTAATCATGTACTTTGTTGTTAGAGCACTTTCATCTTTTAAGTGTTTCTAAGAAACTGCTTTCATTTTAGTTTAGGGTGCAAGAGCATATAAATCTGCAGCCATGGTGCTGCCAGGGTGAGGTCTGGTACAGGAAGCACCTGCTTTTAGCAGAAGTTCAAGCTAGAGATGAGAAGGTAAAAATCACCCTGGCTTCTAACAGCTTTTATCCAATCATAGACCAGACTTTTCTTAGCCCATGTTAATAATTATTATTTAAGCATGACAACCTCAGATAATTTTGCTTCCTTGCAGTAAATCTTCCTTGGATCTTGTGATACGGCAGCTCCTGTATCTGGGTCGTTATTCATTGTTATACAGCATAATGCCACTGAAGGATTAAGATGATATTAGCAAATGCATTATGAAGCCACAAGTAATCAAGCTTAATGTAGAGTGAGATTTGGAAGTAGAAAATATTCAGACTAAGATGTTAGCAGTGTGTTATGGAAATGGTTTAATCTCTGGTTATAAGTAGCTAATATATGATGAATTTTAACATCAGTGTGCAACTTTGATTAGAATCTCCTAAATACATAATCCCCATAGCAATCCTACTAAAAAATGGGAGCTTAATTGTCGCCTTACAGTCTGGTACCTTTCACCTTCACATAATGCTACCATGATGGCTTTTAAAAACAGCAAGAAGGAGAAGAAGAAAGAGAGAAGAAAATCAACCAGAAGAATCTGTCGGCAAGACACTTTAACATCCGTTTCAAAAGTCATAGATTACAATTTAAAATGGAAGTCCCCTTTTGAACAAAGAAGGAAAGGTTATGAGAAAATACAGTTTGAAATTATTGATGTGTAAAACCATACGTGATTGCATCTGTCCTATAGCTCCCCCAAATGCACCAAATGGATATTGCTGAAACCTCATGGAAATAAGTGCAAGAGATTTGACTACAGTGATTGTCATTACTGCTTAGAATGCTGGTTGATGTGTCTCAAATGGAATATCTGCTTTTCTCACGCAAGCCTACTTCAGAGACTGTGAGACAGATGGGCTGTATGTGTTCTGCTCAGATAACCCTGGAAACATGTAACAGTCATGCAAATTATAATTCTAGAAAAAGAAATAAAGTAAATTGACCATTGATAGTTCTTTTTCTTCTTTTATCCTGCTCTCTTCTCTAAGCATCCAAGTGTAATGATTGTGAACTCAAAGAATTTCTGTTTCAATGCACTTTATCTTTGAGGGCAATGAAGTTAGTGGGTTCAGCTTTATTCTTTATGGGGAGTTTGTGTTTTTTGATTTATTTTTTTTGTCCCAGGAAGGGCTATTTAAAAATACTGCAGTGATTATCTCTTTTTTAGCATCAAAGTTTCTGTCTCTGCAGATATTTACTCAACGTTACACCAGAGCAGGAAGCAACTGGCAAAAACACTGAAGCAATAAACAAAAGCTTTAACTTGTCTAAAACAGTAGTGAAGCACATGAGACTCTCATTTATTATTACAAACAGGCTCATACCTTGATCAGATACTGTTAATCACAGTAGATTCACTTCTGCAATTTACATGTTGGTCTTGTCAGAACAAAAAAAAAGCACAATATAACTTCCCACTCCCACTTCTATTTCAAGGCCTTTTTTTGCTTCAAACAAATCAGCCCTGTTATTAAATTACCTTCTCTGGGATTCTCAGAGAAATATCTTGTGCTTCTTTCATACAGTTTTTCAGAGTCAGGGTGCTGATGGCACTCAGAAACCTCTTGCTATCTTTACAAATTATCTCTTCTTTCTTGATTCTGTATGTCAGACTTGATTCTCAAATATATTTATCTACATTTTGTTAATTGTAACTTAAAATTGTATTCTAAAGGGTATACATTTAGACTATAGTAATTTTGAAGGCGAGCAGTTATTTCATTGGGTTGTCACTCCTTCCAGAAATCAAACCCTCCCTGTCATATATAAATAGATTGCTTGATATACATGCAATATCCTGTCGGTGTCATGCACTCTTTTCTTTAATCTGACTGACATAGCACATAATAAAATGCTCACTTCAATATATGTCTGTTGCATTTTGCCTAATTCTGGGCTTAGTTTAATATTAGTCATGAATATTTCTTACAACTGGATATGAATTTGAATATATAAAAGGCACATTTTATGTTCATGCTGCTGCACTTGCTTCTCCCATATATTTTATTGCTTTACTGGCTTGTGATGAATTAAGCCATCGAAAGAAAAGAAGAACTGGAAGCAACAGGGACATTGAGCCTGTTATCTTTATCCACAAGCCAGGTGTAGCATGTGAGAGGGAGAATTGCATTCTTTGCACTTTATTTTCCATAAGCAACTCGCAGCAGAGAGCTGGAGGGAGCCACATTCTCCAGTGGCCATGGCAAGAGGAAATACAAAATTCCAGCATATTAAATCTCAGACTTTTTTCATATAAAAGTACTTGATCACACTATATCAGCAACTTTATTCCATATAATTTATATGGATTGTTTTCCAAGGGAGGCAGAAATTGGATTAACATTTTGTTTCACTTCTGTTCTGCTGCACATCTAAAGAAATATTTTCTTTGGGTAAAAAGCTGGTTTTGATCAGTGCCCTGGATGCTTAGGAATTAGTCTGGGTTCCTTTATAAGTGGAAATTACTGTAATGAACAGAAAAATGTTGTGACTTTTTCAATATTCCTGGCAAGACACACATTCAGTTTTCCTTTAAGGAAGATTCAGTTGTGGATAACTAGTGAGGAAATCTTAATTCTTCTATGTTATATAAAACTTGCCTTGCACAATAATTACTTTTATTGTAATTGAAGAGTTGATGGGGATTCTGAAGATATCCATGTTTTTTGTTTGTTCATTTGTTCCTGGGAAAAATTCATTTAACAAAATATTTTCATGAAAACAAAATTGTTGAATGTATTTTACTTCTGTTACTGGAGTAGATACTTCTACATCCACTATTAGAGCTGAGAAAGAAGAATTAGGCAGCATGTTCAGAGATACATTTTTATCAATTTGTGATGTTTTCACATATTGGTCACCTGAAACACATTGGTTTGGCTATTTGATCACCTGAAACACATATGAGCTCAGGTGATTTAAACATCTTGCTTTTTAAAGACCAGGAAATGAATTTTATGGAAACAAAAAGAAGCAATGACTGTCATTTCTGTGCTTCAGCATGTCAAAAATGTTTAAAATACTGTGGCATTTCTGGATTTCTATGCCACCTACCAAGACCTGCATGTAACTTTTTGCTGTAAGCAAGTCCATTTCACCATTTGGCAATCGAGTGAACTTTTTTCACAATGCTTGAAATGGAATACAGTTTCAGACTCTTTCAAAATGGCCCATGTTACCCTAGTCTTATTTTTCATGCAGAAGTACAGTCTATTCTGTCTACATATTGTGTGACCTTGCCTCCCTATGGATAGAAATGATGGAAAAAATGAACCAGTGTCTAAAACAGATTAGATGCCAAACCTAGTTAGATCTTGCCTAATCCTATAAAAGTATGTCAGTTAGGGACTTACTTGACCTACAGAAAAAAAGATCTGAAAACACTATCCTAGCTGGTTACTGATTCGGCTTGATTATACTGCAGCCACAGCTTTATTACAGCAGACAAAGTGTGGTCATGCAAATTTAGCCCACTTTCCATCACCCTATGGCATCCACCCAGCAATTTATTCAACAATGCAACCAACATACAGCAGATTAATTGCCAGAACAACACAGTGAAATCCAAACAAAAATTACTCCCTAGTTAGATAAGGCTTTTGAAACTGTGGCCCACATTGTTCTTGCTGAGAGAATCTGACATGCTTGAGAAGTTTTATGGCACTAATGATACTATTACAGTTGTTCTGCAAATTTTGAGTTACTTTTTTCCTATTGTCTTAATACCAAAGACTTTTTTATATATAATTATTTTCAACAAGTAACTGTCAAGATAATTAAATAATTTTTAGATCATTCTTTCTTCGTTTCTTTCTTTCTTTTAGAAGACAAATGATCAAATGTGTGTGTGCGCACAGAAAAAATATGAAACTTTGAAGTAAGATTTCTCTCTCTAGCGGTAAACATATTGGATATTACATGCTGGATTCAGTGTTATTTTGGTGAATGCTGTAACAGCCAAATTAGCTAACCCAAAGGGAATGAAAAAGGTGTTTAGAACTAGTGACAGTACTTCAAAAAATGAGGCTGGGTCAAGCACTATATGAGCACTAAAGCGAGTATGGAGTATAATAAAGCAACTTGTTTTTTTGAATAGCTGGGCACAGTATAGGTAAGCCTATTGTTCCCCAAAGGCTGCTTGCAGTTCCTGTTAACGCACTTCTGTGCTTTTACCAGAGCCTTCAGTAGCTGTGACAGTGCTTGCAAATGTGATGCTCATGACAAGTCTGTCTGCTTCTAAAGCATGTGAAGAAAGCCGAACACTTTTAATAATACTAATGGAGAGATTATCTTTAGCTTCTGATTTTTTTTTCCTTTTGAAAATAAAAGTGGGAGGTTTGTTTTAACACTCTGCCCTTTTCAGAAAGGTTGTAAGAAGCAATTGAGCCCCCTCTGCAAAAAGCTTCCCTTTTCAAGTTTTCCACTTAATTAAAATACCACATTTTAGCTCACTGGAAGGGAAGTCTTCACCACTACCTTTTAGAGAAATAAAAAAATAAATAATAGCAGCAATCCTCTGTCAGTATAAGAGTGTTTCTGTTAGTTTCTATGCACAAAGGGATAATTATATACTTTTTAAGCCCCCATTAAAGAGCCAAAAACTGTTCTACAGCTTCTTTATTAAAGATATCTGAATACTGCAGATAGCATTAAAGGCTACAAAAGTAGCCAATTAGACTGCATTAATATGCAAATTTTCACAGAAAGAATGTGTAAAATGTTTTGATATTATTTAGGAGTGTAAAAGAAAGACTGGACTCATGGGTTACAAGGATGCTATTATGTACATACAGATGCACATACGTATGTTGCCTCTAATGCAGTAACAACACTCATTTTTGCTGCTATATTAAAATAAAAGGGTAATAAAAATATCATGATTGGTTTTTT
The DNA here is from genome assembly GCA_020086605.1 of Lanius collurio. Lineage (NCBI taxonomy): Eukaryota > Metazoa > Chordata > Aves > Passeriformes > Laniidae > Lanius > Lanius collurio. The sequence continues at coordinate 37,430,370 of JACBWW010000003.1, forward strand.
TAAAGGATAATAAGTTATCCTGAGAAAAAAGGAATTATTTAAGATTCCAAAATAATAAGGGTTTCACAGTGATTCAGGAGATGTGTTATGGATCACATTTTCCAGACACCTCTTAATGCTTTGGTATACCGCTACCGAGTAAAATGCAAAGCAGACCATGATTACCACTCCCTCCTATATAATATCAGTCAATTTGCACTTGTTCTTTCCTGTATTTTGCATTTCTCTGCAATATTTTAACCTTTATGCATGTTCTGTTAAACCAATTATTTAAAATTTACGACAAATTATATCTAGTCTATCAGATGTAAACCCAAAATTTCCATTTACCTCTTATAACTATGTTGGAAAACAAAAGATAAGGATGTTGGACACTTTTTATAGATTTCCATTAAATATTGAAAAGCAGTTGTGGATGTGTGTCTGTGTGTCTCTGTCTACGTGTTTATGCTGCTTCTGTGCTCTTGCCATCGAGTTCAGTACGTTGTTCTTTAAAACCGATCCCCACTGGGCTCTGTGCTATACTATGCAACATACAATCCAACACAACTTATCACGCTGTGACAGCTAATATTTAAAAAACACATGCGTATTTTGAGGTTTGATAACTGCTATCAATCTTGATAATGGGTATGGAATCCAAAATTCTGACAGGTACCTAGTGGAAGGAACATCCACTGTGAACAGCTAATGCTGAAGAAAATGAACAAGGGAGGCAGATATTCTGTGCATCTAATTACAGATAAAACAAATAAATAATACAGAAAAAGCAATTAAAAATATCTACTGAGGTTTGCAAATTCAGAAAGGCTGTAAGCCTACCAAGGCCACCTAGCTGGCTTTAATTGGACATTTTGTTATTGAAGATTTTGGATCTTGCCTTATGGATTTTTTTTATGGTTATGTTTTCAGGACTCCCAGTACAATTCAACACAGCACCTTAGTTTCAAAGAAACTGCCAACAAGGAATAGAGTAAAATGTGTAAATGCAGGGCTTTGATGCTTTGGAAAGGCACTCTTAAGAGAGAGTTAATCAAGTTAGAGTGACCTCCAAAAGCAAAATTGCAGCACAAAGCATAATGGGTAATGCTATGTAAATTGCCATGTATGCAATTGGGATGTTATTACAGCAAGACCAAAAGGTGCTAGCTAATGACCTCTACATTTGATCTCAGGTTTTCCTAGGGGCTGACAATGTCTCTGGCTGAGACAATAGCCACAGCCCGCTGATGAGCATGGAGAAGGGTAGGACACCTGTCTACAGCTGCCTCTGCAGCCTCAGTGGACCAGATCGAGGTGCTGCTAACTGACAATGGGAATCACTGTTACTAAATCATCCCTTAAATCAGCACCATCTTAACCAAAATGGCATTTATTATTATTATTATAATTAAAATTGGGTTATTATTTAAAAAATAGTTACAATTATTCAAAAATTTATATTCTCTACCTAGCAAGATTTATTTTTCACAATTGTTATGAACATACATAGGATGCTTGGAGAAAAAAAAAAAACCCAACACTTATTTAGTTTTGCTGCTTTGATTTTAATTCTAGAAATCTTGGGATTAACAAATTAATTCAAATCATTTACATAATTTTGCATTGAAGCAACTATTCCAGAAATTTGATTTCTTCTGCACATAATGTATTGATTAAGAAAGTAAAAGTGAAAACTCTTATTTTATTTGCTCATTCTTTGTAAAATCCTCTGGACAAAATTTTCTAGATGAAATAAAATGTTTTACATTATTTCCTAATTGATTCCTTAACTTCTGTTAATAGAAAGATTTAGTCTGATATGTATTTTTGACTATATACACATACATATATATAAAAATTATTAAATTACCAGATATAATTATCAGAAAACAACTCATGTCTTTAGACAAAGGCAAATTAATAATGTTGATGATCTTTCAATAATGTGCCTATATATTCATAAAAATTGGTGAAGAAGTTCCATTTGACTTACTATAGCTGCTTTAGACACAAAAATAATTGCCACAAAAGCAAAACATTTTATTTATACTTTAATTTAAAAATAAATAAGAGATTCTAGGATACATAGTACACCATACTATTAAAGAAATTTGCTACAATAATTATTCATTTTGCACTTAGATTACGCAAGTGATTTTTTTATGCACTGTGGCATGGATTTTCTCTTTGAGGAATTTGATGCAAGGGCCCAATTCTGCTTCCATTTAAAGAAATTGCCTCAAAAAGGAACATAATTTCATCTTGTAAGATGTAATATTAGAGATGAAGGATTTCATTTTTAGGATCTGTGTTGACTTATATTATGTATGCAAGCCTAGATTTATTTTATACTTCACTATTGGTTTAGCTCATGACAAAATGAATTAAACAATGAATAGGTTACAGATATTTCCCTCGGGATGAGGGTATTTGATCTTTTTCTCTATTTTCCAAATAATATTAAAATCAACATCTCCTGAAACATGATAAATGCATTGTTTGCTTCAATGTTTTTATTTTTGAAGAAATGTGGTATGTAGCAAGGTAGTGCTGAAGATAAAGACCCTTTAATTAAACATGTTTACACATTAACATTTTATTTAAGTCATTTTTAGTACATTTTAGGCAATATAACCCATGTGTATTTGTGCAGCCCTGATAATCCTCCTACACACAGTCAGAGAGAGACTGTAACAAAGGAATAGCAATACAAAACAGAGAACAATTCTGCTTGATTTTCCATTGCAGTCATTTTATCAGGGACAGGGAATATTTTACAGTCGTGTGCAGATGAAGGTTGCATGCATTCCCCAGCATTAAATTGTGGTAGAAAATGAAAAACCTAATAGCATTTTGATGTATTCCAGTTAGGTTTTCCATTAAGAGAAAAAGGTGATATGTTCACACCATTTGTCAGGAAAAGAAGAAATGAAGAAAATGTTGACAATTTCATTACACTCTGGTTATGGGGTGATCTGAACTTACCTATTACAAGATAAAAAAAAAAAAAAAAACAAAAAGAAAAACTATTCAAGATATTATTAGTCAAAAACATTACTGTTTATAGTTACTTTAACTTCTGCTACAACTGTAGTTGATACAGCAGCATGAGCTGCAGATTTTAAAAGAGAGATTTCATATCTTTCACAGCCTTGATAAAAAACTCTTGCATCCCTTTGAATGACATAGCATCAAACCAGTCCAATACTGTTGAACAGTTCTCTGATAAACCTAGTCCTTCACAAATGTAACAGATGGTATAAAAAGTGCTTCTAAGTCTATTGCTCTTTTTTAAGCTTGTATTTTTCAAGAAATTTTTTTCCTACTAGTTTTGTCTCTTCTCTTCTCTTCTCTTCTCTTCTCTTCTCTTCTCTTCTCTTCTCTCCTGTGAATATTTGCCCAGAGGAAACAGCAGCGGGACATTTCATATCAAAGTTAAAAAACTAAATGTGTATTTTCAGGGTTCTAGGGACTTAAGCTGCAGCCTCAATCTGGAAAAACTATTGTATAAAGTATCTTTAATTAGGTTTTACAATAAGTTCCAAAGAACTTCATATTACATATAATAAAATTAAGAACAGATAGTTGGCTGGAGTGGTATTTATGGCTGAACTCAGTGGTATTTCTATAATTATGTATCAGAAATCGCTCTTTAAGAAAATATATCTCTTTAAGAAAATATATTTGGGAGACAAGCATATAGAAATGTCAGCACAATACATTCTGTAATTTCTTAGCAACAAAATACTTAACCAAGACCCATAAAAAAAAAAAAAAATACTGGGCTGAATTATTAATCACTGGCTGAATATACCTGCTTTCATTCTAAAATTTGAAGATTTTGTCTCTTACACCACAAAAGTCATACTGAACACATACACTTACACTTTTATGCTTACAATTGGTGCATATTAATCTAGTCCTGAAGCATACATAAACCTGAAGGTAGTAAGACCCCTGCTGTAGAGGCTTCACATCTCTTTTCTCTGTCTACTCTACACATCTTTCCTTTCTTTGAGAACAAAGTCAGTTTGTGACAAATCTCTTCTGTGATTACAAAAGTGTGAGTTTCTCTTACTGCTCTACTAAATTAACATCATGGATAATGCAAAACCAACCAAAACCACTGATAATTTCAATGGATCATACATTTGAATATAACTTTGTAGTCAAACATAATACAAAAATTTAAATGTAATGACCGTTTCTTCAAATTTGTTTATGTGAAGAATCAGAAGATTTTCTTTGCTAGCTATGCATAGTGGATTTGGTCCAAAATCCACAGAAGTCAATGATGAGTGGAAGGGCCCCATTTGACTTCTTGTGTTTTTTTATCAAGTTCTGGCAGGAGAAAAATATCTTTGTATGTTAAGCATATGAAGAAACTAGGAGAATTGCATGCTCCCATCTTTCCCTTATTCTTATTCTTTTGAACAAGGTTGGGGTGTAAATGCACTCCAAGGAATTATTTTCTGGATGGAAACCATTTAATTTCAGAGGAAAACTACTAACAATGCAGCATTTGATGAGATAAAATTACTGCCTAAAAAATTGCTAATAAAATTATTCACCCCTAATATTTAATTGTTCTAATTTCTTGCTGCTTACTGGACCTGATTGCACCTGGACACAGTTCAAGAAAAAATATGTGTACAAGAAACTGGAAAAGAGAGAAAATTATGCTGCCCAGTGACTATCCCTCTTTGGTTTGACAAGAAGGTGGGAAGGGGAGTTGCACCTGAAAGCTATGGACCTAGAGGCAGGCATACTTTAACAAAGAAACAGTGGAAAGCACTTGTCATATCATGCTAGTAATCCTTAAAGCATTAAATATAGGTTGCTAAAGGAGACAGCAAAAATCTGCATTACTAAAATCTTTCATGAATTTCTACAGATGTAGGTGGAACCAGTTGTAACAGTCATTGTATAATAAAACAGATGTGATTAATAATGCAAGAAAATAATTTATAGGTAACTCTTGAGACATATGCACATGGATTGGCACCCAGTCTATTTGTGAAAAGACTGTGAGTCTTTGGAAAAATAAAAAATATGGAATTATAGTTTCTTCCTTTCCTTTAGTAGGCCAAAAATGATACACCAAGGAATTCCAAAGGTCAGTGCTTCTGTCTTCATAAAATCAATCTGCCTTGTAATTTTTAAAAAAGGCTTAGTTAATCCAAAATTAGGCAGTTTGTTATAAAAACATCTATCACCAAGCAATACCCACACATTTTCCTTCCTAAAAGGACCTCTAAGATAACCGTAACAAAACTCCTACATTAAGAAAATAGTGCAATCAGAGAACCAACAGTCATCCAATACTGAATTTAAAGACTTTAATTAGCCTCACAATCACATACTTTCTTTTCACAAACAGCCATTGCCTCATTGAGAGATCAGGATTGACCAGGCTTTAGGGATGAATCAAGATTATGTTGTAAGCAAGTATTTAGCAACCTGGCAGATGTGTGGAAGGAAGTCAACAGTCAAAAGTTAACCTTTTGCCTTTGGTGAAGGCAACTGAATGTAGTAGCTCCTTTTTCAGCAATGGGAAGGCTGCAGAAGCATGAAACCCGTTTCTTCTTCTGCAGTCTACATTGTCTGCAAACACCTACAAACTCTCATACAACACTTCCCTCTGTTAACAAATTTCAAGGTTGTAAATGGAAACATATGAAAGACTGGAAATATTGGAAATGCCATTTCATAGGCTAATTTAACTTTGACATTCCTGTTAATACTGTGAGTGTAAAAAAACTTTTCATATATTTTGGTAATTACATGTAATTTCCTGCTACATTTCCAAAAAGGAATATAAGTTGTGTTAGTGTGCACAGAGTTCATCAGCACAGAGAGCTTTCATATGTCATGAGCACTGTTATCTGCCATTTGATCTAAGGTAACCACCACATAACCACCAGCAGCAGTATATTATCAACCTCTACTTCATAAAGCAATTCATGCAGAGGACTGGAACTTACTTTGCCATGTTTCACAATATGGGGATTGAAGTTTGAGGTTCAACGAGCAATGTCTTCCTTCCATTTTTTAGCTCAGAGCTGACTCAGTAGTTCTCTTTTTCTTTCCAGCCTGTTAACTTTCTTGTCTTGACCATCTTCCCACCAGCCAGTGCCCATTTCAGGTTCAGTTACCTTTGCAGATTCCTGGTTTCAGCAGGGACATCAGCTTGTTATCCCAAACACTAGTGCCAGCGTGCCATGGTTTTCTCTTTCCAGGACTGTTGTTCACTCTTGGCTCTTCCAACCTTGTGTTGTTCCAACCTTTGCCTTGTGTTATGCTCATTCTCATCCTAAAATCCCTTTACCTCATTTCCTTTTTTTTCCTTATTCTTCAACAAACTGTGGTTTCTGTTTGTTTTTTCTTTCTGTATCTTAGTGAGAATCTTTTCTTTTCTAATGTCTGGAAATCTAGCAAGGTAGATCTAAAAGAGATGTTGCATCTACTCTGACTTTTGAGTCTCAGTGACATAGTGGCCGGCAGCAAACAGAAACAAGTTGCTAGGACATTTACTCAATCTGGCAATTGCAAGGTAGAGTCTGACCATTACAAACTATATTTTCAGAGGATTTTGCAGATAAAGTCTAACAAGTACTCCTGACCATGTGTAAAGTGAGTTTTACATGCCTTCAGAAAAGACACATTATACACAGCAAATCCTCAAATGCTAAATTTAAATTATTTTCTCAGAAATACAAGTACTACACATATACTGTGGATATCGTTAATGGAAAAAATGCAGCTTTTAATAAATGAATCTAACATGCTTTCTCCAATTTTAGTCTGAACATTGATCAAATAGATTGTGCTGAATGTTTAACAGAATTTGAAAGCAAAACTGATATTTGTCATTAAAAAAATTATCCTGCAGGCTTAGTTTGGCAAAGTTCTAGCTCAGTGAAAACTTCAGCCTTTAATGGCAGGTTTTTCCTTCACTATCAGTTTGACAGATCCTGTACTAGCTCTTCCAACCATTCCAACCATGTGAGTAAAAGGGACCAGAGAGTGACCAGAGACCCAGTGAGTGAAACCCAATGTAATGCTTTGGATTGATTTCTACATCTGTGGAAGTTCACTAAGACTTTCAGCTTTAGAAACATCGCTTTCTCAATCCACATCTCAACAAACCTGTTAGATACTGCCCCTTAAATAGATCATTTAATCAGAAAAATAAACTTGTTTTGCCTGGTAATGCAAAGAATATGAAAAATATATGAGGAGAAATTTTCTTTCGCAAAACTTAAAACTAGAACAAACTAGGAAATTTCTTCTTCATTCTCTACTATATTTTAATCTCTTACAACTATACCTTAGCAACTAGAAAGCGAAGAAAATTTCATCTTTGTATATTTTAAGATCCCACATGGAAATGTGAGAAAAATCACCCACTTAACTGTTATTTATGAAAAATGACTTTGTGGTGTCTTAATGCTTCTTTTTAGGGAACCATTTGGATTATTAGCGCACACTTAGTGTTTTATTTGCCATGTACACCTCAGCATCAACTAATCAGACTTTATTCTTGAACACTCTGAATTGCCTGTAGCACTTCATTTCAGCAGGCAAACTGACTCATGCTGACAGGAAACAACGTGAGGCTTTCCCCGAAGGGACCATCCCATAATATCAATACGAGTATGTAGTCATTAGCCAGTCAGGGAACATCTAACAATTACATTAGTCAAAGCACTTTACAACATTTAGTTTTGTAGAGAATCTGAGATTCCAGATCTGAAGCTATACTGAGCATAACAACCAAACATAACAACAGTGTTTTGTTGCAAAAAATAATAATTTGGGGGAAGTCAGGTTGTCTAACAAGATAAATTTATTTTAATTTTTTTTTCACATATACTTGTCTCATTAAAAAAAAAAATAATAATTTTATTTTTTTTATTCTAAAGGAAAAATGGATTACTAATGACAGTGGAATAACCTGAGTAAGGATGGATAAAATTATTTGCATTAAAAAGGATAAAGAGTGACAGGAATCCATAAATATCTTACTTCCTCATAAGAATACTTACTTCTTACAAAAGCTCAGTGAGTTAGTAAAGGACAATATTTTTACACAAAACAGTCTGAGAATATGCATGTATAGAAATATTAATATTTAAATCTCAATAGCAGCATGTATTATTAAGTATTTCTACTCTTTCTGATAGAAGGCTTTAGAAGCTTCATACCACTGAAAAAAAAAAAAAAAAACCACCAACCAAAAACATGGTCTCAGGCCTTCATTCAGGAACCTGTGTAGCAGCCCCAAGCCTTATCATGACCCAGAGGCCCCTGGAGACAACCAGGTGCTGCTGGGAGCAACTGAAGGAGGTTTAAATGTCTCCAGGGACCACAGGTGCCCCAGAGGGTGGCATGTCAGTGAGGGCTTGGCATGCCAGTGAGTGTGTGGCATGTCAATGAGGCTGTGGCACCTCAGTTTGCACTTAATGTGGCAGGGTGTGCAGGAAGGGCTTCTCTTTACCTGTCCTGGAGGAGCCAATAGAGGCAACAGACTCGGTAGCTGGTAAGGAAGAGCAAAGAGATCTTTTTAGCCCCAGTCTTATTAGCATACTGGTTTAAACTTCCTTAGTTATGGTGTTGACATGCAGTCAAGCTCATTCCCCTGCAGCTGAGGCAGTCATTGAACCAGCCAGCCAGACTTGCTGTTGGCAGATTTATCTCTCCAGGTCACAGGTTGCCAGGAGTGCCTGGTGCCTCTTTGCAAGGCTGGGTCAACAGACAGTTGTTTTGCAGTTGTGCTGGGGTTGAAGAGCTGTGTTGCCAGGTGAAGGAGCTACAGAAAGTTGAACAGGCTAAATAGTATGTGAGCAAATGAGTAAGAGATTAACTGACTGTTTTCAAAGATGCTACAGTCTCAATCTGGAAATCTGGAGTGCTTTGCTGGATGGTTACAGGCTCTTCAGGAGGGATAGGCAAGGCAGAAGCAAAGGGCAGCATCGTATGTAATAAAAGGATTAGAATGTAAGGAGTTCACAGCTGACAAGGGCACAATTGAGAGCCTCTGGATAAGAATCAAGTGGCAAACAAATAATGTGGATGTCATTGTGGGAGTCTACTATAGACCTCCTATCCAGGATGATGGCGCCAGTTCTTTGAGGAGCTAAAGGGTACTTTGTGAAGCCAAGTGCCCTTGTCCTTATGGGGGACTTCAACTTGCTATAAATTAACTGGGAGCATCACACAGCTGGTAAAATCTGGGCCAGAAGGTTCCTAAATGACCTGGATGACAACTTCCTAGAACAAGTCATAAAGGAGCCAACTCAGAAAGATGCACTCCTTGATCTCCTGCTTCTCAATGGAGTGGATCTTGTGAGCAAAGTTGAGATTGGCAGCCATCTTGGCCACAGTGACCCTGAAGTGATGGAGTTTAAAATCACTCTTGACAGAAGGAAAAGTGCCTGCAAAATCTCAGCTCTGAACATGAGGAGAGTAGACTTCAGACTGTTCAAGAAATTAGTAAGTTAGGTCCCTTGAGAAATGTTTTTGCAGATGCTGGGGTCCATAAGTGCTGATTACTTTTTAAACATCACCTACTTAGGGCACAGGAGCAAGCAGTTCCCAAAGTGAGAAGTCAAGCAGGTGAGACAGAAGGCCAGCTTGTCTGAACAGGAAAGTTCTCTTGAAAATAGGGCAAGAAAGGGCAGTGTATGCCCAGTGAAACAAGGTCAGGTGACATAGGATGAATACAGAGATTTTGCTTGCCACTGTACTGAGAAAATTCATGCAGCCAAAGTTCAGGTGAAGTGGGCCAGAAATGTGGGTAACAATAAAAGGAGGCTTTTTCAAATATAATAATGGCAATAGACAGTGTAAAAATAACATTGGCCCGTTACAGAGTGAGGATGGTTACCTCACAAACAGGGAGAGAGACGAGGCAGAGGTGTTTAACTCATCTTTTGCCTTTGTTTTCCACGTGAATGATGGACCAAGGGAGTCTCAGTGTACTGAGCTGGAAGACCATGACTGCAAGAATGATCAATTCCCAGTTGACCCTGAAATTGTACAGGCTCTGCTGCCCCAATTGGATCCCTACAAATATATGAGGTCTGATGGGATTCATCCAAGAATCCTCAAAGATCTGGCTGATGTCATAGCAAAACCTCTCTTGATGATTTTTGAGCAGTCTTGGGAATCCAGAGAGATCCCCACTGACTGGATGCTGGTGAATGTTGAATATGAGTCAGCAGAGCACTGCCCTGGCATCCAGGAGGGCCAACCGTGTCTTGGGGTATCAGGCACAGCATCACCAACCAGGCAAGGGAAGGGATTTCCCCACTCTGTTCTGCACTGGGGTGGCCTCACTTCAAGTTCTGTGTGCAGTTTGGGGCACCACAATACAATAAATATATAAAGAGCAGTTAGGGAGCATCCAAAGGCAATAAAGATGATGAAGGGCCTCAAGGGGAAGCCATATGAGGAGCATCTGCACCCACTGGGATTGTTCAGTCTGAAGAATAGCAGACTGAGGGTGATGTCTTTTCCTGGTCTTAAAATCAAGAATCAAACACTGTTAGAAGGCAAATTTATTTTAGGGATCTTTAGGTGCACATGTCCAGGTCAAATGCACCGAAATACTCACCGCAATGCACACCCCAAAAAGATCTGGTATAACATTATGGGTCTTACTAATTAGCATGTCTATCAAAGATTCCCCAATGAGAGGTTCAAGTGAGCCCCCTTCCCCTGGATGGTTCTATCTTAGTTTACCAAATATGTTCTGGAGAAGACCTTGGCGTCTGGGGCATTCTGATCCCTAACTACAGAGCTTCTAAAATGTTAGTGTCCTAGCTGGCAAACAAGTCCAAGAATGTAGGCTAAAACCAACAAAGAATACAAGAAGTTATATAAGGGTATAAAAGAGATATTTAAAAAAGGCAAAAAATTCATCATGGCATCAATTGCCATGTCTTGTCATTGCAGTCTATAAATTCCTTATAAGGACAAAAGGAGGGGCAGGCACTGATCTTTCTCTGTGGTGTTCAGGGACAGGACCCAAGAGAATGGCCTGAAATTGTGCGAGGGGAGGTTTAGGTTGGATATTAGAAAAATTTTCTTCACCCAGAGAGTTATTGGGCACTGGAACAGGCTCCCAGGGGTCACAACACGAAGTCTGACAGAGGTCAAGAAGTGTTTGGACAACAATCTCAGTCACATGGTGTGATTCTTGGGATTGTCCTGTGCCAGGCCAGGGGCTGGACTTGATGATCTTTGTGAGTCCCTTACAAGTCAGCATATTTTGTGATTCTGTTATACTGCTTGGCATGAAGCCATGTACTTTAGGAGCTTTAACCAGTGCAAAATGTTGCAGTACATCTTGCCAACACCTGTAAAACTGGTGTCTACTCTCTACATGGATTGCTGAGACAGGGATAAGCCCTCATTCTTGTTATCTTGGCATATGATGTAGTGAGGAGTTCTTAAAGCTAAGGATGGCTGAGAGGGGCCAAATAACATTCTCTGGGTTGATAAAAGGTATTTCACAGGATTTAGACCCAGGCTGTGGGAACAATCGCTCAAGGACAAAAAGATTATTACAGACCCCACCACATTCTGTATCAAGTGCAAGAAGTTATAGAAAACGTTTGCCTTTGCTTTCCCTTGCATAAGTACAAAGCAAAAGTAAATTTAAAAAGAATAAGGAAAAAAAAAAAAAAAAAAAAAAAGTCCTAGCAAAAGTTAAAACTGTGCTTCAGATGCACTATTAACTGACCAAAGATGTGTCAGTGCTGGCAGCAACATTGTTGAAAATGTTAAAAATGTTGAAAATACTGCTCAGGTATTTCTTAATTAAGTCAGCAAGAAAACCAGAAATGGCTTCTGCTCCACAGGGAGCCATGGATCCCATAAAAGTAAGCCCTTACAAGTCAAGATCTAAGTGCCCTCCTCAATTTTTCACCAAGGTGGTCTGAGATATATGGTCTTTATGTCTGAGACTCAGATATAAACTGTCTAGAAATGCTGAAGACACACCCTAGTACATGATCCTATGCTATTGCACCTACTGTAATTGGGACTGAACATAATGCTGGAAAATAAATCCAATGGTAATGTATTGAACTGACTTAGATATGCATACCAGGAGAAAAATGCCTGGCATTTCTTCACAGATAGACATTACAGCAATTCAGGTTTTTCCAGGAACAAGTTACCACTACCCGATACAGTCTTAGAAACACCTGGCAGGACTTCAGTGCTGCTGTTATCTCTTGCCTGCCTAAAGGCTCCCAAAGTAGTTAAAAAAATACTCTGCCAAGCTGGTGATGAAGTGTAAAACCTACGATGGGTGAGTCAAAAAATGTTCTTAGGTTCAGCTGCAAGCTTACAGTCTTATTTAAACCACATGGAGACCATGTAGCCCTATGTATTGTATGATAAACCTTTACAAATCTCGACTCCAGCATCTTGTGTATTTCCAGATTCACTGGAAAATTCTTTAAAACACAAGAGTGGTACTTCAGAGAAGGAAATTTTCTCTTCAGTTTCTTGTCAAACTACTTGAAGTTTTTGTGTGTGGTATTATCCATATTATTGTCTTCCTTTTTTTTTTTTTAAACCAATACTATTAAGTCAAAAGTTAGTGATAAGAAATTCCTTAATTTTAAGATTTTCTTCTTAATTTCAAATAAAGAAGAAAGTATTAAACAATTTTAAGTGAAGATTATTGTTCCAAGAACTAGAAAATATTTTCTTGTTATGATTTATTATGTTGTTTCTGCTTCTTCATGGCATCAAGAAGTAAAGGATTGGCAACAGAAGAACTACTGGTTCTCAAAGAGTTATAAAAGAGTTTAGTTCATTTTTTTCAGGATGATCTGCTATTTCACTTGATTATTCATAGTTATTGCTATGTGTTGGGGTTTGGGAGTTTTTGTTTTTATTTCCTCATGAGGAATTTTCTCCCATACTATGTTACCATGTCAACAAATGACTGGGTACTCGGGGGAAACAAAGGAACTGGCCACAGAGGGGAGGGGCCCATCTGGGGCTACTGTCCTCACCTGGCTGTGTGCTGGGCACTCGCGACTTGGTGTGGAGACGGGGAGACTCTCTCGTCAGCACTGCGGGTTTTCCTGCCGTTTATTTCCTCTCTGCTGGAAGAACCCCGGGATCCAAAACCTGTCCTTTCCTGCCTCGCTGGGAGCTGAGCTCAGATTCTGCTGCCTCAGCCTTCGCTGCTCTGCAGCCCTGCCCGTCCTGCCTGCCGAGACCTCCGGGGATTCCTACCACAGCTCCGCAGCTCGATACATCTCACCTGCCACCCGGAAGTTGTGCTCCTACTGCTGCCCCAGCCTGCCTGGCCAGGAGAGCCCGGACAGACCAAAGGATCAGCTGCCCAGGGAGGTTTGTGAAGCCTTTCTTCCATCCCTTCCCGGACCTCAGGCCGCCATCACTGCGTGCTCCCCGAGCTCGCTCCGGAGCGCCCCCTGCAGCCGCGGGGGAACCATCGCACCTGCCCTGCTCACCGGGAGCCGCCAGCGCCCCTGCTGGCTGTGACTGGAACTGCACCAGAGGGGAAAGGGCCTGACAGCCGAGAGAGGCTGCACTGGGTTTGTGCTTCTGTTTGCTGTCACCACTGTAGTTATTGTTGTTTGTTTGCCTGTTTATATATCTGTATTTTAGTAAAGAACTGTTATTCCTATTCCTTATATCTTTGCCTGAAAGCCCCTTCATTTCAAAATTATAATAATTCAGAGAGAAGGGGGTTGCATCCTTCACCTCAAGGGAGGCTCCTGTCTTCCTTAACAGACATCTGTCTTTTCAAACCAAGACACTATGTTAGTGCTACTTTAGTGTTACAGGTATCTACAGATCAGGTCTTCCCTCTGTATTTTATTTCTGGTTGTATTGTAACAAGATATTATATGACAACAATAAGTATTAACACCGAAGGACCTGAAGTCCTTCATACATTTGCAAAGTGGTTAATTTCAACGACCTGGCAACTTTCAGATACTTATAGAAATACCTCAGAGGTCACAAGAAGACATATAAATTAGGTTATAAAAAAAGCGCCATTTTCTGCAATCTAAAGCAGAAAGTTGTCATGTATATGCCATCAATACTTGGCCCAATGTAAATTTTTTTTTTTTTTTTTTTTTTTTTTTTTTAGTGTGAAGGAAGTTAATAATATGGGAAAACTGACCTCCGGGATGTCTCATTTTAATCCTGATTTTCCAGTCTTTGATTGCATTTATGCTACTTTCTCTTAGCTTCTAACTTTTTCTTGCCTTATTTTATAAACTAGTAAGAATTGTGACTGGTCTGTGGCTGAATGTTATATAAGGATGATTTATTTATGTTTCAAATTATTTGATTTTTTCTTCTAGAAAAAAACAATATTTCTATTCCTTCTTATAAAAAAAATAAGTAATAAAAAAGTAATAATGATCAAATCTTTACCACCTTGTTCCTAGATTTGCTGTTCACACATGCTGACTCTGACTAAAATAATCAGTTAATGCATGCTGAAATTAATCAATAGTCTGCTTATGTTCGGTAATAATATACCAATGATGGAAAGTCCAAATTCTGCTCTGAACTGATTTGGTTCTTAAAACTTGCACCATAAAATTGACCTCCTACCCTCTCCAGAATATGTCTGTTTAACCACCAGAGTGAAATGTCAGAACATAGTTCCTGAGACAAACTTCTCCTGACCGGTGGATTTTTTCTTTTCCCTTTCTCTCAGGGATTCACATCAACACTTTTCAAGAGAGCTAAAGGAATATACTTATTTCTTTTTACAATGAAGACATCCTTTAATTGAATGAACATGTAAAAATAGCTCTTTAAACTCCAAGATACATTCCTTTTTCTGTTCAAGGGAATATTTTTTCTCATATCTCTTGTACTCAATGAATACATAGATACTGGGAAAGTTAAAAATGTCTATGCCCCTTCTAATTGTCTAAGTATCACCCCATGTTTTGGATTTAGATTTTTTTATCTGGGTCACAAAGAAAGGACCGCATGCACCCAGGAGAGAAAAAGGATAATGAATCTCATCCAGTATCCAATACTGTACAAAGGAGAAAAAAAAATGCACTCAGCAGATTAAAATGAAATATGCAAGAATACCCTGGAAATGATGTGTTCAGTCTTTATGTATGAATTAAAGCCTTCATTTTCTAATAGCTTATTCTAATTTCCCTGTGTGGTTAGTACGGTAGACCTTAAGCCCAAGAAATGATTAAGAGAAAAAAAATCTCTTTTGCTCTAGGATGTAATCCTTCCATTTGTAGATACCAATAGATCGGTCAAGTGGCAAAGACTAAAGAAGCTATAAAAAGACTGAAGAAGGCTATAAAAAGAGTGTGTAGAGGAGTTTCATTTCCCTACAAGCTTGTGACATCATAGCTGTATTTTTAGTGAAATCTTATCATTATTTCATGTCTGGAGCAAATTAACATGTCTATATCTAACATAGGACTCTTTTGAAAAGAGATGGCAATATGTCCATGTGTCTGAAGCACAGAACACAGACCCTGGCCATGGTAATCATCACAATTTCAGCAAAGGCAGGATTAAAGAAGCATGACCATTACCTTGTTATAACTGAAGATCTATATTCATACCAATTATAATATGGAAAAGCAACTTATATTATGCTAGTAAGAAAAAGAAAATACAAAAATACAAAAGCAGTACATGATTTTAAATCTAAGTTGTAAGTAGTGTGGTAAAATAAATGAATGGGAACTCAGCTACAATTTTCAGGCAGTGGCACTGAAACTTTCCTGGATGCCTCCCATTTGTGTGTTCAACTTTATTATTATCTAAGAAAGAAAGGTATTATGAAAATACCCAGAATGTTGCTTGTTCAAGAAAGCATGTAAGTGGAAAGCACAGTACTATAACATATGGGAACAATCAACAAGATGACAAAAACAACTTAATGCAGTCTGTTAAAAAACAGTTTTCCAGTGAGTGTCCTGACATTATTTACATTAACAATATTAAAAATATTTTAATTACTACTATTAAAAATATTTTCATCAATGCTATAAGGAAACAACACCTAATTCAATGCAAGAGCATCAATAATGGTTTCCTTGGGTTTGAGACATCAGAGACATTGTGAGAAAAAGAGAGAGACAGATTAATTGTCAGCTAATTTTGCTTCAAACCTACAAAACAACGACTTTTGAGCTTCTATGCCTTCCTTTTACCAAGTTGTATCACAGCAGTTAACTTAAAACCACAGAGTTCTTGCATTTACTGGAGGAAATATTTATATTAGATTTCTTAAAGTGGCAGCATTTTATATCATTTAGGTCATCTGTGCTTTTGGGCAGTGCAGGAAGGGTGATGATGATGTGAGGAATTACAGGCACTGTTTTTTTGCTGTGATGTTCATTAAGCTAAGCCACAACTTAGATTCATAGATTTCAGGGTCAGAAGAGGCCATTACTATCATCTAGCCTGACCTCTCACAATAGCAAAGGGCAAAAAACGTCAGTCTGTAATTTTGAAATCAAACCCATAACTTTGGCTTGAGATATAGTACATCTTCCAAAAAGACATGCAGCCTTAATTTAGAGATTCGAGGTGATAGAAAATCCATTACTTTCACAGGTAAATTGTTCTAATGCTTCATTACTCTCAGTGCTAAAAATGTGCACTTTACTTCTGAGCTGAATTTGCCTAACTTTAAACTACTGCCACTGAGAGCAACAAAAAAAGCTTTTTTCTTCTAAATTAAATTTTGTACTATTAAGAAAAATTCTACTTTACTAGGACATTGGCATCAAAACTGGGCTCAACTTTCTTCTGGAAATGTAAATTGACTAATTCTTTTTCTGTTTAACTTGAGTCAGTCCAGTAATTTTTACTCAACTTTTCTAAAATTATCATAAAACAATAACCTAATTGTGATGATGTTAATTCCATTTGAAAATGTAATGCCATCTTTTTTTTTTTATGTCCTGTCCTTTGGTTTATGTATTCAAGGATCACATTCCCCATCATAGGAAGAATATTAGGGTGGCCTACAAGTCAATGATTTCCAGAAGGTCACCTTGCAAATATGACCCACATGCCTTGTTCCTGGGTGTCATGTCTGCTAAAATACATTGTAAAAAGGACCCCACCTTTTTGTGGATCTAAATCTGTCACTAGCTTTCACTCAAATATTTTTTGAACCATCTGCGTATTTTGTCGTTACTAATTTTTTATTCCCCTTCTGGTAACTGTTTAACAGATTAGTCTTAAACTGCACCTCTATAGGATTTTTCTAAGCCATTATTTAATCTCTTTTTAAAAATTCCCTTTAGAAAGCCACCCACTTTTGTCCATCCAGTACAGGCAGTATCCATGCAAATTGATTTTTTTTTCAGTAATGCAGAATGCTTTTGAAAACATTTTATAAATTTGTATGAATGTAGTTTACTTCATCAGACAAGTTTAATATTTTAGAAAAAACACTAAATAAGGTTGACTACACATATTTTTTGTAAAATCATGTTGGTTGATATAAACACTTTGCTACTTAAAATTGTCAGCCATTTGCTATAACTGTCTATATTACACAGATATAGCAAGAAGAAAACCTACAAAGGCCATATCTGTAGCATTCTCTATGCCTATAGCATGGATATCACCATAGTAATACTATATCATATCAGCTATTGATCAGAAACCATTTTTTCCTCTGCAGACTCCAGAATTTATAATACCTAAAGAGTGAGAGCCTCTAATGAAACTCCTTAACTCTGCTTTGCCTTTCACTTTGATGATCATCATGTCTTACTCAAAATTATAAGTTATCTATAGTCCAAAATCTTGATTACCTTATATTGCAAGACATCTAGTCAGTAAACTAGTTCTTTTACTAAATTCTTAAGCCCATGCTTTAATCTGCATGAAAATTTTCAGATATCACTCACATTTCTGCCAGTAGCTTGAGGGCACAATCAAATCCGAGATGGGTAACATTGCAGTTTGATGTAAGACTTGTTTATTTTTTATGTAAAAATTATTTTATTGATTAGAATTATATTTGGCAAAGGTCACTTTGTATATACAAAATGAATCATGGAAAAGAATCAGAATAGTTTAGATTGGAAAAGACCTTTCAGCTCATCGACTCAAATTGTAAACCAAACTCTGTCAAACCCACCCCTAAACCATGTCTCCAAGTGCCACAACTACACATCTTTTAAATACCTCCAGGGATGGTGACTCAACCACTTTCCTGGGCAGCCTGTTCCAATGCTTCATGACCCTCTCAGTGAATAAATATTTTCTTATATTCAATCTAAATCTCCCATGGTGCAACATGAGGCCATTTCCCTTTCTCTTGATTGTGACTGGGGACAAGAGACCAACCAAACTCCACCCCACTACTCTTTCAGGTAGAGAGCAATGAGGTCTCCTCATATCTTGCTTTTCTCCAGGCTAAACAACTCCAGCTCCCTCAGCTGCTCCTCATAAGATTTGTTTTCCAGACTCTCCCCCAGCTTTGCTGCCCTTCAATAGATGTGCTCCAGTTATAGTGAGGGGCCCAAAAGTGAACACAGGATTCAAGGTGCAGCCTCACCAGTGCCAAGTACGGGGGAAGATGATCACACCCCTGACCCTGCTGGCCACACTATTTCTGATCCAAGCCAGGATGTCACTGGCCTTCATGGCTACCTGGGCAAACTCCTTGCTCATGTTCAGCTGGCTGTTGACTAGTACCCCCAGGTCTTTTTCTGTCAGACAGCTTTCAAACCACTAAGGGCTGCCTGTCAAGGGAGCCTCTCAACCAGTCTCCTAAAAAGGCTAAAATCTGTGGTAGTCCAAGGTAGCAGTTCTGATGATCCTCCTCCTTAATTCTCCTAGCATTGAAAATTATGTCATTCTATGACTGCTATGCCCAGACTGGCTTCCATCCAGCATATTACCCACACGTCCTTCTCTGCTCCCAAGCAGTAGGTCCAGCAGTGCACCTTTCCTCATTATCTAACTCACCAGCTGTGTCAGGAATGTATCTTGAACACAATCTAGGATCCTTCTAGAAGTCTTTCTCTCTGGTGTACTCTACTCCCAGTAGATATCTGGTAAAGTTCCCCATGAGAAGAAGTACTAGGAATTTTGTGACTTCTCTCAATTGCTTACAGATTATATTGTCTGCCTCTTCATCATAGTTGGTCTATGAAATGTTCCCACCATGATATCTACTTTGTTGGTCTTCTCCCATGTCTCACCACAAATATTCAGCCCTACTTTTGCCATCATTAAGTTCTACAAAACTGAAACTCTCCCTAATATTCAGGACTACCCTACCTCCTCTCCTTTCTTGTCTATACCTTTTAAAGATTTTATAGTCATCCACTGCATCTCTCCAGTTTCCATGATATCTCACCCTGTTTCCATGATGTCAGCTATGTCATAGTTTTCCTACTGCACTATGGCTTCTAGCTCTTGGTTGTTTCCCATGCTGCATGCATTGGTGTAGTTGCAACTCAGTTGGGCTATTGATCCCACTACCTTTTGGGGGGATGAGTCCCTAAATCCTTTGAGATCCTTCTCAGACACTTCTGTGGTTTCCAACATATAAATAACATTTTGCAAATTTGCTTCCACATAGACCTCCAAATACGAAACACGGCGTTTGTGCGAAACACGTTGATGATAGTGCAGAGAATTTTTCGTTTGCTGAGCGGGGTTTACACAGATCCAAGGCCTTTTCTGCTTTTTATCCTTGCCATGCTGGCAAGGAAGGTGAGTTTGCTTGAGATGTTAGCAGGAGACACAGCCAGGACAGGTGACCCAAACTGACCAAACAGATATTCAATACAATGTGACTTCATGCTCAGTGCATAAACCTGGGGAGATAAGGAAGAAGGGGAAGACATTTGGAGTGGTGTCATTTGTCTTCCCAAGTAACTATTATGCATGATGGGGCCCTGCTCTCCTGAGGATGATTGAACAGCTGCCTGCCCATGGGAAGCAGTAAATTAATTCCTTGTTTTGCTTTGTTTGTGTGTGTGGCTTTTGTTTTCCCCACTAAAATATCTTTACCTCAACCCATGAGTTTTCTACCTTTTACCGTTCTGATTCTGTCCCTAGTCCTGTTGGTAGGGGAGTGAGGGACCAGCTGTGTGGTACTTGGCTACTGGCAGGGGTTAAAGAACAATTCCCTGCTAACTCCTATGCAAAGATCCTTCCCCACTTTGAGACAGGTGTATCCTGTCTGTTGCCAGCAGGTTCACTGAAACAGATCTATAATCAAAACCACAAAGTTCTGATGGTGACACCAGGCTCAGAGTCATGTATTGATATAATGGCTCTGACTGTTTCATCCATCATCATTCTCTACAGCTGCAAGGACAGAGGAGAACACTACTTGGGCTCTCGATCCCTTAACCACTCATCCCAAGGCCCTGAAGTCTCTCTTGATTACCCACAGAATTCTTGTTGCTCCCTACCTTGAAAATCAATGATGGACACACTATATATTGTGGCAATGATAGTGCGTTAGTGTCCATCTGTTCACAATGCATTCTTATTATATAAAATGTGATGATTTTCTGCAAATGGTAGGGAAGTGTTGAATTCCAAATTGAGTTATATTTTTTTTAGAAGTGTCATGCTTTGGCACAGGTTCAGGGTTCTGTATTCTCATTCTAATCAGATGGGGAAAACACCAATCAGCTTTAACTCATAATGGTAATACTCAGTGCTGTGTTCAAAATTGAAATCTCAATGTGATAGGAAATATGTGGTCCAAACATAGATCATAGTTCAAGGACCCATCTCAGAGACATGATCTGTCAAAGAAATTAATCTCACTTTGCTAAAGTCACTGCTACACACCAGTGCATACAGCGTACACTGTGGGTCATTATGCATATGATATTCCTGAATAGGCTTATGCAACAAGATCTTCATGTCCAAGAGGTGTAGTGAAGATGAAATCACCTGATCTGCTCATTGGCAATCATACAGTTGCCTGCTACAGTTTTGTGTGTTTCAGTTAATTTAGATGAACTAAAGGAGGTCTGAACCCCAGGATTCATTTCTTTTGTTGTGGAGTTAACACTTTGTCACAAAATCTCTTTATGGACTACATGGAGTTACTACATTAGAAAAAAAAAATAAAGCATTTGGTAAATAAGCTGTTTTGCTGTGTCTTAGGGTTGAAAGGTTGAACAGTTTCATGAATATACAATGAATAAAGTTGATAAAGATGAGGTATTTGCTAGAAGGGGTATAGGTTTCATTAGGGGTGCAACCCTGGAACTGTGGCAGATCACAACAAATGAAATTGTAGTCTTTCCCTTTTTTTGCTGTACCAGACACATTCTGTAAGTGGACCATTTCATATTCATCCTGTAAAGACTTCAAGCAGAATGGATCCTTGGTGGATCTAACATTTGCTATGTATATTGATTAATTCTTTTACCAAAGGAAAAGTTAAAGTTCTTAGTAAATTGTCTCTCTTTCAGGCAAGTGTCTACATTACCTTGAAGGCCAGTGCCGAATGGGAGTACTGAAATCAGACGCTACTGCTGTCTTAAGGTCTTCAGAGTATCTTGCCTCTCACCATTGTCTATATTTACTTTAGGGGACTGGTAGAATTGCTTTATGTGACATGGATTCATTCCTTTCAGAATGATGTTAAATGAGAATGGTTGGGCCCCACTGAGAACATTCCTAAAACACTATTCTAGACATGTTGAATCACATCTGTACCATAAACCATGAACTTAGCTGTCCATTGAATAGACAACTGCTTCATCTAAATTCATCCTGCTATTGCAGCTAATAGCACTATCACTATCACCTAGCACTGTCACAGTGCTAGGTGCATCAAAACTGTTGTCTTACACTGCAGAAGAAGACAAACAGCTTTCTCCTCTTATAGCCATGTACGCCAGTACATGAATTAGGCATTTTAAAGGTGGCTCACATGTATTTCAGAGGCCTGGATCACACAGAATCTAAGCAAAAATGCCTGGAAGCAACATCAAAAGGTCAGTTGGCCAGTCCTGCTACTCTTGATGTGGACTCACAACATTTGGGCTGCAGCAGCATTCCACCGCTTGATTTGATAGCTAAAATGACAGCCCTTGCTAATATCAAACAATAAGGTAGTCTTGTACCAAAGAAATTGATGAATTCTACTGCAATTGCTTTTGTTTCTGTCACCACATCTAAAAAAGTATTTATTTTTGCAATTCAGACAAATATTGGAGAAGTGGGGCCCTGGCAACCTCTCTTCCAGGAGGAAAACCTCACTAGCAGTGTAAAAGAAGACACAAAGTTACTGCCTTTCCAAAAAAAATTTTAAAAGATATTAAAATAAATCAATAACATTAACCAAACTTATCTGAAAAGGTTTTTTTTGAGGTTGGAGGAAGGACAGGAAAGAAAAAACTGATGCATATCTGTGAGAGTCCTGCCCTGTGACAAGGTAGTTTCTGAGTTAAGTTTTTGGAGTCCAAAGAGCAAGAGAGAAGGACAGACTAGTCTCACCTACCAGCTGCTTTGAACTCTGACTAGCACAGAAGGTATGAAAATTCTCACTTACATTTTTGTTCCTCATTCCTTTTCTTTCCTAGTGTTGCTAGCACTTCACCTATGACCTTACAACACTGTAGGTATGGGTAAATACGGTATAGTTTCTTTATCACTTCATTTTTAGTGCCATTTAGCAGGAAAATGCATTGATAGAAGTCTTTTTCTTGAGTTCTATTATTTTGCTGCCAAAGATAGAAAATTATTATCTAAATTAAAGCATGACTGCATATGTCTCATTTTCACATTTTAAAAAGCAAGAGTGTAGAATATGTATGATGTGGATATTCTTAGTAACCTTGGTGATGATTTGTGTTAAGAGAAACTCTCTTTTCTTCTGACTGCCTCCAGCCTCTGACAGGCCTACCTTCTCGCTGTTGAATGTACAATTTTTTCTGGTTGTATAATGTCAATGGCTAAGCTTGAATAACATTTATTTCAGAGGACACAATGATGAACATGAATTCCTAGCAAGGTTCTAACACCAAGGACTAGATGCACCTTAATATCTATACCATAAACCTTAAAATTTATAGCATATGTAAAATATTTTAGCAACAAGTTAATATTCCACCTTATTTAGAATATTATTGCCATTCCCACTATTACCGCCTCTACTACTTCAGAGATAGAAGTGAAGAGATTAAGTACTTTGCCAAAACCCACAGAGCAATCAATTTTAGAACAAGTATCAAAATTAAGAATTTTTGTATCCCAAGTATCAAAATTAAGGATTTTTGTATCCCAGGTTACAGCTTTTTCCACACCTTGTCCAACTGACTGGAATATTTAAAGTGCTTCAGAGGTCATTAAAAAAATGACCCTGGTCTAAAATTTTTTACTTGTTGACAGTCATTTGATGTCAGGCTTTTTCACATAACCATGCTATAGTATTGGGGTCCATACCAGTATTTTTCCAGCAGTTTTATTCTAAAGATTTTTTTTTACCTCTTTTTCTGAGATTGCTGGTCAGAATTTGGGATGCTTTTAATAATATATTCCAGTGCTTTAGGAAATCAAACAAGTAATACTTCCCTTTACATCAAGACATAGACAGGCTCAAATCCCTAAGACTGAAAGCAGAATTCTTTGATACAACACCCTGGAGTCCCTGACACTGCACACATCTGGCACAATCTTATCACATAACATTTGAGGGGTTCTCTTTAAAGTTAAGAAGAAAATAAACAGAAAACAAACTCCATGCATAGCTGCATCCTCCTAACTGCACAGTTCATGTCACAGGCTGCCTTGAGGGAGATTTTAATAATATTGTTTGATTCCCATTTCAGGATGTTCTACATTTCCAGCTATTCAGTTAGCCATTCAGCCTGGTGGAAGACAGAACTTCATCACATGGAGAATAGGTACCTAAGCCAAAAAACCTTTTCCATACTTGAAAATGGCAGTATCAGTGAGGCTCAGTATTCAGGGAAAGCCAGTGTGAACATATGGAGCATGGCACATCCTCTAAGAAGTAGAGGGGAGCAGATGGAAATAAGTTCTTCGTAAATTCTACAGCAGGAGCTGAGAGATAGTCTGTGCTTTAACTGAGTGATCCTCAGGTCCTCTTCCTCCTGTATTCGTCCCCCTTAACTAAAAGCAGGGAAATCGGTACAGAAAATTAGCTGTTCAAAGACCAGGATGAGCTCAAGTTGTAGAGTCTTCTACATGGGGGATGAGCAAGTATGACAAACCAGTCCTGGACTAAACCAATAGATAATCAGGTTTCAGGCTGTGAGACAGGTCATTGTCATGCTCTTTAAAGGCTAAACAATGTCTGGGAAGCTGCAGAGGAGAAATGTTTTCTATTGAGATGACATTAAGAAAAATTAAAAATGCAGACAATAGACAAGAAGGAAAGTTTTTGTGAAGAGGCACAGTCAGAGATCATAGAGGAAAACACTATTAGACTGCTGGTCTAAGACAACAAAGAGAAATTATGTGTTTCTTTTAGCTTGAATTGCTATAAAAGTTGGGAACCGATAAAATTCTATATGAGATATTAAATTATTACCAAGGTCAAAAAAGAGACCATATTTATTTTTTTACTATCAAAACCTGAAGGCATCTGTATTTCTTTTGTACAGGGTTTAATGGCATAATTTTATTTAAATGGTTTAGATTGTTTAGTGACTATACCAACTCAACCTCCTTTCTTTGTAGTGTTTCTCTGCTTCTTACACTGCACAACGGAGAGGGGAAAAAAATCCCATAGAAGGTGAAAACTTTGAAATATCAGCCACTTTGAACCCTTAATGTTTTCTTCACCCAACTGTCAGGACTATAAAACCATAACTGGATGCAAAATGGCTATTTTACTTTCTTCAAAAATATTGAAACTGTGCAGTGTAAACTAAACAAATAACTTCACAGATTCCATCAGCTTGTGTGATTCTGAAGCTCTCTATAACTTGTTCTGGTGCCTTTTCTGTATGTGATCTACTCCTACTAAGTGAACAGCTAAAGGAGGCACCCCTGTTCCTTCCAGCTAAGTCTGTCATTAGGATTTTGTGGTGATAAATTTAAGACATCCCAAGCTTTAATCAACATTCCATTTTTAATCCCTTCAACTAAATACCCCAAGCGTTAAACACCATTTCAAACAGTCATGTGCTAGCCACTAAACTGTTCTTGAAAGCTGAATTACAGCATTTGCTTTTGCAAATGCAACCAAATTAAATTTTATGGTGACAATAGCTAACATTTTATCTTTTTTAAAGCCTGTTCAGAGCAGTCATTCCTATCAAAAGTTTTGCTTCTAAAAAGTGAAAATGCTTGCAAAAGATTTCAAAGCACAATCCTAAGAACACACTCAACAAAATACTGCTTATGCACTTTATTTTTTTTTTATACAGATGAGGTATTTTTCTCATTCCTCATCTTACTTTTTTCTTTAAGCTGGAAAATGCAGGCATATGTTTTAAAGTATTTTTTTCCTAGGAACTATTTTGAGGTGTAAACATAAATTGTTTCCTTTACAGCCATTGTACATTAAAGTAAATTCTACTGCATTTGAAAACGTCAGCTTTATTTTGTACTGGTATTCAGAATCCTCTCTTTTTCACCAATATTATATAAAGTTCCTCTGGGAAGATAATGTGTATGATTGCAGCCCTGCCTTGTTAAAATCCATGGCTTTTTATGCAGTCATGTTTTCACTCATGAATTATGCATGAAAAAGTATCTCATTACATTTCATTTTCTTTACAGCAGCATCCCCCCTTCTCGACATGCTCAGATTCCCATCAACCGAGTTCTACTCACCCTGCAGCTTGGCTCCATCTTGATGCCTTCATAGCATTTTAGACAAAATGGGTGTGTTTAACTTGTCACCTCAAGCCTGGTATAAATTATTCACCAGAGCTTTGCACAGATTTATGAGATAACCAGTCTGAACTCAGGGAAACTTCACAGGTTTGACTGTGTATGTTGTATTTGACAGGGACATTAATGGCAATTTCCCCTTGTACTAGTCCCAAAGAGAGGGGTGGAGTTTTTTGTTGGTTTTGTGTTTATTTTTTTTTAAAGGATCCAAATGTCAACATTCAGTTTTATTGAAATTTAGTTTCTAAGGCTTGAGCTACATTTTATTTTTAGTGTATCTCACAAATGCCACCAAAAATGCACTGTTCCTTACGATTCCAAGGAGAAACAAGCAGAAAATCTCTTTTAAATGTTCTGCTTCATTTTAAAGGTGGCTGGAAAACCCTACAAGAGCAAATGCATATTTAAATCAAAGAATTTAACAACTGGGGCTCTTTTCCTACATTTTGAACAAAGAAGGTGGTTTTGAATTTCAAGCAACTCATGTTAGGAGAAGAGGGTACCTGAACTGTGAAATTTGCAAAACCAGGGCCTTATGTTTTTGGCATGTAACTCATACGCACATAAGAAGGAAATAACCATGGCCTACTTCCACATGTAGCCATGAAACCCCCTCAGATTATTTTTATAAACTCTCCTCAGCTGAAATGTGGGGGTAAAGACTCAAACAAAGCAAAAGCTGCAGATGCTACTCCCATCCTTCTCCCCAGACATTACTTGGTCCCTCAGGAAGGCAGCATGCTGAGGTCATTGTCTAACACTTTGTGAAACAGTGAGCAGTTAAATACGAATAAAGCTGAAAGGAAGTGAGGGCCAAGTCACCGAGATACAAAGACATTTCAAATAAGACTCACAGATTCCTCAGGTTTCAAGTATTTTAGAACATTCCATAAGACACATTCAACTCAGTAGCATGCTCTTCAACCTTTACAGTGGAGATTGATGCTTTAATAGAATACAAAACAAATGCATATTTTGGCAGCAAGGCCGCAGATGGGCCTGCTGCCAGGGGGACAAGCACAGCAGCGTCTGTGCCACCTCCTGGTCAGGTGGAGTTGCACTGGAGCTGCTTTACGAGGAAGTCAGGAGAAAACTGCCAGGCAGTCACAGCTCCTGTGCCCATGTGGCTGTATGGCTTTGAGGGCTCGAACCAGCCCCTTCAGGGTGCAGACCAGGAGGGCATGTCCCAGGCAAAGCAGGACATCAGTAGGCAAGCATGGTGCTGGGACAGTCCCTGAGGCAACAACAAGCATCTCCCATGGGTGATCCTCCTGCCCATCTCCATCCCTGCTGCCCCCAGCAGCTTGCAGTGTATTTCCCAGCTAGGGTAAGGGTATGGTGTACGTCGGTGCCCACTCTCCTTCCAGGGCAGCCCCACAGAGCTGACCTCAGTGCCTGTAGAGCTGCATTGCATCCTGATGCACTGTGGCACTGGGATCTGGGTACTCACCACTGCTATCTTAAGAGAAAGGTCAGTCTTAAGTTCTTAACAAGGAAGCTGACTCTAAGCAAGCAACATTTAGCCTTTAAAAACAAAAAACAGAAGATAAAAGGGTCACAATTAAAAATAAAAATGCCATTTGTGTACTAAACCAAATCAGAACTACTGAAGTACTTTTAGGAAATGGATATATCTCCTCAAAGATATTTTATCTTCTAATTATTTGAATGCTTATTATTTATTATCCTGTTTATTTGCTTCATTCTGAGACAAATAGACAGTTTTTTGTGTTTACAAATAATCCGAATCAACACATAAGGAAGCAGTTTTAAAAATAACCTTAGTTGTATTTCCAGTTCAAGTCCTTTCACTTGTCACTATGGATTGTATCACTTATGAGCTGTAACATTACTGACAACTTAACAGAGACATAACATTTTCTGGGGGGAGGGGAGCATAACACCAAACCAAAAAAACACAAACAAACCCATACACATAAGACCTCAGCTATTCAAAGACAGAAAGACAAACAAAGATCGTGATATTTCATGTGTGAACCTGATGTACTTCAACTGGCAAGGGCCTATGACAAAGACAAATATGAAGTGCACAAGGCACTACAGCTAAAGAGTTCACAGTGACTTCCATTTCTTTCATGGCATGATTTTTTAATTTGATACAGACTCATATTGTCTTATAAGCAATACACAGAGACCTTTGACATTATATTTAATACATTTTGTATCAGCAAGGTTGAAATAATTAAGGGTTCATCAGAGGCTGGGCAAAATGAACAGTTTCCCCCTACCGCTGTCTAGAAAAGGTTGAATTTAACAGGGATTTTAGTTACTTTACATGCATACCCATAACATCATATATTATATATGAACGGCTTTGAATCTACTACTATATACAATGGAATATAGAAATTTTTTTGAGTAGACTTGCAGAAAAATTGTTTTAATTACAAATGATTTTTAAGGATAAACCCCAAATATTTCAAATATATTTAGTAAGTCAGACTTTTAGAAGGTCTTTCAAAAGAAAGAAATATGACTGAACAAAAATTACTTTTAATTACAGGGAAAAATGTCATTTTTAGTTTCATAGTTCTCATTAAATGGTATATTCACATCATAATGTCTAGAATTTTTTCTATGCAACTTCCAATTCAGCTAATTAGTACCACGACCTACTGGAGAGTTATAATTTAGGAAAAGAAATGAAGAGAGAAGTCAACCTACCTCAAAGAAAAAAAATAGTATTCATATGTTACTACAAGACTATAATAATAATCATAATTAATAATGTCTTCCCAAGAGAGAGACATTGTGATATAAAATTTCTGTGCTGGAAGAATCAAGTTCAGCACAACAGTCATACTGGCTTCCTTCCTCTCTCCTTCCAACAAAACATATGTTTCTTCTGGAGCAATAAACCAGAAACCACTCAACCAGGATGTCTGAAGAGTTGGATTCACAGATCCTTGTGGATCCCTCACAACTCAGGATGTTTCATTCTATTCTATTCTATTCTTTTCTATTCTATTCTATTCTATTCTATTCTATTCTATTCTATTCTATTCTTTTCTATTCTATTCTATTCTATTCTATTCTATTCTATTCTATTCTACGTAGTTGGTAATTTCCCACAGATCACACTTGGCTTCCCACACACCAGACATTAATTTCAGAAATGTCAGTATAAGGAGCAAAACCTAAATACTGCATAACTGTTTGGACTTTGGTTAACACATACTTTGCCACGTGGAAAGACATGACTGATGGCTAGCTGCTAGAATATGATCTGATTTTTATTCCACAGACCAGTAACTATCACCTACTGCAAGTGAGATAACAAGAAAAAGTACAAGGTACAGTGGGTAGCATATTGAACAGTCAAGTCTCTGGAGAGAGAGCAGAGAGAAAGGCATTTTGAGTTTCTACTAGAAATCTTCATTGTTTCTCTCAAAATACTCATAGTGAAAAATAGCTTTCAGAGTCACAACTGTGTTACACTTGTTTTGTGCAGTGTTTCATATTGTGAAATATAAATTCCATTTGAGTTACTTTGAAAATTTCCTGGTACAGACTCATTTTATTCAATTACCTTAATAAATTTAAAATGTTGAAATGAGAACTTACATGGGTTGCTTGTGGGTTAAACAAGACAACAGCAGTTCAAAACAATGTGGTTGATTTCTATGTACACTTTTGCACATCCAAAAATAGCTAAACTCTTCACAGCTAATGACTGCAAAAACAGCTGTAGTGTACACATAGTACTCACATATAAAGAGGCAATGTTGATAAAAACTGTAAAATACTGTAACAGTACATATGTAGTTGAAATCCTATTTTATAGTACAAATATGCTTTGTATATTTGTATACTGCTATATGTAAGCAGTAACTTTCCTTTCTAATTTGGCTTATGATATTAACTTTATTATGAATAGTTGGTTTGTGTATTCCAGACAAGTAGTAATCTGATTTCTATCTGTGATTAAGACTACATTCTTACAATTCTTTTTTTAAAGTTCTCCTTAATTTGTGTTTCTTGCCACTGTGGAAAAAAAAAAGACAAACCAACCAGTCAACAAAATGTCAAAGACAGTGACCACTAGATGTCAATTCAGGTGGCAAGAAAAATAATGCTTTTTCAAAACAGGTTGTGATTCAGAATGTAGAATTGTGGAAAATACATATCAAATGGAAAAAATATATTAAAATTGAGTTTAGCATTCTTTACTTTAAAAAAAAAAAAATTAATATCTCTCCTTCTTTTCCACAAGGTCTTTGGGTCAATAACCCATGTAACTACCCTGCTCTGGATTTCCAAAATCTGCAGCCACCCTCGCCCTATTAACCAGTACAGTCCCTTAGATTATCAGATTAGGCTAATGTGGCTACTGTCATGGAGACAAGGACTTTAGACATAGAAACTATTGCTGAAGATAGCCAAGGACCTCACTGAATAATTTTAAAGAGAGATAAGGCTTTATCAAGTGCCACATCCAAACACTATAAGATTAAAATTAATTTTTTAAACAAGACTAATGACAGCAAAAAGAAAAATTACTGGGATTCTAAAATTCCAAAGTTGGAAGAGAACACTGGCTCAAGAGCATGAACAACATAAGTGAAAACAAAGTGATTCAGATTTAAATGTGTTTGTTGTATTGTAAATTATTTTGAAACTCTAATAGGAATGTTATTCATTCACCACAAAAAGTATTTTTTATTGGGCTAAGGGGCTCACTCTCCTTTATTCACCCTTGTATCAACACATTTAACTACATAAGATGTTAATGTAAAATAAAGTCAAGTTCATTGAATTCAACAACTTGTTAATCGTGTAAGTTCTTATGACCCCAAACTGGTCACCTCTCAACAAGTGATTAAGTTATAGACTCATCTGGACTTGTTAAACATTAGTAATATTTTTTAAATTTTCTCTTTATAAGAAATGGATGTGGTAGATCCAACAGCATGTATACTGTTTCCTTTAAATCCATGTCAGGGAGCAAGAGAGATCTACAGGAAGCCAACAGAGGAAGCTGTCAAATCTGCAATTAAAAATCTATTTCCTTTATTTGAATATAAAGATTTCTTCTCAATATCCTGAGAAGCAATATTTTTTGAAATTCTTTACCACTGTAACATGATAAGAGACTTCCTTGATTTTTGGTAGTTTCTTGAAATATTTTCTTCCACAAAATACTTGCGTGTTGCATTTACAGGTGTCTCCTCATGACCCAGAAACTGAAGCTCAATTCTACCCTTTCTCTGTATTAATGCACATCCAGATTTGTTCCAATAACTTTTTTTTTTTTGCTTCTTTATATATTTGCTGCTAGATCATCCTTTACAGTTTAAGTATCTACATATTTTAACATTTTCCTTTATTCTTTTATTTTGTAGATTTGTGACATTTTTTTATTTTTTTGTTTTGTTTTACTTTTTTCCTTTTTTCTTTTCTTTCTCCTGCTGCTTTGTTACTCTTCTTTCAACAAGCCTTTTTCAATGAGCAACAACTTAAAAATGTTGTTGCAGTCTCTTCCAGCTTCTTCACTTCTTTTTATAATTTCTTCTCCATAACATCCCTATTTTTTCCTTCTTCTTTCATGTATACAGTGTTCCTGATACATTTTCACAGAATCACCTCTCTCTTCCTGATCTGCTTTTGAGTAAAACAGTTTTGAAATACTGAAAAGAGTCTTTCAAATGAAGCTGGTGATGTGATCAGCGTCCTCTGACTTTAAAACATCATTTCTTACAAACATGATCTGCCTGCATGGGTTTTTTTCAAATTCTGGCTATCCAACACCATTGTACATTGCAGATGAAATTTTTCACCTAGATTAATTTTGAACTTGGTTGTCGAGAGTACAGTATATTCAGAATATATTTCAAACCTAGTTTAGAGCATCTTTTTAATTATCACATTACCAACTATACTATAACTAGAGCATATCATTAATTTATCTGTAAGGGTTTCAGGCTTAGTCTCAGTTCTTAAGACTTGGCACTCATGAAAATGTGATGGGCTCATATATGGTAAGTGTCTGGTTTAGTCAGGGTTTGCCAGTCCTTAGTGCTTGATTAATTCTATAGAAATGCAAAAACACCTTTTAATTTTGTTAAAGTTAGACATGGACTCACTGGGAACTCTTGCTAGGACCCAATCAGAGGCAGTTTGGCTATCATATCATGCCTGATGTAATGAAATTTAGAGCAACTAGTACTAAACAAATAGGACAATAACTTATGCAGCTTTTATCCTGACATGCACCAATTTTCAAGGAAAATGGATAAGTCATTAAATCTTTACAACTTTTTTTCCAAAGTATTTTTTCTTTACTGGGTAACCCTCATGATATAGCTTCATAACTGGTTTCATTTTCGCCATGAAAAAAAGTTGTGACATGTTTCAGGAGCGGGTTTTAAATATGATAATTCAGGTAACAGAATAACAGAGTTAACATAAATTGAAAATTCTATCTGCCTGCTAGTAGCTGAAGTACAAGCATGTTCATTTTACTTGCATTTAAGCATATGTGTGTGTGTAGCATGTACAGCTTATATACCTATCTGTCCTGTTTTATAGTGTCTGCTCTCTTCTGCAGGTCTTTTACTCCTCTCCCAGAAAGGCCTACAAAGATATCTAGCTACACATGTAGGTTTGTGTATTGAGATTGGAATATGAGAAGCCATCCATTTCAGATCTCAAAGCTATCAATTTTCTCACCTATCATTGCTCAGATAACCACTTACTGTTCTGGTGTCAAGATTGCTCTGGTTTCCTGAAGAAAAGAGACAGAGACTTACCTTCCCAAATGGCACTTGTGGAACAATCCATTTTTCTGATGGATTATATTAAGATGAAAGCATTAACTGAATTTACTCTGACATTAAAAATTTTAGCCATAATTGGGTCACAGAATCAACAAGAACATAGTGTATAGAAAGAAAACATGTTGCAAACCTCACATAAGACAAATGAACATAAAAGTATCATTCTCTAAGGGATTCTTTTAATTGAATACATTTAAAATTTTCAGAGGCAGTTAAAGCTGACACCTGCTGTTATATAGACTGACATGGTTAGAAGCTATCTAGCTCTTTCCAGTAAGCTGAAGAAGCAAAACATCTAATTAAAACCAAAGCTGCAAAGGTGTTTAGTCAAATTGTTTAAAGTGTTCTTTTTTTAAGATATAAAATTGGCTAGGGTTTGTTGGCACAGAGAGTTTATCAAAGCGAACGAGTTAAATTGCAGAAGGCCAAGAAATCTTGAATGTTTGAAGAGACAAAGATTCTGTGGAGCTTAACTTTTTGAAAAGTCTAAACATAGATTAATACAGCACTTAGATTAACCTCGAAAGAGAAAAAGCTGCACTTTATTCACTATTACAAGATTTATATCCAAGACATAGTTATGGCCTAGAGGCTGAAAATGCGCCAATTGTTAATGAATCTTGTGACTATATAATACCTTTCTGAAAAATATTAATTTTTGACATATTAATATTTCACATAATATTTGCGGATATTTTAGGAAAAATTAAAAACTCTACTACTGACCATATCTAAATCTAACACCATTGCTGGTATTCTGAAACCTTCTTTGATCCCTTTCTGCTGCAAAGAGAATGGAGTTTCTTGAGGACTACCATGATTTGCCTGATGTAGTTGCTCTATCTATTATTAGTAGTATTTTCATAGCATCTTCAGTCCAAAGTGCATTATACTGTAAGAGAAGTGTGAGAAAACTGGCAGTTTCCTCCTCCAAGGAGTTATCATTTAAGGGTCCTATTCAGCACTTCTTACTGCAGCATATCACACACTGACTTCAGAGGGGGCTTTGCCAAAGGAGGGAGTGAATAAGGAGTGCTGAATAGGACTCTACAAAGGCACAGCAGGTACAGCTGGTGCAATTCCACACAGACAAAGCATTGTACAATACAATGTGGACAGTTAAAGCAGTGCATTATGTATCATTATGAAAACCATCCATTTTACACATGATTTATAATATGAAAGTAGTTATCCTCCCTCCAAGTTTTACTCAATTTTTTGAGAGTTTCATCAAACTATTATTGCATGATAAAGACCACTTACTATGGAAATGCTATGATGAAACTTTAAATTCAGTTGAAGAAACAAACAAGCAACAGATCAACCTTTCCATCTAAAAAAGTAAGAAGTCTCAAATTTGTTGATGTTGATAGAGAATTCTCTTTAACATGGGATCAAGGATTTTTAAAGAAATCCTTATTATTTCTCATTAAAGTCCAAAATCTATTATTCATACATTTCAAGGTGTCGTATATGCATTAATGAAGGAAGCCTTACAGTATCACTGCAAGGATGCAATTGTTCTCTTTGTAAAGCTGGGGAAATAGAGATGGAAAGGTAACACTACTTAAAGAGCTATATTTTTTCTGATTATGACATTTTAACAGCCCAGATATATGCTTGGAGGGACTGAACTGTATTATTATCTGGCTTGCCTGAAATGTTAGATTTAGGCTTTCAGCTAAATTACAGTGGCCTGAGAAGTTACCATGTTGGCAGATGAGAGTGTGCCCCCACCCATGGCAAACACAAGGTACAGCAGTCTAACCTGGCCTTGTTTGCGTTCATGTTGAAAGTGGTCCTGTGTTCTTCTCAATCACAGCAACAGTGTTAAGTATATCATTGCATTCACAAATAAAAACACTTGGGTTCATGTCCTGGGAGGTCTATGGAGAAACAGTTTTAATTACTCGAATTTACTGGAGAGTACAGGCTGGAAGGCCATGGCCACCATAAACAGCATGAGCATGAAGTGTACTGCAAGATATAATAATTGTATTAACTTTGCAGAAAAGAGAGGGATAAGAAGGATCCTCTTTCTGCACATTTGTGGGGTTTTTTTCCAGCAAGTTCCATCTTCCTCACTTGACTAATGCATAAACTATACTAGTGACAAAATAGCCAGGAGGTTTCTGATTTTAAGCATTACTCCCATAAACCTTGTCTGACTCTATGTTCATGAGACAATTTTGATTTAAGAATTGGATATTCTGGGTTGGATAAAACAATGCAGTAACTGCTGAGCATAAATTAAATTAATCTGAACATAACTGCAGAAAATAAATTTATACTCTCTACCTCCTTCAGATTCCTCAAAAATCATGTGTCAAATAAAATTAGTGCATTAAAAGATGATCTAAGTGCCATGTGAAGATGCAGATTACAGTATTAACTTGAATCACTGGGGGTGGATCTTCTGCAGACCAGTACCAGAGATCAGAAGGCCAGAGACAGAGATTTCAACTCCTTCAAAACTAAGATATGCTGTGGGTGATTTTGTTACAATTCTCTATAGAGTTTTAATTTCCTTAGTCATTTAGTCTGAGTGTGACTCTTAGCCTCAACACTACAGTGTTGAAGCAAACATAATTTTATGAACATAGCACAGCAAACAGCATTCACCATATTTGCAGAAAAACAGTGTGTGAAACCAAAGAAAATGACACAAATATGGTTATTTTGTGTTTTTTTTTTTTTTTTTTTTATTACATGCTTCTCTTTCTACCCACATATGAGTCATATATTTTGCATAACCACAAAATGATTTTCACTGTTTTCAGTAATGGCTCTTTGTGGAGTTCTGGAATGAAATCTCACTTAAAACATGCATTTGTTCCTTGTGGTTTATTTTCTCAATCTATATATAGAAAAAAATTCTGAAATTCACATAATAGTCTACTTTCTGATAAAGTGCACAAAATCCTACCTTCTCCAGCTCAATTTTTTTTTCTTGGCTTTCATAGTAAAAGTCTCCAAAAATAGCTGTGTAGAAATTTAAAAAAAAAACATAAACTGTGGTACCCTATCATTTCAACTGCTTCATTTTGAATGTCCTATTTTTCTACTGTTTGAGATGAGTATTTCATAGGACACCTTAAAGTCACACATATGACCATTAGAGGCTCTCATGTTAAGGGAATGTTAGTAGGGAGATAAACCTTGTTGCTTCTCCCTTTTTGTCGCAGTAAGAGCCAAACATAATGAACCAGACCAGCCTGGATCATTGTGCCAGAAGTCCTTCAAATGATACCAGGAAATTGAGGTTTAGTGCCAGGGCATGAGTTCCTGTCACCTTGAATTGACACTGACATTACACACAATGTGTGTGATTTATGGCCCAGAGCATGTTTCTGAAGCTCAGGAAGTTACAGTTCATTAGCTCCCACATATATGTGTTCATTCTTAGCATGCTGCCTATTCAACCTCACTTACTGTTTAGGCTATAGGCTTGAAGTTGTTACATTACCTCACCTGTGTCCCAGGGAGGAGTGTATGGATGAACAATCATTGAACTTCAGCTGATGTTCAGTAATTTGATCATACATTTAAGTCTTTAGGAGAGCAGCATAATCTGGGTGTGAACAAAAATCCCAGAGTGGAAAAACTGCACAAAGGAATTCCAGCCCCTCCAGACAGTAATGGGTGGGCCCGGTTTAAATGACTATGCAAAATGCACATAGCCCAAGGAATAAACAACTGTGCACACATCTGTAGTGCTGTGATGTCATCATAGAGACATCACAGAGACAGGGTGGGATGCCTCCTATGACTCAAGTCTTGGAATGGAAGAATACAGACTGTTTAGGAAGGAAAGGCAGAGGAGAAAAAGAGGTGGTGTTGCCCTGTCAGTGACCAGCTGGAATGCATGGAGCTCTACCTGAGCATGGATAAGCAGCAGAGAGTTTATGGGTCAGGGTTAAAGGGAGGGCAGGGACAGGTGAGATTATATTGGGGGTCTGGTGCAGGCCCCCCAACAAAAGAGTGAGCTGATGAAGCCCTCTACAAACAGATAGGAGTAACTTCATATTCACAAGCCCTAGTCCTCATGGGGACTTCAACCAGCCTGATATGTGTTGGAGGGGCAGCACATCAGGATAATCAGGAGGTTCCAGGAATGAGCTGGCAGTAGCCCTCTTCTCCAAGTGATAGAGAAGCCAACAAGAGATGTGCTGTGCTGGTCCTTGTTCTTGCCAACGGGGAGGAGCTGGTAAGGGAGTGTGAAGCTCAAGGGCAGCCTTGGCTGCAGTAACCATGAAGTAGTGGAGCTCAAGATCCTTCAGGCAGTGAGGAGGATACACCATAATCTCTTTAACCTGGACTGCAGAAGAGCAGACTTTCAGGGTTCTGCTTGGTAGAATACCATGAGGTAAAGCTGTGGAGGTGAGAGGGGTCCAAGAAACCTGATCAAATATTTAAGGTTTTCCTCTTCCAGGTTCAGGAGGAATGCATCCTGAAAAAGAGGCTGTGAGAAAGTGAGGAAGGTGATTCTATGCCTCTACTCTGCTATTGTAAGACCCTATCTGGAGCACTGCATCCAGCTCTGGAGCCCCCAGCATAAAGGATATGGATCTGTTGGAGCAAATCCAGAATGTGTCCATGAAGATGCTCAGAGGGCTTGGAGCACCTCTCCTGTGAAGACAGGCTGAGGGAGTTGACACTGTTCTGCCTGGAGAATAGAAGGCTCCAGGGAGAGTTTATAGAAGCCTTCCAGTACCTAATGGGAGCCTACAAGAAAGATGAAGGACTTTTGGCAAGGGCAGGTAGTGTAAGGACAAAAGGCTAATGATTTTCAATTGAAAAAGAGTAGATTTAGATTATATATTAGGAAGATGTATTTCCTGTGAGAGTGGTGAGGCACCAGAGCAGGTTGCCCAGAGAAGTTGTGGGTGCCCAATCCTAATGAGTGTTCAAGGCCTGGCTGGATTGGGCTCTGAGCAATCCGACCTAATGAAGCTGTCCTTGGCCACAACAGTGGGATTGGAACACAATGATCTTTAAGATCATTTCCAACCCAAACCATTCTACAATTCTATGACTTCACAGTCTACTAATTAATCATTGAAGAACTTGTTTTTGTTTAAAAAATGTTGAAAACCCAATCTGCCATAATGTCTATAGGGCCTTAATTCAGCTGGGAGAAAAGCAATATCTAATTTAAAATTGCTTTCTTGGTTAGAAACTATTTTTCCAATCACTACTTGTCAAACAACAAGTTAAAAATGAAAAAATGTGTTTCAAAGACTATCTTCAATCTAAGGTAGTGATGGTGAACAGAAAGACATTAAAGACATGAAAATTATCAAGCAGAGAACATAAATGATAGAGTAGGTATTTCAGACCACTATGAATACCCCATTATTTAGCAAATTAAAAACTGTAAAAACTTAAGGAACGATGTGTGTATTCTCAAACCAGTGAAGTCTGCATTCAGTTTTTAAAGCTCTTCAACCAGTAGTCTAACTTTTATTCTACGCACAAATGAAGGTGATACATACATGTGTAGCTTTGAAACTGCTACCAAGATAGCTGTTTCCAGGAGACACGGATTCTCAGTGGCACGCTACTGCAGCAGGGGCTTGAACTGGAGCCCTTGTACATCTGGCCACACGTGCTCCCCAGAAAGCTGCAGTTAAAAGGCCTCAGCAGGACGGCACTTTCTGCTTGAACAGCCCCGGACTCCAGCAAGGGATTGGCAGAGCTGCACAGACCATACTGCACACAGGAAAAATACCTGCATCTAGAATTTCTCTTGTTTCAAAAATAAATTAGATTTCCTAACTTAATAACAATATTTGAGTTAGATTAGTGAAGCAATAAGCAATAACTATTTTTTTCTTCATTAGCTCAATGCTAACCATAGTTAAGAAATACTGACTAATTCCTAAGAGATTTTAGGAGAAGGGAAGTGTCAAAAGAATGTTTATGGTCTGGGATGAGGTGAAGATCATAAATTTTTATATATTTATCAAAATACATTTCAGCAAATGCTACAACATAGAACAAAAGATAGCTGAGGATCTGGCATACATTGTTTGTGTATTTTTCATCTTAAATGCCTGAAATATGTATAAAAAAATAAAAATATAATCATTATAGTTTCTAAGCCAAAGCTAAAACAAAAATGTATCAAGACCATAAAATATTAAAACTGCCAATTACTTTAATGCCTTCAATAGCACACAAAAAGCATAATGGTGTATTTAGTGAGTATTTCTTTGGTGAGGGTTTGGTGAGTAGTTTTGGCATAAATTACTTTATTTGGGTTCCTCTACTCACTTTTCTGGGGACATAAACTCTTCATACTAGTGTTGGTATTTTGCTAGCTATAGTGGAGTGACGGCACTGAGAGAGATGGTGTGCCGTGTGCGGTAGGGATATGCCACTCCCTACATAACAATGGCAAAGCAAAGAAAAAGGAAGAACAACAAACAGACATGTTTCTCCTTAGCAGCTGGGAATTATTCAATTAGCTACAAAATCCCTTCAAGGCTTTTCATCAGCCTAGACAGTGAGGAGGGGAGTGGAAGTGCAGGGGAGTCTTTGGGCACACTGAACTGGGGAAAGATGTGAAAGAGCATCAAGTGTCTGTTGTCTTAAGATGCGTCAGGGGCTAAAAGGTGAAAATAACACCATTACTCCTCTAGTTCTCATGCTATAAAATAAGATGGTTTCTGATACAATGTGTTCTTTACAGTTTTGCCTTAGATGTATTAAAAAAAGTCCTCAGATGATATTCAGATTGTGCTTCTGACAGAGCAGCGTCACATCTGCTGTTCCTCTTCTTCTGATTATCCAGAGCAAGGACTCTTGCTGAGGATTGTAACTTACACCTGCAAAAAATCTGGGTGCACAGCTTTCTTTTACAAGGAATTCAGGCCCTCAGGGGGATGCTGTATGCTACAGGCTCATCTATGCATGAGCTTAGAGATCTCCTTTATTTGCATTACTTAGACTTAGCGTCAGCTTCCAGGCAGTTGTTTGTAGGGCTGCTGAACTCTAATGTTTCTGGAATCTAAGGAAAGCATCTTGGTCTCCTAAATCATTTGCAGAAAGAGAACATTTAGAAACTAATTCAGAAACTCATTTAGAAAGAGTTTATACACACTATTAACATAATAGGGAGCAGAGAAGAAAAATGTATAGGCTTTGTAAAACCTACCCACACTTTGTCCCCATGTGAAAAGATGATAGATAAAAACATTCTGAAATTCTTTAAATAGTCTTTCTAACTTTGAGGATGATGCATTACTTCAAATTTAATACAAGTCAATGTGTGATTTGCCTTCTTTCACTGAAACCCAAAATTTATGCATTTCCTCATGATTTCCCTGTTTTTGAAGGAAATTTCATACTCCTGTGCAACTCAAAACTATTTTATCCCTATTGGCCCTGGGCTCACACTTCAGACAGAGTCATCTCCATCTACACAGGCATTCATCTCCACTGCCACTACTTCAGTGCTCCTTGCAGTCCTCTCGTGATAAGGCAATTACTTTCTTCTTTTCCTTCCATCTCATTCTACAGTCCACATTATATGCCTCTTCTGCAGATTCTTGACATCCTTCCCAGCTGCACTCTGTATTAGAGTTCCTTGTCATTCCACTACTTATTGCCACACCTAAAGTTCTACGACAATTTTAATGTGTGCACATTTTCCCAGGAAAAGACCTTTCTTGTTCCCACTCTCTTGTGCCAGAACACCTGTGTAACAACTCGTCTTTAGCAGTTACCATTATTGGCTTGGGAAACACGCTCTTTAGGCTGCCCATGTGCCAGCCTGTTAAGGTCTGTTTGGAGGATACAAAGGGAATCAGGAAAGCAGACATTTACCTGTTCTACCCTCAGCTGCAAAGATACTTGAAACTGTTATGGTCAACAGATAAGCACCCTCTCCCACCTCAAATTTTTTGTTTTCTTTTATTTCTGGATTTACAGTTTTTCATTTAATTAATTGATTAATATATTGAATATCCCTTAAAATTAATGAGATATGGTATTCCAAATCTAAAACCATCTTGTACAGTACAGAAAAATACAGAAATGCCTCTGAATTGAGCACATGACCTCAGAGGCTCAAATAATTAAACTTTCAATGACTGAAATATATTCCAGCAGTGACTAGCCACACTGGATGCATTTGCTTGGCTACTGACACACTTCTTGAATGACTGAAGGCATGCAGCCCCCTCACCTCATACCTCAAAGTACAGCTTAAATGGGCATCAATAAGCCTTGTGGTAGCTCTGCTCAATTGCCAGTTGTCTTAGTTATCAGCTATGTATGTCCTCATGGACATGAGAAATATTTCCTCCCTGAGAAAACATAACAGTCACCAAGGAGGGATGCTACATGGATTAATGCTCTGATATTCCTTGGAAATTTTTTATGCAAAGACTGAGTTCATTCTAGTATTGAAGTTGCTCAAAAGAATAAGCTCCGGGTCCTTCTGTGTATGCATATGCTGTGTGTGATTCAGAGTTCCTTTACTGGAATGTGTAGAAATGGTGCAACTGTCTTTACACAATTTTATTTCAATGGCTGAGGAAAAAAACCCAGAGCTGTTCTCAAGAAGTTTTGAGGGGAAAAAGTTCAATAAAAACATAGGAAATTGTTGAGAAGAATCCTCCCTCACGTTTTGGATCACAGAAAATAGAAAATATTTCCAAGAGACAGCTGAGATGAAACAGGTCTGGAAAGGAAGAAAAATATAAAAAAGCTACATAGATGTGTTTGGGATGTATAAGATGGCACACAGGAATGCATAGGGCAAAAAGCCCTACAGCCAAGTTCAATATTCTACAGTTTTCATGGAGAAGAGGAAGTAAGATGCCAAACAGGCCATGTGGCAGGTTTGGGAACCCTCAGGAGTTCTGAAACTTCAAACACATACAAAAAAGTGAAAAAAAAGTCACAAAATCAAGGCATGCAGTCAGGTGTGAGCTGATCCTAGTGACTGGAAAGACCCATCAGCACAAGCATGATGTTGAGGGTCTGTTCTTATGAGTCACAGCATGTAATGCATAGTCATAAGGCTCTTAGCCAGGAGCTCCTTTGTCTTTCTGCCAGAGTCCTCCTGCTCAAATACAGAACCATAACTGTAAAATAGAACCTGTTGCCCTCTCCTAAGCAGAGAGACTTGGTTTCCTCTGACATTGCAGCTGTGACAAGCTCTTCAAAGAGTGCCTCATGCAGACTCTCATATTCAGTGCAGGGTCATGAGGCTTTTCCCTGTGTTTTGAGAAAAAGAGGAGACAGTACTGAAGTACTGGTCATTTAGGGAGTGAGATTTGAAATGAACTGAAGATGAGTTAGAAATCCCACTTTACACACTGTAAGCTCCAACTCCTGTATTCGAGTTAAAATCCAGTATATTACCTGTGAAGATTTGTCCAGAACACAAAGACAGAGCCCCAGGCCTGGTCTACACCAAAAAGAGGTTGTTATTTGAATTGCACTAGAAAATTCTTTGAATTGAGAGATATTTTATATAATCAAAAGATTCCTTTTTAACTGTTACTTCTATACCAGTTTCCAAAAAGAATAAGAGATAATATTGCAAGGAAAACATCATAGCTGAGTCAGTTAGGGAAATTATATTTTTTTCATACTCTGTTAGGGTTGTGTCAGTAGCACTTTTAAGTTTAGATTGACATCAAAAGGGGTGAAGCCCTCTGTCAGAGTATGAGAATCGTCAGTGCTGTTATTCCACCCCTGAAAGACTCTGGTTTATTTCTCTTAATAAAAGATTGGAAACTAAAAATTCTGCTGCAGAGGGTTAGAACCAGCTTTCACTTAAACTGTAGTGTGTCTCTTCTCACTGCACATAATTTGGGAAAAACATTTTTTAAGTGCTAAAAACTACTTAGGCTTGAATATGTGACAGACTTCAACTTGAAAAACAATTTGACAAAGCAGGAAACCTTGCTAACTTAGGTTTAGATTAAAGCTAAAATGCATCTGATGTGTTGTTGTATTAATAAAAAATTATATTAGTTTTAATGTAAATTTTAAGCTTACTGATTTGTTATTTATTGATAACATTCAGCTTGAAATACATTCTCAAAAATGTCTGGGAAAGAAAATTCAGTATTATTGCTTGCCATTTGCAAATGAACGCTTAGTCTTTAAGAATGTCATTGAATTTCAATATGTATGAGATATTCTGCTGTTTTTATTGGAAAAGCTTACAAAGAATGGCTTACAATGGAAGGCAAAATGTTTGATCTTTCATATGAAAGCTCACTTACTGCTACAACTGTGGTCTTATAAAACATGACTGAAAACAGACCTGGTTTAATATAATCACGTTTATTAATACTTATTACTTATGTAGCATTTTGTATGCGAGGATTTGGCATATTTTATAAATATCAGTTAAACTTCACAACCAGGCTGCAATGCATGCAATACTGTGTCACTAAGCCCATTCTCTACAGGGATAAACCGCGATCCCCAGCCTACATCTATTCTGTGGGCTCAATTACAGAGACGTGATTGTCCATACAATTAAATTGCTAACACAGTTCTCGGCATCATTTTTGGGCTCAGCTAACCATCTCTCTTCCACTTAATTCCAGGACTTGGCCATAGTTACCGTTTTCTGGGAACAAGAGGACTTGGCTGCCTAGATTTAAGGGCTAAGTTCTGCTGTCCAAGAATGGTCTGGCCAAGTCCATCTACTAGCACAGATGGAACCATAAGGTTTCTAAGGACACAGCACAAAGCTACTCATGGACTCCTGATCTAATCTGGGTTCTGCAAACAGCACAGCTCTAGTCCAGATGGAGCAAGGAATTCAGGATCTTACTCTACTTCCACTTACTCAGAGCTGTGCTGTCACATCACTACACTGAGATTTACATGGTAAGGCAGGTAGAAAGCATCCATTTTTGCAAAAAGAACAAGATGGTACAGAAAGGTGCAGAAATATACAAATGGAGTGAGTCATTCACTGTAGAAGAGTCACTTTGGCTGTCCATGCACAGAGGTGGGAAACCAGACACTTGCAGAGGTACTGAGGGGCTATAGACCCCAGAGCTCAGTGACTTTGAATCAGTGTGGCCAGAGTGGTGGGGTGGCCAGCATACTCAGTTGCTCACCATCTTAAGAAACACTGCATTTTATCATTCCAATAAAAATTATACAGAAAATGGAAGACAGAAGACAGGAACTGCAATGGGAATCTGTTTAATAACAGCTTATTGAGAGCCCAGCATTCATGCGAAAGGGTGAAAATATGCAAAGAAAGGATGCGTGATGATGAGTCCTGTTGGGAAGATTGAAGGAGGTTTACTGCAGCACTGTTTTGGTTTTTTTATATAAAAGTTGTTCTTTTCACTCCACACCCTTTTCCTCCACCAGAACCAACAGAAGTACAGAAACAATAAAACAAAACCCTGACATTTCAGAGATGCTGTCTGGTAGCTGGGTCTTCTTCTCAGCAACCCTATTGTCTTTGACAATATCTAGTTTTCAGCTAGGCCAGAGTTGCTTTTTTTTCCCAGTAGCTGGTATAGTGCTATCGTTTTGAGATTTAGTGTGGCATTAATGTTGATAACACACAAATGCTTTAGTTGTTGCTCAGCAGTGCTTACTCTAAGCCAACCAAGGTCTTTTGAGTTTCCCATGCTGTGTGAATGAGCAGGAGCACAAGAAGCCAGGAGGGAATACAGTCAGGACAGCTGACCTCAACTGGTGAAACAGATATTCCCTACTGTAAAGCATCACACACACTATATAAACTGGGGGAATTGGCCAGGAGGCTCCAGTTGCTGCTCAGGAATGGACCAGGGCATCCATCAGTAGGTGGTGAGAGTGGCACAGTGTATCACTTGTCTGTCTTGGGTTTTATTTCTCACTCTCTTTTTGTTGACTCTCTTTTCATTACAATTGTAGTATTATTATTGTTATTATTATTAATTCAATTATTAAATGTCTGTAATCTAAACCTATAGGTTTTACCTTTTTTCCAATTCTCCTTCCAATCCCACTTAGAGTAGAGGGGACTGAGGAGCAGGTGAACGAGTGGCTGTGTGGTACTTAGTTGCTTTGCTGGGGGTAAAGCGTGACAGGCAACAGACCCCATGGTCCAAGCCTATTGACGGAGTAGCTGGACTTTGTGCCAGTCATACTGCAACACTGATGTAGCTTCTTCACTCTTGGGGCTTAACCCAGTCTCTGTAAAGCACCAAGTGGAAGTAGAACCATATTCCTTG
The DNA here is from genome assembly GCA_020086605.1 of Lanius collurio. Lineage (NCBI taxonomy): Eukaryota > Metazoa > Chordata > Aves > Passeriformes > Laniidae > Lanius > Lanius collurio. The sequence goes on from JACBWW010000003.1 coordinate 37,475,233, forward strand.
TCCTACTTATGCTTGATTGTGTTATGTAAACTTGCCTAAACTCATTCATTTCATAATTTTACTAAGCCTATTAATTAATAAACTCATTATTTTATGGATTATTAAATGGATAAACTATTCAACTATAACTTATGGCTTTCTGAACTGCATAAAGTAGAGCAACCTTTCAAAAGAGGTTGAAAAGTGTCATTTTTGTAATGGGGAATCCTTACAACAAGTATAAGACAGCGATGAACTTGGAAGGAAAGATGAAGTGATATTTCTTTAGATGTTCAGAGATGATTTATTCCTCCAGCTGCATGGCTGGAGTTCCCAGGCAGACCCCAGTCATGGGACCCTGCTCTCTTCCTGGGTCCGGGCACCCAAATCACCCAATCAGGAACAGGTACGGGGCACACACATGTGGCATGGTAGCAGGGACAGGGACAGACTCACACTGCAGGGTCCCTCCCCCCAGGACTTCAGGGGAGAGGCACCTCCACATGTCATCCCAGAATGTATGAGACATTCATTTGCAATGAAATCCCTGCACCTACCAGAATATGAGACTTTTGGAGCCCTTTTCTGGTTCCTTAACTATTGGCAAGCCTTTTGCCAATGCCTTCACGGGTTTTTGTGAGGCAGCAATTATGCACAGCTATGTGCAGAATTGGACTTTAGTCACAAAGAATGCTCCCAAATTAAATATTTGGGTTTGGGGTGTCCTGGGCTTTTTCTCAAACTGGATTTCAAGACAGCTAGTAGAAACTTTGGAACAGCTATGAGTAGCCAGTCACCTAAATAACTCTGAAGACTTAGTAACCTGACCATGACTGATAAAAATAAAGTGTGGTTTGGAAACTAGGGGCTTAGTTAACTTTCAACCGCTTTTCAATTTTCTCAGTTTCTCCTCAATTCCTTGTTAGACTATTACTTGCTGATGACATTTTTTTTGATAAATTTGTCATACAGTTCCTGGTTTGTCCATGTTAAAAAAAAAATTAACAATAGATGAGGAGAACTGAACATGCTATTTCTTACTGTATGGCAGTATCATTTTAGAGGTAGAGAATGAGAATTGACTTCCAAAATCTCATGTGCTGTGTGTACATGGACTCAGCTAACCAGGATACACACAGGTGCAAACCTTGAGATACATGTACTGTATCTGGCAGATGTTGCAGCATCATGAGAAAGTATAGGATGATCTTCCTGGAGAAGTGACAAAATTACAGAACTTGTGACCATTCCTCAAATCGTCCCTTCTCTCCATCTCCATCCCTGATCCATCTGCTTTCTCTTCAGCTGACTTATTATTTTTGTGAAATACAGCTTCCACTGGCAAAATCTTGATGACATGAGAAACCTTGGATTGCAATTAAAGATACACAGTAAGAGAGGAGGATGAGCTGAATTAATAGACTTTGGTGTCTACTGTCTACACCCCCCTCAAGTCACAGCCATTGCTGTGTGAGTCCAGCCAGCGAAGCTGTCTCTCCATGTTCAGAATGGAGTCTGAGGCACAGAAACACTGATGGCTCTGGTTTTTATTGACTGAAGCCAACGAAGAAACCAATTGGTTTCAGTGCAGCATCACCAAGACTTGATGCCATCAAAGAAAAGGAATTCAGAGCTATTTGCATCCAACCCTTTGAAACCAACATAGAATAAAACACACCAAAAAAATGTACTTCCTTGGAAGTTAATGAGCTACAAAGGGGCCATTTGAGAGGCAGGTTTTGAATTACAAGGACCAAGTGGGCAATTTTGCTTTTGATTCTCAGCTTCTCAGTGGGCCTAAGCTAACTAGAAAATATGGAAGTCTGGTGTTTATGAGCTAAAACACTGGTCAAGCCTGTGAACAGTCGAGTTCTTTATAAATATCTATTACTGTAAAGAAAACACAATGTTATCACTTCATACTGAGATAATCACAAAGCAATACTGACAAAGTGTCAGTGAGCTGGCTCTTTCTTGACTTATTCATACACAAACATGAAGTTGGAGAAAAACCCTCAGCAGGAGTTTTCATGTTTCCCCTACCATGATGTGGTGAAGAATGTAAGGTAAAGTCAGAAAACATAAGTGAAAATGAGCGAAGATAGTTCCAGTTTTGGAGTAAAGCATTTTGTAATGAAAAAGTAATTTTTCAAAGTCAAGTGGGCAGTCATATTAAAGAAGTTTGCATATACTGATGCATGGATTTCAGCTTTTGTCACTTATCCACCCATGTTTTTCTAATGAATCACTAAAAATCAAAGAAGCAGGTGAACAGATAGAGATGAGATAACAAAAACAATGCAAAGTCATTAGTAGGACAGAGGATGGTCTTGCTGAGACCACATTTAACCATAAAGTATTAATAATGTTATGCTCTTAACCAAGGGCAAGTCTGCAATTTTGGGTTTTTTTTGCTAAGGTGAGATTAAAATTTTTTTAGCTAAGGTGAGATTCTGGACTATTAACTTTTTTTAGTATTTAGATCACAACTCCTAAAGACTTAGCTATATTTTGACAGGTACTGACAAAGAGTGCCATGGAATTGTGACTCAATTGTCACCTTCATCGTTTTCAAGCTGAAAAACTCAGGATGAGTGCTAGGTACTAATTAGAACTGTTATATTAGGAAAGCAAATACAATGGTGTCTAACATTAAACAAAGCACAGTTCTCATCACAAATGGTTTCTTTTGTGTGAGGGTTAGTCTAAAAACCCATTTTGCATGCTAATGAGACACAAACAATAATTGCCAAAGTAACTAGTTTCATGCAATTACAAAAACCACATAAAAAGCTCTATTGTTTGTTGTCTTATGATTTCTTAATGCTAATTTTGCACTTGATAATTTGGGGATTTCATTTGTACCAAAATGTGCAATTTGAGGTTTGTGTGTGTGAAGGTGAAGACTTTCAATGGGGATGAAAGGGTAAAAGGAAATAAGTCCAAGTGTGCAAATATAAAAGAAGTAGTCACTCTCAGGGAAGAGATTGGACAACCAGAAAAGAGAGGGAGAAAAAAAGCAGTGGAGAAAAGGGGATATCTCATCTGTGAGAAAGAGGTAAATCAGAGCTGAGAAGAGGGAGGCTGTAGGAGCTGGGAGGTGCACAGGCCAGCTAATGAATATCACTAATCTGACACATCCTGTGGCTTGGAATGCATGACAAACTGGGGAGTCACACAAAGATCTGAAGGAGCACAGAAAATTAGAGAGTAAAAAGTCAGATGGTTAAGTAGTTAAAAATAAAAAGTTTGGGGCCTTGCTCTTCCCTTGAAGGATCTCTCATTACAGCCCATACAAACCATTTATAATCCCGTGAAAGAAAGATTGGACCCCTTCTATTTTAGTGTAGACACAGACTGCTCTGGCTGAAATTTCGCCTGCCTTTCTGTTATTTGTGCTTTCATCTTAGAGTCACTTGTCTGCAAAATTAAGTGGAGAAAAACATACCATATGGCATTTTTTTCCTCTGATTCACCCCGGCCTTTAGTTTGTTATTTTCTAATTGAATAAAATATAGTAAGGTTGAACTGTGATTTTGCATTAGCTTAGAGAAAATGTGCATTGCTTGGAATCTTTACACTTCTCTGAACCCAGAGGAAACCTAAGACTGTAAGTAGAAATACTATTTTAAGGTCAGGATTGAATAAATTTTGCTCTAAAATACATTCCATACATTGTTATCAGGGCATACTAGATTTCATGTTTTTGTTTTTCTTAAGAAAATATGATTTTTTTTTTTTGTCAGATACTCTGAAATCGTACCTACAGCAAGATCTAATAAACAGAGCACAAGACTTGAGTGATGGTCAGAATTCATTTTCCTTTTGTGACAGTCCCTCTCCTTCCATTTACCATGATGTTAAGTATTTCTGCAGAGATCTCTCTCTCTTTTCTCTTTCCCTGTGTGTTATGCTACCAGTGTTGGTACAGGAAATTAATTTGAAATCAATACATGTTGTTATTGTTAGATATTGTAATGTGCTGTGGTTTTTTTTTTAAATGACATTAATCTCACTATAACTAGCTGAGCCCAGCACTTTCACCCTTTCATCCTGCATATTCTTTCTTTTTCCATCACCAGCTTTCTGAATGCATTTTTCATAATATATCCCTCTACTATTGTTGATCTCTTCAGCATATTCCCCCCAACACATACATATGTTTTGCCCTCTTCAGATTTTGTTTATGGTTTTTACTTGGAAAAATCATGAAGTCTCCAGGAAAATGCTTTTTACGTTTTCTTGCCAGTCTGCAGCATTTCAGAAATATTACCAATTGCTATGTGAATAATTGATTCATGGCTGTCACAGCATGGAGGTGACATTGTACCTTCTTACTCTTCTTCCCCACCCCCTAGTGCTCGTTTAACCTTTTCTTCCTTTCTTATTCTTTGTTGAGAAAAGAACCATTTAGATTTGGTCAGCACTGGGCTCTACTTCTGCAAACTGGCAAACAAAGACACAAGAAATCCTATTAGGAAACTTTACTTTAGGTAGTGTAGATATTGTTGAATAATTTATCATAAGCACTGCAATAATTGAGAAATATATAATCAACATTGTATTTAATTGGCACAGTACACTTGTCATATAAAGACTATTTAATTTTCTAGACAATTAAGTGTGTTTATATGAAAACACATTACAGGGAAAAGCAAAAAGTTTATGTAATAACTACGCATGAAAAAAAGCACATTTCTTCTTGTTTGAAAGACACATTTAATATAATACTCAAAGTCTAATTGGTCCACTAACACTGGAACATTAAATACTAATTATGATTTGCCTTTGCTCTGCTGTTTTATGATGACATTGAAATATGTTTTTTCCTTTTCTCTTTTTTGTTTTTTTTACTAGCTTGTTCTAGGCACACATGCATCTAGATAATAGCTTTATTTTCAGCCAAAATACAGGGAAATTGAGTATATTACTTCATGTTTCTGTAGATAGCATATGTAGATAAGAATTAGAATACTTGATGGCAAGTCTAGGAAAAATGCTGCTTGAAATTAGAATAATATTTTGGAAAATTCAAGGACATTGGATATAATGTCTTGCTAAATTGGACATTTATTTGCAATCATGATCAATCTTAATAAATGTATGAGATACAAGGAGCCTCAGAGTTTTTTAAAAAGAAGCTCTAAGACAAATTAAAACAGATTTAATGCATTCTTTCTATTAGGCTGTTGAATAGGCCCTTATAAATAAAAAGAGTTAATGGCAAAGCATCTCAGGAAGTAGAAAGGGTGGATCTTAGGCAGAGTGAGAAATAGAAGGGGGTATTTGTGATAAATTACATAAGATCAAATAAAGTGTTAAATAAAATTTAGCATATATATTTCTGGGCTACAACCTTAAGAAGAAGAGAGCAATTCACTTTGTAGCTCCATGCCTCGGTTTCTCCAGTCAGGCTGGGGGAATTCCAGAGATGCATATTATGATATAACGTGCCAGGTACTCAAGCCTTACTTTTGCATTTGGAAGTGCATGAGGGGTTGCAGTCAGCATGCCTGGCAGGCAGACACAGCGCTGCACAAAGTCTGTGCAGGCTGCACCTGGGCAAAGGAGGTCTGATCGGGGACTGTCACACTTAGATTACCAGGCATTGACAATACCTGGTTAAGATTAGCTGCTTTCCACCAGCTCACTAGACCCATAGAGGTGACAGCAGACATGATCTACCTCCCTTTGTCAGCTCTGGGGAGTGAGAGCAATGGGATCGCTCACCTCAAACAGTCTCAGCAAAAACCCTTTAGCTATGCTAGCCACTAGCATGAGAGCGGGTAAAGAGAGACCTAAGAGGCCACAAGTTCCTTTTCCAGCTTCCATACTTGGCAAGGCCACAGACTTCCTGGCTTTTAAGCTTTTCAAAGGATTTGAAACTTTTGTATGTGAGTAGTTAGAAGTGCAGGGTAGTCAGGAGACTTCTACATGCCTGATGGATGCCAAATCCAGGTGCAGATATAATCACCAAGTAAAGAGAAATTGATTTGGAGGAAATTCTGAACTCCATTCCCAGAAAGAACACAAGCACCTGGATGGGTGTCACCTGCACAACCTGATACTCAGCTGATCAGTCATGACAATGAAGCCCCAAGAGGTATAGTTTCATTTCTTTAAATCTGAACACTCTCAGTAGAAACAGTATGTAGTGTGGGGACTGGGATACAGGGGACAAGGTCTGGAATCCTACATTGAAGCTATATTTAGCATTACTGTACAAATTACTCTAACAATCCTATTAACAAGTTTAAAATTCCACATACATGTCTAAAGATATGCCAGGGGATGTATCCACACATACATGAATCATTTCAGACCCACTGATGATATTTGCACCCCTCTTCACTCTGTTGTCACATATCATTTCCATTACCTACCACACACATCTTCTCTTGACTTTCCCTTTAGCAGAAGTAGAATCAAGTTTCCAAGGCTGCAGACAATTGAAGTTCATCAGGTTATCTTATATTTCAATTTTTTTCCTCTTTTTTTTCCTTTGTTCTGACCAGTTTAATAATTTTAGAAGAAAGACACGAAGATTTTTCAAAATATGAGTGGTCTCGGCAGCATATTTTGGCCGGGAGATGCTATATAACCACTGCACATTTTCCTTTCCTTTCCTCTTCAATAAATGAGCATTTCACTTCTTTCTGTGTCCAGCCATCCCCAACCTAAGGGTCTTCCACCATAATTTTAACTTTCTAACTGGCCTTCCAACCAGCATCTCAATACATCCTATGTCTAGGGTGACTCACACTACTATTTTATTTACGATGCAATCAAAGACTGTAGGAGAGCGAGCAGTAACTGCTTTCTCCATGCATAAAATACTCCTCTTTCTTTCGGCCCTATACTATAAACATTTGAAGGTCTCCATTTTTTCCTTTTCCTATTTCTTGTCCTCTCAGAAAAAGCAGCAGAGGCTAGATAGAATGTGCAGAATGCAAGTCTCTATTTCGTCTACATTTAGAGCAGTTTTGCAAGGTCTATTAACAGAAAATGTACTTTCAGACCTTAACCAAAATGGTTCTCTTCAAATCTTCCTTATTTGGTAGGTCCGGCAACAAAAACCACTTCTTATAGGAAAGGAAATACACATCTACATGTAGCCCTCACTAACATGAAAAGTGAGAAATATGACTTATTTCATCAGTATCACTGACTCATAGTGATCCCAGAAACTTTGTCTTTCACAGGAGAAGGACAGCTTCAGCAGCTGTGAAAGCTCTGATGAAAAGCTATCAAGAAGCACCCAAAACAGGATGTAGATTTTGCCAGTATTGTTAATAAATTTTTGCTTATGGGAGATTCCAGGAAGTGAGAAATGCTTTTCAATCATTCATGAAATGTAGGTCCCAGGTCTAAGATGCTTACATTTTGAGAACAGAAATACACCAAAAGGAAGATAAAAGAAACAATAGCCTACAGTTTACATATAGTTCACAGAGTATCTTAGCAAAAAAAGAGGGTAGTAAATAGAGATAAGAGAATGCTTGTTCATTTTTTTGAATTATTTTCAACTGCTGTCACAAAATTTTGTAGTCTGAAGCAGCAGAGACCATGACAAGACATTGAATTTAGCATCAAAATTACCTACCTGGTACCAGAAATGCATTTCCCAACCTGCAGTGCATTAGCTGACTTCATACTGTAATTGTAATGAATCTCTTATTGGACCCTTGCTTCCCTGGACAATGCCATATTGTAAGGACTAAATACATCATCAGTGAGCCTCATTCTCGTGTATTACACTAATATATCATTGGAATGACAACTGCTTCTGATGATATATTAATGCAATACATCAGTAGTGTGGGGCTCCTATGGGGTATTACTCAGGAACAGGAGCCATCTAAAGAAAACAGACCCAGAGTCAAATTCAGTTTAATTACTGAATGAAAGGGCTATCAGGAGCAAGGTTACATGTAATTCTAGCATTCTTACATCATCTATGAGATTAATTTGCAACCTCATAACATATTAAACTTGTAATTTTAGATAGCAATTGTAGGGTTTGGATTTGCCTGATGATGTAACTCACAAACCATAGCCTCCCCGATATTTTATAGTGATGCATGAATAATGCAGTTATTTTTATTCTGTCCATCTTGCATTCCATGATAGTTAAACAACACATCAAATGTGTAGCTATAAAACCAGATTTAGGAAAACTACACTCTACTTGGAACTATTTGTAGTCACTGGGTGCCATATAAATATTTGCACTTGCAGAGTGCATTCAAAAGAAAGAGACTGGTATTTGCCTTTGCAGTCAATTATGCACCACATTTTCGTGTATCATTTGTCTTAAAGCTATAAAAAAACATGTACAATTCTGCTGAGTTTGGGGTTTTTTTCATGGTTTTGATTGAGTTTGTCTTTTTCTTTGTGGTGTTTTTTTGGTGTTTGGTTGTTTTGGGTTTTTCTTTTTGAGGGGTTGGGGTTTGCTGCTCTTTGCTGGAGACTTTTCTTCAGAATTTATCAGGGACAAAAACTGTGCATTCTACTGTTTCTTAAGTGAAGTTATGAGTTGGACTCTGAAATGCTTTTAGCAAAAAAACTCGTATAACAATATTGCAGTGTCCACTGACATGAAATATATCCAGAGTCATCTTCCCTTGGCCCTATTTCTCCCTAATTTTACTGCTACTATATTATAAGTTATCCAGAGAATATATCTATATATTCTGATTCAAACAGGCATCAGAGGTGATATCAGTTAAACTAAAGCTTCTGTTTGTCTTTTATTTCATGTTTATTAAGATTATAACCAAATGCTGAAAAAAAATTTCATAGAACAGCCAAAAGCATCGAGCCAAAAGATATAATGTATATTTGATTTTATAAACATCGTGCTGTGTCTAATCCTGACACTATACTTACTCTTGAATAGACTGTTTTGTTTAATAAGCATTTATCTATTGTTAATGTCTTTGGAGAATTCATCTTGGGGTTTGTACTGAAGATAAATGCAAGCGTGTGAGGGTTTATGAAAAATGTCTCAGCAAGTGACAGGAAGCCTGATATGAGTTACCACAGTCCGCTTCACATGTGGGGCAATCTACTACTTGTCTTGCATTTATTGTATTTTCTTGCTAGGCATTTTCTCTTTCTTTTTCTGAGACCCTTTGATACTATATACTTTTAAATACCAAACATTGACAGTAAATCTGAAAAGAATCCATGATGTAGAAAGAGAGACAAAACTACAGATGTAAAATGTAACTACAATAAAATAAAGAAGAAACCACAAAGATTTCTCTTTTCTTTTTTAATGATGTGTGCATGAGGGAAGTGAATCAGAATTTAAAAGGAATTAACTGAACATCAACTGCATGTCCTAGTGATACATGTCATTTTAGCTCACTAGGGTGATGTATGTTTTATTTAGAGAACTCTTCAAAGCTTCAGTTAGAAATTCTCCCAAGAATAAATGGGATTCTCCAAAAACAAAGTGTCATTGTCTTGTGAAGAAAAAAAATTCTGTGCATATCTGTCTATATGTAATCTTACCAATTCTTTGTGTGCCTTATACCTGGAATGATAATAAATAATGTATTGCGGGTGTGGAGAGAGCTTATGGAAGTACAGTAAATTAGTGAAAAGCCCCATGTGACCTATCAGCTAAGTTCCCAAGATAGGTTTCTTTCTGCTATTTTCTAATTAGTAGCAACTTCTCCCTTCCTCTGTTGCATATTTCCCTTAGCCCACAGTCTGAACTGAAGGCATATCTGTTACAAACTCTATTGTAGAATCTTCAGAATGTCAGTAGTAGCTGGAATTAAATTAGATTTAAACCCTTGCAAATTAATGAGTAACCTTGAGGTGTTTGAATGTATCTGGTATGTCAATAACATAATGTGCAACAGAAAGAGGATGAACTTTGCTCATACACCATGTGGAGGCTTTCCCCTGTGAGTTTTATCCAGTGAATTATTTACTAGTTATTGAATTAATCAGACAATTTTTACTTTTTGGCATTTTTAAAATCTGATATTTAAAATCTGCTTATGTGCTTAATTGAATGGACATCACAGGCAGACCTGCTCCTCGGTGAGCCAGCCCTGCCTGTTTAATGCAAGAATTCAAAAATGAAATAAAAGAGCATTTCCCCCTCAGCACCAGCAGGACAGCCTGATGAGAAAGCGCACTGTGCTGCAGACACCTTGTGAAACTAAAGAGTGTCAGAGCGAGAGGAGAGATGGACTGGAGTGCATCAGTCTGGTTGTACTCAGATGAATTTGAAACCTGACCAAGTCTGAATGGAATAGTGGTCAGGAAGCCAGGAACAATTACTCCAGATTACAAAATGCTTGAACGATTTACTTTGCAAGACAACTGCACAGTCTTCTTGTGCTAAAGGACCATCAATACTATCTTTGGACAAAATCTGATGAGATGAGGTGGAAGCGTGGTGGTGGCACAGGGATGGGGGGGAGAGATTCACCATGTGTAAGATGAAAGCAGTGAAGTATTTAAATAGAAATGTATTCCAGTAACCAAAATCCCTGCCCAACATCATCTTTGTTTCAGAAAGTCTGATTAGTTAACATATTCCATCACCTTGGGAAGAAAGCTGAGGTAAGCGGCTTAATTTATAAATGGATGGAACAAACTTATTTAAAAATTCTCACTACGTTATCATGAATCATGTAGGCCTATTAAACTAATTGCTAAGTAAATTTAAGCAGTATTACAGTAGATTTCACTGAATTTATCATCAATCTAAAGAGATCTTTGGTGGTCTCATGCTGCCCCCCACAGATATGTCTCAGAACATTCATTATGCCATAATTACAAAGTCTCTTTGAAGAGGCTAAAAATCCCAAGACTCCTCTCATCAATTATTTTCACCTGTTAATTCATTTTGTGTGAGGTAATAACCTCAGCATAATAACAAATGTGCAAGTACTCCGATTTTGCAATTAAAAGCAGCAGGGCTCCTATTTTGATCATACAGACTGTGACATCCATCATAGAAAACAATTTGGGCCTAGCGGGATGACAGATGCCACACTGATGGCTCTACTAACTAACTGCCTGTCCTGGAAAAAAATGGTCCCGTTTCAGGCTGCAGCTGCAAGCTATCTGATAGCTCCTGGCCAGGCAGCAGGGAAAGCCTGCAGTGACTAAATTACTGAAAGGTAATTTTACTTCACAAAATGAGGATTTTGGAGCCATATATGTATGCATTCCAGTGGCTGGTGTAATTTGGAAACAAATAGTCCTTTTCATTTGAAAATGACTGGAATTGCTGCCAGTGTTCAGAGAGTATTGTTTCTCAGCCTTTTACATGAGAATACAGTGTAATACTCATTATTTCTCTCTTTTCACATCTTATTAGACACAGAAGGCAAGGTGGTTATCTCTGCTTTCTTTAGCTAAATCCGCAGAAGTAGGATTTCTTCCAACCTCTGGACAGGTACCTAAATAATAGAAGAGTGCTCATTTTAGCCTTTCAGTTTGTATCAAGGCTGAGTGAGCCCTGTCTGGGGAATGATCCTGCTATCACCGACGAGCGTTAAAGTGATATGCCCTCGTCTGAAACTCCACTAAAAACAATGAGGCAAACTGCAAGCGCAGGCAGCTCATTAGCCTCGGAACTGATTCACCAAGGAAATAATTTGATGTAGAATTAATGACAGAAAAGCTGTTGTCCTGACTGGAGAGGGGGTGGGGGGCTAGAGGAAGCAGGGGGTGCATAGACTAAGAAAAGAACCCTAGAAAATGCAGCCAATTTATTTTCCTCACTAAAGTGCATAATGTGATACCTCAGTATTGGACCAATTAGCTTAAAACATTTAGTGCTGAAATACTGCATTCTCTGAGTAAGTAAGACTACTGATTGAGCCTATAACTTTTAATAGGAAACACACAATGTCGCTGTCAACTAATATGAAATACGTCAAAACGGTCTGGGGTTTTTGGATTTATTCTTGTTTGTCCTTTTATTCCTTTTGGGTTTTTTTTTTGTTTTTTTGGGTTTTTTTGTTTGTTTGTTTGTTTGTTTTTTTGGTTTTTTTTTTTTATTTGGTTTTATCCAGGAAGTCTAAAGTCTGGTGACTGGGCAGAAGAAGCTGGACTAAGTTCAGTCTGCTAAAAGCAGCAGATGCAAATTATGAAGGGAAACCGCACTGCTGAAAGAAAGGTAGTAGGTATTGTAAGGATTGTGTTTTCAGATTTCAGCACACTAATGCAGAGCAACAAAAGATCAGCAGAAGGCCAAAGGTTAAGTACAGCATGAACTTTCTCAGTGGCTGTGCACCTTAAGATGAAAAGATAGCCCTGTTTATGACATCTGCAGACTACAATGCTTACCATTTTATACTACCCTCCTACATTCTCTGCAGACAAAGAGCTGTGCTCGTCTTCTTGGGAAAAAATCTACTGTTTCTTACTCCATCATATTACACTCATAAACCCTGTCAGCAATAAAGGATGTATGGGTAGACAGAGGCAGGGATGCACAGCTGGTAAACTCCATAATCATACTAGAAAAAATACCAGCATTTCATTCTTTCAATCGTTTCTCTATTCAGGAATCCTCATGGAGGTGAGGCTAATTCCCAGGGCCGAGGGCTGCTCCAGCTCATGCCAACAGCATGGCTGAGGTGCTTGTCCAGCATTTCCAGATACAGAAAGCAACCTTTCCTGAACAGTCACAGGATTTACAAAGCACAATGTGTGAGATTTTTTGGTAGGATTATACTGCAATAAAAGCAAACAAAAGAGATTAATCAAAACAAGAAAATTAGTATTACCCATCTTAGATGTTCTCTAATGCAAAGCCAATAGTTCTTGCCCTTTATGCACATGCTCCTACAGTAACTAATGTACAGTAACCATCAACAAATTACGACTTGTGACACTTTTGCTGCTGCAATATTAAGCCCAAAGTCCTATGGAGAAAATATATGGTTTTTATTACCAAATTGTTCTTGTTTACAATTCTAATATCCTCTTCATTATCTACTTTTCCAGACATTTTAGGCAGTTCTGAAGACCTGGGGCACCACTAGTCCTGTCATAAAGAGAAATTAATGTTGTTAAAGATGGCCTAGCTGCCCTCTGGGACAGCTGAAGATGTGAAAATATAAGGTTCTGTTTTAAAGATGAAAATGATTAAAGGCACAGGCACCTTGCTCTTAGTGCAGCCACTAAAACTTTTAATAAAATACTTCAGCAGAAAAAAAGCTGCTTTACTTCTTCCACTGTAAGTCTTAAGAAAAAAAATGAGAGAGAGGGGAAGGAAGAGGGGGAGAGTGAGAGGGAGAACTTTGTTCTATAAGAAGAGGCTTGCTTTAAGGACTAATAAGCGTAAAAAGGACCTCATCATTATAAAGAACCTATTCGTCTCAGCAACAGCTCACTTAATAAAGACTGGGTGATAGAAAAACCAGTAGAGCTGTCTCCAAATAGCCAGTAAGCTAATTAGGTGCATTGTAACAGGTAGCCCTTACAAAAACTGACAGGCTTAAGCCAGCATGCCGCAAATACTTAAGAACATCGTAGCAGATGTACAGCAGCTATTGTATCCTCTTCAAGGCTGTTGCTGCTGCCACAATTTTATAAGCTTACGCACCTCAAGCCCTCAAAGAAGCTCAAAACGGGTTTCAGTGGAAAAAACGAAAAGGAGAAAAAAAAGAGAGAGAAAGAGACAAGAAACACAAACCTGCTGAAGATATTATATAAGCTTTTAGGGGTCCCAGACCAAAGAGACCTTTCAGAAGGAATGGTTCAGCTGCCTGGAAGAAAATGGCAGGCAATACAAAAGACGAGAGCATAACCTTTGTCCTAGCAGGGATGGAAGAATATCTGTCAGAACTTCACCTTCATAATCTTGCCCACCTCAGTCATTTTTTACTGTTTAAATGAAGGTTACAGGATTTTCTCTGAAGACAAAATGTCCCTTTCTCCTTAAAAATATTGTTGAAATTAAAAATCAAGTTAGCTTTCTTATTTCCCAAAGATTCATATTCACTGCTTTCCCTTCGGTTCTGTTTGTTCTCTCTACTTTGGAAAGAGGCCAGATATTACAGTTGTGTCTCTCATATGCTTTTGATTTTCTAGCAATCATATGATGTAATTGATGGTATACAGAAGCCGTTTGAGGACTTCTAGCTCCCTTAATGATAGTAGTAGTGCTGCAAAGGAAACCGCTGCTGGCCTTGACACTCTGGGAAGTCTAACTTCCCATCACTGGAGCTGGGATCGTGGTACTAACTTGCTTTGGGTAAAAGCCCATGGCAACAAATGTGTGGAAGCAAAAAAAGCTTTGCTTTCAAGCAGCAGTGGCTCTTCAGTAAGCAATGGCTTCTGCTGAAAACCATGAGGGAACCAGAGGCCTCAGTAACAGAGGAGCAGAATTATGTGAATACTCCCCCACTCCGGCTGCATTCATGTGGAACAAGCGATTCAAAAAATCTCTGTCAGGATACCTTCTTCCAGATCCACAAAGCTAACTTTATCATGACACCAAATGTAAATTAATATCTGCCAGCATGTATGTGAAAAAGGTATTTTTCAATACATAGTGATATCAGCAGATGCTTTAAAATCCTTCCTATCCCCTGGGGTGAATACACTGAATAACACTGTATTTCTGCAAGAGAAATCTAGTACTATATTCAAAACTGGAGAAAAATACTATGAGCCTTGCAATTCCATAGACAGCCATGGAAGTAACTTTCCATTAGGAAAAATATCGATGTCAAATTGTGGGCCACAGGCTCTAGAGTTCCAAACAAGAGTTATTACTTCTGCAGAGGCAAACTATTACACCATATAATTAAAACATATTCTTGCTGTGATATAGACTATGAAGGCATTGAGGCTTGGTAAACAGGATTAATTTGTAATTATTAATGCTCTTTCAGGGGTGAGTATATAGTATGATGACCTCAAGTAAAAGAGCATCTGCATTAGGATCAGCCCATGCTATATTACACATACATTTGTTCACAGTTAAGCTATTATTGGAAAGCAAAATTCAAAACTGATAAAGTCGAAGGGGCAAAAATTAGGGTTCATTGTGCAAAATTAATTCAGTCATTGAGGCATATGTGGGGCAATGTGGGGTTTAATTACACAATCAAATTATTTAAGTTTTGCAAGAAGTCTGCCTCATTTACTTTTTCACACTGTATCTTAATAATTTCAACAAAATGACACTTCAAATTCCTCTGTAAAGCCATGTGTACTAATTTCCTTGTGTACTTTCTGAGGGCATACTCTCTCAAGATATCTGAAGAACTGCTTTCTTTCCATGGAAACCATTTATGTGAGGAAATGCCACTATTCAGTTTTACAGATTAAGAATTAAGGATGAAAACAATTAACCTTAGAAATGTCTATTAAATTTGAGTCCCCAGGTGAAGAAAACTGGACAGTCATGTTTTGAAAGAATTTAGGGGGTTTTAGATAACTTTATATTTCTTTTTGCAGTGCTCCTGTAACTTCAGTTGCAACTTTAAGTACCCATCACATGTGTAAATCAGCATCTTAAGAATATGCATATAGGACATATAAAGGACATACAATATTGTTAGTAGTGTAGCTTAGGCACTTTCCCCAGCAACATATAGGAATGCTGTGGCAGAGACAGACACAAGGCTCACTTTCCCATGTCAGCACTCAACTGTTTAAGATATAAGGATCTCCCTTGTCTTTTTCCAACCCTTTCCCTCACTCACTTCATGATCCCCAGTATGCCCAGTACATGACATTTCTACACAAATTTCACTGCTCTCAAAAGCATCTTACAGCTCCTATACCAGCAGTCTGTTGGAAAAATAAAAATGTGAGAGGTAGTTAAAGACTGAAACTTTGTATATATACACAAAAGAAATCAACAGTACCATTAAAAGTGTTTTATATTCTGTATCACAAATAACATAAAAATAACCAAATCAAACACAAATAACAAGGACTTGCAAACAAAGAAGTATTAACATGCTGGTCCTGCTGAATAGAAGAACATTCTATCAGGTAATGGTCACTGACATGATTTCCTCTATCTCCACATTATTAAGGATGTTGATTTAGTCAGTTCACAAATGACATCAGCTATTTACCTTCATCTGTTAAGAGTGAACAGATAAGGAGAAGTGTCCCTGACACGGAGACAACATAGATGGCAACTGAGATAGCAAGTCCTCCTTCTGTGACAAACAGCCGCAGATGAATCTTGGTGAGGCTTTAGCTTTATTCTATACCCTATTAATTTTTGTAATTTTTCTCAATAAAACTGGTAGGATTTTAAAAAATTTATAAGGAATTGAGAGGAAGACATTCTAGTGGAGAGCACCTCAGTAGCTAGCAAACAGCTAGCCTTGCCTTATAGAACTGTCAGAGTCAACAGGAATCTTTCCTTAATTGCTACAATAGCAGTAGATGTGGAAATCTGCTGACCTTGATATTGGAAGATACTGAAAGGAGTATTGAGACCTCACTGGTGGGAAGAAATATAATTAAAGAAAACAACTAGCATCAAAATAAGGGCAGTGTAATATCTCTTCTGGCTATGTTTCAGAAAGTTTCACAAACACTGAACACCATTGATTAAAATTATAATTTCCATCACTATAATGCCACATGTGCCACTAACCTCTAACACTTGCTCAGACTCAGTAATAATGGCATGATTTGATCTTTCTTGTCTCCACATAGTGTGACAATTGACAAGATGGGGAATTAATGCAATTGGCAGACATTAGGTAAGATCACAAAAATCTGTAAGGTGTGGAATAAAATTTTAGTCACATGAATTGCATCTGTGACTGCTTGCCCCAGTCAGAGTGACAAAGTGGAACTGAAGAAGAGTTTTCTCAGTCACAGCTCCAGTCTCAGCACTGTGGACAACTCTCCATGCAGGAATACATTTCTTTTCCTACTCTCTCTGAACCTCTGGAGCTCTCTCAGTCAGCATCTACAGCAACAGGACCATGATTCCTGTTTCTTTTTTGGTCATCTTCTACACAGAGGATGTAATTAGTGAGTCTTCCCTGGGCTTTTGCAGGGTGTAAGATTTACAGACTTCAGGAGCTCAGGATATGGTCCACAGCTAATAGAATTTACAAGAGAGCTGTGAATTTATATATAGAGTTACCAAAAAAAAAAAAAAAAAAACACCCCCCCCCCCCCCCAAAAAAAAAAAAAAAACCCCCAAAAAAAAAAAAAAAACCCAACCCCAAAGCAAGAGCCTAAAAAAAAGAAAAAAGACACAAGTAAGGACAGAATGAACACAGAAAACAACAACAAATACCAAAACCAAAGCAACCAACCCCACCCACCCCCTGCAAAACCAAAGCAAAGCAAACCAAACCAAACAAAAAAAACAGAAGAAAAATCTGGCATCTTAGGACGTCATTACAACTCACATTTCTTAAATACTTGTGTCAGAGGGTGGCATAAGAAACAGCATATATACATAATTCAAGCCATTAAAATCATATTGACCCATTAAACCAAAATGATCCACAAATGAGAAATTCTGAAATGATGTTTACATTTTCTTTAAACTATAAATGAGTAAATATGTTTCAGAATGAACATAACCTTTATGTCTTCTCAATATAGAAGAGTTGTGAAAAAATAATGGCTATATCTGTTTATTAATTCTTTATAGCTGAAATTTCCAACTTTAAAGCAAATTAAAACCAAAAAAGAGGAGGTGATTTGACGATAAAAACCCCTCTGTGGTGTAGAAAAGCAATAATGACAGAAGTTTAAGTGTCTCAGAAATCAAACAAATAAAAAAGGAATCAATTAAATAAATGTAACTCACGAAGCTCCACAGACAGTATAAACATCAAGCAAGCAATGTCTCTTGTCAGTCCATGAAAGGAGAACTTTCTGGCCTCAACAAACACGTGCGGAGATTTCTAGATCTCTTATATTTCTTACAGAAATAGAACACTAAGGTAAAAAACTAACTTACTGACTTCAGAGATAGCTTACTAACCACTAACAAAATTCTTCAGGATGCTAAGCTATGGAGCATAAAACTACTGAAAACATTTAAAAATGCAACTTAAAAAGATGAAAAATGTGCAGACTTTTAGAGTATATTTTTGCATAAAAATAACATTTTAATAGTTCTCACATCTATATAAACAGAAGATCTATCAGTAGTTGTACCAATAGCAGAGTATGAGGATTAAGAGAAGCATAATGAATTGCCTCAAACACTGTAAAAGGAGGAAATTCTCACAAGATAAGATACCACAGCAGGGACTTAAGCACAGATGGCAAACAGGAAGGTGTTTATTTATGGCCTACACGAAGGCAAAAGCTTTGGAATTGGCCTACTGGACAAGATTCCACAGTGCAGAGATGCCAAGCCTGGTGAGGCAGATCTTGGTAACCCATCCAGATAAAATTCCCATCATGGCAAATAGTAGAAAGGAAGCAGCTGTTACACACATGCCATATCTCGTGGGAACAACATGTACACCCCGTGGATACCAGGGACTTGAACTATATAAAAGAGATCCCTCCAGAAGAACACCTTGGAACCCCCACCATTGAGCAGAATGGGGTGAAGAAGGACTAGCAGGATGTGTAGGATTCCATACAGTGGTGATGTCTCTGCTTAATCTCTCTCTTTCTATGTATATCCCCTTCCCCTCCCCCATTTCTATCTCTCTATCTCATATTTACTGTTAAATAAAATCCATACTATTGACT
The DNA here is from genome assembly GCA_020086605.1 of Lanius collurio. Lineage (NCBI taxonomy): Eukaryota > Metazoa > Chordata > Aves > Passeriformes > Laniidae > Lanius > Lanius collurio. The sequence continues at coordinate 37,493,905 of JACBWW010000003.1, forward strand.
TCGGCTTATGGTTTCCTTTACACCTTAATTCAGGCAGGAGCATCTCTTAATAATCAGATCCTAAGGCAGAGGTAAACTGCAGGCCCACATCAGCCCCATGTGATAAAATGTATTCTTGATTTTGTGTGCAAGTTCAATAGTACACAGGAGTAAATCAGCCATGATAGATTAATCTTGCATTTCTGCAATTACTTCTTTTGGGGCATAGTCTACAGGTTTCTGTTATGCAAACATATTTGAGCAGTATTTTCTTGTGGGGTTTTGGGGTTTTGGGTTTTTTTTTTAAAGCAAAGACAGGCTTCCACATGAGAAATGGGGCGGGGGAAGTGGTAATTAGATGTTCCTCAGCTTCAAAAAATAGTCAATGTCTATGGTAAACTGAACAAAATTCTATCTCAGTCTTGGTTCCTTTCCAGTCCCTTTCCACAGAGAAGAAATGTGAAATTCTCTTAATTTTGAATAGTGTATAGTCTTGGGCCATTCCAGAGAATATAGTACTATTTTGACAAAGTTTTATCTACAGATTGCAGAAACACAGTCTGCTCTGCTTGGATGCAGCACAAAGCAATTTTACTTGCTATTTAAAACTAAAATTAAAGAAAATTTCCAAGTCTGATAGACAGGTTTAAGAAGACATGAGCATGAGAAAAAGGTGGGGAAGGAATCCATACCAAACCTTTAGGTCAGCCTAGTATTTATCATCTCATATCCCTGTGAGTGTGGAAATGCTTCTCCTCAACTCTCACTGTGAAAGTGGGAAATGCTAATCTTCAGTTTATTGCCTTCCATTCTGTCATGGAATACTGTGCAGTGGGATCATCAGTCCTGACCTATACAGCAGGACAAATGTGCCTCACTTCTTACTTTCATCCTTGTATGGGAATCTAGCTCCAAATCGAGACAGAGAAATTAGATAACTTGTTCTCTTTCTGAAATCTGAGTTTGGTTTTTTTTGTTGTACTTTTTTTTTTTTAGGGGAGTTGTTAGAAATAGTCTTTTGCTAGAATCATAACACAGATCAGGTCTAGTCTATAAATTCTATCAGCAGACTCCTTCATCATAGGCAGACTCATTTTTTGTGTTGTTGATGTTGTTCTCCAAGGCTGGAAAAAGTGTTTGGTCGATTACTTACAGAATGAAGAAATATCTAAACTGGAAGAGTGATGACCGAATTTCTGTGCTTTGATGTTATCTTTCAGTCTTCTTGGTCTGCTTGTTGGCCTGGCTTCTTTTTTTCTGTGTTCTTTCTTTAGTTTTTTTAACAACGTTTTTGTACACAAATTTGAAACAAATTTAGCTGTTTCATTCACCTTCTATTGCTCACAGTTAGATTTCTTGCATCTAGACACTGCATCCCAGGTATATTAGATCATATTAAAAGCCTTCCTTCTGCTCTTTGTTCTAATACGTGTTCTTTCAGTTGCAAAAGACACTGCACAGCAGTAGCACTTTGAACCAAAAGGTCAAAGAGCTTCCTGAATTAGCAGTGGTTGCTGCTGGTCTAGATACCAACTTATTTGTTGTTTGGATTTACCTGAAGTTTCCAATTTGCTTGGCTGTTTTAGGAATTGCATTCAAAGGATTATTTGAAATAGTTTGTATCATTCAATTTCTTGTTAAAAGACCAAAATCTGAAGGTAAGCCTGCTCTGCAGCTTTCTAACTTGTCTGACTTTAATTGTAAAGACAAACCCTTTGTAAGGGATTGCAGAGGGGCATTCAAACATTGAAAGTTTGGTTCCATTGTATTTGAGGACTTAGGTCTTATTCAAGATGAGAAGGGAAAGAAGGATTAAAAGCTTAAAGCAAAGATAAAAATAAGTTTGAAACAAGCTTACTGGAAGAAAGAGAAACAAGCTTGTTGTGACCTTGCCACAGGGAAGAGAACAGGTTTACCAGAGCTTTCCAAGAAGGCTAAGACAAAGGCCATCTTGAAATTGTGAACCATTTGCTGCTTTAACCTGCCCCAATTTTAAATGAGTCAGCTGTGGTTAAAGCATTTAGGAAGGGTGAAGTTTGATCTCTTCTTAAAAGTGCTGTCAATTCTTCTTTTGTAAAAACAAAAGCAGCCTGTAGGTAGATTGATTTAATATAGTTCTATTTTATCAAAAGAGCCTGCCCAGCTTTGCAGCAACCACAGCGGCACAGAGCTGTGATGTATAGTAAAAAAGAAAATGCAACAGTATCCCATATTTCTGCAATAGCAAACTCCACAAAAAGAGAGGAGGTAGAAGGGTAAACAACAATTTCCTCTTATTTAATCTATAATACTGCCTGATCTTTCTGTTGACTTGGATTAATCAGCCACAGTTGTTGCATAGAAGCCAAAGGGGAGAAAAAAATCTCTAACTAGACTTTCCTCTGTATTTCTGATAACCATAGAAGGCTGCCTTGCCAGCAAGAGAAACATATAAAGTTCAGTTTCTTTCCACAGTGAGATAAGAGGATCTTAACCAGTGACTGTGAGCACTCAGTTTCCTATTTCACGCTTAGTGCATAAAACTTTGGTTAACTCTCTCTGTATGTCATGGGCTCTTTAACATGAAAGCTGCTATTTCTCCCAACTCTGGAAATCTAATTCTTTTTGGATATTTCCTTTTTTCTTTTTATAGGAAACCAAACTATTTTTTGCAGTAAGGTAGAACACATTTATTTCTATTTTATTTTTTGCTTTGCATATGTTAATATCTGCAGGTGCATTCATTATACGTGCAGATTCTAGCCCTCTTATCTCCCAGCTTTCCTGGATTTAAAGTTGTCATCCACAGCAGAGAAAGGACTTCTTCTAAAAAAAATACAACAGTCTGTGGCTGAGAACTGAGCACTGGTTTCATGTGTAATTTGGCATCAGGCAGCTTCCTCACCCTTCCAGGTTCTCCTTGCTTCTGCTACCAACGAGCTTCTGTGCTTGTTACGTAGAAACTCATGACATTTTCCTTGGACATAATACCTCTTGGTTCCAGGCCATATTCCCCTCACAACAACATTCTTGTTTTTCTTTCTCTGGGCTAGATTGGATAGCAGAAGATATTAGAATATAGGTGGCATAAAGAAAAGCAGTAACTGGCTTTGAAAATGTTAATAGGGCAAATAAATATCCTTATATAGGTAAGATTTAAGGCTTTTCTTCTAAATATTGCTCTGGTGAAGTGAAATTCTGGTCCAAATAAATCAGAGACAAAACTGTTTTATTCAGATTTCTCCAGTCCGGCTTTTTCTTACAGCTATCACTGATGATAAGCAAGATGTAAATGATTTTTCCAGTCAGAATATTTGTACCTTTCCTTATTTTACTGCTTTAGAGCTATTCCCTTCTTCTCATCTCATGCTTCCCTTTATGCTTTCTTCAGTATCAGCTAAATGTCTGCAATTGTCTTGTAAAAGCCTGATTCTAAAGGAAAAAGCTTTGACTATCAAAGCTAATCTATTTAAAGACTTTTCATCCATTTCTACCTATGACTATTATTCCCTTATAGCCATATAATCTCAATAGCTATACATCAGCTGTGAATACAAAATAGGTAGATACAAATGAGCCATATTTTGCATGGCTAAGCCACCTGGGTCCTCTGGTCAAGGTTGAACTGGGCTCAATGGTTGCACTGTCTGTTGTAATAAATTAGTAGTGCTTTTGTGCTGTGCCTCTAGCTGTAATAAGGATACATGTATTATGGGTGTCACCCTGTCTCTAAGGACAATTTTAATATAGCTTAGACAATAGCCTAGCTAAATAAACAATGAACCAATCATGATATAGAAAAAGAAAAACAGTGTAAGCTCCAGGATGTAGAGCTTTGCAAGGCAAAATAAAGAAGCAAACAAAACATTAGAAAGATTAGCAAGCAACAATATGAAATACACTTATAACACCCTAGATAACCTAGGATAATTATTTGGTATCACTGTTTAGGACCTGTTTCAGCAGAGCATCTAAAGATGCCTAAGCCAACCTTAGGTGGTTGCTTAACCTTTATTAACCAGGTATGAGAAACAGAAACATGCTAAAAGTTAAAGTAATTTGTGATTGTTTAACAAATCAAGGCCTAGAACTTCAAATTATAACCCTAATAAACAGAGTGATGTTAGCAAACTAAAGCAGCATTATTATCACCATTGCCATTATTCAGCTAAAACTGTGGTCAACAGCATGACAAGAGAAAATCTAGAATGGATGAAAATTAAAGTTCCTGACCAGACTATTTAGACCTGTCTAAATTTTGATTGCCACAGTGAGAATGAAACTTACCCAGTAACTCCTGTCTTTCACTTCCCTATGACTGAGTCCTTGTCTCTCCTTCAGTCCTAGAACTGCAATGTAACCTCCAACTTTCTCTATGATTTCTGGTGAGTCTGTTTTCTGAGTGTAGTGGTTTAGTTCAAATCATCTCTTAAAGTTGTTATTTTGGTCGGGGGGTTTCCCCAGCCCGGCTGGATGGGGTCAGAAGCTCAGACCCAAGAAGCCGTAGCGAACCCAGAGAGGTGATCCTGTGAGGAACCGTCTCTCAGGGGGTCGTGGCTTCTCTCAGCCTTCGGCCGGGGTTGCCTGCAGAAGATGCCTGGCTCAGCAGCCATCAGCTCTTAGTGCAGTGATTTCAGCTCGGCTCTGCAAGGCATAACCCCCTTGGCCAGGCCCGGATAGAGAGAGAGGAGGAGACTCTCTGGTGGTTCCGCAGAAGCAGCTTTATTTTCGCATCTTCCACGAAGGGGTGACCAGAGACGAAATCCTCCCCAACTCGGGGCAGAGGGGTCTCTTTTATGGGGGTACAGAGGTGGGCGTACAAGGGTAAGAAACCAATGGGTATTAGGGTATTTTACATACAGTTTCCTAGAGGATCTTGGATCTATCTTTTCTAACTAAAAAGGCTCTTTGTTTCCCCAAGAGGGGCCTGGAGGGAGATAGTGCTACCTCCTTATCTCCAGGCCTCCCTGTCAGGGCAGGGGGGTGTCAGACCCCGTCATTTGGAGATGTTGCAGCTAAACTTATCTAAACAAGGGCTTCCTGCCAAGACCGGGGCTTGTCAAACCCTACAATCTCTTACTTATTTTACCTCTGTGAGATGAGAATTAGGAGAAAGCAAATGCTTTATGTAATGTACTTTTGCATATCTAGAAGTCCTTTAAAGTTCTCATTCAAGAAAAATTATTCTATGGTATTCTGCTGGTGGGCTAACCAAAAATAAGTACCAGTAAAAAATCAGAGAATCATACAATGGTTTAGATTTAATAGGACACAACTTACTGCCTTAGTAATTTTCCTCTTCCAAAATGTCTTCTTCATCTCTGACCAAGTAGAAAGGATTTAATAGACTGGGAGAGGAGAACATGACAGGTCTGAATTAGTATACAAAGTCTTCTAACTCACTTTACCAGGTTACCTCATCAGCTTAGTCTTCCGTTCATTCAGGTAGTCTTTGTACCTCCACAGAGTGTGTGACACCAACCTTATCTGTAGCTTGTCACTAAACCAGAATTGAGTAGAGAATTATGACTTTTGCTATGAAACATTAATTTCTTAATGAAATTCATTTCTTATTAAACATATTCCTTAAAACATTCACCAATGTTCCACTAACCTAATGTAATTAAGCTTCAAAAATACTTGCACCAAGTGGTACTATTTTTATCTTTTTTTAAAAAAAGTTAAACTAAACGATGGAAGATTTAGGTTAAGGAGCCAACTGTCCATGAATTTTGGGTTCCAGAAGGAGGTGCTTAGATCTTAGTTTCACAGGACATTTACTATCACTTTATATACTTTTATGCCATGTTACTAATGGCCTTAAAATCAGAAACTGTTATGTTTGTGAGACCAAACACTTCTACAAATGTGAAAGCTATCAAGTAGATTACATGCAAAATTAAGAGTATATTCAACAGTCAGCTGTAAAAAATCTGAAGTGACTTCTCTAGCCCCATACAGGCATTCTGGTAGGAAGCAATTTTCCAAAGGGACTTCTAAGTGCCTTATCAATAAAACAGTCCTTTCCTTTCTTGAAACCCTTGCCTCTTTCTTACATGCCTTCAAGTTTCTTCAGCAAGTTCATTTTCTTGCCTCACCTCTATGTGAAAAAAAACCAATTTTTAAGTGGAATTCGTGGTTTTCACTAAGAACCAAGCATGATCCTGGGGTAGTGGGGCAGGCAGAATAGACAGCTATAGATGGCTAAACACTGCAGGAGGAGATGATGTGTGCTGGCAGTGCTTGTGTCTATGCTTGCAGAAGGGTGAGTGGGGTGGCAAGGGGCAAACCCCAGAGCTACAGAGCATCCAGAGGCAAAGGAAGTCTAAGAGTAGCCTCACTGAGGCATGGCACTTCAAGGGGACCCTTGTAGATGGCACTGGGAGGTGTCCAAGCCCCCAAGTGTGGTTGGGAGCCTATTGGTTATATTTACCTCCTCTTGGAGGTTAGGCAGGACACTGGCAAGGCTCTGAGTATTCCTGCGGGCTCAGTGGTCTTTCCTTCTCCAAGATCTCTGCCTGCCTGTGCTCAGATCAGCTCCTGTGCCTTGGTCAAAGATGGGAGGAGGAAGTGCTGCAAGGGGCTTCATCAGAGGCCCCCCACTCTGCCTCGAAGTCCTTGTCTGAGCTGCACCACAGCCATGTGTTAAAATGTTCGGGGGGTTCTCCCGGCCCTTGCTGGTCGGGGTCTGAGGCTCACACCCAAGAAGCCGTAGCGGACCCACAGAGGTGATCCCGTGAGGAACCGTCTCCCAGGGGGTCGTGGCTTCTCTCAGCCCTCGGCCGGGGTTGCCTGCAGAGATGCCTGGCTCAGCAGCCATCAGCTCTTAGTGATTCAGGGAGTGATTTCAGCTCTGCTCTGCAAGGCAAACCCCCTTGGCCAGGCCCGGATAGAGAGAGGAGAAGAAACGGCCGGTGGTTCCGCAGAAGTCGCTTTATTCTTCCATCTTCCACGAAGGGGTGACCAGAGACGAATCCTCCGCCGACTCACGGCAGAGGGATCTCTTTTATGGGGGTACAGAGGTGGGTGTGAAAGGGTAAGAAACCAATGGGTACTAGGGTATTTTACATACAGTTTCCTAGAGGATCATGGGTTTATCTTTTGTCGCCTTAACTAAAAAGGCTCTTTGTTTCCCCAAGAGGGGCCTGGAGGGAGATTGTGCAACCTCCTTCTCTCCAGGCCTCCCTGCCAGGGCAGGGGCCCGTCTGGAGATGCTGCAGTTTCCTTTATCTAAACAAGGGTTTCCTGCCAGGACAGGGGCTTGTCAGACCCTACAGCCATGTACCTCCTGATCCTGAGTGACTGTGATCCCTGGGCTGAGACTGACCTCAGACCCCATCACCAGCCCTGCCCTGCTATGTCAGTCGGGGAAGTGGGGTGGCACCGACCTTTTGCTCTGACTGGGAAGGAAACCAAATCTGTGAGACAAACAGGAGCCACATCTCACTCCAAAGAGATCCCATAGACAGGCAACTGAAATACCAGATATCCAAAAGACCTGCCATGGCATCAAAGTTGTCTGCATTGCTGGGTAGGATTGTATTTAGAGCACAATTTGTACTTTTTCCTGATTTCCCATTGCTCTATTTACCAGTAGTCAGAGGGTATCTTATTCCAGTGAAGATTCCTGGTATGCAAAACAGTAGATTTTTTTTTCTTAACTTCTTCCTTGAAAAGAACTGTACCTTTTGCATATGAAATTTTTGCAAAACACAGAATCTAAGACAGCTGTCTGGCATAAGAAACTTCTGTTCATCCTGAACAGTTTAAGTCTAACAATATAATAAGCAAGAGTTTTATTGTGGAGATTGTTAGTCAGTCTTAAGTACAGGCACTATTTGCTGCGTAACCTATAATAACAGGGTAATAATAAAGCCTGCTGAAGAAAAAGATTGCACATGTTAAAGCATCACCTGTTCCAAGAACTGTGAATCAGTCTCTTAGATATAAATGTAGTCAAAAATAGCTTATAAATGACAGCATCAGATTACAAACTTAGACCTCTTTCAGGAGACTTTCTGTACTGATTTGGAGGGATCTAGCTCATGACATAAAGAATCAAATGCCATTGCATCAGGGAAACATTATCAATATCCCCAGAAATTCACCCAGTGTTTACCTCTCAGAAATTCTGCATAGAAACAGCATGTCTTCATTGGTGTTTTAATATGTTGCATTGGCATAATACATAAAGAAAATTTAAAATGCCTGTCTCAGTCAATGAATGAGTATATAACTTAAAGGTAGATCATGAGCCTCACATGACTTTCAGATTTTATGAGAAAGGCAAGGAGGCTATTCTTCCTTGCTCTCAGGAAATATTTAGTTTATAAAACTAGAATTAAAGGTGTGAACACAGGCAATAGAAGTAATGCTAATTTGTTTTATTATACGCACATCTATGAACACCGCTTACACTTCATGCAAAGAATTTTGATAAGATCATGTGGTACAGTCATAGAAAGTTTTGTGGGGGCTTCTGAATGTGGAGTTGCAGCACTATGGCAACATATTTACAGTTTATGGAATTATACCCACTTTTATCTGGCACCTAAAGAGCCTATGTGAAAAAGAGAATTAGGGAAACCAGGCAGATCAGTGCTACCTTGTAATGAATAAGGATCCTATTTTATCTGTCTATTGTCAGTGTCAGAGGAAGCTCACTGCTTCAAATTCATTGTGCTGGTTAGCATGAAAAGTTGACATGAAATGGGAGAGTATTTACTTTAATAACTGACAAAGTGAGCTCTGGTCAGCATTGAACCACTTTCACTTGAAGGCCCAGACTTTAAGAGGACAGAGGGACAGTGTGCTACCTCTAACACAACCTGCCAGTTCAGCAGATCTTCAGTCCAGTCAGAGTCCACATTTAAAAGCAAGGAGAATTGAGTGACACAAATGTGCTCAGTGTTACCACTGAGCCAGCTGAACAGCTGGTAGAAAGCACCTACATTACAGTCAGGCGCCCAGAAAAATGAGTCATGCAGTTTTTCTCCCAAAACGAAAGAAGGATGAAGCTTCTTTCTTTTCCTGCTAGGGGAGAGAGTGAGAGGAGTCAGGCACTGTGCCAGAACTTGACAAACCACTGCAGCAGCCTGTGAGCATTTCCTTTTATGAAAGGTCTATCACAGACATGTGAAAGAATGGCAACAATGGTGCATTTAGTCACACCAAGGTACCAAAAGTATCTCCGTGAAGCATGGATGGACACTGGAAAGAAGTAGATGTGAATCCTTGCTAGTGATATAATTCTAACAAAATAATGCTGCTCCTACGCTAATTAGTCCTGCACTTATTAGTGCAGAGCTAGCTTGCTCCTCCTTGCATATATTCCACTCTAAAACTGAGGAAAATAGTAACTGGGAGAGGATATGGGGAGGGTGGAACGCAATCCTGAGGAGAGTGGCTATAAAGACCCAGACTGGGTCATGTGCATTCAAACAGACACAGATGTACATATTTGTGGGCCAAAGTACTCCTGGCAAGGTTTTTAGCAGAGGTAAGTGATGAATGAATTTCCTGGTCCTCTGCTGTTCGTGGGCAGCAATGACTCATTCATGCCCAGTGCTGAATTGTGAATAAACCCAGTTCTTTAGGGAATAAAAAATTTTATGAAATTTTATGAGGAACTACCCAGGCAGTCTTCTCTGAATAAACCAGTCTCCTTTCAGTTGGAAGAAGAAAAAATATTGCTGTTTGCAATCTTCTTAAACACCTGCTCCCTTGCCCAATATACACCACTAATAGCAGCACTGTCAGACTGAAAGGTGTAAAAATCATGGCTTGTGCCTTCAAATGTTGAGATTAGTTTATGTATCATTAGATTTTTTTTTTTTAAAGTTTTGGAGTCAAATTACTTTGCTTTCCAGGATCTGAGCCATTAGTGCAGCTGAATGAGTAACATTTTCTGAATATTCCAATATATTTTCTAAATAGTTTCATAACACGTTGTGAAATTGCCAGCTTGCTGATGAATTCAGTGTGTTTGAAAAATGAAGCAACTTCTCCAGAGAACTCAATAGCTGTTTCACCATATAGCACTTTGGCTGCCGAAAAATAAAACAAAAGGTGAACTGGAACCCAGAGTCATCTTAGTAGATTAGTGCTTTATTGTCTATCACTTTTATGAAACAACATTTTTTGAAGTCAGATATCATAAATCAGTATTGATTTTCTCAGTGAAAATTTTGTTCAGGTCTTTTTCCATGACCTCCAAATGCATTGGAGATATGAACAGTTTTCCTGGACTGAAAACTCAACAGCAGGAAGGAACTATGGTGTTACAGCCATGGAAGCTGGACTGTTTGATAGTCTGAATGCTATCTAAGGACTGCAGGATAAATACTTCTATTACTCTATACCAATGATATCAACTACTCAAATTACATAATATTACATATTACATACTGTACTGACAATAAATATATTTCACTAACATAGTGGTCTTCTTAATTAAGGTAAGCTATATTCCTCAGCAAAAAAAGCTCTTAAATGTAGGTAGAAGGGATTGACACAGAGGTCACTCTGGCTTTTAACACACATCCAGGGAACCTTAGTTCTCCTGTAGGAAGGGTATTTCTGGGGTTAACTTGGTCAAGGATAGAAATGTTTCACTTGTATTATGCAGTTCTACCAAATGTAAATTCATAAATATAATAGGATGCAGTTTTCATGAGTGGTGTAGAGTGTATGATAAAATCCCTTTTCAGTGACTAAACAGCTCAATAAATAATCCTGCAAAAGGGAAGGAATTTATTGTTTTTAAAGGTGAGGTGCATGAAAGCTTCTATTGTACTTGATTTCCTCCACCTCTTTTTTTTTTCACAACATAGAGTTAGAGAGTGGAAAAATATGATTAATAGTTTGGGATTTCTGAAGCCCTGACAAAAAAAAAAATCTTACACAAACTCGCTTGTCTCCATCCACAAAAATTAAATTTCAGAGGAACCTAAAGGAAGATTTAAACCTTTCATTATGGGAAACAATAAGCACTATTGAAATGTCTGTCTTGCCACAAATAAATGATCTAATATATCACTTGGTTAGGAACGGATGATTACACTCCTTCAGAACCTGATAAGCTCTTCCCAAATTCAGCTCTTCTTAAAAGGTTACAAAAAAAACTTTTGTAAAGCGGCTAATAAAAAGTGAAAGGAAATGCTTTTCAGATAGCACATACAATTAACCTGGGGAAATCATTGACAAAGAACATTATTGAAGTCAATTGATTATTGGATCTTTAACAAGATGAGATTTGAATATGAACAATGAGAATACTCAGCACCTCATTAAACTGAGGAAAAATGTGGTAAAATTGTGCACCCTCAAATGAGCACAGAAGCCAGTAACTAACTGATCATGGTTAAGAAACGTCTTAGGCAGAGTAATTCATAATCATCCATTGAAGAACTTTGATATCCTTCAGAATATCTTATCTTTTCAGAAATATCCTATCCTATCAGAAATACAGTCAGAAATACTGTAAACCACTGAGGACTCTGCTACAGCATAGTACTTGATATTCCATGTTCCCTAAAACTCCCTTCTCCCTACAGTCAGGAACTGTATGATGAGTGATTTATTGTGCTTGGCTTGGAGGGCAAGAAAGATGGCCATTTGGGCTCATTACATGAGATGAGGGAATGTGAGTTGGTTCATGCAAGATGCATGTTGAGTAGAGGTCTACAGCTGTCCCAGAGCCCAGAGCCCTTCTCCCTCCTGGATTAAAGACCACACCTGCAGTGCACCCTGAAGTCATCTAAAGGATGATTAGTCACAACTTAGTTTTGTTTTGCCCCAAAACGAAGGCCTTCCATGGATACATGGTATTTTCAGTGGGAATGCAGCCCTCACCCCTACTTTGCATTGCCAGTTGTGACATATATATGAATTTGGAAGGACTCTCTTTTACCCTTGTGGAATTTAAATTAGGTCTTCCAGAAATACCAGCTACATGTCTTGTTTTCATGGTTTTTGATGTTAATAAGTCTAACAATAATTTATAACTCAAATTTCTGTATGGAAAGAAACCTGGAAATATATGAATATAAAGCTGGGGCATCATTTCTGTATGTGATGATTTTTTATGAAAGAAAAAATTCTGGGGGCTGATTTTTTAGTCTAAAATAGAAATATTGCAATTAGTACTGGAACTACTTCTTGTATTTTCAAAATAATTAAATATGAGGAAAAAATATTCACTCATTGCATAATGAATCCATCCAACAGGGCACAATAGACACAGTCATATTAAAATCTGGATCATTACCCTTCTTTTCCTGCAATTAAGGACTCCACAGGATGTGGAGGTTCCATTGATATCAGTCAGTCTAATAACACTTTAATTATTTTTAAAAGTCAGATAAGATGCAGAATCTGAAATAAAAGTAGCTCAATATTGTCACACAGACACATCGGCTTACCTTCTCCCTGCTTGCATATCTTGCACATGCTTTCAGAAAATATGTGAGCAGTACCACATGCTCTAATGCTATCTTACTGAGAAGTAACCTTATGCCTATCATGTCATTTGTTTCCTTTAACTATTCCTCAGGGATTAGTTTGACTAGCCTATTGCTTCATGTTTGGATAATGTAGCTAATCCTTTCCAGTTTCATTATTCTAATCACTTGCAAGCTGCTCCCTTTTGCTGTACTATATGGCAGTCAGACAGTTCTTCCCTCCTTTGTAAAGTGGCATGCACTGAAAATGCAGAACACCTTTTTTGTAGCCTCTATTTAAAAGCCAGGTTTGGCAGCTGGTTTAGTGTATGTTTCAAAACTACGTAGACATAAGGGCCTTTGGGAGATAATGCTTTGCATCAGGCTGTCTTTTTAGATCAGTGCAGACTTTTTAGATTTTCACTTCCAATTGCATTCTATCCATAATTTCTGTGTTTAATTGCTAGCCATAAATGTGCATGCCACTAAAATATCTGAAAACTTTGAAAGGTTTGATTTTAAAGTGTCCCTCTGGTGATATAATATACTTTGAGAGGAAAAGATACATTGGTATTACTTTCACTCCACACACACCCTCTAGGATTTCCACAGCATGTTTGCAGAGTTTACCAGTAAAAGCATATTTGTGCTGCCCTCAATATCTCAAATTCACTGTAACAAAAAAAAAAAAAAAATCTACATTTTCCTCTGTTTTGTGCATAAAGAGACAAAATCATCATAAATTTCCAGAGAGAACAAATATAGAGACCAGTACAATGAGCATGAAAAATGTCTTAAAATGTGAAGCAAGAGCCAGAGAAGGAACAAAACAGTTTTTTATTTCTTTAAGGAAGGTAAAAATTGAATTGTTGGAGGGGGCAGTCCCATTTTACTACCATGACCACTAAAAGAATTTACCACAAAGAGACAAAACCACTTTCCTTTTCACTATTTTCAACTTATCGAAATATTTCTCAGCTTCAGTTACTGCATCTGTAAAACTGAGGCAATCATTTATACTTAGCTGTATGCTCTCATTGAAAACATGTAAAACTCCATTTTTATGTTTGTCACAAGCTAAATACAACTCCCTACTCCCATTTTAAAGATGAGAAAACTGAGCATTTAAGAGGTGAATTGCCAGCTTGGAACATTTTCTCTCAATTGCTATGACCTAATCTAAACTTGTTATATCATCTTGAACATACACCTGAAAAGATTTCCACCTTTTTTTTTTTTTTTTTTTTTTTTAATATTGTCTACTGAAAGAATGACAATTCTTTTCTCTTTTGGACAGAGCTCAAAACCATGGATTTATTTGATTCAAAAAGACAGCAGAATGAATTTCAAGATCAGCTTTATCCACCTCATATTCCTCCTGGTACTTTTTTTTCCAAGTGGCTAGATTTCTTCAGAAAACGTCCTGAGTGCATTTATTTGGCTTCATCTCCAAATTACCTATTGCATCTGTCCAAATATGCACTTTCCAAATGATCAGTTCCATCAGTCACAGAAACTTTCTGTTCTCTCTGTCTTTTGCCAATTGGAAATACTCTCTTCTAAAAAATATATAAAAAACATTATTTCATCCACGACTGATTGTTGTCAAAAGCTTTTCAGCACTAAGACTGTCTTTTGGATTTACACGAATATTTGACTATTTTCTGTAGGCCTTTATGCCTTCTGTTTTGGGCAAGGACAGCCATTTGCACATTGATTCAGTGCAGCAGAATCTGCCTGGTCCTAAAATACCAGTTTATTTCAGACCAAAACTCGCTAAGACATTTTGGAAAAAGCTCACAGAAATATCTATCAATGACTCTGAGCAATGCATCTCAACTATGGACTTGTCCTCAAGC
>JACBWW010000003.1:37508531-37528325 GCA_020086605.1 Lanius collurio
TGGCACTGCTCTCCAGCATCTCATTACCCAGTCTGTGAGTACATCCAGGGCTGCCCAGTCCAAGGTGCAAAATACAGTATTTGCTCATGTTAAAATTCACAGGGTTGGTGAAGCACAAAAAGATACACTTGCCTTTAAGTACATGAATAATCCTACAAAAATCGATTTTTTTTTTTCTGAGAAGTGTGATGCAAATAAACACCTACTTGTTAAACCCTGTAATCTTATTTTCCTATGCTACAACTGTGAACTGTGGGTGTTGTTTTCAATTTGCATTTCTAAAACTTTTTTTTAAACATTAGAAATTCTTCCATTTTTCATTACTCAAAGCCAATTAGTGTTTTTTAAACATAAAATGTTATACAAGTCTAGCTTGGAGAAGGGGATAAAAAGTAAAAATTAGTGCTCAATACATTATCTGATTTTCAGAAAGGTTGTAAGTGTCTGAGAGAATAGGAAATTATTCAAGTTACCCATTCTCAGTTATACAATATTGAAAATTCTCTGTGGCACAAGAAATATCTGTAAGAAGATTCTAGAATTTTGGGACTAATTCTGACCAGGAGATTGGATGTGTCTTCTGCAGAGGCTAGCTCTTAAATTTATGCAGAGAAGCTATCACCAGTTTCTATTTCACATAGATGCTTTTCGTGTTAGCATGCTACAAATAATTAAACTCAATAATGACAACAAAATCCACTCTGGGTTTGAAATGAGTCTACATGTAGACCATTGCAGGCAAAAATCCTAAACTGCTGTAACTATTTTGGTTAGGAGATGGAGGATAATAGACAACTAAATTAGACTATAGGCCAATCTGTTCTATAAATGAAGTTAGATAAAATTAATTCTTCTATTTCCGTCATTCTCCCACCTCCCATTCTTCTCCAGTCACAGATTATTGTATATGCTGTTTTAAATTTCTTCTTATAGCAATGTTCTCTGCGCATATAGTGTTCTCCTTTGTTATGGTAATTTTACATTATATCTCAAAAAGGATGTGGACAGTGGATTGGTACAATCTAAAAATTCCAATCAGGGAAGAGAATGAAATCATCTTCATTGTTGCCAACAAAGTCATTGTGCTGCATCACCAATTTTTAATGAGAATAGTAAGGAATAATATCGGTTAGTATTGAACAAATCTCACTCAGCAATTTTTGACCATCACAAAAGCTTTTAACTTCAAAAAATATAATTTAGGAAAAGAGGAGAATGTCAAAGTCCTTATAAATATATGTACATGAAAGAAAAAAGTGTAACATAAAATAATGAACACAGTAAGATTTTTCATTCCTATTCCAAACATTTAAGTATGCTTCTGAAGAATGCTGTAATGTAAAAAAACAACTCCACACTTACTAAGAATTAGCCATCAAAAAAACTTCCAATATGAATTTTAACTTATTTCTCCCTTGTAGATAAGATATCTGCTTTTTTTCTCTAAGTAGACAGTTTACAGCAGACTGGCTCCTTTAAAATCTCGAGCCAGTATTGAAGATTTTCTATGATGCATGTAAGTGCTTGCACATTGGTAAAACATATATATATATATATATACAGCATTTCAATGAAATACAAATAATCCCATTATTTTACATGTGTAAAAAATAGTCTGACTGGACTGCCAGTCTGTTTTCTATATTTAACAATTAGTTTAATACACAAGCTCCTTGAGGAAAAAATACAGAAGGGCTGCCAATTTTCTGTATGGTTGGTAGATCACTCATAGCCTCAGGTTAATGAGCTGTAGTTTTTTTTTTTTCTCTGACCCCTTCCTGAAATGCCTGTAACAGTGTTTGAAGTGTGGTTCTAGGGCTGCTATCATTCATCCTGATTTCACATTTCTAATTAGGCCAAAGGTATTCTAATCAAAATGTAAAAATATGAAAATGCTCTGGTATGAGCAGAGTGATAATGACGGTATTCACTGGAAGTATGATAACAAATAAAACAATGGAGGGCAACACTGAAAACACATACATGTTTTGGGAATGGTTTTCCAAAAGAGCTCAGCATCAAACAATTCCAGTTTAAGTGCTTAATGAAAATGACTACATTTTTACAAGTCATCAGCATCACTGACAATTTTATTCAAATATGTTACAGGGATGAGTTTTGACAATTTGACCCTAATTTTGAGAATGACTTTTCAAAATATGACCAAGATAACACACATACTAGATTTACAAGGCTTTCATAAAATAAACATATAAATAAAACAGCCTCAGATTTTTATTCTGGCATTAACAAATGTCAGCCTAGTAATTCACAGGAACATGGCTTTCTTGGCCCTGAGTCATCAGGGGAGTGAACTTGGGCAACACAGCATATCTGTTGAGGCTTATGGGGTATCTTTGCCATTTATATGTGCACACCTCTGTGCACAGAGAACTTGCAGCTGATGGATTTATCAAGAAAATAAGAATTATTTCTTCTATCATGTGAGGATACTGGGGGATGAAAGGGAGATAGTAATACATGGAGGTAAGTCAGAGAAAGTGAAGAAGACTGAGGTAGGCTTTGTGCACTTTGACAGTATTTTAAAATACAGGTCAAAGAGAGAGGGTAAGTGAGAACTGGCTAGGGAAGATCTGGACAAAAAAAAAAGAAAATATGGTGCTGACCAAGAAAATTTGAATAGATGTATAACTTCCCAGAAAAATGTCTTTCTATTCAGTATTTTTTGAGATATGCTGATTACTGCTCAAAATGAAGTTCTTCACAATAAATTCCAGACTGATTAATATTAATGTGAAATGTGCTTCAAAACAATAACATCTTGGGGTTTGGGGGTTTTTTAAATGAAAAAAATCTACTGGACACACATATGACTTGTATTCTGCTTGATACTATTTCTCCATCAGTGGAGACACTATTCAATACTTAGTATGATTATCATGACAGCCTGTCAAAATGGGTAATCAAGAATTTAATGAGAAATATGCACAGAATTGTTGAGGATTCTCCTAGTCCTAAAGTTCCCTTTTCCATCCTACCTACTTTCACCCCGTTCCCTCCATGTAGCCTTTATTCTAACCCTCTGTTTCTTCTTTACATTTTTCTCCAGCCTCCTCCTAATTTTCCTTTCATCTGCTCTGTTTCTCCCACCATTCAGATAAGGTCTGCTAAGGTGGTTACTATTTTGCTTCTATACCTGCTCTGAAAGGGATTTCATTTCAACTTAGAGAAAGCGCTGGCCATTGGCCTACAATTCATTTGCCACAACATTTTTAAGAGCCTGGAACATTGAAATACAGCTTTTGATGCACTGAGAAGGTTGTGATTGACTCCTAGTCCTCCACTCCCAGCCTTAGAATTGAGTGTAGATAAATGCAGTTCAGTTTGTTTTGTTCCTGAAATAAGTTTCTACAATGGCACTCGCACCCTGGGACACTTCTTCCCTAGAGGACAGCCTGGCTTTACTGAACTGCTTTCAGTTCACCAGGCAGTGGCTCAGTTGTGTCAATTCTGCCTGCATCTGCAATATTTTCAAAGGGTCTGAAGCCTGAACTACTTTAGGAGACTTGAAGGGAGCAACCCCTGCACTTGGCTATCGTATTGCACTGGTGACACATGACACTCTTTGTGTACCTGCCGAGTTCAATATTGTGAAAACTGACACTCTTATTCTTGAAATGGGCCTTTTGACTGCTTTAAACCTCTAAGTTGTTAATGGATGTGTTTCTTCCCCAACAGAACTGAATAAACCTCCTTGTTTAACCTCTGTCTCCATTGCGACAGGCTGTGCTGAGTCCGGCACTGGGCTGTGCTCTGGCACTGGTGCATCAGAAAATAAGGGATTCCCATACAACGGGAACTTAGATGTTTGACTTTGTCTGGGGAAAAAAGCTGTCCTAGGAGCTACAAAAGCAGGAAAAGAATGGCTTCATAGAATACACTACCTCCCAGAGTAGGAGTTTCACATTCTTGCCAACAAGGAAAAAAGAGACAGTTTTATGTATCTGAACTTATGCAAGCTGGATAAAATGATTTTGAGGGACATACAGTCCCACAGACAGGAGGACATTAAATGCCAGGGATATGCAAAGTATTTTTTTATCAAAGGCTTTCTAAGTAGCACAGGTCTTATCCCAAATTAGACCAGTGGTCTGTTTAATTAATTTCTCATTCCCCCAACATGGCCTGTAGTAGATGCCTCTGAGGGACATTCTAGAAGCACACCATAAAATGGCTGGGTAAAAGGGCTTATAGAGAAAACTATTTTTTTCACCTTCCTTTTTTGTCAGAGGCTAGCTAATTCTGCATCAAGGTACTTGTTAAGATCATTAATAATGTAATTTGAATATTCTTACTACCCGATGCATGGGACAAATTTTGCAGAGTGTTCATGTTTCAATTACATACTTTATAAAATTCACTAACAGGAAGACAGCTGCACTTTCACACTGTAACTCTGGATTTATGATTTTATTTAATGCTGCTAGAGAATGATGCTACTGATTTTGCAGAGCTATTTTGGAGTCTGATATTTCTGCATAGTTTTATTGTGTTTAAAAATATACATGTAGCTTCTGAAGAGAATTTCTGCATTGCATTATACACATGAAGTTGGTTGGACACTGATTTCTTTTTTTTCCATACAGAAATGTAACAGAATAAAATTGGTTTATGATGCCTGATCTCAAAGAGAAGCATAAACTCCTTTCCTGGGCCACATGCATGTATCCAAACAGGCTTCTGTGGTCCCGCCTGTGATCTTTTGCAATCAAAGATTTACCTCTCAGACTTATTCCAAACTTTCAAAAATTATGGAAGTGCCGTGTGATGCTTTCACTTGTGACCTATTAGTGCCGGACTAATAATAAATGTTCTTGCTGTAAGATAACTAATTTGCGATAACTGAAAATAATGTATGTATTTAATGATAAAATGCTAAGAACTGAGACAGTTCATTTCACAAAATTTGTAAAAAAAACCTGAAGATATCTCTGATGCTACAGTACAACAAATGATCCATAGCTGATGTTTTAGTTTCATTATCAAACAAGTTAACTGAGGATCAGCATAGTTTTTTTTTTAATTATGCACAAGAATCATTAGTACTTTCCATCAAAGTTGGTGAGCATATTGAATCACAAGCCCATAGTAATTTTCTAAAGTCTCAGATATCTTCTTCTAGTTCAGGGCAATCTTTTCTTTTGCTGATGCACCTTGAAAGCACAGTCTGCTGCCTGCCTGGCAGTCCCATGTGGAACTGTTGTGGCCAATTGGCCTGTGGTACAACAGAGTCCTCCGGTAAGACAGTCCCTAGTATCAGAGAACCCCTCCAGGTTAGGGTGAGGAAAGAGGTTTCTCCCAGGATGCTTGGTTCTCTTCTGGTGTACCCCAGTTCTGCTTCCCTGGTTGGTCCATGGCTCCTCCGCCCCTTGTCACCTTATATGTCCCATGCCCTAGAAGTTTCTCCACTCCAGGTTCCCCCATTGGCCCTTGCCTCTTGCCACTCCCGCAGAGTTTCCCCTTTGGCTCCCATTCCCTAGTCCTGCCTGCCTACCACCCTCATGCCCGCAGATCATTGGTCCCTGGTGCTCACCCTGCTCCCTTACTTAAGCCTGCACTCTGCATTGTCTTTTGTCTTTATCCCTGGGCCCCTTCGTGGTGTGGCTGCAATAAATCTCCATCCGTGAAACTCAGAGACCCTTCTCAGCTCTCTGCCACCGCCTCATACTACTGGAGCTATCCGAGTGTGTGTGCACATCGCGTGTGTGAGCGCTGTTCCTGCTGAGAGGCTTTGCTGAGGAGCTGCTTTTGGAAGGTCGCGGCATCGCGCTCCAGCGCTGCAGAGCCACGCGCGTAAAGCGACAGGGAACTAAAAACCTTGAGATTGTGAGGTGTAATGAAGGTGAGACCATGGAAGGCTCTGCCCCTGCAGTACCAGGTTTTAGTTTTTAAGACATTGCAGTGGTTGCTAAAGGAGATGGGTGCTGGGGAAGTTACCTGTGCTCTCACTGTGGAAAAGGCACCTCTAAGGCTACCTGACATCAGCAGGGCTTCTGAAGAGCTCAGTTCCTGGAGGGTAGGCAAGCCCACCAGCCAGCCAACCAACCAGATACACACAGGAAGAATGAGCCTCCTTAACTTCCAAATCAGCCTATATCCTGTAGAATGCTTACAGTGAGCCAGTAAAGGAAAAATGTTGTCTGAATTCTCTCCAACTCATTTTACCAGTTCCCTGTTTTGTTGAACCTGAACAAAGTGATTGTGATATTGCCAAAATTATGCAAGGTTTTGAGTTCTAATGCCACCACCATAAAACAGCCACAAACTATCAAATTCTGTAGTTCTTTCTAGCCATTTTGCAAACTAAGTTAATCTTTGTTACTGTGTGATTTATTTGCATTGAATCCTGCAGCCTCATCCTTCTTTCAGTAAATGACTACAGATATGCTTGACCATTTCAAAATTGCTCTAATAAACCCCCCTTGTATTCTCATAGTAACTAATTAGCAAGCAGCCTGAAGCAAACTTTATTTGCTGTCTTGCTTCCACAACTGTAGTCTAGTTCTTGTTAAAAATTTTTACTCATAATGGAAATGTGAAGACTTGACTCTGAGATAGACTTCATTTCACATCTGTGGCAATCACCAGAATTTTTAGAGGAAGAAGTGTTAAGCTTAGACATACTCATCCATGCGTTACTCTCAGGCCAGTTGGAAAATGGGATGTTTTAATCAGGCTTTGAAAAACTGTTTGTAAATGTCTAACCCAAAAGGAAAAAAATACCCAAAACCCCCCTAGAAATCTTTTGCTGCAGTTATCTCACAACTACCATATGAAATGACATGATCTGTTGTCTCCCAAAATACAACAGTAACATACATATAACACTGCACACTAACAGCATGCAAAGCTTCATTATGATAAAAAGATATAAAACATTCAGGACAAGAGTATATGTGAGAATTATAGGAAATAATATCAACACAGAATTATCTGAGTATTTGGCACCCCTTACTCACCTTTTACTCTGAGCTGATTCATTTTGCTAGTCTGGTGCTGCTCTCCATTTCAGAGTGGGTTCTCATTTGTGTAATACAGCTGGGAAGTGACTATCTTGCTGTGTCTCAAATGGCAGAGCTGACTGGCCAAACAGTCTCTGCAGATTCATCATCAGTGTAGAACATCATGGGGCCACAGACCAGCAGGCCAGAGGCATGAGCCAGGTCCAGGGTCTATCAGAGAAGTCTAGGGAGGCTGAGCCAGGGACAGGACTGAGGGCCCCAGGCTGGGCTCAAATGAGAACCTGGGCCATGGCCAGGAACTGGGAAGGATCCAGGGAGTCCAGGAAGGGCCAGATAGCGCTGCTGGTTGTCTCCAAAGCCTTGAAATCCTGTAACTGGTCACTGTTACAGCCCATTGCAGCTGAGAGCCTGGTCTAGTGGAGGGTAATTAATTCCAGTTATGTTGCTGTGCAAAACATTATCATTAAGCTGAGTGAGTGAAATATAATACACGTGTCAGAGAACATCCCTGGAAGTGTTCAAGGCCAGGCTGGATGGGACTGTGAGCACCATGCTCTGGTGTAAAATGTCCCTACCCATAGAAGGGGGGCTGGAACTGGATGACTTCAAAGGTCCCTTCCAATCCATACCATTATATGATTCCAGGAGCATGTGTCCCTCTGGGTTCTGAGTGGGAATGAGTGCTGTATCCTACAGAGGAAGAGTGAGTTAATTTAAGGACTTAGCCAAAAATTGAAATCTGAGTATCCAACAATGTACTATAATTCTTATGCAAGTGTCTCAAATACTCTGATTATGTTAGGAGAGAGACCAGTGTTTAGACGAGTACCTGGACACCGTAAGTTGAGAAATCTACTACCAGATAGTGAATCTCCCTAGATCTCCTACAGGAAGCTTGCACCATTCTGGAACAGCAACTACAAGCACCTACAATGCCCTGACACAGTGGGGACAGCACTGTGTGGCTGTACTTGTGTGAAGGGATTGAACTCCCAAGTGCCTGAAAGATGTCTAGCTGGTTTCAGAGAACAATTCAGAAATAAAATGGCTTTTGTAATTACTATCCTGATTTCTTTAACCATATTGACTAGATCTCCATTGCTTCTACAGGCAGCTCCTATGTATAACTCATAGGCAGAAGCCACATCTAGGTTTCCACAGTTTAGGTCTGATTCTCACCATAAATATCTCCATGTGCATATGATAGTTTTTCAGAGCATTACCCAAGTACATTATCATCTCAAAGTGGTAAATGGCAAATCACAGCTAAGTGGGAAGAACTAGATTTTTTTCAGGTTAGTGAACATTAATTGAAGGTGAATGTTTGACTGACCTTCAAAAATGGATTTCTTGATCCCCCAAGTTTGCATGTTCCTCCTGTAAGAACACCTGTAAAAACAGGATGTGTTACTAACAAGACCTTGTTTTGAAGTATCTGACTGCATATCCACTGAGCTGTAAAAAAAGTGAAGAAAACGGAGTTTACCTAAGTGCTTGATATGCTGAGATTTCTTTCTTTAGTTTCATTAAAAATACAGAACCTTAGGTTCTCTTGGGGTGATGTGCGGAGAGGCCAGAAGGGGCACAAGGTAAAAAAGTACATCTCTAACCATCATGGACAGGTTTTTAGCACAGCAGCCTCTGAGGGAGAAATGTCTCTTCATAACCTCTGTTGGCCTGGTCAAACTTTCCTTCTGGAGGTGAGGTGAGCAGCTTGTTTGCACACCTGCCCACATCTGGGCATTGTAACTCTTGTTTTCAAATAAACCTAAGTAACTTTGGAACGGTTATCCTGATCGCTTGAATTTGTTTTGGGCTAGCATTAGTCTTTCATAAACATCCCAGTCCAGGCACTTCAATCTGATTTATTACGCAGTTCTAAAAAAAACCCCAACAAAACAACAACAACCAACAAATCAACAAACAAACATCAGTATTTCAGGCAAGAAGTAGCAATTGTTTAAATATACTTTATTCATGCTTAGCTCATTGATTTTCCTTACTGCTGTCCGATTATTGGGAAAGTGATTTTAGTTTTCCTTGAAGGGCTGAATACAAGTAGTGAGGTTCTAGACTGCCCTGGAGAAAGGGGCAGCAATTATTTTTCCCAGCAGTGCTCCAAGAGTACATTATAGTTGGATGTTTTTTTCTGCAGGTGACAAAACAACATCTGTGCTCAGGCTCCTTTCCTCGCTCAGCAGATATATAAGACTGCAAGAAATTAAGTGATAGGTGAGGTAGATTGAATATAGGTAGCAGAAACTTTTTTTTTTTTCTGATTTCAGCATTTTTTTTAATTTTCCAAATTGTGGCAGTATTCAAAAGTTACAAATAGTTCCATTAACTTGGATTTCCTCAATCTATGGAGTCATAAAATTTTCCATTTCAAAACATCTGACTTGTATCTCAGATAGGAGTGATCAGATGTCAGTATACACAATAGGAGTAGGAAAAATTTTCAACTGTCAGATTTACATGCTCTTACATTTTTAATTAGTTTTGTATGGATTTTTAGGAACTTCAGACACTTTAACACAGCATCTGCAAAATGGATTTTTATACAATCTTGAAGAGTGTTAACTTCTCCCTCAGGAAAGCAGGCACAAATAATTTGTGACTAATATGTTTTCAGAAAGCCAGTATCTTGTATTAAGAACTGGTTACACGTAGCTGCAGCTGCTCCATGGTTACATACAGTATGAAGATTTTGATGTTATTTCTTCATGCTCTGAGAACTCCTCTGTTTTCTATTATAGATATCAATTCGGTAATGTATGGTTGCTATCATTCAAATGACTTCTCCAAACACAAAATCAAAGTAAGATACCTAAAATTTCTGTATAAGCACACTAGGAGATATTGTGACAGTCAAGCTTGATCAATTTATAATGTATCTCTGTGATCTGTTTGATTCTTTTGATACCATTTTCACAAATAGTTATTGCTTTACTTTGAGGTTTCTGCTGTAGTGACTCTTGGCTGTATCTTCTCTTCTTCTTTTTATAATGCCCAGCAAGACAATTCTAAATAGCAGATATGACTTCTTTCCCATTGAACGCTGCAGTCAGAAGTTCCCAGGTGTTTCTTTTTCTTAGAGATGTAATAACAAATATATAAATGATAGAATATGAAAACCCTGAAACAACATTGATCCGATGCTTCCACTTGCCTTATCAGAGGTTGCTTTTGATCATCTTTCTTGTGCATGGGGTTTAATTGCAAAGTTCATTTGATTTAATAGATATTCTTTACCACTACAGGCACCTGTTTTGAACTAGGGACAGACTTCTTCCCAAAATCTTGTCTGGGTCCATTGATAGAAGAACTTCTGCATGCAAGGATCTGCCTGTGGAGTTGATAAGTGAGCTGCTGATGAGCTACCTTTTCTTCACAAGTGCAATTTTCTCTTGAATGGTTGTTGATTATGAAGAATATCCTCCCCCTTGTATCATTCAGATAAATGTCTTGTGCAAATAGCTCTTTAAAGCTAGGTTCCAAGTACTGTGTATTTAGCAAAGAGTTACATTTACCACATCCCCTTGTACAACATATTTTATTTCATCCAGATGCTTTTCTCTCCTGAAAGTGGATTATTCACTGTTACCTTTTTAAATATGTAAATTCGATAAAATCTGTGAAAAATTACCTAGGACTGCTTTGTTGCTCAATTAAGTATTGGATATTCACACTGACTACTCTAAAATAATTATAGTCAACAAATTATTACCTCTTGAGTTGCAGTTTGGATTGTGAGAGTGAGGCAATCTTTGAATAGGGATAAAATATTTAATGTTTCTTACAGAGCAATTTGTTAGTGTTTTACTTATTTGGAAACTTTAACAGATAAGCTTAGCAGTATTGAAATCTGAGTCAAAGTATTTCTGCATTTGTCCACTCAACACTGCTGTAGGTATTTGTTATTACATCTTACTGAGTGGGAGCAAACGTTTTGTGACATCCAGGTCTTATTAGAACTCTCTGAAAATATTCTGTGAATTTCTTTTGCTGTAAATAATACATATTTAACACAGAAAGGCAACAAGCCTTCCATGCAATTAATTAAAAGCTAAACAAAAAATAAAAGCAGTGATATTCCTTCTCATCTTAAAAGAGCTTTTTACTTTTCAAAAACTTCATAGTCCTGGATTGAAACATGAAACCAAAATCATAATAGTATAAATCTGTGAAGAAGTAGGAAACAGTGTAATAGTTTTCAATAATTCCAGTGAAAAAATCTATTTGGATTTCTATCATTAATTTGTTTTTTTAAATAATATTTAAGTGTTTTGATACAGTTTTGTTTTCGTTCAGGAAGACTGAGTCACTGCTTATGTTTTGCTAAAACAGAAGTTGGTACCATTTGATTAGAAGTACTTTGATTTTCTGGCTTTTAATGTGTTGAGTTTAACATTTACCTACCAGTGACTTATATTTTCTCAGCATTTTTCTACAAATAGCACAGATTCAACTGATACCTCTCTGACCATAATGAATAGATATATGCATTCAGTCATCTGTAAACTAAACAATATTGTCTGATGAAGTTCACGGGTTCAAATTAATCCCTACACTTCAAGGCCTTTTCTCGATCACGTGCTTTCTGATTCTGGCGCTCCCCCTTCTTTCCTGCCCCCAGCACTGCCCTGACTGGTCTCTTCCCACATCTCAGTCTCTCATTTCAGCTCTTATGTGTCATCTTGTCTCCAGCACGCTGTCTCCTGGCCTTCCTCCATGGCATCTACCCACTGGGATCATCGTTTTGTTTGCTGAAGTAAAAAAAACTTGCTTTGAACCTTGCACTTGATCCCAGTCGATGATGATGTCTGAGTGTCACCTCTTAGCCGTGCCTTGAAAGATGGGTACCACTCTCAGCCCCTCCCTCTGCTGTTTGGTTTTGTTGTTTTTCATCTTGCACCACCCATTATTGCCTCTGCTGTGGCATTGCTGCACACTTTTTATCAGAGATTCAAGTGATCTGTGTTGAGCATGCAGGTCTGCACAGTTTGGGGTTTTTTTGTGAACTCAGATAACCCAACAATAAAGAAACATGTTTCTGTTTCCCTTGTGCAGGTAGATAAGGGAGGGTCTTGAAAATGAGTTGTTAATTCACATACAGGCTGAGTACATCTGAGTACATCTAAAGTGCTCTTTTGACACTTTTACAAATTCTTCTGCATCTTCTCTGTTTTTATTTATAATGCTGCAACCTTTTTGATCATTTCAGTGTAGTGCTACTCTGTACACATGTAAAGCTACCAAGGAAACCCATGGCACTGCATTTCTACTGGAAATATCTCTTGCCTACTGAGAGTGAAAGTAATTTTGACCAGTTGTGTGACAGGGCTTTTGGGAGGTGCTGGTTTATGTTAGACTGCAGCCCCCTACTCCATTCCCTTAACACAAGAGAGGAAAGCATAATGAACACATCCAGTTCTGGAAGAGGACTGGAACAGACAAAAACTCAGAAGCACCTGTGACTAAAACTGGGGCAAATATCCCATCTAGAGCATGGCTTTATGTAAGTGAAGATATTGATGGCTTAAGTTATGAAAGCATTCTATATCAGATTAGTAGAACTGCAAGAATCTGACCTCATAAGCAGCTGCAAATGGTTTGCAGCTTACAAAAATGAAACTGTGCTATTCTGTTAATGTATTATGTTAGAGTAACATAGGAGAGTTTATGATAAATTATAATACGTGCATGGCCATTGAACTCCAGATGCAGGCTCTGCCTTTTATGGGTTGTGAGAAATCTTGGAATTTTGACTGAAATAACTACAGGAAAACACATCTCATTCATTTACAAATTAAATGCAAATTTACTTCTGTATTAGTATAAAGTAGTGAATGACAATAACCAGGGTCTCGTGTCAGTTAGGGTTCAAATGAGGGATCCTTTTTCTCCACAAAGCTGTTTTTAATACAAAAGGACTAGGATGTTTGAAATGCAAAATATGAATCCTTAAAATTAAAAAGACAGAATTACTAATGGACAAATTTAAGATATTCAGACAATTAAAAAGTGAGAAAAAGGAAGTCACAATGAGAAAAAGAGAAAGAGGGTGAATGTGAGATGTCTTTTTTTCTATAAAGGAGAAATAAAAAAAAATTTGATAATTAGTATGAAAAATATTTGTCTACTGGCATTTTCTTTGTAATTTTTTATGTAGGAAAATAGTTTTATAAATAAAATGCTATGGGCTTTTATTCAAATTGATATTATGTAGATTGCAGTGGTACTGAACGTCCAGCAGCAGGGAAGAAATAATCATGAGCAGAGATATCTTGGTATGAATTGCATGTATAGCCTTATTTTTCAGCAAGCAGTTGCTGAAGGTCCCATGCAGCTGGCCAAACACCACACATAGGTATCATGAAGAGTATTAAAAAAATACAGGAATGGGTTTATTTTTTCCTGTGAAACATGCTCTGTTTTTATAGGCTGGTTCGTTTAGCGTCTGCTGTGAAATACCTTAAAAGGTAACACAGTATTTTGACTACAGCAGTAATTTATTACACCAGTTAATCTTGTAAAATTGCCCTCTGGATGTAATAATTTGTTATTCTTCTATTAGACCTTCTTCTGCATACCATGTTTATCATAAAGATGTCACCAGCGTGATGCCTAGCAACCAGTACAATGTTCCGGAGGTGTTTGCATACATTTTCCTGAGGGAGAGACCTGCCTTGTCCCTGCTTGGGAGAGCTGTCAGTGTATTCTGATGTATGAGGGATAAAAGGAGTCCCTGCTGCAGTCTCCAATAAGCTGAAGTCACGGCCTGAAAGCACTGACTTGGGCATCACTATGCTGTGTTAGAAAATGTGTCAATTATCAGATGGACTGCCTAAGGGTATCGCCTGGGTCTAGGTCATAAAACTATCAGGACTAAGGGGGAAAAAAATTGATGAGGAAGTAAGTTGAATTAATTGATAACTAGGAGGACTGCATGTGAAATGTATTCAGCATAAGACAGACCCAGATATTTTCTCTCTTAAGCTTTCTTGCAGTATAATCAATGAATGTGGGAAGTACAAAATGTCTCCTGATTCTGGCTGAGCATCCCTTCAATGTATACATGCTTGTAATATTTTACTGACTTTCTCATTATTTCAAAAAAAGACAAAAGTCAAGAAAGACAAGGAGCTATAAAAATAAAAGTAAAATCATGCTAATATTTTTATAGATATTTTTCTATTATTGCAGTTCTTAATATGCTGTGCAACTGTTTGTATGTGAATACAGTAGGGACCACTTAAATGTCTAGCCTGAGGCCTGATTCATGAAAGCTTTATACACCATTTATGTAGGTATCTGTAGTGTTTACTCAGAAAATGTAAGGAATACATATTTTTATAGCAAACTTTATTCCTCTGCACACCTACTTCCTGCCACCTGGCCCTAGCTCTCAGTGACAGAAATGGGAAGAACATTAAGGGTACTTTAAATATCTGGGCCGCTCAGAAATTTAGATGTAATAATTAGTGGTTATACCCTAGAAGTGAAACACCCTGCATGTGAATACTTTGAGCTCATTTTGGCCATTCAGAGATATGAATGTATATATGTATGTATAACACCACCAACTTATCATGACCTAGTGCCTTGACAGGACAACAGAATTTGAGTGCTTACCAGAGAGCTGGGGTCATTCACGATGAGGTTATAATCTGCACAGATACACCCCAATTTGTGAGGTCTTTCTCCTTAACTGAACAACCCAACTACACAATTCATTGTTTAAATGCCACTCAGTCCATTACTTTCATTATACATCCTTCCTTGCTCTCAGGTTTCTCGAGACAAAGTGTTTCCCAAATAACTACCGACCACCTTTAACATGTTAATTTCTCATTAATTCAGCTCTCATAGGAAAACAAGCTACTCACATGTAGGTGTCCAACATTTACAAGTACCTTTCGCTTGCTGCTGGTATGTGACATTGTGAGAGCTCTGTTGTGCTTTGGCTCTGAGCATAAATTCAGTACTTCTATAAAAAGAAAAAGCTGCTTCTTATCACATTCATAACAAAAATTCACCTCTCTGTCCAAGAGGAAATTTGAAGAGGGACATATAAAGGCCTTTCTGTCACTTCTCCTGTTTGACTCCATCCACTCTTTAGAGAAGACCTTTCCTTGTGCAGCAGTGCATGATTTTGTACAAGGTGGATTGCTGGAACAGCCACATACACGAATGCAAGACATTCTTTGTAGATGAAAGGAAAAATACAGTATAACATCACCCTTTTGAAAACAGTCTGAGAATTGCAGCCAAGAACTTCTGACTTTTGCTTGGCTGGTTTCTCCACACTCAAGACAGGGAGGGAGCAAAGAGCCCTGCTGAGCTGTTCACAGCAGCTAAGCACTAGTGCTGCCTGTGCTCCTTGCACTGTGCCCTGGGAACCCTCACTCTGCAAATTCCTGGGACAGTCGTATCTGAATTCACAAAAAGTTAGAAAAATCATAGACAGGACCAGTGAGCAATTGGAATGCCTAGTGCATGGAACTTCTAAATCTTCAGGGGGATAAAACCCCAAAATCCAAAACAAAACAAACAAACAAACAAAATCTCCCCACCCCCATATGAATCGTTAATAAGCTTGTATTTTCAAACTTCTCTGGAAAGGAAAGTTCTAGAATGTATTTCCAAGACATTTTCACTGTTAGCTTTTCAAAAATATTTGTGAATGTTTCCAAGTATTCTCATGATGTCTAGAGAACTCTGTCCTCTTTTCTCCAAGCAAAAATCTGAGTATTGTACGGAACAACAATCTATTTCTCAGCAGATCTCTATGCATCAAGCTTTCAAGGCCCACAGCTGTAGTAGTCCGACTGGCACCTTATTAACAAATGGAGGATCTGGAAATTAACTTCTGACTGAAAACTGAAATTACCTTCAGGACCAAAGTCATTGCAGGGAGAGTTTTGATTTTGGAGAGAGCCTGCTTTCCACCTGACAATTGCTCTAGTAACAAATTACAAAACTCTTGAGAAGCACATCTGTATTCTGAGTTTAGTGGAGCACAGTGCAAAAAGAACACTATGACCCACATTGCTGCACAGGCAAGCAGATGCATGCTAAACCACCAGGAGTGTTTTGCTGGTTCTTTTTTTATCCTCAGCAGGCTTCATTCCCAAGTCCTATGATTTGCAGTAACCAAGGCTGGACATGGCAGGAACATGTACCCCTGTGCCAGATGACAGTCTGATAGAATCTGGGGTAATCTTCAAGGCAGACATAGATGAAAGCGAATGTTTCTTGAACTCATGTCTACCTAGGTGTGATTTCAAATTTAAGAGGATCCCAGACCATAAATCTAGCAATATTTGCCTTTGAATGCCTTGTTGAGGGAAATCTTGAACTGCCAATACAGACCAGGTTTATGAGGCTGAGATTTTGGCCCCCAGTCAGTAGAAAAAGCTCCAAATTGAAAAAAAAGTAAAATGCAAGACTATTTCCTCATTTTTTAGGCATAAAAATCTAACATCACTAGAAAGCAACAGCAATGAAACAGACCCTTTCTGAATGACAAAATGAAGGGATTAGGACACTTTTAGCAACATTTTCAAGAAGAATAATCTGAGGTTAAGTTCCCATATACTAGCCTCTCTATCTAATATACAGAAACATCTCATAACTATAAAGGTTAAATAGTAATTAGGAATTAAATGATATTTCTATGTCTTCCTGATTTGAGTTTTCTTTTGTGGACAGCTTTTTCTATTAACCTGTGTTTTGACACAGTTATGTGTCTGCCCCTCATGGAACTCAGACGTGAGAAAATGCAGGTAAATTGTGAAAAGTAAGGACATTCTTCAAACTTCATATGGAATCTGTTTGGAATTAATTACAATGTTGAGCTTGAAGAAGAGTGAAGGTGGAGAGCTCTTTTTTGTCCTGTTTCATCCTCAAGACATAAAGAAATGGGCATTACTGTTTTACATCTATATAGTCACTGGAGGTAATAAAAACCCTCTCACTGATTTTGGTAAAGGAAAAATTCTTAAACTGTCCAAAGACTTCTGACATTTTCCAGTAAACCCAAGAAGGCCAAATGTTACATTGTTGTAACTGACATTCTTTCTGCTCTTTACAATCTAAAATAATCGAGTGTTATGCTACAAAGGCAGAAATATGATGAGTTCAGTTTCCAATCTATGTGTCAATATGACAGAATTCTGACAAGAAATGTGGGGCAATTACCCCTTAAATATACGATAATAAAGGAAAAATCCTGCTTCCTCACACTGAGGGAGAATCCTGTGAGCCCATGTCAGTACTGGATTCAGCACCTGGAATCACAAACATTTTCCAAAGAATGAAAAAACTCAGTCTGAATAAACAGACTGCTGGAGATGAAGCTAAATTGTTCAGAAGATGCATCTGTGTTTGCACAAAGACATTAATTTTGTCTTGCCCTTGCCTTTTTAAGGATAAAAAAAGAGAAGAATTTGGTTTGAATAAAGCTAAGTTGCCATCTTAGTGTAACTGCTAGTAAATATAGCAGCTATTTTATAAGTATTGCTGTCATTTTCTTTGACTAAAGTTACAGAAATTCTTTGAATTTTATATAGGGGACTAAATTTGTAATGGAAAATGATGTTTGATGGTGTTTAAATGCAGAGTATGTCACTGTATAAAGCGTAGGGCTCTTTTAAGTTATTTTTTTTAACTTCTTGACATGTGTCACAATTTGGAATTCTGCTCTCATGGGATAAATGCCAGATTACATGGTGTAGTATTTTTATCCTCTGTACTTTCACTGTAGAAGCATACAACATCAAAGAAGAGGCAGATCACTCACATCAGCAGAAAATGGAATAGGACTATAATATGCTTGCTTTGATCTCTCCTTCTAATAATTATCTTGGCTACATGCATACATTGAAAGCAAGATTTGAATTAATAAGGCCAAGAGACCCTGGAAAATGTAAGAAGGATATCTGAATACTAACTTTGACTATCTTTAACAAGATAAACTGCAATTGAGCCTACAAAGTTGTGGATTGTTAATTTAAGGCAATAATCCTTAAATGTTATTCTTTCTTTAACTTGTCACTGCTGCATTCAGTAGAAGTAATCAGTCCAATTAAGACAGTATCTTTTCAAAATCACACTCACCTAGATTTGGGATGGAGAGGGTGCTGTTTAGCTGGCATCCATTTGATTTCATATAGGTTTTCAAACAGGAGGGCCTACGGTAAAAATCATTAAATTTATATAAAAAAGTCATCACTACACAGTCTGTTATCATTAAAAACTATTCTAATATTGCCTTAGGAAAGATATTGCTTTTGATATGGAAAGTAAATCAAATCATCCACATCCACATAGGATTTATACAGAGGCAAGAAGCATATTGCATGCCTGGTCAGTTATTTTTTACATTTTTTTAACCAGTGTTTATTGCTATATTGTGTTCTGGGAATCCTATTTCTGCCTGATGTGAGTAGAAATTATAACATAAACAAGGTGGTTATGTGTGAAAGCATTACATGGTTAATACAGTCTGGAAGGGAGAAAACCTATTGCAGTTCGCCAGTCCCAGAGAATGAAAGTTTGTCATTCTTCTGCTTAATTTCTGATATGTGTGAGTTACATCAGTCTCTGGGTAGACAGCACATTAGTCCCAAAGCCAGATGTTGCAACTTCAAATTACTGTTTGATAAATCTTGGCAGAGCTACTAACCATCATGCTAATACAATGCCCTGCAGTGTACAAAGGGATGCATAATGTGCTAGCCAGGCTGACTTAAGCACAGTATGAATTAGACAAATCAGAGCAAGCACGTCTATGGTTAATATACCAAATGCAAGTTCTGAAAAGCCACTTGAACAAAGACAGTCTGTCAAAACAGCAGAGGCTGCTGTTGTCCTCAAAATCCCAGTCAAAGGTTAAGAATGTTCTTTTAAAATGGGGTTAGCTGGGCATACATGTAATAGATCAACATGCAGAAAGAAGTGCTTTGAAGAAATGCTCTCTCTGCTGCAGACAGACAGGCTTTTCTCATCTGCTGAACTTACCTGACAGTGGATGGGAGTTGCAAGAGAAAAGGTTTGATTCAGCAAGGATGTTAGGAACAGCTTTGTTAAGTTCTGAGACCAGAACTTCTAATTGAAGTACAAGCACCCCTAAATACTCATCGCCTGACAGTCCCAGGTCAGACAGAGAAACAAAAGGAAGTGTTTGTGAGTGGCTGTAGGTATCATCAGGACAAATTTCTCTACAGAGAAGACATGACACAGACAGTATGATATTTGCAGAAAAACACGATATGCTTCAAGAGTCACTGCTGGTCTCCTGCCCTGAGGTTCTTAAACTCTCAGCAGCTACTGAGCTCCTATGCTTGCCAACAAAAATTCAGAAACCTCTTTTTTTCCCCCGACTTGCCAAGTTCTTTGCTAGCTTTCAGTGTGGGAGAATAGATCACTGGAGCTAAAGCAGTGGCTGGGAGTAGGTCCCATGTAAACAAGAACTGTTCCCAGCAGTTGTTACATGCTAGCTTTCTCCAGCTGCACAAATTCCAGCTACAGCATGCTTGGACTCAGGTTCCCATCAACCCAGCCACTTCAGTAGAATATTTAGAGTGGCCCAGGGGTTATTTAAGGCATCACCTCATCCTGCTTGGGCCTGGAAGGTAATTCAGCTTGGTTGCACCTTCTTAGCTTTGCCAAGAAGTGGTTATGTTCAAGATTTCTTTCCAGTTGCACCAAATTGTTGTGGTACATCGTTCTAACAGGGTGAAATACAAGACATCCACAGAGGTTTTGGAACACAGAAGACTTCCTCCTAATGAAACTTCAACATCAG
>JACBWW010000003.1:37528700-37552838 GCA_020086605.1 Lanius collurio
GGAAAGGAAAGGAAAGGAAAGGAAAGGAAAGGAAAGGAAAGGAAAGGAAAGGAAAGGAAAGGAAAGGAAAGGAAAGGAAAATAGAATTTCAAACTCTTTAGTATGAGATCAAATGACTCTATCCAGAATTTCAGGGGAGAGATTTTTTTTTTTTTTAAAGAGGGTATATTGTCAGAAATTAAGATTTAAAATTTTGATTTTTAAAAACATAAAAAATTGAAATAAATGGATTAATGAATAGTTTTTTTGAGTTTAGTAAAGCATTGGTAGATCAATACAACAGAGATTTGTATCCAACCAATAGCTAGAAAAGGGACGTGAGGCAAACATTTCTTCTAGAATGATATTCAAAATAAGAAGGGAAAGAAATTGCTTGAGAAATTTCCTGAGGGTAGTTAACAAGAAGGAGTGTTGACAGTGTTGGAGGAAACCTTATTTGGAAGACCTCATGGATCAATTTTAGGATCCACACTGCATTAACGCTTCATTAACAACATTTTCACAAAAAAAGATAAAATAGCAGTATACTAATGCTATCTGATGATGCTGGTGTTGGAAAGTGTCAAGAAGAAACACTGCAGCGTCCTACTGAAATGAAATACCCTTCTGTCTTTGAAAGCTACAGCGCTGTAAGTTGGATAATATTTAGTAACACCAAGGAACTAATGAAGGAACAAAGGCAGAACAGCTGACGTGGCATGGGAGCATGGAGAGTGATGTGTGCTTACCTGATCACAAACCCAGCTAACAACAAGTTAAGCTGCCATTGTGTCAAAGCTGTAAAAAGGAAATGTTATCCATTGATCTAAGGACAAGGATGCATTTGTACCCCTGAATATTTATGAGATCTCTCTGGGAATAACTTGTACCAGTTGGTCTTCCATCATCGGGACTGTTTTGTGGAGTATGGGGTGCACATAGGATGAACTGAGTGGCCAGGAGACAGGAGAAGCCCTCAAAGAGAGCAGGTATTTAATATAAGAGCAAGAAACCTGGGAAGTGTTTGATTCAGTAGCTACCACAGAAAGAGAAGAGCTTTCTAAATTAAAAGATAAAGCTGGTCTTGCATGGAAAAACGTTTCCACCATGGCAATTAACTTCTGATTCAGAAAGTCTCTGCTGATGAGAGGCTAATTCTGCGTCATCCTAAATGAGAATCTGTTCATGCTACTATGCCAGAGAGCATTGATACAGAATTTTTATTTTATTGGTAACTCCAAAGACCAGAAAAGACAAAAGAACTTATATTCTGGAGAAAAAAAAAAATAGGACTAGCAAAGGCTGAGATAACCTTCTAAGCTAAAATATCCAGATGCAAAATTAATGTGGCTTCTTTGTCTCTTGCTCCACATACCAGTGCTGTCTAAGTGATGAACCAGTGCCATAGAAACTTTCATTACCCTATGAACATGGGTTAGAAACCCTAGCTATCATTCTTAAATAAATAAACTGTTGCCTGCATAACAAGGACTGACTTTTGCTGGAATATGCACCTTTTTTTCTAGAAATGTTTTTATATATTTTCAGTTCAAAATTAGTGAAAGTGTGGCTCTTCATCACTGCAGCTCACTTAGGAAGTTTTCTCCATACACACAACCTCTTTTGTCACACAATGCAATCTTTCCTTTTAAAATCTGGTTCTATGAGAACAACCTTCCTTGCCTAACAAGTAAATAACCAAAAGCAGACATTAGAAATTTAATGGAACTATATTTTTATGAATACTTTTTCTCAGTCCATGACAGGATTTTGATTAGGTTTTTTTCCTTTGCTTTGCTGTGATCATCTGTACTGCAACTGCTGGTCTTTTTACTTTTTCATCATGAATGTCTGGAATATTTTATCCAGGCAAACATGTGTATTCATGTATGAATGAGCCTATTTGCATGTGAATCAACATATTTATCCACAAACAAGTTTGGGGTTTTTTTCCTTCTGAAATTGCTTGCCCAGCTGATCTCTATGTGCACATGGCAGAAAATTGAATGCAAAAACAAAATTGAATGTAAAATCTGCTAGGCAGGCAATAAATCTGGCCTATATACATCTTTCCTTTCTAGAAGGCAAAATTCCAGCTTTCCATTTTCTTTAAAATAAAACATCAGGAGAGCACATATACAGTGAGATTCTTTCCCCCTCCCTTTCACCCCCCTCCCACTGTAGGATTGAATTCTGTAAATGCTCAATGCACAGAATTCCAGTTAAAGCAATTAAAAACTGCTGGTGCTCTGGACTTTTTGTAGGCTAGTCTTTTGAGGAATCATTCTCAAAAATATCCATGCCCTTCTCCAAGCGTTCACTAAGCTCACCTCCCTCACCTGTCATTTTCACTGGGCCAATGCACCCTAGAAATGTTACTTCTCTTCTGTTAACCAGGGTTCAGCATCGAGTCTCTCTCAAATGAGTCTCTCTTTCTTCTTTCTACTCTTGAGAGACTGAGAGAACAAACACTTCATTTTCATAAACGTTGTCAAAATAACTGTTTGCGGTGAATTCTGCCTTTTCCATCTCTCTATTAAGTCATAACCATTTTGTAGGTCTAATTTGATTCTCATCATTAAGGTAAAAAATTGAGCTTAAAGCTTTCCATGATAGAAATGGTTGTGAAACCTCCTTCTTTTGTTAATTTCTAACAATACGCATTATTTCCAGGCCCATACATTTTAATTATAGCTCAGTATAATATAGCGTTTTTAATTTATTTGGGTTTACAAATATATGAATAGCCATGCTAACAGTTTACAATGCTAACGGCTCCAGTGCTGCATCTTTGAACCTGGTCAGTAGCCAAAGAATAGATAAGAATTTAAAAATAGATGAGACATGGAATGAATAACAGTTGCATTATTTACTTCATTTCCAACACTATTTCTGATTGTTTCAGTGTCTTGCATTACAGCTTGCAAATAATGGAGGAAAAGAGAAATGTTACATGTGTAGTAAACCAGGAGGCTGTGGAACTGGTGCCACAGATTCCAAGATGAGGTAACATTTAAATTAAACATTCATATTACAAGGAAGGAAGGAAGGAAGGAAGGAAGGAAGGAAGGAAGGAAGGAAGGAAGGAAGGAAGGAAGGAAGGAAGGAAGGAAGGAAGGAAGGAAGGGAAAGAAGGAAGGAAGGGAAAGAAGGAAGGAAGGAAGGAAGGGAAAGAAAGAAAGAAGCTAGTTAGTTCTGTGTGATAAATTTCTAAAATATTTTCTGGACACAAGAAATGCTCCCAGCTCAGATACATTTGTAAACACTGTCCGTTCAACAATAATAGGTACTAAAAAGATGCATGTAATGCAATAGTTTTTGAACCTAAGGAAACACTAGCATGTTTTTCAAATAGTTTGATGTATGTTTTAACTATGCCTAATCTACAACATTTCAAGCCCAAGTAATAAAAATGTCATACACAGAATTTGTTTGCTATCTTCCCGAGTTCAGGTTGGAAGGTGGAGAAAAGGCAGTCTTCCCTCTTTCCACATCATACCAGGAATCTTTGGATGAAATA
This sequence comes from Lanius collurio, assembly GCA_020086605.1. Lineage (NCBI taxonomy): Eukaryota > Metazoa > Chordata > Aves > Passeriformes > Laniidae > Lanius > Lanius collurio. The sequence continues at coordinate 37,532,200 of JACBWW010000003.1, forward strand.
TAAAAGTAAAGTATGAAACTTTAACTTAATGATATTTAGGTTGGAAGAGTTTTCTTCTTTGTCAATGGTTTTCATATGATTTCATAGCATTACTATTTAAAAATAAAGGATAATGTCCAAATGCTATACTGTTTGTTCATCCCCCTAGTCACTCTAGGGAAAAATCACAGAATCACCCAGTAACCTGGTACAAATGGCAAGCCTTTCTCACTGCTGCCTAGTGTTTGGAGGTCAGCAGTGATGGAGGTTTGGATTATGGTAAATTTATCCAATGTTCAGTCAACTCAGCGGGACCATTTACCTAAAAACCCTTTATAATGTTGTGTAGGGTAAGAGACTTTAAATTACATACGTTTGCAACCACATTAAGGTCTTTTGTGTAAATGAGAATCATCTGCCTCTCCAGTAGCTACAATGGGGCATTGGATCAGGCAAATATGCCTATTATTAACCAAAAGCATTAAAGGTCCTCCTCTTATGAGCATTACAGTTCCACAACCTGAATCATGATCTTCAACATGAATCATGATCTTCTTCCTAAGAAACGATGAAAAAGAAAAAGAAGTGTGTGTGCTGTCCCATTTGCACATTGTTCATATCTGATTTTATAGTGACAATTTCTCAAGACTTCCATGAATGGGAAGGACAGCACAGATATCCTGTTCCCTTACATGGCTGACTAGCAGACTGTAACTGGTTTATTGCTTACTCACTCACAGTCAATTTTTAGCAGGGAAAAAATCCTTATTCCTTTCATTTTCTGCAGTCCCAGTGAAAAACTAAATGTATAACAACGTGATGTATTTGGCCTGCTCCTGTTAAAGTTAAATACAGCCTTTTCAATTTACACTTCCGACAGAAGATATGTGACAAATGACATAGTAATTTTCTTATTCCTTCATGTTCATAAAACATTGATAATATGATTTTTACCTTCCCTTTGTTCTCAATTAAATGAAATGTTCCAATACAATTAATGTGTTCTTGCAATTTAGTTTTTCTTTAGAGGTTTCTCTTGCCTCTGATTAACAGCATTTTCTATCCATTCTGAGAACCCCCAACTGCTATTCAGAATGTTTCATTATGCCTGGCAGCTATCAATACAATTGTGAACCAATATCATTTTAATTGTTTCACTAATAACTTGTTTTAAATGATTCAACAGTCATCAGGAAAGATAAGTGCTCTTGTACCCTGCAGGCTTGTAGGGATGATGGTATGAGGCAATGTAACAGAGTGCTGTATCAGAATAATGAAACTGTATGCACAAGATAATGACAAAGCACTTGCATTGCCGTAAAGATAAATGAAAACAGTAGATCTTCTTTTCATTGTAATATAACATCCATTTCTATCTCCCATCTCAATCATTAGACTTTCCAAACAGATTACTACACAAATACACATATGCAACCTGTCCCACAATAATCACTGCATGCTCCCATCTATCCAGGCAGATGGTGAATGATGGAGTTAACGAGCTTTACAAATGCTCTTGTTAATTAACAAAAATTGTTACTTTCTCATTTGAGGGGGGCTTATAAATTAGACTTAATTACACTGGATAATTGCAACTGCCAGCTACTGTGCAACTCACTCATGTTCTGTTCTTTCAATGGCAAATCAACAATTGCAACCCTTGCCTATTTGTGTAGATGAATTTAATAAGCAAACAGCCCTTTTATGTTAATGGTTTACTGGCATTCATGGGTTTGGCAGGAGAAATGTGCTGGGGGAGGGTTTGCTAATGGCAGCACATAATCATATTAATTAAAATATAACTGCCATTTAAAGATTTGTAGTGTAGAATTAGAGCATGTTGGGAACTGAGAAAATCAAGCTAGAGTGCATATTAGCACCATTACTCTGTGCTCCCTGCACAGCAGTCAGCAACCTCATGTGTCATAAATGTAATTTATGAGTGCTGTTTTCTTTGAAATATGTGTTTTTAGTTCACTCATTAGAATGTAAAAATCCCAATGTCTGCTTCAGAAGGTTCAAAATAAATTCACTTAGGGCTGGGACCCATGATCTGGTTTTAACAAATCCCTCAACAATGAATTTTTTTATTACTTGTATAATTTCTTATTGTAAAACCAAGCATTCTGTTCTTTGAAGATGGATTCCATGTTTTATTGCAAATATAAGTCACACTATCACTACAAATTCTATATTATTATACATTTTATAATTCAGTATCATTTTTATGGGGCCTTTAATAAATACAACGCCTTTTTTCATTTGGCTTTGGAAAAATTAGAGCAAAAAAAAAATTTGCCACTTTATGTTTGGTCGTGTAGAAACATAGTGTCAAAAAAGCTTTTAAAAGCTTTGGGGTTTTTCTGCTTTCCTGGATTCCCTTATCAATTTACAGGCACATTTTTATCTAAATCAATTCCACTTATGCAGCTTCCTCAAAAACGCTGAGATGTATTTTCTGTACAGTGTAGTTACTTATTTGCTGGCATCCCTGGGAATGCAACTTCCCACAAAGTCCCTGTGAGAGAAAACGATCCCTGGAATTAGAGGCATGTGAGTGACAGGAGGCAAGAAATTGGAATCAAAGTAATTCTCTAATTTCTAGCAGTACAGAGGCAGCACGGCATATTATTTTTGCATATATATGTGTATTCATATGTGTTGCAGAATGTTATACAAATGTTTTGTGCGTGTGTGTCAAACGTATAACAGTATCTTCAACAATACGTTACAGTTTAAAAGTCATTAGTATATTTTTTTCATCAGAGATTATCACATTGTCTTTCTAAACTGCAGAAATCAAAACCAGCTGAAATCCCAAATATGATAGAAATTTTTTATTTTTTTTAAATATTTGCTTGTTTGTTTTATTTTTCTTTATAATGCACATCAGAGAAGGAGTGCACCAAAGAGGAAATCCCTGTCCCTTTGGAGCCAAAGACAAAATTCCGTCATCTTGTGAAGGGTGCCTTAACTCTCAAGATCAGGAAATTCTTAGGAAAATGGAAGTGTTATGGTACCCACAGGATTTTTGGCCTTACAGGCTGACAATACAGAATTGGAAGTGGCACTTCTGCCTCTTATTATTCCAAAAAGAATTGTCACTAGGGAATATTTCAGCATCTAGCAATCAGGGACTTCTGATTCTTCAGCTGTTATGAGAGATATTGCTGTCTTTTCACAGATGACATTAGGTGGAATAATTTCATTTTCAGCCCCCCCCCCGCCCCCAAATATGCACCCTAATATCTGTATCTTATCTGATGTAATTGACATGACTGTAATGGTTGTTTATAAGACTGACTCCAGATCTGACAATATATTCCAATGTTTTGATATTATCACTGCATATTATCATACAGGCATGATGGACAATCACTGACAGATATTTGAGCAATTACAGCATATTTTATTGACAATTCTACATCTATACAATGTGAGTATACATTAATTATAGTAGAGATTATATCATACCAGTGACAATGATACTACTCAGAGCACAAGTGAAATAAAATCTTTATAAACTAAAGTGGAATACTTATGAGTAAAACTGGAGGTCTGCATTTCTTTGTTCTGTGGTGATAAAAATAGAAAGATTGCAATTTTTATTAAGACTGCTACAAATTTCTCTATAAACCAAGGGGGTTTCTATACTGCCTTGTCATCAACAGGGCTCTTGCAAATAATCTTTGCATTATAAGCAAATGTATCTCCATCATTACATTGATTGCTTCAGAAGTTATCTACTGAAAAGAGGAAAGTCTGGGACAGGATGTGGTGCTTCAATAAGAAGTGTGTCCCAAAACACACCCTCTCTGCATGGAACGCAAGGATTTAACTTTTAGCTGACTGGGACTTAGGTTTTTTTCTCCATTACAGTAAAGATCTCCACAGTTTTAGAACTGATGATTTCTATTCCATATGACTCTTTGATAACAAAAAGCCTGATTCAATGTCCAGTGAATATAATACAGGTGAGAGGAATCACAGAAAATCAGAAAAAGCTTTGAATACATGACAGGATCGGTTCCTAAAGTTTCAGCAAGGAATTTCATGGTGAAAATGGCTCCTAAGTTCTAACTTCCAAGGTCTTTTAAAGCCCAAACTACCTAATTACGGAATGCCAACTAATTTATTTTTATTTATAATCAATAACTAATCGTTCATATTCCACACTGCGACTTTTTTGAACCAATACCAGATCACCCAGGTTTGTGAAGAAGAAAGGAGAACTAACCAACACACAAAATCCTCCATTTTGTTACATTACTATATCCCAGAAACCTAAATTTTCTACATCTCTACATATTCCACCCAGTGATATAACAAACTTCCTTTTAATTACACAGCAACAGTCTCAGTGCTATCACATAATTTGGGAAGCCTTTCCCAAGGCCTCAGGTGAAATGCAGCGTGCTTTTCAGGATTACTGCCTGTCAGCACTGAAAGATTGAAATTCTCTGAACCCAGGGTTCAAACATTTCCTATTATAAGAATTGCAGATAAGCCACCTCATTTTTATTTTCTTCTCATATGCTCTTTTCCCAAAAATAAAAACTAGCTGAATTGAGTTTATGTGCAGAAGGTCTTCACTGAGGAGTGTCCTTACAGCATTGCAGAGAAAAATACATAACCTGGAGGGGAAAAAGCACATCCTCATGCACACAAGTGCACATGGGCTGCCTAGTCATAGTGCCCCTGCAGAGGGATGAGTGAGCAGCAGAAGAGGCCCCTGAAGAGCTGGGGCTGAGGAAGAGGCAGTCGGGGAGAAGAGCAATGGACTGCAAAGCAGTGAACTCTCAGAATCTCAGGGAAGAGCTCTCTGAGGCCTGGAGCAGGGCCTGGAATCCCTGAGGTGGGCAGGGGGAACAGGCTGGGCCACCCACCATACAAGCATTCTGTGACATTAATCCCCTTTGTGGTGATCCCTCACAGATGTGAGATCCTGCTCTTTGACATTAGAACTTAATGCTGTGCATAACCCTTGGCCATGAGCCCTGAACCAGGTACTGCATCATGATGGAAGGTGTTCTCTTCTTTGCCATGCTCAAAAGCAGTCTTTTCCCAGCTCTCCAGAGTGTGTTTCTCCAATGGCAAATGATCCTTATAGATCTTGGCCTCTGTGTTCAGCCTGCCCCCATATTTCCAAGGCCTTTGCTGTTGTCCTGAATAACAGCAGCAGACACCTGGTACCAAGCTCTGGTTCACACAGCATGTTCACATAAACAGCTGATAACAAGCCTAATAGGCCAGCCTGTTCCAAAGTTGGCACAAGGTAGGTTCAGCACAAAGCCCTGTGGTCTGTTACTGGCAAAGATAATATAGCTTTTACTGGGCCATAGGACAAGAAATTTATGGATTTTGTTTTCTGTTGGATTTTTTGGTTTGGTTTGGTTTGGTTTGGTTTTGGTTCGTTTGTTCGGGGGGTTTTTTGTTGGGTTTTTTTTTTGTTTTTTTTTTTTTTTTTTTAATTAACAAAGACACGAGGCACCAGCTGGAAAACTTACTCATTCTGGAAAAACACAAAACTCCTGGAGGCTGAATACTATTTAACTGATGAGTCTTACAACACTGGAATCCTGTAATTCAAGACGAGAGAGGCAGTTGTGCTTTCTTTCCATGTGGTTTGTGTCAGTTTTCGTACTATTGAGGCACAAAATTATTTGGTCAGCTTGATTAATTTTTCTCGCCTAAACATCAGTGAAATCTGATTACATAAAGATGTGTCATTGCATGCTTTTATCAAGCTAATGCCAGGCTAGTGACATGGGAAGATGGAGTGTAAAAGGCCAGCATTCCCCAATGGTGCCATTTTCTTCTACAATGAGTGTTATCAGAAATAGGGAGGTGCAGTTGTTCAGAAGAGAAGACATAAATCCATTATCATGGCATTCATTCTAAGTAAAAACAGCCTTCTTCTTCTGTTACCACTTTTTCCCTCACTAGACAGACAGAACAGCTGGTGGAATAAACTTGCTGCTTCCTGGAAATCTGCTGGTCAGTACCATGTACCTACCTCTGCAATCTGGATACTGAAACAATAGCAACCAGAGCCACACCCTGCCTACAAACAAGCTGTCCAGAAAACTCCTCTTTTACGACTTCAGATCAGTGCTGCTCAGAGTTTCAGTCATGGATAAGCAGAGAGTGTCTGCCTCACAGCAGTGGGAGCCCACCTGAGTGGGAGGTGACTCACAGAACCATTAAATCGTAGACCAGACCAGGTTGGAAGGGACCTTGAGAGGTTATCTAGTCCCTGTAGAGTCATGTCTTGAAAGCCTCCAGTGATGGAGACTCTTCCACGTCCCTGGGGAATTTATTGCAATGAATGATTTTTCTCACTGTAAAATATTTCTTTTTTATGTTGAGATAAAATATCTCCCTGTGCAACTTGTCTTCATGTGACTATGTGTGCAGAGAGAGACTCTGTCCTCTTTATCTGTCCTTTAAATCCATCAGAATATTGTGATGAGATATGTCTTGAGCTTTGTCTTCTCCAGGGTGCAAAGACCTACTCCTTCAGTCTTTTCTCTTGGATCATCATTGTGGCCCTCCTTTGGACCCTTTCTTTTTCTGCATCTTTCTGGCATTTTGTGTGTCAGCCTGATACATGGTGAGGAGAGTAGAAGGATCGTGTCTGTATCTCTCCCAGTAATGTCCCTGTGTATGCAGCCTAGGGTCTGATTCACCTTGGTTGCTGCAGTGTTGCACCACTGACTTATGTTCAGCTTGTTGTTCACCAGGACCCCCAAGTCACTTTCAGCAGGGTTGTTCCCCAGCCACACAACCTGTACTGGGCTTTTTGGGTATTCCATCCCAGGTGCAGGCACCTGTCTTTGTTAGACTTCATGCTGGTTTTGCACTCTCTTTCTTCTAGCCTGTCCAGGTCTATCTGTAAGGGGCTTCTCCCTTGTAATATGTTCACTTTATCAACCAGTTTGGTGCCATCAGCAAACCTGAGGTTTAGATGCTATCATCCACGTCATCTCTGAAGATACTGAACTCCTTGGGGCCCAGTATCAATCCCTGGAGCACTTCACTTGTGACAGTCTGTCAACCTGAGTGAAAATCATTGGATACTACTCTCACCTGTACTCTCAAACTGTGCAACCTGTTTGATAATTTTCTAACCATCCTTTAGACCACTCATCCAACCTGTACCTTGCCAGTTTGTCCAGGTAAAAGCTGTGGGAAACAGTCTTGAAGGCTTTGCTGAAGTCTAGGTTAAAAACATCTACTGCCCTCTCCATCTCTACAGAAGATGTTACTTTGTTTTAGAAAATGATTGGGTTACTTTGGATTATTTGCTCTTGATAAATCTGAATTGATTATACTTTAGCTAATCACTCTGAGGTAATCCTTCACAGCAATGTGCCGAAAAACCTCAGGTAACAACCACCACTACCTTCCATGACAGTTCAAATATAACCTAGAATAGGCTTTTTGCTGGTCATTTTTGACTTCCTGATTCTCTAGTAAAATGCTAAGAGTATGAAGCTTTTTTTTTATTTAAAGCTAGTGATTACAGGAGAATAACTTAAGATTTGCAAGCATACTTTTCCCTTGGGACATGTTTTTCTGTTTGGAGAGGTGGGCTCTGAATGCCTGTAATGCAAGGCCCTTAGCATTGTACTGTCCAATAACAATTGTAAAAATCTTCCACTAAAGAAACCAAAAGCCGATTATCCATTCCATGAATCAACAGGAAAAATAACACAGAAATCTTTTAATCAGCAGATATCCAGACAGAAAAGGTTTCCTAGACAACCTTACAATGATTTTGGTAGTTATATTGGCAGCATTCCTAAAGATCATCTTGGAATAATCAAATGTCAGCAAGACAGCAAGAACAACACCTAACATAATTTCCCTAAATCCCTCCTCAGCTATAGGTCTTGTGCAGATGATTTCCGGACAAGCACATGTAATTGGACACAACCTAGGTTACAGAGTGGACAAAGAAAACACTAAATATGAATATGGATAAATAGTAATACGTATGTTAATGTTAAGCTATTGTATCTTTCGGTCAACAGAAAAACACGTTCACAAACAAGAAAATGGGTTGCTAATAAAGACTTTTGCTAAGTGGCCACTAAATTGAAAAACATATACTCTGTCTAAAGGAGAATTCTTGGGGATGGGAGGAATATTATGCAAAAAATGTTGAACTTAACATAATTGTGTATACATATATGTAATGTCTTGGGAATAAGAGGAATATTATGCAAAAAATATTTAACTTAATGTAATTGTATACACATATATGTAATGTCTAACAGACACTTTTTCTGCAGGCCAAAAAAGATTTCTTCTGCCCTGCATTGATGAAATGAGAGAAATAAATCTGGAGCAAAGGTGTTTTGTAGCTGCATGTTTTTTCCAGGTAGCTGCATGAATACTTATGCTATGGTTACTGTAGATAAAAGCCTTCCTCTTATATGCAATTTTCTTAAAGGTGAATAAAACGAAGAATCTTGTGGAGCTTTATTTTTAGTTAAATAAAAAGATCTATGCTTTTTCTTCAAAAATTTGCCTTATGTTCCTTTTATGAAGAATAAAACATTGTTATATCGACAAAAGTGAGTTTCTGAAAAACAAAACAGCTGCAGTTACTGTAATAATCAAGAAATTATGTAGCCTACATAATGAATAAATAAATGCCAGTATTGAGTATGCTTTCTACCCCTTTGTCCAATACAACCTATTGTATATTTTTCTTCCTTCTTTTTCCCAAATTATGTTGTAGCTGAATCTGGCAGAGGAATAACCGTGCTGGTGGCTTTTTCCCTCTTGCCTTGTCATGCATCTTCGAGTTTTGTTAGTATCAAACAGGTCAAAGCAGCCAATGGTGCACTGGTTTCTGGTCACCTAATTTATAGATTTTGTTCTTAAATGAGTGCATCTCATTTTAGAGCCCTAATCATTGCAAGACAGATATGTAAACGAGGCATAGGTCAACTCTTGATTTGTATGGAGCATATGGCTACTACACAGAGCTGAGCTGCTGATGATACTATGTACACAGCTGTAATGACTTTGGGTTTGGACACCCCTCTCCACATCCCCAGTATATCTATCCCCAGTATACCTCCTGAAAAGTGATTTCCATTTTAGTCATGCATTGCCCACCTCTTTCATAGGTCAGAAATTTAAACACAGCTCTCACATAAATTGGTAAACTTCTGTATCTCCCAAGTTGTCCATATTTACTTCCAAGCAAGGGCATTTTATAGAAAAGAGTATAAAGCTGATATGATGCCCAGAAGTACTCTGTCCTGTGTTTGGCACTTACATGGAGTTAAAACAAGCAGCTGGAGAACATCTCAAGCATTCCCAGCTGCACAGCTATAAATGAAAGGCAATATTTATGAATGTGAATTATTTTGGTGAGTTTTAGCTGTCTTTTAATGAAGACCTACTGAAATCACCCGCTAAAGAAATGTGATCAGTATTTTAAAAGTCTTTTTCTCTGGGACACCCCAGTGTCTAGCATCTCTGTTAACCAGTGGCAAATGATATAGTGAAGGGTTCCTTCATTTTTCATATTCTTTCACAGTTCATCAGCATCTATCAGCAACGTGAAAGGAGTGAAACGGAGTAGCTGTATCTTGACAACTTACCCATAGTGTTCTGATTGAAATGTTTTGGAGGTTTTCTCAAAGGAATTTCATCCCAGTCTTTGGTTTCCTGGCATTTTGCCCATTGTACCATTGGGTACTGTAGAAAATTAAAATCAAAGCTAAAAGCTGCCATTGTGACTAAAAGTTTTAGATTAAGTGAAAGATGCTGTTAGCTGTTTATATCACACAAATGGTGGTTTATTTCCTTGTAGAGGGCCGTAGAGAATAAACCAGAATTCCTCTTTTATTGACGTCAGTGAAAGCAGTTCACATCAGGACTGGTTAAGATAGGAAATGTCCTTGTCGTAAAATTATAGTGACAAGAATGAACATAAAATCCTGTTTTCCAAGAACAGCTAAATCAGAGTTAAATAATGAAATCATAAATACTTTCCTTTTTATGTTATTTATGCTGTTTATGAACAGCAACTAAAATGATGTGGAAAGAATAATTCAATGAAGGAAAAAATTGTTCTACTTTCTTATGGCATCTGTAAAACTCATCAGCTGGAAAAGTTTTCTATTCACTGCGCAACCATCTACTGTCTATAGCCATACAAATATGAGGCAATTAGGGAGAAACAAAATCAATTATAGAGCTTTTTAAAATACAGCTCTGTACTTTGTATTTGCTAATCATCAAACCATTTGAAAGAACTTTCTTATTTTAAAAATGAGCACATTTTCAGTCACTGAATTACAAATATTTTGTAAGGCATTTCTTTTGATTCACTTCTTTCATAATCTAATATGCATCTTACAAAAAGGAGGTATGCTGTATTCTTATTTTCTCCTCTAATTTCCTCTTTACATTTTGGATTTCAAATGTCAGTGCTTCTTGAAAACTCTAATCAGAAGAAAAGATTTAAAAGACTGGAATTCCAGCTAGGAAAAAATGGAAACGAACAAAACAAAGTTGTATGAAGAGCTGTATCTAAAGAATGATACTGAAGATATACTGAATATTTTTAATATCTCTGTGTCATTACACAAGAAAAAGGGAACATTCAGGGATACTGAAAGGCAGCAAATTCAAAATTGACACATGAAAATATTTTCCTAAACTATGTGTACAAGACAATTTTGAGCCCAAATTTAAAGTGAGACTTGTTTATTATACAGATGATAAAACTATCCATAGTAAAAATGCTGAATATGTTGAGTTGTTTGGGGTTTTTTTTTTAACTGATCACAATGATTTGAAAGCTCTGTATTTTAGACATTGTACCTAAGAAAAGTTGCTTTTACTTTCCTCAGAGGAATCTTTCTGGTGTTAGGCAGAAAGTTATACTGGATGAATTCTAAATCTTACCAAAACATTCTTGCAAGTGATTCTGCAAAACAGGAAATCCATTTCCCTACAACTGCAATTACCTTAGCTGTTGCTACAAATTAGAAACTTCATGTAAGACATTATATGGCTTCTTATCACTCCTACATACATGCTTTGCATTATGGGACAGTGTCCCACATCCTTCTCTTGCTTATTGTCAAGGAAGACTCACAATTGTCACACTAATGGGACAAATTTTCATCATTCATTCCAAGAAATCAAGTGGAAAGGCAGTTTGGTGAACAACTTCAGGTAGCCCAATCTGTTGAAGGATATCAGGGTAAAAACTTTTCTGACCAAGCCAAGCCTAGAAGATCTGTAGACTGTGTAATAGCTTCTTAGGATAATTGTTTTAGATAGGCGATGGAAGCCAAATCAGACATTTTGATGGCCCAGCAGAGGCAAATCTATCTTTAAGCAATGGGGCACTGTCTTCTCTGGTCACAGAAGACAGGACTGGGTCTTATGATCTACAGATTCAGATTTCATAAACTTTTCTACTTACTTGTTTTTGGGGTTTTTTTTAGATCTCATAATAAATTTTGAACATAGGCAAATAAAACCCAGGAAAATAGCTCCCCTTGTGAAATGCTAGCCATTCAAACTGTCCACAGAATGAATTGCCTTGCATACTTCTAAGCAGATAACAGTAATGCTAATACAACCCTTCAGTTACATCTCTAAAACTGAATAATTACTTAGTGCATTCCACTTTGAAAAGAGCTTGCTACTTTTTTGTCAAGGGAAGTCTGGAGGTAACAAAACGATCAGCAAAAACACAACATTGATAGTGTTGAAAATATTGCTGTTTCTGGGAGAAAAATATTATAAAGCACACATCTATTAAGTATTTTGGTCTTTTTCCTTAAGAATTAATTTTAAAAAATTAGTTTTAGAGTTTTCCTTGTTTACTGCTCTTATATGTGCTGTTTGCTGTTTAGGCACCAGGCAGAACTAATAATAATGCCCAAGTCAAGTAATTTGAGATGTGAAAGTCTAGCAAAGGCAGATGTCAGGTGGAGACCTTGGCTTCTGCAGTATCCCACAGGAAGCATACCAGAGTGCAACTATAACTAGTAGATATCTACCTAAACATAAGGGCAAAATCAATGGATTTGGAAAAAAGAATGAGTTATCCCTTCAAGCACAGAAAACACAGACATATTGAGCAATTAAAAGCTGAAAAAATTAGGTGTCTTGGCAGACATAACTTTAACAAATGAATTCACATTTGGGGTTACACAACATAGTATGCTTTTATGGAAACATACTAGTTAATGTAACAGCTGCCACATCACATGGGATTTATTGTAAAGGGACCCTTCTAAAATAACTCAAATTAGCAATATTCCCAAGAATATTTAGCATGTAAACTGACCCATATTCTCATTAGGCTTTAAAATGTATTTTGCAACAGTTACACCCTGATTTCCTTTGACTTTAAATTAATTCTTGTGAAAAAGATGAAGAAGGTTAAAAGGCCTGGTTTTGGGATGGGGGCCAAGGGACACTGATGAACACATTAGATGATGAGAAACAGAACAAAATGCTACAGAAACAATTGGAAATAAGATAAAGCCTAAGGAGGCTAGTGAGAAGATAGTCCTTTGAGCTGGAGGAAAGAAAGGTATGTGGATGCTTTGGAACAGGCCCCAGTTCATAATGATGTTGATGACTGTAAGGAAATGATTTGATGACATCTTTTTCTTTTCATGTATGTGTAATTTTTAGTGAGATTACACTTGGCTGAAGAAACTGAAGAGCTCTAAGACACTTCATCACAGCAGATTCCTGGCCACGTTTAGATTTCTCAGGAACCGGCACATTTCCATTGCCTTCCATGTCCTAAATTTTGCCAGATTTCATGAAAGAAGAAGAAATTAAAGTCTGATGGAAAATTCTTTAGTAGTGCAATAAATTCTGTGCCTCTAAATTAAATTTTAAAAAAAACCAGACAATTAAATGCCCCAAAGGTTTCCTTAGGTGTCAAAACATATCCCATGATATTGGCATTGCTTAGGATAATTGAACTAAATTTGAGAGGTGATAGAGATTTTTTGGTAAATTATTTGTTTGCTTAAAAATTCATTTCCAGAAGAGCCAAAACTGTTCATGAATTCTACATAGATTGAAAGACCAATTTTAGATGAGAAAACACTGACAAAATATTTCAGAAATGATAAAACAGTTGCTTATAACATGTTCAGAACACTGAATGTTCTGAGACACTTGTGTCTGAGCAAGTTTAATGACTAAGGAAAGATTTGGCTTCAAACTCATTTATTCTAATCTCTGTTTTTTCTCCCTTCTTTTATGACTTCAGCACTGAAGTGACCTAAACCATAACCAGATTTAAATGTCTCATCTGCCTCTGAGGACCTAAAAATACAGTGTTTGCTGCTTTCTCAAAACAATGTCTTCTCCAGAAGGGTATATGTGTTTTCAAGGAAGGTTATTCTTCATATTACTTGTTGATATCAGTCCATCTTGAAAGAGTTACCTGACTACTGACTGACCCCTTCTGTAAGAGCATGTAATCCAGGAAGGGTGTTCAAATTCACAGTTAAAATTGAAATTGAAGACTTGACACATTGGGCATGAATATCAGGCAATACTTCTGTGTTTTGAGCCATTTGTTTCCCTGTCATTTTTAAATACTGCCCAGAAGTAGGACAATAATTTCTGGGTTTATCTATCTGTTAGGAAAATATATTTCAGGTTCTCTCATTCCAGTCTGTTTCTCAAGTCAAAAAATTCAAGTCTTACCAAGAGTTTCACAAAAGTTATGAAATGGTGACAAGATAAAGGCACTATACATTTATGAATTTCTTTCCAACAAGTTGAGCATTGTGCCAGAAATAGAACTCCCCCAAAACCTTGAGTCAACGGAATAAGAAATAACCACTACTTTGGACTGAAAAGTAGAGAGCAGAATTGCACAAGATGAGGAGAATGAAACTGATTATACACGATGTCAAAGCACATATATTTATGTCACAGTTCTCTACATTACCCCATATCTATTTCTTTAAACACAAAACCCATTTCTCACTCCCTTACTTTTGTAGCTTGTGTCCTCAGCTTCCATTGTTTTATAAATATTTGTATTTATATCATATTGTGAAGGACTGTGGATTTTTTTTGTGTGTGTTTTCTTACAGCTTTACCATTTCACCGTGTGAGCTTCACTGATTGTAGTTCTGAACATTAACAATTTTTTTATTTATATCTTCTCTGACTAATAATGTCTTTCTGCTGTGACTGAAGTACATTTTGCTACAGCAGCATGGAATTTCATTTACTCCTGAGAATCCTGTTGACTCATTAACAGGGATATATCCTTAGGTCTCATTAATGTAGTTCTTACTATAATTTGCAGACGATTAGATAAGCGTCTTTTTACTTCTCCATCTTCCTTTACAGCACATGCAGTCTCACAGTGCCTACAATGATTATAACAGATAGATATTTTAAATCATTTTTCCTTTCTTTTGGCTCAGACTTTTTATGTGCATCTATTCTCCCTCTCATTTAGTTTTTTTTTTTCTTTTTAATTGTACATGACTGGTTTTAAAGTGGGTAATCATTTCTCACTGTGGTGCCTCTAACTACTTTGGAAGGCTTTCTCTAATTCCTTTAATACTCAGAGAATCACAAACACGGCAGGATCCACTAAGGTTTTAACAGTACAGTGGGTCTACTTACAGGAATAGCTCAGAAACAATGCATTTTCTGTGCACCAAATAAAAATATGCATACTGTTCCACTATCCCTGATTTTGAGAGCTGTTTCTGATTACTGATTGAAAATTCCCTCTGTTCTTCATTAAAGACTGAGATTCTTTTAAAATGCTTATTTACGGTGGCAGTCCTAAGGGGCAGGCTATGTATTTAACTGCCTACAGCTTCAAATCTCTTTCAACATGAGGCCAAGTCTGTGTTAGGTAACTTGTTGGGTGAGTGGTGCCACATTCCTGCTCTGCCTATGGGATAAAGTAGCCGTGGCACAACATGGCTCATTTGTTCCTAGACTATCATTAGCATTAATGAGCTTTGCATGTATGCTTCAACAAAAGGAGAGGGAAACTGTAGCTTCTTAGGCTTAATGTTTTCAGGGGTCCTCTCTGTGGCTTAAGTTTGTTCTTTTTGAGCCAAATCTTGCATGCCTATGAAAAGCTTGAGTAAACAGGCCATGTGCAGGGGCTTTGTGATGGACTGAGAGATGGAATACACACACACACACTCCAGACTCAAATATATCACTGCTGCTTATGTGAGGCAGCAGCAGTTCCCTCCTGTGGAGGGGGTATCTATTAATTTTTTCCTTGACCCTGTCCCTTTGTCAAACTCAGCCATTTCTTGCAAACCCTATAAATCTGCTGTGAAGACATATGCCATCAAGCAGGGTGAATGAGTAGCAGAGACCCCCCTGCATGACCTTTCCTTTGCGTGACTACTCTGCTCTCAACCATTGTATTCAGGACCCTCTGCCCTCAAAGGGAAGAGTGTGATTGTTTTGGGAGGAAAAAGCAAAAACCAATGCATAAATAAGAGACATTCGCTCAGAATATCTAATAAACTGTTAGGTGAAAATATAAAAGACCAGGGCATAACACCTAAAGTAACTGAGATTTTTGTTCATAGCATGACTTTCAAAAAGCACAGAGTTAGAGCCCACATACTGCATTTTGTCCTGCCAAGTATATACTCACCTTCTACCATTTTGATCACACCATTTAACCTTTATATGTTCCTTGTGTGTGCACTGGAAACAAGAACAAAAGCACTTCTCAGTATCATTAGCAGAGGAGAGCACGGGAGGTATTAATAAACATAAAGCTCAATTTAGGACTTCAAATTACTGACTAGTTCTCTGCCCAAAGGGTCCTTTAGACCCTGCTCAGACTGAAAACATGTATTCCATCATGCAACATGCAGTATGGCCACTTCTGTGTCCCTATCAAGGCCTTATTTTCTAAGTGCCGTGTCTCAACTGCTCCTGTTTCTTTGCAAACTTGGTAGGTGCAGGTAGATAAAAACAGATGTAGGTCTGCAACTGCAGCATGGCAACACAGGCTGGACTGTATTTTTTTCCTGCAAACCTGTAATATGAGGCATATATTTTCCTGATTTGCATAAAATTAAAAAAAAATATTTTACCACCTATAATTAGAATTACATGAGGTTGAAAATATATTGCAATTTAAAGGTAGCTATTTGTGATAGGCAAGGCAACAGGTGTTTGAACTCTTTGAGGAATGTACTTAGAAATAAATGGAAAAAACTAAAGGAATAAATTCAACAGCTGGCAGACCTTTCTCACTTGATGGAAGACAGAATCATAGGTAAATTCAGGTGTCTCCACATTTCCTGGGTGCCCTCAATATTCAGCAAATTATTTTCAAATTGCCATTACAGAACATACCTGTTCATTCAGCACAGCTATTTGGAAGTGGTGATTGAGAGACCAAGCTTCAAATTTTTGTTTGGTCTCATTTAGGCTAAGAACTTGTTTACACATCTCTGATAGGTGTGGTATGTGCCTTCTCTGTCCAGTAGCAGGATGGACCACTGGAGGAATTCTACTTGTATTAATGATTAAGCCTGTGCTGTATCAAGGATGTTGGCAAGAATTTATTTCATCTTTGTCCCAACAACCAAGCAACACTCACAGTCTCTGTCATTTTCAAGTTCCTTCTGCAGGACATTTTCCAGTTTGTAGAAACAATTCAGTGAGGCATAGAAAAACCAGCTGCCCAGCCTGAGTCACTGGGGCACTCGAAAGGGTTAATAAAAGAGTTGTGTTCAAGCTGTACTCTTAATGTTACAGAACAAAAAATTAAGCTTAGCTTCCCCAAACCCAGAGTGAGTACCCACCAGTGGATCATTGCCTTTCTAGCTTTGTGCATAAATTGAATCAGAGACCCAGAAAACCCTTTAGGATACATCAATATTTGGATTAGGCATTTTTTGCCAAAGCGACAACCTTGACAAGTCAGAGTATTCACTGGGGAAGAAAATCATGTTGACAAAAAAATCTTGATCACCCTAATTGAAAACTCTGGCCTGGGCTGTGAATCTCTCCTCTGGTATGCAATTATAATGGGTAGCAGTCAACACAAAATTTAAACCAAAACCAAAACCACTCTGCATCTTCTCAAGTTCTGCTGCTTGAATTAAATTACTAGAGCCTGCTGTAAAACAATAATGATTTCTACTGTCAGAAACAATGTTTCAAACAGATGTGAACCACTCAAAGCATATGTGAAAAACGTGTGATCTGCACACTAAGGTCACAGAAGCCATTTAGACACCACATGTGAAATATGTGAAACACATGTGGAGGCATGATGCAAATGCACATTTAGTTTGTCCTTTGGCAAGTATCAAGATCATAGGCTAAAAGAACTAAATCTCTCTGACGCAAACTTTGTGCCTGTGAAACTTTCAATCTTTATAAAAGATTAACTTTTTAAGAAACTCCCACAGGGCAGACTTCTTAACCCGTCAAATTATCCATTGCTAATGCTGCTTGATACGACCTTAGTGATGGAATATTCTTGTTACCCTCTTTCTTAATACTTACTAAAGCAAAAGGTTAACAGCTCTCTGCCATCTGCTGTTGAAGAGCTAATCCTCGGGTGGTAATGCTGTCCTCACCCAGTGGGCTTGCCCTGCTTTATCCGAGCATGTGGCAGTGTAGCACAGGGCACCAGGCAGGAGAAAAATCCTGTTGGAGGGAGCCTGAGGTGTTACAAGTTGCTCACAGATTATGTTTAGTTGATGGTGATACTAATGCAGAGGATTTGGCTCAGGGTGCCACTCATCTCACCTAAATTCACTCCTAGTTAGTTCTAAGGCAGCTGTCCAGACCTTCCTGTCAATGTAGAGACACTCCTTTCCAAACCCCATTTACTATAGTATGGATGAACTTCTGGATGGTCAAAATCAGATGGCACATTGGATGTACCCTGTGCATGAAGACCCCCAGCCCATGAGCCAACACCACCCATCTTGTCCATGGAAACACAGACACCCAAGCTTTGTTTCAAAGCAGAAGTGTCAGCAGTAGGCAAGTGTCCCCATTGTGCAGGATCTTCAAAAGGAGTCTCTGACACATCCTGTCCCTGTAGCAGGGAGGGCCCTGCCAATGGGCTCAGCACAATCAGGCCCCAAAGAGAGCCCTGCGTGGAGTAATGTTTGGCTTTTCATACTCATTTTCTCTCCTCTATGTCCCTAGAAATCCTGTGCTGTGGAAAATTGAAAGGTCTCCACCCTCCTCATCTTCTCAGCCACTTTTTCATCGCCTCGGCTGCACCACATGTGAGCTTGATAAAGTCAGAATTCATGTAGCTGAGAAAAGCCGTCTCTGTCTTGCAACTCCTCTTTATGCAATGACCCCAGTGGAATGATTCACGAGAATAAAGGTTTTTCCATGGGAGAAGGTGTTACAGATTCTGGACCATTTCTTTCATTGCCATTTTTCAAATGAATCACAAAAGTAACTAACGGTAAAATAGGGATGACATACCTGGTCCTGATCTAACTGATCTAACAATGGCAAACTCTCCTTTGATTTTAAAACAAGATAGAGAAAATACTTAATAGAAAAATACAATATATTAAAAAATAATTTAAATTTAAGGATAACACTAATTTCATATAGGCTCACACGCACCCACTGCCATCTGTCTCTCTCAGCTGCACATCTTATGATGCTATACTTTAAGAAAAAATTGTTTATGAAATAATCATGGCAAAACAAATAACATCCATAAACAATCAATTATGAAGTCAATTTTATTTTTATAATTTTTAATACACATATCTGAGGTACAGAGTGAAAAAATAACTAAAGTCCTCAGCAGACTATTATAAGCTAGATAAGGATTTACAATAAAAAATGCAGCGCCCATAATGCTTGAAGGATGATGTCATGTCTTAATTATGTTAGCATTTAGTGGATATACATCAGCTCCACATCTTCAGATATTCAGAATTTACTGTGCCCTTTCTTTGACCCTAAGGGTTTTTTTTTTAGACAACTGAAGTAGGAAGAACATATTCAAAGCAGATTTTTTTTCGATATTCACAAAATGACCTCAGACAACAGAGGTTAAAGTGAACTTTGGTTTTGGCTATTTTTCCATCTCTGCTGCTTGCTAAGAGTTTAGAATCACAAGGGACAATCATCACAAGATGATTCTCAACTCCTTTCAAGGGTCTGATCCTACACCATCAAAAGGCACACTGTTATTGTTTTCTGTCAGTCCTGAGGGTGCTCAACACATAAAAAATTGGAGGAACTGAAAACTGAAGCTTTTCTTGATCCCAGATTGGCTATGACTCTGCTGGACCATTTGAAGATTAAACAATGTAGCACATGCAGCCATGTAGGTTTCCTGGTTTTTAGAAACAAGTTCATTGCTTCATTCCTGCATCAGTCTGTGAATGCACATAAGAACTTCCCAAAATGCAGCCACTAGAAAACCAGTCTTTTCTTTGTAAAGAAGGAATTTACATATTTAGTCAATTTTTCCAGACATAAAAAAGATGCATTCTCTAAGACTGCGTCATATTTAATTATTTTTTTTCTTTTGAATAAGACTATTAGAGGAACAAGCATAGGAAGGACCCTTGCCACAATCATCAATATTTGCTCTTAACTTTTATATTTTAGGAGCTTGGCTACAAGCCCACAGAATTAGTCAACTCTTGTGTTCAAGGAGATTAATGAAGTTTGGAAAAGGAGCAAATGTGTCTGAACCTCTTCCAGCAATTATATTTTTTGATTTTTTTTTTAATAGAGACAGCTTTTCTTTCCAGAAAGGCTACAAAATGACATATATAAAATGGAACTACAGTAATCCATTGTTCTAAGACTGCTTTTCTCAAAGCACTATCATGACTTGTCTATCAGACACATTCCTTGCCTTGGGATGCAATGACACTTAACATACATCCCCAGTATAACTGCAGAAACCATGCCTTTTAATTCCTGTGAGCTCTAGCATCCCTCCCCTTGGATTAGCCCCAGAAGAGTTTTCCCACAGCAAATCTCCACTGCATTCTATTTCAAGGATTTGCACCCACCGTCCGCAGAAGAGAAAGAAAAACCAGGGCAGGAGGGGAAGGATTGTGTAATTTTGTGCAGTTCTGACCTCAAATATCATATGTGCCATGAGATGGTGGAAGGTCAGAGGTGGCTTTTTTGGCACTCTGGCTCTCAGCATGACCCCCACTCCATCCACTTCGCCTTAGGTTTAGCCAGGCAACAGCATATGCTTTGGATCCTTGTCACCCATTCCATTAGTCAGTAGTGCTGCATAGATGTGGAAAAGGAAAATATGCATATAAAACAAACTGAGGTGAAGAAGGACAGGAAAAAAAAGAATATATCCATCTAGCAATTCTTTCTACCCACTCTACAGACCCACCTCTGAGTTTGGATCTGAGAGGCAAGAGTGCAAATAAATGTGCTTCCATTTTCCTTTTTCTACTTTTTAACCACACTGTATTCCAAATGCAATTTTAATAAGGGTACTTTACAATGCAGCCACATTCCCATTCAATAACCTTGGCTGTCTGCACCAAACTCTTTACTGTGCCAGGTGTTAACATTTGGCCGCTAAAATTTTGCTCTCTGGAACACACTGGGTGAAAGAATTCACGATCTCACATATTCCCTTCTTGATATGCATAGTA
>JACBWW010000003.1:37553218-37773085 GCA_020086605.1 Lanius collurio
TACTCTCCTTATATTTCCAAATAGCTTTGTTTTGTATCCATAGAGAGGGGGGGAAGAAGGGGGGTGGAAACCTGAAAAAAGGACTCCAAAGTGATTAACTCTGAGATAATGAAGTCCAGTTTTCTACGAAGAACACGTCACGGAGTGAATTGCTGCTTGCTTTGATTTGTGCTTGAAATGTGAGACATACTGATTCCCAGATGGCTGTTTCATTGTGCAGAAAAGCAGAGAACACATACATTTCAGTTAACTTGCATATCTTTTCATTTATTCATATAATTGTGATATATATTCCATATTCCAGAATGAACCAGATGGTGAAGGGAAGGCTTACAATGCAGCCACATTCCCATTCAATAACCTTGGCTGTCTGCACCAAACTCTTTACTGTGCCAGGTGTTAACATTTGGCCGCTAAAATTTTGCTCTCTGGAACACACTGGGTGAAAGAATTCACGATCTCACATATTCCCTTCTTGATATGCNTCTGGAACACACTGGGTGAAAGAATTCACGATCTCACATATTCCCTTCTTGATATGCATAGTAAATGTCCTGTCATGCTAATAAGAGTTGCAGGTACACATCAAGGATGAAATGTGCACTCCCTAATAGAAGCTATGTCTGATGTTACCATGATAAGATTTCACCATGACACATTAAAAAGCATTTCTAATAAATAAAGCTTTGCGTAGGAAAGACTGCAAGTTACATTTTCAGCAAAGTTCATGGGAATTCAGCCTGCACTCCTGTCTAACAATAACGGGAGTGGTGTGTGTAATTCCACCCACAGAGCCGGATTAACTAAAAGGATTTATTTTCAAGCAGTGAAACTGCTAAATTCTGGTACCAGCAGCAGGACTGTCTGCCAGTATCCTGTAAGCCTTTATTTCCCTAAGGCCCATACCATATGACATGTTTGGATGATGTTTAAACCATCCCCTTGTGTATGTTCATCTTATGTATTTTTATTATTCTTTTAATTATCTGCATACATTTATTAATTCCAGAAAGTACAAACAGGCTTCACTGTCATTTCTCCACCACACTTTATATTATAACATCACTCATGAATGCTAGTTACAAGTTTCCAGGCAGACATGCGGTTGATCTAAATTTGTGGGACAACAACATTCAGATATCTGCTTTCAATTTGTGTGCATGTTTCACCCTGTTATTTTCTTTTTATGGTTGTATTAATTGTTACCAGAAGTCTGTATGAAATGACTGAGGATTCAAATGTTGGAATGTAGCAGATCAGAAATGGCTGTTTTGCTTGCTATTAAGTGAAATGTGTTCAGTTAGTTTATTATTTGAGTATAACAGCTAGAGGTCTGAGTTTTGGACATGGAAGAGGAGCCAAGATTCTTGTCTGACTGGCAAATTCAGATGCCCAATGCTTATGTAGTCACTTAATTGCTTGGAACTACATGCAAATGTATAATTTCCAGAAGTATTTTCTCTGGAGAACTAGTTTTTTGTTTTGGTTTTTTTTTTTTTTTTTTAATCACTGTGCCCAGATTACTGAGGGCTATACACTGTATTAACAGAAAGAGTGAGTGTCTTTATCCACTTGGCTGGATATCAAAATGGAACGGTTCCATAAATGGTCTGATCCAGTACCCGCTGAAGTCAGTAAGAGTCTTTCCATTGAGTTCAGTGGGCACTGGTTTAATTACTAATTGCTGTATTGCAACACCAAAGGGATGAGTAATTCCAAGTGCTGATTACCCAGCACTGAGCAACTGTCTCTGCAGAATCAGTGGAGGGAGTCAGGTCTACCTCCAGGCAGGCGCCTGAAAGGCAGCACTTTTTCATGTGTGAATGTATGAATGATCTAAAAAATAGATTGTGAATAAGTAGTGGTGCAGATTAACTCGCATAAGGAAAATTTCATCCCAAAATCTCTGCTTGTCTGGTGCTGCTGTCCCTCATTCCAGAAAGGTGCAGGTTATCTAAAGATTTAATTGTAAGCAAATCTAAAAAGGTGTAGGCTATTCAACATATTGGTTATACAGTCTGAAATTCTCACTGCCCCATGGAATATATGCCTAAATCTCCCTTGGAGGTAATTTTAGGAAACCTGATGAAGGCCTAGGGCTGCAAGAGCCAAGGACAGGTTGTGGCCAGCATTTCAAGCAGCAGTCTTGTAATGTGTGTCTGTCACTGGGGATCTTTGAGTAGAACCAGATCAGGTGTAGGGAGCCCAAAGCCAGGACTTCCCACAGCAGTTTTTTTGTACTTCATCCTTTTTGCCTGTTTAGATTATGCACCTGTCCCCCTTGCCTCATTTAAGGTGTATTAATTGGTAAGAGCTCACAACCGGATCTAAGCATCAAGATTTATCTTTGCAGTGTGTCATAAGTCAGCTGTGGTATTGAGTCTGTCTCCCAGGGAAGGAAACATAACATGTGACTGAAAAGTCACTTAGTGTTAATACCTCAGAACAAGCAGGAATCTATGTTGCTTGTATAATCACAGCAGAAGGCTTGTACCTATAGGTCTTAAATCCTACCTCTCTCCACTGACACTGAGGGCAGCTAAAGTCCAAACAACACAAATGTCTAACATTAGGTGCTAGAAATATCTCTTACCAAATATCTTCTGTCATTTGCATCACTCCAGAAACACAAGTAGTCACTAGCCATTTTGCTATTGTGGCCTTGAAGTCCAGGTTGCTCTTACTTGTGACAACAATTTGCCAATGCAAGTATCCGACATGCAGGATGCATCTTTGTGCTTTACCACTATAGAAAATGAAGGCAGGATGCAAATTTTGTCGGTGCACCCTCCTGATCTGGTTCAGATTGAATGGGAATCCTGGCATGCCAGGGAACCAGTTAACAACAGCTTACACAGCTTCATGGGAAACTTTAGTTTTAAAAGGAATATAGATTTCCCCTTTTGTAGGTAAGACAGTTGTAAAGTTAGTTCCACAGATAAAGAAAAGGTAGAAAGGATTACTCCTGATGGACACAAATTCAAAACCACATCTTCTGTCTTACTTAGAACAATGTTCATTTAGCGAGGCTTTACTCTGAGCACATTGCAAACCTACATTGCTACGTGTCCTCCCATCATCATACCTATGCAGAGTCTAAATGCTGCAAATATATGCATCCAGGACAGAGCTCAATCACTTTCTCTCATAAATGACTGACAGGCTGATTGCATACAGGCAGCAGTCAGCCCAAGCTCTGGTAAGGGGCCATATGTTGCTAGGAGACAAGGCCTAATGGCATGGGGAGGTATATGCAGGGGAGGTGATGGAGCTGGGGATCAGGGCAGGGAATATAAAAAGAGGAAGCCCATTTTGTTTTTGTCTCTGTAGCATAACCAGTGCATAAAAGCCTCCTTTCTTTTACATTCATACAGCAGGAAGCTCCATCTTTCTATGCAAGTGTTGCTGTTCACCACATTCATATAGTCAAGGGAAAACTCATTACACCAAAAGTTCACAGTCTACATGTAAGTAGGCAAGAAAATTCAGATGAAGGGAAACTTTTTTTTTAAAAAAATAGTATTTTATTTATTCATTTATTTTAATATATATAAAATAACAGTAGTTAAAAATTGAATTTATGCTCAACTTAACTTGTAACAGTAGAAGCCTTTCAAAGGAGCTGAAGGTGGTAGTCTGATGCATAAAACAGGAAGACGGCTGCTGCTGTAAACAGTCATATTAGTGCTCTGGTTGACAGATGGACCAGCTGACTGAAAAAAAGAGAAGAAAGAAAAAATGAACTGTGATGGATGCAGCAGCTAATTATCAGTGAGTCAAAAGACTCTCGTGATTGAGGTGGAAGAGTATTTGTTAGATGCAGATGTACAGTGATTGTTCTTTAATTATTGCTATTACCATTTTAGAGAAGGGCANTGCAGATGTACAGTGATTGTTCTTTAATTATTGCTATTACCATTTTAGAGAAGGGCAACAAAATCCTGTGTAGAAAGTAACACAAAACAAAAGGAGATATAATGCAGAAAAACAGAGGGGAAATGGAGCGTTCTGAGAATGAAATAGATACTGTACTTTTTTTTTCTCTTTGAGATAGGGGCAGAGAAGATAATAGTCATCTCTTCTGGTTATATCTTTAAAAGGCTCTTCACTTTTGTGTTTTGTTCCCATTAGAAATGCATAACAGATGATATGAGAACTCTGTAAAAAAAAAGAAGTGTACACTGCTAATTCAATTTAAAATTTAGCATTGCATTTGTGGCACTTTCATTTTAAAAAGAAAAATTCAGAAAAAACTTTAATTAAAAAAAATGTGTTAAAAAAGCCCCACATACATGTGGGTTTGACCTGTGAGCCTGTTTTGTGGATCATTTTAGATACAGATGATGCAGTGTTTCTTTAAAAATATAAATTAAAAAAAACTTAGGAGATCAAGAAAACTGTATCTATCCAGATAATAAAGCAGGAACTATTACATGCCAAGAGGAAGAAAACTGTCTATTTTCCAACCTAAGCATCTGAAAGGAAAAAGACCTTTTATTTTGTAAAAGTATGTTTGATAGAAGTATGGTAAAGCAAACATCAACAGAGGATCTTGTGGCTTGAAAAGAAAAACCATGAATATTTATTCAGGAAAACAACACAAGAGATGTACAGAGCACACTGTTCATTTAAAAAAAAAAAAATAGAAAAAGAAAAAAGAAAAGGTGATAAGCCACTGAAGTGCCAGAAAGAGACAGAGCAAAGGCAACAATAATGACATGATTCAGGTATGTAAATGAAAACACTCCTGGCAAGAAAAAGTAAAGAGAAGCTGTTAAAAGTAACCTCTTTTAGTACCTTCTACTAGTACTGTGCCTTTTGCAATGTGCCACTTTAGAAAAGCTGAGATCATAGCAGATCTCTGAATGTAGATCAGGTTTTATCAAAGCCTTTTGCTTTGTCTGTATGTTGAACAGAGAGTTGTATTTTAACAAATGCAGAAATAATGAGGGTTTCAGATATCCAACGTAAGCACAAAAAGATACACTCCACTCTAATATTTCAAAGCACTCAGACTCACAACTGAAACAGCATTGAGGATACACAGAATTCCAACATGTAGTTGTCAGGATTTCTGGTGTAAGGAGTCTTAGGAACATATCTTTCCCCTTTCCTATCTGAAGCAAAAGGTAAAATTCTGCAGAAGTTTAAAGGTGGTGTGTAGGTATTATTCTGACTTCCCTATATACTGTATGTATGAATTGGCACTTTAAACAATTTTTAAAAGACCTTCAGTCTATTTAAATGAAACTAAATTCTTGTTTTTCTGCATGACTATACATTATATCACTTTACTGAAGGACAGTACACCTGGTCTAAAGCACACATTAAGGTATGTTTGCACTATATCTCAATACAAAGATTAATATCATTTTAGCTAAAATACTCTGTTGCTTTGGGTTGTTTTTTTTTTCTTTTTATACCTCTTCCTGAGGATGCCAAATCACAAGTTAAAATAACTTCTTAAGTTAAGCATAGGCAAATTTAACCTTTTTAGCTTTCATGATAGTTTCTTGGTCTGTTTTGGTAGTATTACTTTTCTCCACATATAAATTTATATGGGCATAATAAGCAGTGAAGAAGTTAGTCTATTGGCTAGCCCCTCTAAAAAGTTGTTTATATCTCAAAAATGGATGAGGACATGCCTAAGTAATTCCAGTATCAAGGAAATACTCTTACCCTTGGAATTTACTTTCCCTCAATCTGCCTTGCTTCTTCTGCTAATAGTCTTCAATTCCTAGCAACCTTCCCTTTCACCAGATTTCAAACCGGTACACTTCCTGAAGATACAGTTTATACCCATTGAAAAGCTCTACTCACTTAGAAATTTTCACT
The DNA here is from genome assembly GCA_020086605.1 of Lanius collurio. Taxonomy (NCBI): domain Eukaryota; kingdom Metazoa; phylum Chordata; class Aves; order Passeriformes; family Laniidae; genus Lanius; species Lanius collurio. The sequence continues at coordinate 37,559,054 of JACBWW010000003.1, forward strand.
CAGGATATGTAAAATAAGACCTTTGTATCTGCATAAAATACCTTTGTATCTATATACAGCAAGAGCTTTATACCTGCCTCAAAATGCAAACTCTACATCCACATAAAAATTAAACTGACTACTCAGGGTGAAAAAGATCTGATCAGCTGTTTTTCTTTCTCTTTTTGATGTGGTTTTGCAACTGGAAACATAAAGGATGTGCTTTACTGAATGTAGAAATGGAGAGTAATTTGTAAAGCCATGTTCATTCTCCACAGTAATTTTTCATTAGCATTACTATTTTTCATTGTTTGGAAAGTGAACACTACAGAATTTTTTCCATACTTGGTATTGAACAACATAAATCAATTCTGGGCAATAATTCAGTAATACTACCTCTGTTACTGAAGGTTAGTATTAGTTTCACTGAGCTCCTTTGTACCTTCTGAGGACATCTGGGAGATATTTAAAGCCTAAAAGTCCAAAATAGCTAGCCATGAGATGACCCAAACCAGGGAATTAATATTGGTGGGCTGGCCAGGAATTGTGACATATAAACAACTAATATCTTGCTTGTCAGTACCTCAGGTATCTGTCTTTTAAGAAGAGGCTTTGGAAGAAAATTCTGCTATCTCCCAGCAGTGGAATTCAAGATAGAAAATAGATTCAAAGGTCTTAGAAAGGTATTTTTCTGCTACCTTTTTCTTGAGATTTGCACTATTGTGCCCTGTCTAGGCTGTTTTACAATATTACTTTATCAGAGGGTCCATCATCCCATAAACCATGGAGTAATGCAACCACAAAAAAAAACCACTCAAAAAACTGCAAAAAGCCATATAAAGGCCAAATTCTGTCTGTAAAAGCCAGCAGATGTTTAAGATGCTAGGATGTATTTCTAATCAAAACAAGGAAACATTCTTGCTATTGTTTAAGTAATTATATCTCCTTATGTGGAATGATGTGCATGATTCTAAGAACTCATGTTAAGAGAAGTTTCATTTGAATTTTACCAGCTATACATAGCAGAAGCTGAACTGATTAGGGAAATAGGGATCCTGTTTCATAAGCTATGCTTACTCGGGGGTACAAAGTTTTTTACACAGTATTAACAGAAATATCTATACTGGCAAATGCATATTGGGCTTTGAGAGTTGAGCTTTTTAGAATCACTAGAATGAAACCTGCTAGTGGAAGGGAGAAATGGGAAACAGCTACAAGGGGCAAGACAGAAGGAATATGCATGCCTTCTATAAACAGACCAAGAGGATAAATGTCAAGGAGTGAAATAAACTATTTAATATAAAGGAAAGTGTTGGTGTTTGGAGATGCACACATAAATTATCTCCAAATGAAAGTGAACCATCAAAATTGCTAGAATAGAAAAGCACTGGTCTCACTGATCAGTGGGAACCTTTGCAATCTTAAATCCTGTGTTTTATATCATACCAAAAAGGAGTGGCAAGATTTCAAAATAGTCTCATTTTGGCTTTCAAATAATGCCTTATCTTAGTAAATATTATTAAAAAAAAAAAAAAAAAAAAGGCATGAGCCAGACACTTGCTAGCACTTTGCCAAGATAAGATGTCATTCCTTTTCATTGTCTTATTTCTCCTTTTAATGATATCCAGCAAAAGTATCATCTGTGGTTATGAAGTTTGATTAACCACTTAAAGCAGACAGAAAAACTTTATTGGTATAATTGCTTTTCCATGTGTTGAGTACTCTATAACACAGACATCCAGTTGTCACTCATCATAAATCTACAAATGCACAACTACCATATTGCATGTATATACTTAAAGCTACAGTTACAAATTAAACTTTTATTGGTGCATTTTCCCACCGAACAAAACAACTACAAAGCAAATTGAGAACTGCCAGGATACCACTTGAGCCTTAACTTGGTAGCTGCCTCCCCACTGTGCTGGCACAGTTTTAACTCTTCTTCTTGCTCAAGAGTCTTGCAGCAACAAAGCCAACAGCTGTGGCCCAAAGGCAGTCAAGTTTGGAAGTTACACACCCAGATGACAGCCTCTGGTGTATCCCTTTCCAACAGCAGCAGCAGCGACATCTGGATCTATTGACAGCTTGAGGGTTTCTCTGTTGGCTGGGTTCCTCCCTAGCAGCTGTGGAACTGTCTCTATTGCTGTCATGAGGTTGGGCTGCAGGGAGGATAACAGTGTTCCCTCCTCCTGCTGTCATTATGAGATTCCTCACTGTGCACTTCTAATCAGTCTCTCTCCTCAATCACATTACACTGAAAACAAAATAAAGAAAAGAAATAAAACCCACAAAAATTTCCATTTAATTGCCCATTTTTCTAAAATTGTCTATTCTCTGCCCTTCAAATGCACTGCCTACTTATGCACCGCATTGGTTCTGACTGCACAAAGAATTTCAACTTCCCAAACAGAATATTTAAGTGTGAGTTTGGTTTTTGTGTTGCTTTGGGGTGGTTTTTTTGCTAGTTTCTAGCTTTAAATGCAATTTTTCTTTAGAAAAAGAAGGATAAACTACACCAAACTCAAGATCTGGGCTCTCTGACACAGATGACCATTATGACTGAGTAACCATGCGAGAGCTGGAAGCTGGGAAGAGTTTATCCTCAAGGTGATGCTTACTGGTCCCTGAGTTATTGGACACTGATGACCTACAGGAGAGGAGATGGAATAGAGAGCATTGTAACTGATATACTAGTAGACAGAGAATGGGTGCAGTGGCAATTCAGATTTAAGGAAGGAGTCCTCATTTCGGCTTGCTTATCACCCCAAGCCCAATATCTGTGACATACCTGCCCAAAATGGAGAGAGATGTTATGGGGTGCTGGTAGGCCAGAAATGAAAAGGGAAGATTGAAAGAAAAGTCAAATACAAGGTTTTTGGTGAAGACCTCAGTAGAAACATGGGAATTGACTTAGAAAGTGAAAAAAAATTAATCTGGCCTTGTAACACAGGACACTTTCAGACTCTTTGTTCTTTTTTAAACAAAACAAAACAAAAAGAAAAAACCCACCATATCTCAGTGTCTATCTTTGCAAAATGTTGTGTGGGAATTTAGCTGAGAGTCTTATTATTCCAGCCACAGTCTTGTGGCTGAAACCATGTTCAGAGCTTTAGAAATTTAAAGATAAAATGCTTCAGAGTGTATAAGTGCTAGGAACACACAGGGCTGTCCTATCCCTACAAATAACTACTCGGTAATAATTTGGTGAACCTAGCAATACAGTTGTGACCTCAAATGCTGTGTTAAACAAGGAATACTCCTGCCCATTTGCTACAATTCTCTCACACAGGGTTCATGCTTCTTTTAGGAATGTCTGATCACTACGTGAAACCTAGAGGCAGGAAAGCCAGACAAAACTCTGAGGCTTACTAAAGCTGGAAATCTAGACTTAAAATTCTACACAAAATATAAATTATTAGCACTACAGTGAATCATATATCATAACATAAATTAATAATATATTACTCAGTGAAATGCTAAGTGTGATTTTTAATACTATATGACAGATTTTTTAATTTATGAACTGTCTATTAAATTTAAAAGTCCTTCCATTTCTTTCTTCTCTATCATATATTAAAGTCTCCTTTTGTTTGAGTCCCCTAATCCTTCATTTATTAACAATACCACTCTTTCACTTTTCTATTATTGCTTTTGGGTTTTTTCCTTTCATTATTTCCTTTATTTTCCTTTTACTTTTCAAGTCTCTTGATATTCAATTTTCATGACAAAATTATGTAAGAATTAGACCCAAATGTTTTCTGTCTTTCTTCCCATGTATATAATATCTTACATGAATATATTAAACTCATATATGTCATTCTTGGAGTGATCTATAAATATATAAAATAATAATAGGGCAAATAATATCTATCACCTGTAGTAGGTAAAATATGGTAGCTTTTCTCTCTGGAGTCCTTTCTTTTCTACTGGCTTTACTACCTAGTGATTAGTATAATGTGGACTCCAGATCCAGATAATCCTCAGTAGAAGTGGTTTTGCCTGCCGGATACTTACTATATAAACATTTACATATGCATCTATGTTGATTAAAATTTTCTCAATCCCTGCTACATAGAAACCCAGGTCAAAAAGTACAAGGCTAACATTAAAAAAAAATAAAAAAAATAAAAAAAATCCAGGAAAAAAATTTACTTTCCTTATAATTATATTCCTTTGTGGAAATGTAAATTCCCATAATCAAAACTGTACATAATTGCCAGTTAGTTGCCTTAAGCATAAGGGTTTGTGTTTTTCTATAAAAGTCCCAGTCCCTTTATAACATGGTTACCCTTGGGAAGGTCCGGAAATAACATGATTTTTCAGAACTCTAATTTTTTCAACTGGATCATACATAAAAATGAATGTTTTGTAAAATTTTTTGTGACAATTTTTTTTGCTTAGACCACAAGTGTTTATCCATAGGATTTTGAATAAGCATTTAAATTGGAGAAGACCCAGGGTGCACCCCTGCAACTCCCACATTATTTAACACCGCACTGTGGTAGCAGGAGTTGTTGGGGGAGTTGTGCAGATCCTTTGGGATATCCAACCCCAGCAAAGTCATGTCTAGCAGTCACCACTGAGCTGTTCAACACATACTTTGTGATCTAACACACCCAAACAGGGTGAGAGAGGAGAGGGCTTTGTAGTACAAGTGGCAAGAACTATCACATCAGCAGGGTCATCTGAGCAGTATCCCTAGCTAGTAAAGATTTCTCCTAGTGCTCTCACAAGTAGAAGGGAGGAAATTGTGTCCACAGTGTTGTTACTATCAGTAATTTGTGAAACATGACATGTGGTGTATGGGTATCATAGTGACTGTAGTGAGCAGAAGAGATTTGCAAGCCATTAAAGGAATTATTCTATTGTGAAGCACTTGGATAAATTTAAGCACATGAATTTCAGCAAGTGAATTGAAACTATTGTGGCTTCTCCTTTTATGTGCGTCTTCTTGTACTTTTGGGTGCTAATTTTTAATATGGATGTTGTGAGAGTGATTTCATCGTTATTGTTTAACTGTAAAAATTCTCAGATCTTAAGAGGATTCCTGGGCAAGTGCCTGAAGACTGAAATACTTTTCATTGATAGGTTCTAAAAACTCACTGGCTTACACATTCTCCTGCTGAAATGCTTGAGTTTTGCCCTAACACCAAAGAGCAGTTCGATTTTCAGTGTGGGCTTTGGTCCCTACTTTGTATTTGCCAACAATGGTGTCAGCTGTGATCTAGACACCTGTCTGTAAGAAACTACACTGAGACCACAAACTCATTTCATACAGATCACTGAAAAGACATTAGATGGCAATAATTGCTGTTACTTCCAACCTGGATTAGATTTGAACCAACAAGCTAGGATTCATATTCTATTACTGGTCCCCTGAGTTGTTCATGGCTCTTGAATTCTTTCTCTGATGTTGTGTTATGTATTCTTGAAGTAATATATCAGATTCCTGATTCTGTGAACAAAGGAAAGAGAATTCATATGAATAGTTCTTCAGCGTGTGTGGATTTGTATACAAAAATATATAATATAAACCAAATCTATTTTAGGAACATTAAAATTCTGATACCTTCCTAGAAGACAAAAATTGACTATGCCTTTCTCAGGTTAGTATCATTTGGAAGGCTTTTCCCCCTACCAAATTTAGATTTGGATTATTTGTATCTGCAGCACACATAGTGCAGACCCAAGTAGACCTGAGGTTACTGAGTTTCATGACAGAATCCTGAGTGGGACTGAACACACTGTTGGAGTAAATCCTCCACTGAAATAGATGGATTTGCACCAGTAAATATCAGCAAGGAATAAAGAAAATAAATTCTTGAAATATCCTAGTTGAGGGAGGTATGTGTTAAAAATATACATACCGCCATCAGCAATACCCGTAAAAGATTTTGCATAGACATATATTGGATCAAATAGCCATCATAAATGACAATTTTATAACTCTGCTGTAAACTCTATTTTAAAGGTACATGTTTGACCTCACAGTAAATTAGGACTGGGACAAACAGCATTTTTGCTCTTGTGTTTTTTTCAGCCAAACCACAGTGGGTTTAATACTGTTCAAACCTGTATTACATCTGCACACAAAAAAAAATCAGCAATAGGATTGCATTTCAGAGGTGTGTATCATCAAAGACCTCTTTTTAGTTTTTAAAAAAAAAGGAAAATCAAAACTCTGATTCCTAGATAATAGTTTCTATACAGTGCTCTGTTTAACTGAGAGTTCATGTTTACAGCTCAGTTGTAAAAAGCTGAGAAAATACAGCTTTGTTACCCAGACACTGATGAAACTCTAAATAGCATTGCAGACAGAGCTGTATAATGAGTACATATTAAAATGTCTTTGGTGTCTTCTGAGAGTGCAGAACATTACATGTTACTCTGACCATAAATGTATAACAATTGTGGTTTTGTAAAATAAGTTGAAACCTCCTGCAGTCTGAAATATAGAACAATGCAGATGACTAATTTGAATCAACGAGGTTCCACGTGGCATGTCACAGTGGGATTCCTAATGATCTTCTACAAGGATACTGTTTGTCTAAGGCTCTCATTTTCCATCCTGTGATGTGTGGATGTGAACTATGCTGAAAATAATACGAGGCTAATTACCAACCTTGTCAATGGCAATTCACATACAATGATAAACCATATTTCTAAAAAAAAAAAAAAAAATTTAAATTAAGCCACATATCCTCTCAGTAACAAGGACACTGAAACTAAAGATGGTTTCAGCATCTGCTCATAGGTTCTTTGTTTCTAACAGGATTTCTCAGGCAGGATGTCAGAACAGGTGGGATTAAAATAAAGGAAAAAAAAACCCAAACCAGACTACAACTTTAAAAAGGAACATCCACAACACCATAATCTTCAACATTTTCTCAGACCAAAAATATGAGAAAGGATATAACAAATTTTTGTGGGAAGGATGGTTACCCTATTTGTCTTTTTTTATAAAGCTCCTCCTTTTTTTTTTTCATGCATTTATAATGTAAAACTGTTAGATAATACTGTAAAGGTCCTGTAGACACAGTTTTAGTTTTCATTGCATTTTTATTCAGCTAATCAACTTTTTTTTTTTTTTTTTCATCCAAGATTGGCCATGATACAGCTAATACAAGTGAAACTGTCACCTTTAAATCCTGATATCCTTTCACAGTCACTGAATAGCCAAGACTATACAATGGGACAAGGAAAAATATTTAGTAAATTTACAAAGGGTGATGTATGTTGTTTTAAATTCCCATATAATGTCCTCTCTCCTTGTAAAACATTTTATCATTCCAGGTTAAATACATACAAGATATCAAGTGCCATTTACTATGTAAATGCTAAAGCACTCAGTTAGTAACAAGTCCAAGCTATTCTCACCTTATTGACTTACTTCGTTATCTTCTTTTGTGATACATGACTCAGGGAATGGGGGTTACTCTTCTGGCACTTATATATGTTTTTCCATCAGTGTCTCATACATCCAGTTGCAAATATAGACAGGCAGATACACCTCCCTGTGTGTCATTCTGTCTACAGCTACACATAGACATGCATGTACACATATGCAGCTTTTCTAGTTAAAAACATATTGGTAGGTCAGAAAACTGGGTATCCTATAAAGTATGACAGAATATTGCCTCAATTTTTATACCGCTTTTGATGCAATGGAAAGCATTAGACATAAATAGCTGTGTTACAAGCATTAGAGAATCTACCTTCTTGATATGCTATTGAATTAAAGCAGCTTCTTTTACAGTCTGTGCTTCTGTAGCATAAGTGAGTTTAGTGACAAAACAAAACAAGAGATAGAGCAATTGAAGCAGATGTTCCATGAAACTCTTACTATACAGAACACAAGGGCCTGGCATATAGCTCATCAGTAAAACATGAGAATGTACTTGAGTAGAAAAATCACAATCTGGTACCCACAGGCTATTGCCTGCATCTCATGTAAACTGATAAATTAAAGATGCTGCACCATTTTTCCTTGTCTTTCCTTTGTCAAATGCAATCATTTAAACATGCATTTTGGTACTGGAAAACTTAAAAAATAAGCAAACATGCAAACATATACCTAGCTTGCTGAAGCACAGCCTTCTACAGACATTAGATTTTTTCTTATCATCTCTGTGTGTATTTTTTTTTTTTAATCTCAAATAATATTGTTTATTTTGCCTGAGGATTTGGACTTGTAAAAGCAAATTTCAAAGTCTGCCCACTCCACCCCCTATATCTCTATTGGTGGTAGTGAAAGATGTTTTTATCAGAGATTCTGCAGAGAAAAACACCCATTTATGGTCACTTTGTAAAGAACCATTTTAAAATTATGAAGGTGTTAAATAAACCCACCTATAAACACTAATAAAAAAATACTGTTATGCTATGTAAAATAGAATGTATCTTGAAAGTCAAAATAATCAAATATAAAAACCAAACTGTCCCCAGACATTTTAATAGACTGGCAAACAATGTAACGGAAGTATAAGAATTTTCAATAGTGATTCATAAACACAATTTATGGTTTTTGAGAATTTGATTATATTTAAGTCCACAGAATCTTACCAGGTCTGGGACAATTTTAATGTTCTTTGCTGACCGAGGGCAGACGTAACAACCACAGAGCAGAAACATGCAGCCATAATTTGGTAAACAATATTTTTTTCAGTATAATACAACTAATAATAAATATAAAAGATGAACAGGCTTTGATTTTTTAAACTTTAATCTTTTTATCATATTCTTCTCTGTTCTTTATTCCTTGGAATAGCTTATGTGAAAGTGTTTTATGAATGGTTAATATTCCTTCCTTGCTTGTCTCTGGCAATCCGAAGCTAAGTGGGACAAAATGCAAACAGAGCATTGCCCGTTAAAATTTTAATACCACATCACAATTTTCTAATGGAGCAATCAGAATTGCAAAACAGTGTTAGTCTACTGAAACTAATAATAAATCAGGTGGTAAGAGCAGCACCTCCTGCAAGTAGTGGATTACAGCCAAACATTGCAAGATTTACAAGGACAACTGGTTTCTTTCATTTAAAAACTTATCACTGTCTTGTCAAAGTGTTCAGAAATTAACAGTTAACATCTCTTTACAGTTAATTGTGGGATTTTAATTTGGGCCCAATTGAAATCATAAATGTACTAAAAACCAAGAGAGCAATGTAATTTGAAATAAGCACTGTGACTTTAGTTTCAATACAGGGCAGGATTACAATGAAATAAACTGCACACATATGAACTAGGTAAAGTGTGCTACCATTTATTTAGTTCTACCACTGTTTTGTTCTTATTATTGACATTACTAAAGAGGACATTGAAGCATCTTCCTGCAGATACTTAGCCTTGAGTAACACAGACTAACATGTACCTTTTTGCTTAACAGGCATGTTTTCAGTGGTATTCCAGGTAGATGACTTTCTCTTTTACCAATTTGGTGGACACTGTAATTAAGCTATGTGCTCACCACTGCAGAAAAAGTGACCATGGCCTAAGAATTCACAACTACACAGAAAGTAGGGGACAGAAGAAAAGTTTCTGAACTTTCCAAAGATTACAAAAATACTATAAAGGCACTGGAATCCTTTTAAAGTGCAGTTATATCTGCATGAAGAGTGAAATAAACTCTTCCTAAAATCTCATTCTGGATGTCATTCTCAACTCCATACCCTCGATGTCAAGATGGCTTTGAGTGTTTATTTTTGATGGAGCTATGGCATTTAGATTTGTTGTAGCCTTCGGCTCTCACTGTAAAGGCAATGATATTTTTACTCTGTGCTTGCCTAAGTGGATTAGGCTCTGCATTGAAAGACACAAAATATGAGCCAGAGCCTCTGTGTTGCAGGGTCTTAGAGCTTGCTCTTCCTGGGTGAAAGCAACAGCAGCAGTGATCCCTCAGCTGTGATTTCTGCAGGGGCAGTCTCCAGACTGCTGCCTGCAATGCCACCCACACATCTGCTCAATGTTTGCTCTCAGAAGGGACTGGGATTTGATGTTCACTTGAACAGAAGAGGTGATGCTGCTAATCCTTGATTAACTGCAGCCCATTTTCCTCACAGTCACTGAGCAGATTGAACTCATAAAACTCAGACTTGCCGAGAGCACTTGTGACCGTTTCCCAGGAGTGTCTGCAGGGACTGGAGCCTCCCATGCCTGCATTTTGCAGCCACTGGCCCCTCTTGCTTTTCATTCCTCTTGAATAGCACTTGTTGACCTAGTAGTAGAAACTGAGTCCACCTGGATTATGAAGTGCTGTTAGAACACGTTTTGAATATGACATTTTGCAAAAAGATGTTTCCATAGCATGCAGGGACACAGCTTTCTGGACAGCTGTCTCAGGACAATTGTTCAAATTAATAAACCCCCAAAATACCAGTTCACAGAAGTAACCTCCTACCAGAACGGGAGTTATCAATTTCTATAAGTAAAGCACCTTCAACACACAACTGAACAACTTTTAACTGCCACGGGGATATTGTGTGATATATGCTTAATTTGTGACCACCCATCACCTTTGAGGGTGTGGGTTTAAGTCATGGTTGGGTCACAATAAGAATATGTTCAATGGCCTCTTCTAAGTCTTCAGCTATCTTTATCAAAAACCTCCCACAACCTGACGTGGGGAGCAATCTCTGCTCAAGGCCCATAACTAGAATAGCAAGGGTGCTGCAGGTCAGAACTGAGATTTATTGAAAGGGATGTGCAGAGAAGCTTAGTCCCTCACTTTCATGAGCACTAAATTCACTCAAGATTTTAATAATAAAAAATGCAGGGTTGTCTGACAACATTCATTTTTTTTTCATGAGCCTGTCTTCTCAAATTCCCAGGCTAATGCTGCACATAGTGACACAGCCAGTGTCACTCATGACAGCGTTTACCTGCATTGCAACAACATGACTTGCCTGTCAACCTTAAATGTTTGACAAACTGCTCTTTTTTCCCCCAAATAAATGCATAAATAACACGAAGATATGTGCAACTGTTGGAGGTTTTTGTTAGTTTTTTTTTAAAAGGCAGACATCAGGTTTGTCTGCTTTGCATTTCTGGCTGCATTGCAGATGACCAAGTTGTGGTCCTCTGTTGCATTTCCAACATGCAAAAGGCTGCAAAGTTAATTTTGTTACTAACTGACTTCTTCCTTAAATTTCCTTCCAGCATCTACTTCTACAGCATGCAAAATGTCTGCAGGTACTTATCCTGCAAATTCTACATACATATGCTATATGTATTAGGTATATAATAAAAATGAGGAAAAAAATTAATGAAATGCTACACACTGAATAAATAAAATAATTCAAAATGAATGCATCTCCAGGTGAGATCTGACAGAAGAACTGTAAAAAGCGGGTGTTTCCCTTTAAGAACTATATGTCACCAAAACCAACAAAACTTTCATTAGCCACGAAGCTATTTCACTAAAAAAATGGAGTTGGTTCTGCATTGAGCTACGTTTTTAATAAAAGCATCCAAAGTGATAGACATCAGGTGAAACAGGCTGCTTTTAACAGTGTCAAATATGATTATTGGAATCACAATACACTTTCTGAATACCCTTCTTTATTAATTGGAATGGTGAGAGCTCTCCCCCTGTTTTAGTCTCCTATAACTACCAAGAAGATATGTACCGGTCACAAAAGAATTTGTGATGATCTCATTTCTTCCTTTGGAGATAATGCTGAGCTCTTCAGGTAGCTTGCTGTTGAACAAGATTTCACATCTTTACTCTAGGAGACAGACATTCTCACTTTCATGTTATCTCCTGCATCCTACAGCTTTCATGTGCTTTCTTAAACACAACCACCTACAGAAACTGTTATGTTTATTTAATCAGCCTGTGTGTAAAACTGGATTGCTAGAGAACATAAATAGGCACTGCCTTGTCTCAAAGAAAGGTTGGAGAAGCTGAGGATATGCTGGACTAAGGAGGACTGTTCAGTTTGAGTTTGGAATGGAAGGAACAGGACTGCCATTAACATTAACCTAATTTGCCTGCAGCAAAATTATGCTGTAGCATTTCAAACCTAAGACTCAATATAAGGAAAAGTGATCCAATAACACTGACATGTTAATCATGAGTAGCTTCAGCTTCCACTGAATAATATTATATGACCCTTTTACTTTAGGTAGCAGGGGAGCAGAATCACTGGCTGAACAGTTTCTTTCAGTCCTACAAATACCCTGCTCCTTTTGTTACTCAATCATCAAATTCCTTTGATCAAATAATGAAAAAAAGTGGGTTTAATATCAACTGCACATTTATCTGCAATGAATTTTTTGGCCAGCTTTACAACCACATGCATTTTTATCATAAATCAACATAGCACAAATATACACATAAGCCTGTAAAACACAATGCCAGTGATGTTTGTTTCTTTTGTTGGGTCCTACTTAACAGGTAATCTGTGTTATCTGTTCCTTCCCTTGTGAGCAGGCTTGTGCGAATATAATTTTAGGTGAAAGTCTGGGATTATTTCATGAGCTTTTCTATAGTTTTTGCACTAGGAATGAATACACCTGAGGTGGTTTTTCGTAATAAAAATTCCTAAAAAATTCTAATCATCCACACTGCTGAGCAGGCAGAGAACAAAGCATAGGTGTGACCTGTAAAACCAGAAACTGCACCAGAGTTCTGTTTTTCTCAAATTCAGCTATGCTTCAGAAGATCTGTACTCTGTACCTTCCACCAGGCCAAGAACATATTCATAATTTAAGGAGCAACACCACAACAGCAGACATTGGATGAGACAGGAGACTGTCAAATCAATGGCCCTGGATTTGGCTTTTGACTTTGTGAGGGAACATATACAATCACAAAGAATCTGGCAAAGTGTTCAGCTTTCTTTCATTGGAACATCAGAGCTCATTTCAGACTTCATAACAGGATGTCATAAGTGGTGCTATACTGGAGAAAAATTCCTCCTGCTTTCAGCTCTCTGTGCTGGGATCACTCAAAAGCAGCTGGAATATCTGATTAATCACATCATGGAGCCTCACATGTGGTTCCTTAGAAGCACACACTAATAATAACTCTATATTATAAATAAAAGAGTACTGCTTTGCCTATTATCTTAATCATATGGACTACTTGCGAGTGACCATCAAGTGTAGATCATGGCATCTGGAGTATTCAGTTAGAACCACTCTAAGCACTAGATGACACCTTGAGAGGCCAACTACAAAGTGGAATCTTCCATTTCATTTGCTCATTCTGGTCAAGTCAGTCAGCCAGACTGGGATCTGACTAGTTACACAGCTGAAGGTATTCAGAAGCAGTCATTCAGTGCAGTGGGGAAAAGAAGAGATGTTTAGTAATTTAAAGCTTGCTCTAATTTAAATTCAGTGAGTTCTTGGATCTGCTTAGCTACATGTCTAAGGGGTGAATAATTTTACCTTGAATATTTATACCTTGCTTTTACTCAGAACTAATAGAGTTCTTCCATTTTCTTGTCCTTTCAAAATGAATTCCAGTTCTGCATATTTCTGCTTCTCCACTATACCCTTATTTTTTCTTAGCTTTCAAAAACCTATGTTTGCTGAGCAAAATAAGGGGACAGTAAAAGTGGTTAATATTGTGGTAAGCTTCAGTAGTGCTTTTGTGAGCTAGACAGCACATGTTGCTTCAGAAAAGGCTTCAAAGAATGACACAAAATGCAAGTAATGGAAGCAGACAGCTTTGCTAATGGCAGATATTCATCCAGGTTTCCTGCTATTTGAATGTCTTGTTTCAGACTTGAAGAGCAGAAGATCACTGGCAAAGTCACACTATAGCTTCTAAATCTGTTTGTGGAGTGGTCCTGTGTCAAGCCCTCTAGAAGTATCAATAAAGGTCCAAGACGTCTGTTCTACAAACAAAAATTAAAAAGTAAGAGCACATTACCAAACAAATAGAGGAACATTACATTGCAGCTCTATCCAGAAAGCTCAGCCAATCTAAAGGTGTCACTATATTCTCTTTTAATTCAGAATATACAGGTTGTACCTAAAGTTATCTGGTAGATATACTACAATATCAGGTGTTGTCATGTTTGGTCTCAGTGCAAATATCATCATTGAAAAAAAGAGGTTTACAAAATGCATTTGTGCAGAGGCTCTGCCTCTGCTGGCAGTATCTCCAGTTTTCTGTCTCTGTAGAAGCACATCCTCCCTGCAGGTACAGTCCTGCTTGAAATCACAGAAGCATTGCTTGTTAGACCATTGCAATCCCCGGGACAGCCATTCAGGAGCCCCACAAAATTGATCTGATAGTCCTAAAAATACTACCTTCGGTAAGAGTTGCAGAGGTTTGGTTCTGGAAAGCTGACTGTGTTCACACATGCAGGTTCTGCCAAAAAGCAATTCTTTCTTGTGCTGACAGCATAACAAACACTAGGGCATGCCAAGGCACGTGCCACAGTCTGTCTTACAGACAGACACCTCTATCATTCCAGAAGCTTTCTGTTTCTTTAACTTTTTACTTATCATTTGTAGTGTTCAAAATCCTTTAAATATTTCTTCTTTAACCAAGACATTTTCACACCACAGCAGAACATAGTTCAGCATCCTCTCACTGACAAGGCTACCCAATGCCTCTACTACCATTCAAAAGGAATGCTAAGAAACTCCAGTGCAGGCAATACAAAATCTCCAAAAAGGAGAAAGCTTTTTTATAATGCTCGGAGGGGAACCAAGAAGGCACTCTCCCTTCTGGAGTCACATACATTTACTGGGGAGGGAGCCACAAGGTTTGGAACCCATATCATCTTTACACTGGACAGCAGTGTGGGTTCATGTACCTCATTATTTGTCACTCATGCAACACACTTGAGCATTTCCTGTATAGCACAAAAACCTATGCATATTAGTCTGTGTTCTGCTGAGAGGTAATAAATTCAAAACTGATTTCAGTAAATACTTTAACTGACCAAGTTTCTCTCTCTTTCGTTTTTTTTTTTTTTTTTTTCTTCTTTGGGTCCTTTCACTGAAAAACTGAGTTTGAAGGCCACATCTTCTTTCTGTCCACAGTTATTTGATATATAACAATCATGTTTCCTCACTTTTTTTTCTCTCCCCAAATGTAACAGTACACATGATTTTACTCTTGGACACTCAGATCATTGTGAAACCTACTGCCTATAGGAACAGGCAGAGGAAAAAACTATCTGGAAAAAACAAAATAGAGAAATTCATAGAGGAGATGTACATAATTGGATATTAAGCATGAAAGCCCAGATGGAACCTCTGGCTTAGAAAAAAGATCACTAAAAAGCTGATTGCTGGGAGATGAGAAAATATACTGCGGGAAGGATCACTCTATAACTGCCTAATTTTTTCTGTTCTTTCCCTAAGGGTCAGTGTTAGAGCTAGGAGACTTTAGTCCTTTGGTCTAAGCTCCCAAGAAGGTCACGGAAGGAAAAATTCCTATAAACCCTCAGTGAAAATAAACATGAATACTCCAAGTTAAAAAGGAGTCCTACCTTATTCAAACATTAGTTGGTCCTTACAGCCTTTCAAATATTGCAACTTACTAATAGTCATGTAATTTTCATGCACCTGTAATGTTATAAACTTTGGAGAGATATTTAGTTTCCAGATCCCCAAGTTCTACCACAGAAAGCAAAGGCAAGAGGGCTTTAACCAAATACATAAATTTTTATCAGGTCTTCCTCTCTCCGTCATTGTCTTGGTTATTTTCTCAAGATAAGATCCCTCCCTTTCTGTAAGAAGAAAGTTTAAGAAATGCTTTACTGGGTCAGACCAAAGCCTGGGTTCATCTAACCTAACGATCTGTCCTCCACAGCTCAGCCTTTAAGCAGATGGTGTTCATTTGGCCATGTTGTTCCCTTGACAAATACATAAATATTGCCGAAGGTGGAAACCTGGCTGTTTTCTTGCTGCCAGATCCTAGGAAAGAAAATTGGTGTATAACAAAGTACTCCACTCTTGCCACTCTCTGACCTACATATCTTCTCATCATTATATAAACCATCTCAACTGCAAAAACAAAACATTAGAACACTCAAAACCAGCATTAGAAACAATACATAAAAGTGAAATAATAAACAAAGAAGCACCAACCAATTCATATTCCTACCCTTTCCAAACTCTGACATTACCATGCTGAGACATATACCTCCTAGAGAAATGCAAGTATCTCAGCCTTCCCTGAAACCCTATGTTTATAGCAATGAACAAAGAAGATGACACCTAAATCTCTGACATCATTGTGTCCCTAAAGGCTGCATGACATGTCAGCATAACCTGATAACTCAAAGACTTTTGGTCATGATACTATTACTTGATTGCTGAATCCATTTGATGTCTCATTAATGCTTCAAAGTTTCAGTAGTACAATATTTTTCTATAAACAAAAAACAAGTAGTAAATAAAGTGGGAAAATGAGATAAAATTAAATAATTAAATAAAGGAAGAAAGAATAAATAAAAAATAAAATCTATATACAAATATTTCATAAACTGCTCCCATGAAGCAGTTATGAAAGTCTTTTGTCAGAACCAACAGGGTATTTTCAGGCAAATAATCCTTTTCGTCAGTTTTCTACAGAAATAGAAAGAAATCTTTGAGAATTAGTCTGGTGGTTGATTAGCTTGTCCACTGCTTAATTGTGTGGTGAGCTTGCCTCTTTATGTCTTGGAATATCTTAAACAATTCACAAACAGCCTAAATAATTCTCGACTGTGCATTTCCACTTCAAGCCAGTGTTAGTGACAGCCACTCACCAGAAGCAGAAGTTGAGAAGAGAAATACAGCTCAAACCCCCTTTGTGATGTTAAATCACTTATTCCCTCTGTCCCGGAGGAGACAGAGCACCTACCTGGGCGAGGGTCAGTGAGGTGAGAGGGCGGGGCTTTGTGTCCTGCTGGTTTTGTCACAGACAGGGGGAAAGGGGATACCAGGGGCGGAGCTGGGACAAACAACCAACCAGCTCAGAGCCCGGGCTGCTTGAACATCAGACAGACCCGACTCAGTCACATGGCAGGGACCCGGCCGGGGGGGCCCAGGGGGGTCCACCACAACAAATGAGACCTTGAAAAATGTAGTAAGAGACCAGTAAAGGTCTTCCCATTACACCTCTGCATCATTTCTTTGCAAGGAAAAGACAGATGCTGGTAACATACCTTGCCTCTCTCAAAAATGATTTACACTAGAATTTCTACTAAAATATGGTGTCACTCCTGGTGCTTTGGATAACAAGATAAGTTATTTCTATTTAAATTTGCCTGATAAAAAAATCATTCTCTTCCTCTTCCAATGTAGTTTTAAAATTTTCTCAGAACCTCTGTTTCTGCATTACTATATTCCTCCTGTACTGTTTTATCGAAAAAGTTATTAATGAAATACATGTAATGCAGTGAAAGACATGTAGCTATAGAGATCACACCTGTGTATGCAGTGATATAATCCCTTTTTCTCTCCTTTCTCCAATTAGCCTCCAATAATGTGAGCAGGCTAACATGATTACAGGTAATGAACCAATTACTATTTCTACAGTCATGCTGAACTGTTTTTCCTTTGACTTAAGTATGTTTAAAAATAACAAGCTTTCATTATGCTTTTTATTGATGGTGACATTTACACTCCAAGTGAGCTAATCAGCCATGAGCACATAACAATATGATTTGAATGCTTATTGCTCATATAACTACACTTTTAAATTTAGCAAACTAACATGCAGAAATATGTGTAGTTACAATTTATAGACAGAGTCCAACCCTGGAAACACTTGAATCCTCTAGTACTCCTCACAGTGCACATGGATACGCACTGCTTATGTCTTGTGCTTCACTAAACCTTTGTATCAAAAGAGGCAGTACAAGGAAGAGAGGAATGAGAAAGAAGCTAAAGAGTCAGGGCAAGACTAAGTTTGCTTGGTAGCAGTGTTGCTGTGTTTTAACCTCCAGAAACTTACTCCATCTCACAGGGATGGGTTGGTTGGGCTTTTCTGCCCTGTGAGCTTTCTTGGAAAGGATTCTGAAGCCATTATTAATATATATGTGTATATTTATCTTGCAGCCTCTCCTCGGGTAAGAAGGCAATGCTAATTCTCCTGAGCAAATCTGGGGCCAATATAGCATCAACAACACTTGGATTCACCTGGTCGGGGATGGTCACAGACAGCTAAAACAGCTCCATGTGGACACATATCTTTCCAAGACTCTCAAGAGTCCCTGAATATCACTGCACATCTTCAGGCAACAGCAAATTACTGCTTTGTTTGGGAATCACGGCTCCTGTTCATGCTTCTCGCCTCAATTTCAAGAACAACAAAAAATCCTCAGGGTCTCTTCTGTTGCCAGAGCTGTGGTGTGAAAGCAGAACAGTCCAGAGAGCATTTTGGACCCTAGTTTTAATTAAATGCAACAAATAAGGTTTGAGTAAAAAGCAAGAATTCAGGCCTAAAGCAAATTAGGGAATTTAGATAGTCCACTACAGCTTTTGTAACTAAGAAGTTTCACTTTCCTAGCACAGACAGACGAGGTAAGTTCATATCAAACCACAGAACTCCCAGCTGTCTTTGTCAAATACGCTTATAGGCCAGGTCCAGCCCATTTTCTATGGAGGCCTAAGTAGCTAAGCCACTTCTCAGAGTGTTAAAACATGTTTCTTACTTACCTTTCAGAGGACTGGCCTGACTTCCCACAAACAGTATGATGGACATAAAAGCTTAGGCTCCTAGCAGACATGCAGAAAGCTCATGATGCATCAGTGCACCATCCTAATTTTCAGCCCTTATTCCAAATACAGTTTCTAGTGGTGTTTTTTGGGTTGTCTGGACTTTTTTTCCCCCATTGACTGATCCTTTTAGAGAGGAAATAGTAACATTCAATTGTTTTAAAGAAATTGAGCTGTCTTTAGGAAAGATTTAAAAACTCATTTAAGATACTTCCTCTTGGCAGAAGAAGCCCTTGTAGGAGGCTTTAAAACTTTTTTAGAAGTTGCTCTTATACCTTGTTGGTTGTTTTGAATCTTTTTGTAAGATGCTTAAATTTTCCCTTAAGCACAGACCCTTGATTGGTAGCTTCAGATTTTGGACTACGTTTGAGAAGCCAGATGCCTCAGAGTTAGGTACTGAAGCACTTTACTTTGAGGCACTTACATTCTTAATTAGACCCAGCCTTTTAAACTATGAACATTGCAGAAAAGACTCTCTGCATTAAGAAGAATTTATATTAAGCCATAGAAAAATGTTAAATTTTAATGCGGTAGAGCACTCAAACTTGGTTCTTACTACTGAGAATCTCATTACAAAATGGCTGCTAATGAAATCTCAGAGCAAATATGTTGGCTTCAAAGCAAAATTAAAATAAAGACAAATTACTGAGGAATTATTGTTTTCAATAAGTCCTTTTTTCATGTGCTAATTACAGAGTAAGAAAGTGATTCGAGTATCTTATTATCTATCTCTCCTTTTTCTGCCAGGAGTTTATAAAGAGTGTGAAAATGGAGGGCTATAGTAATAATTTCATCTTTCTTTTAAAGAAAATAATCAGGTTAGCCAGCATTTAATACGGAGAGCTTGAGGATTCCATTTGCATGAGTTTGAAGGACAAATATAATATTATAAGTTCTGCCAGTGAGAGGAAAGATGGGGCCTTGAGCACATGTATTTATTTATATATAGACAAAAAAGTCATCTCCTCTGAGAATGAATTGACACAGGAAAGAAACTTACTGGGATATAGTCAGAGGTATTAATTTTTTTATGATTAGTGAAGTTACTCAGATTTGACAAAAAAGTTTTACTGCTATGAGTTTTAACTTTTTTTTTTACATAAGGTCTTGGGGAGGAGGAACCCACCAAAAACTAGATCAACAGGGTCTAAAAATATTTCAGTATCCCAGGTAAAATCTCCTGAAATAATTTAATTATTACTGTGGTTCAAATGTTTGCAAGTTGCAAATTTCCAGCATACTTTAAGGGAGCATAAACGCTTCTGTGCTCAGGGATTAAAATGAGAGAGCATTCTACCCATTGTAGAATGCTACTAAGAAGAATTAAGTTTTCAGCACACTGTAATGCAGGAGATAAATTCCTCTTGTTTTAAGTGTCAGCAGACACTGAGTCCTCATGCCATATGATGTTTCTGCATTCAGAGAAAGCCCACACACCCACAGGAATGCAGTTTTTCTGAGATCCCTCTGGAGTGATTCTGTGATTCCATGATTCTTTGACAGTCTCTGGAGCCTCAGCTCCTCCCAGAAGGTACTGTATCCTGAGCATCAGTAATGAGTTTTCTCATCCTGTCACTCTTGCACTTTGGGCTTTTCCATGGGTACACATTAAATCCTAGTTTTACCTGCAAAACTGCATTGCTGACATTCAAAACAATGCACCAATTTAGTCCTGCTTACCTCACAGACCTCTTATATAAGTGTTTGCTTAGTCATTCCCTGAGGTCCTACCCTGCTGGTCTCCTGTCAAATCCTACATTTAGAGTGAGAGCCTTTGGCTCTTGCCCTTTCAGCTCCTCATCTCCTCCAACATGGAAGCTGTTGCTGGTGGAGGTTCATGGATCAGAAGGGTTTTCCCTGCCTGTTTTACAAACACCTGTTAACTCTTCAGGTCTCTTCAGTTTCTGCCCAGCATTCTTTAACAAAAGTGCTGCAGGCTATCAGCCCTTATTTTGAGCAATCATTGTTAGAATTTATTCTTAAATATAAACAGCCAGGAGGAGTCTGGAGGTGCTAAGCAGTCAGAGTCTGATGAATAATGTGTGTCATTCCCAGCTAAACCCAAAAGCATCCACTTCTGGGCTACTTGTCAGAGCCACAGGAATGGGCAAGTCAAGCAAGCACATGCTGAGGCTCCTCAATAGCCAGCAGTGCACCCAATCTCCCAGACAGCTGTCCCATGTCAGCCAGCAGCCTCTGCCACCTCTTACCACACTCCTGGGTGATGAGATGGGCCTGAGCCCTCAGTGGGTGTTAGGCAGGGCTCTGGCAGGCATCCTGCAATGGGTGTCCTCTCCAGGATCAAATTAGACCATCTGGAGAGCATTGTTATCAAAAAGACATGTGATGTACAGGTCAAAAGGGAGACACATTTATAAAACTGTTATTTCTCAGTCCAAAACAGTTGGAGAAATGCTTTCAAAAAAGCAGGTGGAGCCTATTTCCAAAGGGGTTTAAGCAGCCTCATTTTCTTTTGCACCAAAACAAATATCAGTCTGCTGAGCAGCAAATAGAAAAAAAAACCCCACCTGTGAGGTAGTAATTCCTTAATCTCTTATGGCCATTTCACAAACAAATGTCCCAGGTCTGTAATTCCTAGAGACCAGCATTTCCTCAAGTGACAAATCAGCTTTTAAGTAGTTGAGAAGTTCCCTTGAAACTGCTTCCATCCCTCAGTAAGTCTTCCATCACTCTCCATAGAAGTACTTTTCATCTCTCCCAAGGGTCCTCCCTGTTCCCAGTGTTTCCCACCAGGCCCTGACTGAAAGGACTGACTTCAAAGAACTCTCATATTCATCCTGAATATGGTAAGTGGGTTTATCTGTGATCCCTGTCTGCAGCTCTTGCCTATGGGCAAGCTGCAGCTGAGATTTAACCCTTTGAGTGCAGAAAGGCAGCAGACAGGTAAAAAGTGGCACATGATTTTTGTGGCCATAGAAATAATGCCAAGGCCTGCCACATTCTTCCTGGCTGAGTCCTCCAGAGCCTGGTCACTCACATAAAGAGCAGGCAAAGTTAATGGGAGAATGCCAGGACATATGTCATCATGCAGGACATACCATGCCCTCCAAGAAATTTATCACAAAGTGATTTTTGCATGAAAAGTAAGATGTTGACAACACAATAACTTTGAGCATAACTAGTCCTAGAAGTTAGAAAGAGAGGGATAGTATTCATTCTCCACATGCATGGATTTGAGCTGTAATTCAGCACCATAAGGGACTTGGCCTCTGTGCAGGTAGTCAGTCTGTTGTTACACTCTTGTTTTTTATCATGTACACCAGCCTTGACTGTGCCAACCTAGAGATATTCAGGTGTATTCTGAACTTTTTTTTTTTGTTAGTTTTGACTTTTTGATTTTAATTTTAATTGTCTATAAGCTTATTATTTAACCAGAAGCCACAAACTTCTATGTCAGAAGAAAGGAGAGCTATCATATGGCACAGTGGTGCTTGGAAAGGCCAGGCTGAGGCAGAAAAGACAGAGGCTGCTTAAGTCACCCTTGCTAGGATAAGCTTCATGTTCCAGAGCCCTGGGTTCAGACTGGCTCTCCTGGACTGGAGCTCATAGTCTGGAGGCTGGTTTGAGACCTATCCAACAGATGATCCATCCCAAAATCCCTAGAGGTTTGTTACAGCAAGGAAAATATCAGATGTTTCTTCCTCCTATGACTTTCAAGTCTCTCTTTCCACAGACTTTCAAACATAAGAGAACAGGAATTGTCCAGCCTTTTAATTTAACCAAATTGCATTCCAAGTTGGTGCCTTCATTTCTTTAAGATACCTACTATATTTTTGCATGCTATTCATATTGCATATTTTAACACCAGTGCAATAATAAAATCTGAGCAAATAATTTGCAGTGAATAACTTGAAGAATTTAATCTCTTCACTCATTCACAAATCAGCTGGCAGCAGCTAGCAATGTTCTTGAATCTGTTGATCATTCAGAGTTTTACCAGTGGTTATTTTAGAGATAAAATTTCGAGTCTACAGTTTGTTTATTAACCTTTTATGACAAGTATAGGGAAAATGTTAATTTGGAGTTGCCATAGATATTTTTGATTGAATGCAGAGTTTGCATTATCTACATAAACACTTAATATTGGCAGGCATTAATTTCTGTC
This sequence comes from Lanius collurio, assembly GCA_020086605.1. NCBI lineage: Eukaryota > Metazoa > Chordata > Aves > Passeriformes > Laniidae > Lanius > Lanius collurio. The sequence goes on from JACBWW010000003.1 coordinate 37,581,831, forward strand.
AACATAGGAAGGTAACATAATATGACATTTTATTTGGCTTTATCTGCCTCCAGTTCAGACTCCAAAAGAGTAGATAAAATGCCACAAAAGTTTCAAACAGCTTCACCAGAGCAACATTTGTACAGTGATGGACAAACTAGTATAATTTCTTGCTTCTGATTCAAATTAACATTAACAGAATATACATACTGCAACTTTCCGATACTGAATACTGCAATAGAGCAGCCTAAATACTGTTGTTTCCCTTTTTATTCCAAAGAAAATACGAGATCCTGAAGAATCTCTGAATTGTCTTGTCCACTGGATTGAGATCCACCTTCAAGTATACGTTATGATATTCTGCCATGCTGGCATTATCTGACAAGAGCAGCAGAAACTGTGGAAAGAACAGAAACTCTGTTTGGAAGATTCACATGCATTAGATTTCCACTAGCATTTCATCTTAGTATCTCATTAATAAATAAATGTTTGTGAATAAAAAAATACTAAAGTAGATGGGTATTATTTACTACATTTGTGATTGAAGATGAAAAATATCCCTGATTTATGCTGACATATAGTGGGAAGGGTTTTAGAAAACCCATCTCTTTATGTGAAGATTAAATATAGGCACTGGGAAAACCCTTTTTGTATATACAAGGCTTGGTCAAATGATTAACATCTGGAATGTATTCATTTCTTCTATAAACTACATAAGACTCCCTTTCTACTGCATTCCTCGAGCAGCAAGCAACATGGATGTGTGTATATTAACATGCCTTTGATTCACTTCTCCCCATTTTACAGTCTACTGCCATATGCCAACAGCATGTCATTGGGCATGATGTAACCAGGTCTGCCCCAGGAAATTCAGAGAGACTATTTTACTAGAAATTGGGCCTAAAAAGACCACAATTTAATTTTATACCATTAGTTAAGCTGAAAAATATGAAAAGGACTTTGGCTCTGCACTACCTTTCTACTTCTGCAGTGATAGAAAAAGGCAAAAAACTCGCTCAAGCCTACAGCTGAGATTTCCCAAGAGAAGAAGAGAAACCAAGGTGGACTAAACTGGATGCAGATAGCTTTATGACTGCCAGTCTGTCTCCTGGGACAGGGGTAGAAAGTAGGACAGCATGTAGATGGAAGAAACATCGCTCAGGATGCCTCAGCCTGCCCACCTCTGCCAGAATGACAACACTGTTTTACAGCCATCCCTGCTGCTTAGGTGTTAGCAACACCCCTGCATGATGCAGGGCTCTGCTGACCAATCTTTCCTAGAAAAAGTTATTTAGGGCAAAAACATGGGATGATCACCCTGTTTTTTTCAGAGGGCTGGAAGGCAAGCCAGTCATGGCTCTTGACAATAGGGACAGGGTAGGACTCCAGTCGCCTGTGCTGGTGTAGCTGGAACTTCCAATGGCTGCAGCACTTTGCACTGGGGATACTTTATCTTGTGTTTGCTGCAGAAAAGGAAAACACACCTCCACCCTCTGCCAAGAGTGATCTCATCATAGATGCAGCTCTGGCCTTTGTTTTCAGGTTGGTACTCTCCACCATGACCTGTTATCCAATGTTTAATAATTGCTGTATATCTTTATTTATTGCCCACTAGATGAATCGGGAGTTTGAAATTGTGTGCTCTTTATGGCCATGTGTGCTGACTACAGAGAACATCATCAATGCCCCATTACCATTAATTAGGGAAACTAAAAATTTCCAAGATTTTAATAGTGTTAAATACTGTAGAAGCATTTAAGCTTTGCAAACTGTGTAAGAGACTGGGTACACTGAGGTTTCAGTAACAGGGTCAAAAGTTCTTTTCAACTGTTGAAAGTAAGCAAAAGCAAATATTGCATGATTGCTCTTAATGTTTAATGAAGAAACAATGTGTTGTTTTCACTGGTAATGTGTTTGCTTCTGAGACATGCCATCAAGATGTACAGCATGGATTTAAACTGATTTTAGGTAGCTCCAATAAAAAGTCAGTTTTTGACAGGACATTGAATCTCACTTGTTTGCCTCTTCTAGAATGGAGTCATCTGGAATACTACGCCAGTTCTGGGGAACTACACTGCTAAAAAGATTGGAATAAATCTGAAATAAAGGTCAGAAGTCTATGAAACATGCTGGAAAATGAAAAAATACATAATTTGGAGTTATTTTGCTCAGAAAAGAAGGCAGAATGTGACGTCTTCATCATTAAAGGCTTTTAAGAGTAGGCTGGAAAAAAAACATCTGTCAGAAGTGACATGGTTGTAGATAATCCTGTCATGTGTAAGGGAATAGATTGGATGACTTCCCAAGAGTTTTTTCAGCTGTTAGGTTCTATTATAGACCAGATCCTGTCTGTTGTCAAGTGATACCTTGGGTTTGGGGAGAACCTGACAATATGGAGAAGCTTGCTGAGCCCTGAGCATTTTTACATTGCATAATGGGCCCTGAAACTGTCCTACTCTACATGACTGCCCCTGCTGAGAGAGAAAGGGCAGTACAGCTGGGAGGAGGCTTTTCATTCAGAGTAATTTATTTCAAAGTACAAAGAAACATAGGAATGTAAAAATAACGTTGAGATATCTTGATTTCTGGGAATTCAGCAAAATACTTGAGACATTCTCACTTTATGAGGTAGTGGACAACATTCAGAAGCTTTTTCTTACCTCTTGTATTTTAAAATATTTCTCTTGATTAGATGACAGGATTTTGATCTGACATCAGTGATCTGAATTTCAATGGAGCATGTCATTGTGTGAATGCTTAACATATCCCATGTAAGGAAATGATATGTTTTTTTAACCATTTTATAACAAATATATTACAGCATCTAGTAAATGAAAAAAAAAATTAAAAGACTTTTGCATCATTTTCATTTCCATAATGGTATAATACAGCTTTACTGACTAGTAACATTTTGTATGACAAGCTTGGCTTTTTTTTAAACTATGTATTTTAATCACCTAAGCATTTTAGATATTTTATTTTCCAACAGCAGCCCTGTTTCCTCTATGTACTTTCAGTGATTACATAGACAAACAAAATAAATCCTTAACTTAGCTGTTAATTTCTAACACTACATTATTACAAACAGCGACCCTGGTTCAGTTTGAATTACTGAATGTTTTTCATTTAGGACACAGCTATGGATACTGTTATTTTCTCTCTCCCTCTCTCTCTCCCCAACCCACATATTACCATATGGAGCACATTGCCATGTGTGTATTCCAAGCTCTCAGACTCCACTATACGACCTTGTGCAGAACTGTGTGAGCTTTAACCAAGCCAGAACAACAGCAGTGCCTGGTGCAGGCATCCCAGAGTTAAAACTCTGCTGGATGGAGGTAGTGCTATACAAAGTCAGCATGGGCTTCAAAAATGGTATGTTTGTGTCAGCTGCACTTCACAATAATTTTTAGCCTGTCATTATATCTCAGAATTTTCTGCCTCCATGCAATACTTTATCTACTACTCAATTTATTACTCTAGTGATTTTTTTGAAGCAAAACAAGAAAACAAATAAAAATGTGAGAAGATCAGATTCTTTCTTAATCCTCACATCTGATTGAGAAGCAGAGAACAAAGAAGATTTTTATCCAACTTGTCACTCTCCTACCATTGTGCCAACCTAACCCAGGCAGAGTTCCAAAAATTATGAGTAGGAGTAAGAGATTTTTCTGGTAAATGTAAATCTTCTGAACACACTCACATTCTGGTTGCACTCCCAGTTCCCATGCACTGGAAGGAGATGGCATACAAGTCAGAACATCTGCCCTTATTCATTGGAGATTTATCAGATAATCTTCAGGGATCAGACATGTTTGTTGCTCAGCTGCTTTTTGCCACCAGAGCTCCTGGAACTGACCCCTTGTCTAATAAAAGCAGGGGGAGGGATTACTTTAAATTTGAAGTAAACCAAAAACAGGCTTCCTGTGACATGTAATTTGCAAGAATGCAGCAAAGACTCCAAGAAGCACAAGCTGCATCACCACCCCCACCACAAAATTAAAGCGTTGTCGTTAACTATGCACAGAACCCACTGAACTCAAAGCAGCTTCCCAAAACCAAACCATTCCTTTCTTAAGCAATCACTACAAATTGCAAAAGCAACAAATGTTTTAGCCACAAATGAAGGAGCCACTGCCTGTCCACAGAGCTTCTTATGAAATCTCCCACTTACTAAGGAAACATATGAAGACATTTTCTAGTGTGAAATTGGTGAAAGATCTGTGCTTTCTAGGAGGTACTGAAATTCAATTTTTCTGGACAGACATAGTTTGAAGATAATGAAGGAAAACCACACATTCCAGCTGTCAGAACACTTGGACTTTTTTCTTCATGATGAAATTGGTGAGCAGTAGTACCCTTGGAGAAGTAGAACTGAAAGGAAGATTGAAAAAGGGCAAAAAAATAAAAGCAGCATTCACCTTGATTATTGATTAGGGAATAGACACAGAGGATACAATAAAACAAAACAAAATAGCGCCACAGAAAGGTGCCTGACAGAAAATACACAAAATGCAGAGAGATTATGATGTAAAATCCTTACTACAAAATAAGATTTATTTCCTGAAGCAAGAGATTGCCAGCGACAGACCTCATTAGAGCGATGAGAGCCTTTCTAAGATAGATGGTGAAAAGGGATTTGTCCTCTCACTAAGTCAAAAAGTTAACATCTTGACTTTTCTGGATTATCCTTCTTCTGGTGTCAGGTTAAAGGAGCAAACACACTGCAAGTTCCCTCTTCTGTAAATGGCCTCTATATGATTAGCTGTATTCTGGTAAAAAGCCATCACCCACCACCTCACAGGTGACCAGGGTTCCTGGGGACTGACACCAGCTCACAGCATCTCTACAACGCTTGAGGACTTGCAGTGTAATCGTGTAGGAGTGCCTTCTCCATTTCCAGGCTGGCTTAGCATTCAAGATAAGATAGAAAACTCTCAGAAGAGCAGGGCCCTAACTGCTGTGACACAGGAAAAGAGCTCTATCACTTTTGATTTTCCAAAGGAAAGCTTCATTACCAGACTTTCTCCCCAATGATAAGTTTTCAGATTTAAGTACAGGAGAAATTTGGTCATTTCTTGTACTTAACTCAAGAATGAAGTTCAAACTGTTAAATTCTGACATAAATGCTAAGCAGCTGAATGTGCATTTAGGGATCTGAGCTCACAGTCTCTGTATAAATGTCTGCAAGGGTGCTGGGGAGCAGCATCTCATGCTCTAAGACACTTTCAAAGATAAAAGTCTCCACAAAGACATTTATTTGCACAGTGTTTTAGTGTAATTCTGGAGAACAGAAAGAAAATTCAGAAATGGGAAAGGAGTGAGAAAATGGAGAGAAATGGAAGTAAAAGCAAAGACAGTGTGAGAAAAATACATTAGAAGGAGATACAGAAGCAAGAAGGTGATAAGATGAAGTGCAAAAATTAATTTGAAAAGCCTTTCCAAAACAAGAAAGAAGTAAAAACATCATCCAATATGGAGCAGATGAAGAGTAAAAACAGAAAAAAGACTGAAAAAGACAAAGGAAGAAGAAAAACAGTGGAATAAAAATAGTTACAATGTAGAGACAGGAGGTAAACAAACATGCAAGGAAAGTAAGGAAAGTGTTAATGAGTTATTTTTTCATAGTCTCTCATTCTCCACAAAAAGGGTAAAGTTGTGTGAATTCAGGAATGTATGAATGATATACTCTGTATTTAGAACAACAGTGGCCAAGATTCTGATTCAATACATAGCAGAGCTGTTAAATCACTTGGATTTAGGGCATTAAACAAAGGAGAAACATTTTCTTCAGCATACTTAGTGACAGCAGCAGCACTGCTTCTCTTTCCAAAACACAGAAGTTGAGTCCACAACTTCTGGCTCTCCAGTTGGGATCAGGGAGGGCTGGGTGTCTGTCAAGTGCCTCACTAAAAGTGTACTCTGATCTCTCTAAAGTCTAGATATGAGTGAACAGGATATTTATGCTTTTTAATCTACATGCTCCATGCATCCATCTTTCTACATAATACCATGTTCTCTACTCCCACTAGAAAGAGGCAGCCCATTGAAAAAGCTCTCAGCAGCACCTTTGGGGTTGTGGCTCTGCAAAACCCTGTGAAAGCAAAAGTTCTGCTCAAGAGGTACTTGAAAGTACTTCTTGCCCAGTGGATTTTAAACCTGCTCCAGAATATTCTGGAGGGAACACATCTTTGAGGCTGATTATGGGTCCAGCTCTGCTTTGAGCCTTAAGAAAACCCTTCAGACTGCCTTGTGGAAGCTCTAATGGATTTTTAATCTTTACCTCTGTCAGCACTAAAATCACACCCACAGATTAAAAATAAAAATCTCAACCATCTAAATTATATAGGTCTTTTTTGAAACATACTTTTAAGATTTGCATAATTTAGTTCTGTGGTTAGTAATAAACATGAAGAAACAGGACTCCTCAGGAACACCAAATCTTAATAAGGTGGTTATTCAAATGACTACTTTTGTTTATGGAAGTATAGCATTTTAAAAATAGAAAGTGGTTCGAGTTTTTGATCTTCTGTTTAAAAGGAAAAAAAGTGATTCAATAGAATTAGTAACACTTGCAGCATATCAACCACTCTCTCATAGAAAAGCAATTTAGCAAAATGAATGTGGTTGGAAAGTCAGGCCAGAATAACAACAGCTAACTTCAGATCCACCCAAGGTTTGCATGGGGGCCACACCAATTAGCATAATAGTTTCTTTGTTGGAAAGTAAAGCCTTAGTGCTTGGGATGCTTCCCAATTAAAGAGTTTTCTTTGAAGTGGGATTTAATTTTAACGTTTCAATACTAAAACATTTCCTTGTTGCGTCTACTTTCATTCCAAATGATGCCAAGGTTATATTTTCTACTTGGTACTGCTGTCACCAAGCCTCTCCAATGTTTTTATTTACTGCAAGGCAGTGACAGTGAAAGAGGAGTATGCCAAGAATCATGGTTTCCCAATGTTTGACTCAAAAGGAATGACGTAAATTGTGTAAGGCCAAAGTAACAAAGAATTTAGCAAGTAAAAAAAAAGCATTAATGGGAGACCTTTGAAGAGTGAAGAACTGAGCTCCTTCTCAACAAACTTTACACTTATGCCATTAAAATCTTTCAAAAAATTAAACACCAGGAAAAAAAAAAAACAGGTTTTACTAGATCTGAGTGGGAAAAACAGTGAATAAAGTGACCACTAAATTTAATTTTATTTTGTGTTTGCACACTATCTGCGGGGCAAGGACAGTTCGCTTGTATTTAAGTATTTATCAAATGTATGGGACAAATGCCTCTCTTAAGAATCTATGGTATTTAAGTTTGTCTTCTCTTGCTTAGATATGACTGATCAGCTAATTCCTAAGTTGTTTTATATTATTCTTCCGGAAGCATGTAAGCCTGAAACCCCATATGATGTTATTTCCATGAAAACATTCTTTTGACACAAAAGCATTTCTTCACTAACATGTCAGGAGAACCCAACTGCTTGAATTATCATAAAATAAACCAAGTTACAGAAGTAAATTCATTGAAATCCAGATCCACTGAGATCTAAAATTAATCCAAATAATGTTGAAAAATGATTATTACTGATATATAAACAAGTGAATCAAACCAAAAACTACAAGTAGTTCCCAAAGCCACTTGAGATCAGGATGTGGGCAGCATGAAGTTTGCAAGTGGTATTTGAAAATCAATATGATATTTTATGCATAGATAATATGATTACAGGGAAATTAACAGATCAGGTGTTGCTACACTGAGAAGATGCATGAAACAACTCAGTGCATTCTGAAGCTGCTAAAGAATTAATCTCATAGGAAGACAATTATCAGTGGTCCATTCATATATTAACACACATATGTGTCCAAATATCCTCTCATGCGCTCTTCAGATCTGCTCTAATATTTGACTATCCTCAAAAAACTATTACTGATTTCAGGTTTGGTATATCTCTGAGTTAAACATGACAGTTTAATATTTAAATTTACATAGTCCAGAAGAGACAGAATCAAGACAAACACAAGCCCAGGGTTTCCACCCCTGGGACTGATGCTATCCTAGAACTGCCAACTTTAAAAGTGATAGAAGAGTGTTGACGGACTGGGGATAAGGCCCAATCAAAGGAATTTTTTCTTATATGGATTCCGTTTTAGATATACTCTGGCTTTCCAATACTGTAAATCAGCCAAACAGACACGTTGGAAAGATACCATTAAACATTTTTTTAGAGTGCAGAAAAAGGTCTACATGTTATATAAATATATACAGTTCGACAGATCATGGGTTTGATTCTCCTCACATTTACATGAATGTAACTCTGCTAATCTCACCAGAGTTACTTCAAATACCCATTTGTAATAGAAAATGGAATCCAGCTCTAAATCTCTGTGTGATATAAGCTCAGCAAAATATATAAAATCCAAACAGTTATTGGGCCTAGTCCCTAAGGTACTTGATTACACAGCAAGACATAATTGATTTATGAATGCTGAAATTAAACATGGAATGAAACCAGTCTGAAGTAATGTCAGAAAAACCTTTATTGGAGTATATTTTCATCAGAAGAATTTGGAGAAAGGAAGGATCTGCAACAATTGATTAGTTCACAAACAACATTAAAAAGAAATAATGGTATCGTTCGACACACTCAAATCAATTTCTAAGTTTCTGAAGAACGATTCAGGCATAGTATTTACTCACTGCTTATTACCCAAAGTGCCCACAATATAATAGCCACTGTCTGAACATGGGGAGCACCAATCCATTCACTTGTGATCTGAAAATCCAAAATTCTTGTCTGAAATCCATTCTTAATCTAATTCTACAAAAATAATTATTAAACTGAATAATATTTGGCTAAAATAATAAACCAATATAAATTAATGGCATTGTCTCTGCACTGTGAAAGGAGCTGCAATTTTTAATTATAGCAATCTATCACAAATCAAAAGAACTTAACTATGAAAGGCTAAACCAAATGAGAAAATAAAGAATAGTCTCTCTCCAGTGAGGAAGGCCAAGGATTAGTAACTAGAAAAATAGATGGTTGAACCGCTAGAATAAATATAATTTAATTCTCAACAGAAAAGAAGTAAAAATTAGAATACAACTGGCAATAAGATATACAATTATATATACAAACATGTATGTAAATTCATATTCATGCAAATATATGCACACATATCAATGTACATACATGCCTGGATATATGTGTATCTGGATTGAAGGATACGTGAATAAATTCAAAGCTACAAAGAACCCTGAATTGAGAAAATCTAAAGTGTCAAAGTCAATTTTGAAATCTCTCAAAATGAACAATTTTCTAGAACTTTATAGTGACAGATCAGAAACTAATTGAAGTCATTGCACAGACAAGCTCCTGGCACTCTGAAGCATGTAAATGGGTAAACTTGCAAAAGAATTAAAACTAAAAGGCATGGCTGCATATTTTCCACTGCTCATATCCAGCTCTTCTACCAAAATGAATGAAATGTATTTCAAGCAATCTTTTCTTATTTAATATTATTTTTTTCTCTTCTTCTTGCTAAGGAATATGTACCCTGTGCCAGCTTTGGTTCCTATTCCAGTGAAAAAAGAGAGAAAGGAATCCTTGCTTCAGAATTTTCCCTCCTGCTGTAGAATGCCAAATGTACAGAGTCAGAATTCCACCAAATTTTTGGAGGGTTTGGTTGGATGGCTGATCTTTTCTTTTAAATGTTCCACATAACGAGCAGTATTTCTGGAAAAAAACTGATCATTGTATTTTTCACTGATCCTCCTGTAAGTGCAGGACTTACTAAAAGTAGGACTACTCTAAAAGAAATATTCTAAGGTCAGTGACTTTCTGACAAAACCCTGCTAGGGTTAAGCTAAGCCTAAATTCAAATGGAAAAAAAAATAGTGCCCGTAGATAAATGTGAGTTTTCAGCTGCTCACTTGGGAAGCCTGTTGTTACAGATTCATGAAAAGTGGAGCCAAAAAAAAAGTAGGGTTTAGCAAAATTTTACTTTCTAATTCTGTTCATTTTCTGCACAATGTTTTTGTCATGTTATCATTATTTATGGTGTAGCAGTCAAGGAATTGTGCTGGTTTGTGATAGGTACAACACAGACAAGTAGAAAAATCTCCCTGTCCCTGAGGATTCACCACCGCGCTGTCAGATAGGATGCTGCAGGTGAACAAAGCAGACAATGAAGCTCATGTTATCCAGAAAAAGGAGAGAAATAAAAATAAAATGGGTTGAGCAGAAAAGCTGACTGTTTTCTAAGCATACCATTGCCAAGCAGTTATGACTTCTAGGCACAGCAGCTGAAAAAAAGATCTTTAAGAGAGGATTAAACAATAGAGCAGATATTCCCATCAAACAATATGATCTTTTTACTTTAGTTCAAATTTGGGAGTAAATATTTTGACAGTGTTTCATGAGTGAAAAATGGGTCAATACCTCAGAAAAGAGCAATAAGACCTAATAGAAGTGACCAACTTTGAGACTGAAACAAAGGGGAATGTTATCACCTTTCCCAGCACTTCTAGGGACAGGGACAATATTGTGCATTCTTAGGACAAGCTTCAGCTAAGGTAAACATGTCACCTATCTGACTCATGAGAGTCCTTGCAAATTAGGAATGTGCATGCACTAACAAAGGAACTTTAGAAAACTGGAACTGACACAACATAGAAATTCTACCACCAGAGTATTTCTACATGGTAATTAACAGCACAAGCCACTTGAATATCAGAGCAGGAGTAGGAAAATTAGGGAAGAAGGCTTATTATGTATCTCTGATAAGGCTCACATTAGCAATATTTCAGATAAAGTCTCAGGGAAGGATAGTCTTCATCAGTGCTTACAGAGAGAGACAAAAATGATTCAGGTTAGAGGCTATGCATCAGGATTACTTTTTCCTATCATTCACAAGGAGCAATAAGTCTATTAAAAATTAATGCAATGGGAAATTGGAAATTGTGCAGCAACTTCTGTGTAGTGAAACTCATCTCTTAAAAGTAAGTTCTGAAGGCAAAAAGAAATAAATCTTCATCAGACTGTGATGCCGGAAAACCAAGATCTGTGGCTTGTACAGTAGCCCACAGTTGTTGCACAGATGGACATTTGTTTGCAGAAGTGACACGAACATTGGAAACAAATGAATGTCAGTGGTGGCATTCAGTTTGTTTACAGGAATGTAGCCTGGGAATGATCCATTTTCCTATAGGGTCTGTCACTGTATAATTTCTTGCATGAACTGATGCAGCACTATCTCAAAACCTGTGCAGGTTTCGCTCCCCTGCTATTCTCATAGCTCCAGGAGTGCAGAAGAGAATGTAAACACAGAGCTTTCCTTTCCCCAGATTCTACTACAGAATTCCAAAAAAAATGGCACTCTGAGGCCCTGAGACCGGAGGTGGGCATACAGTTACACCAGCAAACCTGCTTGAGGTTGTCAGACTACCAAAGCCTTACATTTTTGTGGTGAAGCATTTTCGGATACAGCCAGGATGAAACAGCCTCATGAGACAAGATTTAATATCGATGGCTTACAAAAATAAAAACAACAAAAAAAAAAAAAAAAAACAACAACAAAAAAAAAAAACTAAATGAAGCCAAACTTCTGTACAGAAAAGGCTCCAACTGATGTTTTGCCAAACCAGGAAATACCTGTAAACACACATGCACTAAAAACAGCATCCCCAGGGCCCTCGGCAAGAGCCGTGGTGGAGGCAGGAGAGCACAGCCAGCTGCGAGCACACCCGAGGGCTGACCCACAACCTACAACAGAGAAAGCTGGCAAGGCAAGGGTTACACACATTCCCAACAGCTAAAATGCAAGTAAGCCAAGAGAGAAGCAATCTTCATTTTGGGACCCTGTTACTCTCTGGTCAAATTTATACAATGGGCTGTATTTTAAAAGAAAACTCACCACTGGTACCTGGGGTACCACTATAGTGGCTTAATTAGATGAAGGTCTGAACTCAACATAGGTTGAATATATCACTTCGTACTGAAGAAATCACAAAAGCTCATGGCATAGTCTTGGGGAGCACCTTATCACCCATGAGAGCCACTGAACACCATGCTGACACCCCTCAAACACCTGTCCTATGCCAGCACCCACACCCTCTATATGGGACATGAAGCACCAGGAGCTGAGGTGACCTCCCCACGGCTGCCCAGAAGGCCCTGGGGCTCCAGTTACTGCTCCCTAAGACTGGATGAACTTTCTTATATTTTGGCTCCAGCAACATCTAGTACTTCCAAAATCTTCAGCATACTTTCCTATTTGTTACAGTGGCACCTGCTGGCAACGACACAGGCAAAAGCTGATTTCTTACTGTTGGGCTAAGCAGATAAGTTTAATTATGACTCAAGGTGTGCAGTATTTCATTTCTCTCTCTCTCACCCTCTCACCCTCTCTTTGGGTCTAATATAACACATTATACAGAATACAAGGAGGCTTGTTAGATTACTGTTGGAAGATGCAAGAATTGGTTAATTTTGCACCGTTTCTCCCTGTCATTATAATCTTTGCCACAAGAATGGCTACATTCTGTGAAATGTTCTGTTCTCAGCGCAGTCATTGTCATGTGAATGAGCTATCACAGAATCCTAATGCCTGAGATGTTTTATTCTTACATTCATGACATTTGTATTTCAGTGACAAAAGCCTCAGCAAGGAAAGGGAATGGAAGAAATTTAATCCAGTCTCTTGATCATTTTTAAATTCTAATTTTATGATCTTTTCTTTTCTAGATGCTGCAGCACAGTTTCCTTCATATGTAAGAAGTCTGTATTTAGAGCAAGAATGAACTGGTGAAATCAAACCTCTGGGATGTTTGTATTTTAATGGTTTCTGCATTAAAGACACTGTATCAGTGCAAATTGCTGATAGTTAGAAAAGGTTTAAACCAAGAAATACTTGCTAGTCATTTTTTACCACTTAAGAGTGTATGTGTTCTGTGAAAGCTCTGATGAGCTGGAGTTTCTACTGTACCAGTATATCATAAAAGATCAATTATTTTCAGACATTGATAACAGCTGATGGAATAGCTGAAAATAATATCAGAGGTAATCAGGCCAGGAGGAACCTCATGAATCATTATGAATGTGCAGCAATTCAGCATTTAGGATGGTCTTCTGCTTTGCCCATTTCGGTGGCAAAAATTACCATTGATTTTAATGGGGCCAAGTTCAGGACCTCAGTCAAAAATTTTCTACCCAGTTTAACTGTTTTTGTCAAGCCACTCTGAAATGGCTTCCATGAGTAACAGTTTAGACAATACAGTTCAATTTTCCCTCTCAATCTCAAATATTTTAAGCTTATCTTGCAGATTCTTGTGCTCCAGTAAAATATAACATTTAGCAAGCAATTTTGTAGGGCTTCCCTAGCACACATATCAAGGGGTAAATGATTATGACAGAGCAAGCAAAACATTCAGATCAGCAGGAGGAGGAAGGGATTCTGGCGAGGTTTTTTCCCAGCCATGGGTATAAAATAATTGTTCTTCCTACGGCGTGACCATAAAAAGGTGTCTGAGCTGTCAAAATGGTATTCAGATGGCTGACTGTCAAAGACCTGCTACAGCATCACAACCGGAAATTTTAATTGCATTCAGACATCACACTGGAAAGCCATGAGTGCATTTTCTCCCTTCTTCTCCCTCTTGCATACACATGTTCTTTCAAAGTGTAAGCTTATATATTTATACATATTTTCACTGCTTCGAAATTCTGTAATATTTTAATCTGTCTGCATGTCATGTAATAATATCCCTCTCGCTCTCCCTCTCTTTAGATAAATGTTTGCAGATTCCACTTTTGATACCAGAACTGCAAGGCCTCATTATTTCTTATTTCCAGAGGTTACAAGGTTTTAATGTTAAAATGTAATCTTTTAGATAGTTTCATTTGCCTAGCCTAACCTCTATGATCAAATAAGAACCTTTTTTACTTTTCAAAATACTAGGATCTCAGGACCCATGCATTCTCTTAATCATTGCTCAATTTCTTTTATCCATGTTCCTTTTTTCCCTACGCTCATAACAAGACAGCAGCTCAGACCTGCAAGATCTGAACTCTAGTCCATATTTTTAAAGTCATGGTTCTATAGATAATGTATTTTTTTGATTTTAGTTCACAGGTAACCTACTTAAAGATATCTAGATATGTATTTTAAATTCTTAGATAAAATGTTCAAGTAGTTGATTTTAACTTGCAATAACAAAGAATTCAGAAAAGAAAATCCATAGGGAACAACCTAACAGGTACATGGTTATACATTTCTACCTATTTTAGAGGGATTCATTTTTCTGGGAATCTCCCTGGTTTTGTGCGCTGCCTTTTTGCTTTCAGTTTTCTTTTAATATTTTTCTTTAAAACGAAAAAATAAAACAGAGACTTACATTAACTAGAGAAAAAACACTTGTTTTTTTACTCTGAATATCAAATCTTTCAGTCAAAAATGTATGTTGGGGAGAATAGCTGGAATTCCCACTGTGAATGTAACCAGTCTGTACTGGAAACCTTCCTATTCCTCACTATTAAAATTAGGTTTTCAAAAGAAAAAAAAAAAAAAAAAAAAAGAACAAGATCTGGTGCTTCCTATTTACATGGCCTTACCTTACACAAGGGCAACTTTCAGAACAGGGATAAGATTTGATCATGCAGATTCTCTCTATTTACAGGCTTTGCTACAGCACTGCCAACTCCAGCATCTGTGATGGAGTAGCATGCTGTGGAGGTCCTCTGATCCCAAATCTACCTCGATAGGGCACAGCAATAAGAGCTAACAGAGGAAACAAGTTTTGCCTTCTTTATATGGCACCTTGTAAAGCAACAAAAAATAAGCTTTCTTATTGAATGGAACACTTTCTGTATGAGGCTTGGGAAGAGCACAGGAAAAGGTTCCCCTGCCCTCCCTCTTGCCCTGTTCAGCAAGAAATGCGTTCCAAAACATGAGCAACGTGCAAATTTTTTTCCAGTTATGGGCTATTCTGAGATCCGCCAGAGAAACAAGGTGGTAAACTGGCTGCTCAAAGAGAGGCTTGAACTTGTGTGGCAGTCTCTGGTTTTTGTTCTCTTTCAGCTTGGCAGTGATCACTGAACGCTACTCCAGACAGCCCAAACAGACAATATGGGAGTGCAGGGCAGATCATGAACTTAGAATGGTGCAATTTTTGCTGAAAATTAATCCGGTATGAACACTGCATGTTTTTCAGGGGGAATTGGGGAGAGCCAGTAGTGCAGGGAACACATCTTTGGACAACCTATAAACTCCTTACCCCTTTTCCAGGGGCTCATTCAAAATTTTTTTTTAATTCCATCTTGCTATTAACTTACCCTTATTTAACTTGGGAAAGACCTTTAGAATTGCATGGTATCTGCCATTAAAGTATACAACATTTTTTTTCCTAAACAAACTTAGCATAATGTGACAATTCCACATAACCTACCTTAGATAAGAAAATGTCCTGCTAAAAATCAATGTACAAGATAGAGAAATCTGAACATCTTTACCATTACAAGAGTATCCATCTTGATTTCTTTCATAGCCTTCTTTTTTTCTCTGTATTGTCTGTCATATGTTATTTGTTACCTGCGTGGGTGCCTACCTTTTCTAAACTTGAGTCATTCCATACAATATGGTAAACAAAATTGCAAGTAAGTCACCTTCAGATGATATAGTTATTTTAAAACATAATTTTTTAAATAATATGCTTGGATTATTTTACTTACTCTCTCTGAGCCTTTCATGTGCATTCAATCCATGTTTTCAAGTTTTCTTCTATATTCATGAAGCCCAGAAACTCAATTTTATTTCTAAATGAAAGCTAAGATTATCAGATGATAATTGATTCCAAGGACTAGACTTTGAGTAAAATACCAGTATCATGAGACTTCTGATAAAATCACTGAAGTTGGCAACAACTGAAGTCAGGCTGAGAATATCACTTTTTTAATCTCCTTATTATATATATTAAAAAAAATCAGCACCACAAGTAATAACAAATATTTCTCCATGATCTTCCTATGTATTCAGTTAAACTAACAATACCTCTATCTGGTGACTACCTCCATCTGTGCCTCCCAACCTATTAACACCTCAACAATGTGCAAGAAGGCAGATGTCCTTGATTTATAGGCACAGTACAGAGAACACAGACTCCAGCTATGTACACATCAGTGAAATACAGATGATAATAATACTCCTACCAAAAGACTGAGAGACTAATTTTTTTTTTCAAAACACATGGATGCATAAAAGATGATAAAAATAGAATTTAAGGTACTATAGACAAGTATTAAAATAATATGAAATAGAGATTCTCTTTGCATTCTTTCAGGTTAAATACCAGAGCAAATATGATGTGATATGGTTCCAATTTTTGGTCCAACTTCTCCCAAATATTCATTCCTCTGTTGGCTTCAGAAGAACCTTCACATATCCAAAGCAATAATTTCATATATCAACTTTCTAAGGTTTAGAAAGTAAATTTTCTGCAGGGATGTAAGCAACCAGGGACAATGCTTCCTCAACTTGTATTGATCTTTGTCGGGAATTGGGAGTACTTCTCACTTCACTATACCTGAAACAAAGGAGGCCAGAAGAAGGGGAAAAGGAAGGCAACCAAAGACTAACTAAAGAGATGATCTTAAAAAAAAAAAAAAACAGAAAAAACCCACAAACCAAAGCCAAAAATAAATAAATAAATAAATGAGACAGAAAAGCAGAAGTAAATAGAAACAAAAAAGGGAAAAAAAAAAGGAAAAACAGGAGAGCTCAAAATGAAGCAAAGGACACAATGAAAAACTAAAAGTAAGGTAGAGACCTGGGGATTGTCAGTAAAAGAAATGGAACAAAAAGAAAAGCAGAGAAGAGAGTAATAAAGGACAGTTAGGACAAAACCATGAAGACTAGAAAAATAAGGGTGATAAATAATAATATTTTTCCACTTTTAATTTCCCTCAGAGAAGTTACTACAAAAAACATATTGTACAATGATGCAGCAATAAATACGAAAGGCTAAACCTCTTTTGGAAGAAAACTAAAATGTGAGTCAATTCCTTTGTTCAGGACCAGATCGTAAGACCAAGTATATGCCATGTTGTCACTGTAAGAACTGTGTAAGCTCTATAATTTACCACTGTTCACAAGTTTAATTCAATGTAGCACGTAGCATCCAGTATGTGTTTTGGTGGAGAATGATTTAACTCACGATAGCAATTTTTGGGTTCCTGGTAGGACATGTACTACTGTTATTATTTTCATTTACCTTCTTTTCTCTCACACCACCAAAAGACAGGCCTCCCTGACTGATTTGGAAAGCTTTCACATCAGCAATCCCCTCAGGAGAGCTTGCATAACTCTGTCCCAGACAAGCAGGTAACAAGACACAAACCAGGTCAACAGTAGTGGGACACTGAGGGAGAAAATCCTTCTAAAGCAAAGGTCCAGATGGAAGGCACTTGGGTTTTCTCACAAGGTTCTGAGAGGGCTGCACCTTCATTTTATCAGAGAACAAGCATGTGCTTCTCTTCCTTCTTCTTGCTTTAATGTGGTGCACGTTATCTACTTCACTTTCCAGAACCACTGCTTTGCCAGCATGGCCAGACTCTGAAAAAAACACATACACTTGAGCTCATGCTTCAGCAACTTGGTTAACATTTAGATTATGGGAGAGTAGTGAGTATTGTCTACCTGGACCTCAGTAAGGCACTGACACTGTCTGCCATAGGATCCTCAGAGAAAAGTGAGGGAATATGGGCTGGATGAGCAAACAATGAGGCGTATTGAAACCTGGCTGAGTATCCAGGCCCAGTGAATAGTGGCACAAAGCTTGGTTGGAAGCCAGTCAATAACAGTGTAACCTGGGCTCAGTACTGTATCCAGTCCTGTTCAACATCTTCACTGATGATCTGAATGATAGGGTAGTGTATCTTCAGCAAGTTTATGGGTGACACAAACTCGTGAAGAGTGTCTGATATGCCAGAGGATTCTGCTGCCATCCAGGACTTTAAAAGGCTGAAGAGACGGGCTGTCAGGAACTTCATGGAGTTCAAGAAGAGAAAGTGCAAAGTCCTGCACCTGTGGAGGAATAAACCCAGGCACTAGTACATGCTGGGGGCCACACATCTAGAAAGCAGTTTGAAAAAAAAGACCCTGTGGGTCCTGGTGGACACCAAGTTGAACATGAGCCAGCATTGTACTCTTGGGACAAACAAGATGAGTGCTACCCTGGAATGCATTAGACAAAGCAGTGCCAGACGGTCAAGGCAGGTGATCCTTTGCTCTCTCTAGTCCCCTAGGCAGACCTGATGAGTCCATACCTGGAGTTCCAGGTCCCATTCTGGAACACTCAGCCCAAGAGACACATGGACATACTGGCCTTACCAGCTAAGGGCCATGAAGATGTTTATGTGACTGAAGCATCTCTCCATTAAGGATGGGCAAAGAGACATGCAACTGCCTGGAGAGGAGAAGGCTCGTGGGCAATCTTATCAAAGTATATAAAGACCTGAAGGGAGAGTACAGAGAGGACAGAGCCAGTGGTCACCAGTGACAGGACCAGAGGCAGACACTGAAACACGGAAGGTTTCCTCTCAACATCGTGAAAGGGTTTTTCACTGTAAGGGTAACTGAGCATTGGCACAGGTTGCCCAGGAAGGTTGTGTAGTCTCCCTCCTTGGAGACATTCAAAAGCTATCTGGACATGGTCCTGGACAACGAGCTGGAGCTGGAGCCATAGCTGTAGCTGTGACCCTGTTTGAGCAGGATATTGGACCAGCAGACCCTCTCTACTTTAACTATTTTGTGATTGTGTATTTCTGTGCAAATATTTTATTTCATTTTTCCCTTTCCCCCCAACTTTCTTCCCCAATAGTGACAAATGTCTTATCTTACCTATTCGGACCTTAGCTACAGCCTCCAAATTACTAAGCAAGTTTACTCTTACAGGTAAGAAACCACTCTGAAGAAAACAGTTATTTACAAAAGTTAGCTCGCAGATACAAGTGATTTAATTCTGGACGTCGGTTCCTCTTTTACTCTAAATCCAAATATTTGGGACCTCCCAGAGGAAAGCTGCTTCAGAAGCCAATAAACTTTTGAATCTTCATTCTCTTTGCCTACCTTCTGCCTCGGATTAGGTTTCCATCTAGGCTGTTGCAGTCGCAAATGGCTTCAGTGATGCTCTGCACTAGTCCTGTTTTACCCATGTAAATCAGATTGCAGGAGAGTAAACAATCCATCCTTGTCGTGTACAGTACTTAGGAAAATGGGTCTTCAATCCAAATTAATTAAAGTTATAAGTGACATTATAAACAGTTGTATTGGTGTTTCTCTAAATTAATGCTGTTCTAACAGCAAAATACTGTAAAACTACAATTTTCTGAAGAAGGCATAAAGCTAGCGATCTTGTATGCTAACAGCTTATAGATTTTACAGGACCCTTGGGCCCTCTGTTTCATTATGCTAAAACTGTATTTTAAACACAAGTTCTCTCTCTTACATATGTTTTAATTTAAACATGGAAGGTATGGGCTGTGACCTTGTGTGCATTCCAACAGTTGGATGTTCCTAAACAGAAAGGCTGACCTACTAACAAATTGCCTAATAAAAATATTTTTAGGGAAATGAAGTCAACCATGAAGACAGGATGCAAAAAAAACTTGCCTATTAGACTACAAAGGCTAAAGAAATACTTGAAAAAACATAATAAGAATGAAAAAAAAATTAAAGTGGTAAATTGTGAAGCTTCAGCTCCCTTTGTCACAAAACACAGAACCTACTTTATACCAATTCCTGATGGCTTCTGTCTTAATTGGACAATTGCCATTGTCCTCATACTCAAAATTCCGTATTTCAATGTTTCAAAGATTGACTGCTGCTGGTTTGCACCCTCCCCCATTCTTTCACAGGGAGCTTTGAAAGGTGGTCTGCTTTGACATGTACATCATTAGACAGAAGAGGGGAAGCAAGGTATCAATATCAGAAATGAGCAATAGCAGGAAAAGAGTGTGGCAGGAAAAGAAAACATTAGAAACAGTTTGGTGTCCTGAAGTAAAAAAAAAATAAAAATAAAAACAAACAAAAAACCAACTGCCAAGTTGGACAGACAGAATCCTATCTAGAAAAACAAAGAGGGAAACATTCACTCACTGGCCAGTTTTATCAAAGAAATAACATGAGAAAGACTGCTTATACAGACTTTGATGAGAGTGCCTAACATAAGAATTCTGGGTCTGAGATTTAACGATCTTGCCTACCTTTTGACTATTATTGTAGAAATAAAGTACAGTTCAGGGACAGGTAAAACTATAGTAACAAAACCCATATATCCCGTCTTATCCAGCTCATTAAATCTTCCTCAGAACACAATGTAGCATTTCCATTTTTAAGAGAAGTGGTGATTTTTGGGAAGTAAATAAAAATTTAGCATCAGCTCCATTTTAGGGTAGAAACCTAAGGTCTATCCTCAGCTACAAAGCAATCAGAGAACTTCAGGCAGAAGTTCTCTACAGACTCCTTCATTTAGGACCCCACTGTCTTTATATACCAGTCACAGGATTTCCATAAATGTTAAGGATTTGGTTCATACAGTTTCTAGAGACAATAATAAAACTCCCGTTGATTTTAAAGCAGACAATGCTATGAGCTTTTGAAAATCTTCTCCTAAAGGTTTTATATTTCGTTCTCCTGCCACTTGAATTATACCAGGCATCACAAGAATCTCAGGCTGCATTCAGTAATTTGTTTGATGTAGTGATTACTCTGTTTATTTAAAAATTACAGCTAAATTCCCAAATGAAATAAAAAGTTTAACTGGTTCTTTAGCTTTTATTGAATTCTTCTTAGGATGTCAAATCCTGTTGTTTGAAGTTCCACAGGATCAATGCACAGTATTTTGCTAACTTTTTTTTTTGTTTCCAGTCTGCTTGGGTTCTCACTCACAAAATTTCACTTCCAGGTTCAACCTCACTTAAATATTTAGGGTGAATTTCAGCCAAGTCCACTAACTGTGATCTGTTTTATGTTAAAGTCAGCCCATAAACTGCTCAAAACTGGTCCGGGATTCTTTTGAAATTGGGCCTAAGGTCTGCATAAAAGCAAACTCAAGAAAATGTTTTGATGAGCCTAGGTTCAGTATTCCAAAGTCTATAATGAAACCTGAAACAAACCAAATTCCAATTTGTTTGAGCTTTATACTAAGACTGTTGTATTGTTCAGTCAAACTGATGATATTTTACCACAACTTTAACAGTGAAAGATTTTTCTTCCCATAATTTCCCCCAAACCCCTTGACTGCTGGAAACAGAAATGCATTACCATGGATACAAATTACAGTGTGGGGTATGAGGAAGAGAGTGGAGGATACAATGTATAAAGAGATTTCTTTGGAGTTGGCATTTGAAGCAGGGAATCTGACAGCACAAGATTTTTTTTTAATTCAAATACATCCAGACCATAGAAATATTAATTTCAAGAAGATGAGCTAAAATAAATTGCATTTGAATTTGGTTTTGGTAGTTTCATTTATTTTCTGGAAAGCAAAGTGAAAACCTTCATATATTTACATGATTTAGTTTTCAGGAAAAAATAATTTTTAAATTAGCCATTTGATTACAACTTTTTTTTTTCCTTTCAGCTGGAAAGAGAAAAAATTGGTGACTTGTCCACTACTGAAATTGTCAGGCTTGCATACCTCTGCTTTGTCCATGGCTGAAAACATGAGTTCAAACATGCTCAGGTGCTTGGCTGTTTCGAAAACAGAGGCAGCACTCACTTCACCATCACCATATGCAATATGGAAAAAGAAGCCAAAAAGGGCAATATGAAAAGTACAAAGATTAGCAGTGGCAGACTTTCCAGAGAAGCAGCTTGGCCCTCTTCTAAAGGACCTGTCCCTTCTAAAGATGTGGACATGTAAGAAGAGAGCCAGAAGTGTTTTTCCTGGACAAATGGTTTCCTGTAACATTCTCCAAAACAATTTATTGAAATAGCCTCATGGAGTAATCCCAAGTAAAATCTATAGGAATGAAAATGGTAAAATCTTACAAAAGTTTTCCAGAAAGCCATTGCTACTTGGAAAGGGAAAATTTAAAAATTGCATAATTTTCATACACTTGAATCCTTTGCATATAATTATATAGGAGTCACAAAGATATTTTTCTGCTGTATTTTCTAAGCTACTTAAACCCTATTAAAATATTATTTTCTGCTCCTTCTATAGGAGTGTTTTCAAAGTGATCACTGAAAAGGGTGGTGCAGAGTCCAAAGAACAGGCAAGGACCATGTAACTCATTCTGCCAGAGGAAAACAGTATTATTATTAAAAATATTTGCACACCATTAAAATATTTCATCTTTTTACTTGTGGTACAACTTTTTGTTAGGGATGCTAAAATAAGCTTCCCAAAGAGAGAGGCCAGTTAATACCCAGAAAAGGACAAACTGTGTTCCCACTTCAGCTGGTGACAAGGCCTGCCCTCCACTTCATGACAGCAGAATCTGTCCAAGAATAATTTGAAGCAAATGGAGTGATGGAAAATAGAAGGGTTAACAGGTTTATTTTAGAATTAACTTTTAGTTCAGAGAAGATTAATATGTCAAGCTGAACACTAAGTAGAGGTCAGTGCTAAAAGACCACCACACCAATCATGGGAATGTGTTGGAGCAGACACTGATGTGTTGCAGCAAATGTTTCTGGAGGAAAGCAGAGCTTGGCTTCTCCCCAGCTGTTGGCCCAGGGCAGCTCCCAAGCCCTGCAGCTGCATCACCAGCACTTCTCCTCCCAGGCTTTCCCTCCCAGTCACAGCCTCCCCACAGGCTGCCTTCTTCCCTGTAAAAGCACCCCGGATTTCACCGTCACTAAAGTCCTGCCACTGTCCTCATGAGACCTGAGGCTCCCGTTCTCCATTAAAGAAAAATATGCAGCTTCCAAGTATCTTTAGAAAATAGTGAATAATGGTGTTTTTAACAAACAGGAGACAGTATCTTTTCTGCATTTTATTTTCTGCATCATATTTTATGTGATTTTTCATACCAGTAAATCCTCGGCATGATCATTTTTAAAGAATGAGGAGCCCTTACTGAGTGCAGAATATGAGACAGCAGGGTTCAAATAAGCAACAACCTCCAAATGAGGGAGAGAAGGATTCCCCAAACCTGAAGACAGACAGCTCTGCTGCAAGTCAAAAAACTTCTACTTTTGCATTAAAAAGACACAGCTCTGTCCCAGACCTTAAAGCTGCATTTGTAAAGTATACAACTCACTTTTGTTAAGGGAATTAATTTTCTGTTACTTACACAACACAGGAAACCTGAATTTTTCTTAGCCCACCAGTAACACACAGTCCATGCACTGATCAGTGTCACTCCAACCAAAGTTGTGTATTAAAGGGAAGAGCTCAGATGTTTGGTGCTCTTGAGTCCAAAAGTTTGGAAGGCACAGCATCATTCACAGCCAAATCAGATTCCTGTGCCTCAGATCTGTTCAGAGGACACAGATTTACTCTAGAGTTTTATAGAATGTTTTCCAAATTTGAGAATTCTTTATGTTTCACTGTATCACCTGAACAGTTCCTCAGTCACCTCTTTGGCACCTGAAACATCCACACAGGGAGAAAGAGAGAGGCAAGGAGTGAAATATTTAAGTCAAGAAGGGTTGAGAGGATCCAGGGAACTACAATCCTTTCAGCCTGAGGCAAATGCCAGGGTAGGTCATGGAGAGATAATCTTGAATGCTATCCCACGGCATGTGCAGGACAGCCATGGGATCAGGCACAGCCAGCCCAGGTTTGCGAATGGCAGGTCCTGCTTGACCAACCAGATCTCCTTCTGTGACAAGGTGACTCGCTTAGTGGATGAGGGAAAGGCTGTGGATGTTGTCTACCTGGACTTTAGCAAAGCCTTTGACACAGTTTACCACACCACTCTCCTGGAGAAACTGTCTGCTCGTGGCTTGGAAGTGAGCACTTCTTACTGTGTAAAAAAAAAATGGATGGATGTCCAGTCCCAGACAGCAGCAGTGACAGGAATTGCATCCAGCTGGCAACCAGTCACAAGTGGTGTTCCCACGGCTCAGTGTTCAGGCCAGTCCTGTTGCTATCTTTTTCAATGATCTGGGCAGGGAGTCAAGGGCACCCTCGGTCAGTTTGCAGATGACACCAAGTTGCACCCAATTCTTGATCTGCTGGAGGGCAGAAGAGCTCTGCAGAGGATCTGGATGGGCTGGACTGATGGGCTGAGGCCAATTGTATGATGTTCAACAAAGCAAGTTCCAGGTCCTAAACTTGAATCACACCAACTCCATGCAGAGTTACAGAGTGGCTGGGAAGCTTCCCAGCAATGTAGAGCCTAGGGGTGCTGGTCAACAGAGCTGAACGTGAGCCAGAGTGTGCCCAAGTGGCCAAGATGGCCAATGGAATTCTGGCTTGTAGCAGAAATAGTGTGGCCAGAGGACCAAGGTAAGGATTGCCCCCCTGTACTGGGCACTGGTGAGGCCACAACTCAAATCCTCTGAACAGTTCTGGGCCCCTCACTAAAAGAAAGACAATGAGGAGCTGGAGTGTTTCCAGAGAAGAGCAGTGGAGCTGGAGAAGGGGCTGGAGTGCATAAGAAGTGGCTGAGGGAGCTGGGGTTGTTTAGCCTGAGGGAAAGGATGATCAGAGTGGACCTTATCACTCTCTACAACTACCTGAAAGACAGCTGTGGCAGTTGGGGATCGGTTTGTTCTCCCAAGTAACAATCAATAAGACATGAGAAAATGGCCTCAGTTTGCATCAGGGGTGGTTTAGATTGGATAATAGTAATACTTTCTTCACAGAAAGGGTTGTCAAGCATTGGAAGAGGTTTCTCAGGGAAGTGGTAGAGCCAACATCCCCAGAGGAATTTAAAAGATATGTAGACATGACACTTAGGGACATGGCTTAGTGGTGCACTTGGTTTTAGGTTCATGGCTGGAGTCAATGATCTTAAAGGTCCTTTTGAATGTAAATGGTTCCATGATTCTAAGTGGAGCAATGAAAAAAATATATAAAACTGCAAATTGCTCACACTGAGGTATGAGATCAGAAATACCTAATGTTTTCTTTGACACTCAAACTGCCTGCTCTGAGTTGGCTGTGTTGTTGTAAGATATTTATTGCTACAAAACCTTATAAAATGTTTTCACTTTCATAAGTATACACACAGTTTCTGATGTTCCTTAAAATTGCAAAAGGGGGCAAAAAATAAATGCTTTTATTATTACAACTCTTAATTTTCATCTTAAAAATCAGCAAGACTATAACTCATCCCTTTATCCTGGGGTCATTTATTGGTGTTATTTCCATCTCTGGGGAACAAAGGACTCCTAGTCTATATTCTGCAAAACAGAGGTGCATGGTAAGGATAAAAAAGCAGGACCACTATAGAGTAGTCACTAGAATTGAGAACAGCAGCATATTCATTTAAAGAAATCTTTCATCCACAATTCCCTAATATACAGAGCAGGAGTTTGGAGGTTCTTTTTTAAGGCTCTTAGCTTTAAATAGATTTACACAGTTTACACATCTTGCTAAGGCTTGGGGATCCTCCAAATCTGCAGGTTTCTTCTGGCTGCTATAGACAGGTTTTAATGAAACCTGCTGAAAGACACAGATATGGAGGCTGACAACCACCAAGAGGCTAAAGGATAGAAAGCAGAACCTGCATCTGCAAACAGTCACGCCTCCAGAAACACGGACACATAGCACAAGAGCAGCTATATTGATTATCAGATAGCATTTGACACCATAAACAGATAAGCTCTTAGGCCAAAGTTGTTGGTTATCACATATGTATCACTACACACTACTTTAGCTTTAATAGTCACTCTGACAGAGAGATGGAGTGTGGCAGACAATCAGGTGATTTTCAAAGAAGAGGGAATGGTTCTAACCTCTAACACAGTTGACAACCTTGTTCAAATCTTTCTTGATCAAAAAAAAAAAAAAAAAAAAAAAAAATCAAAAAAAACCAAACCCAAAAACCCCAACAACTATGACACCTTTCAAGATATCGCTCAGAAAACTACTGAGTCCAAATATAAAATCCTTTTGCATGATCAGTGGAGGCCACCATAGCATATACTAAGGGAAATAAGAAAGCAATTAAGACACCTTTGTTAAAGAATTTTTAACCTGTCAGCAATACACCCCTTTTGTTCTTCAGTCTTTTAGGTTAATAAAATCAAGGCCAGTTTCCTTAGAGATTTTGAAGCTATTAGGTACCAGTAAAACTTAATGTACCACAGGGACCCTGTAGGAAAAAAAATGCATTTAATTGACTGTTCTGAGCCAGAGCCACCCACTGTAAGTATATCCTGGCAATTGAGATGTTATTATTGCCAAGGCTCTGCCATATGATGATATGAATGCATCTTTTCTGAATGAGAACACTGAATAAGAACACATACATGGGTGAAAAGATAGCTGCATTCCTTAAAAAGAAGGTCTGAAAGATTTTTGCATTTTGTCATTGCCATCCATAAGAACCAGTAGTGTCATTAATGGGATTGCATTTCTAACAAATTCATAAGTAAATCTAGTAAAAATTACTTTTTAGGATGAGAGATATTCAGTATTTCCTTGTCTAAATTTGCATTTCTAATAATGTGTCTGTCTAAATGGTAACCTTATTATCAGTCTTTCAGTACTGTGTTCAGTCCTTGTGAAGAAACAAAGACACTCCACTCCTTTCCTTCTTACTTCATTTCTGCTCTTTGGATGAATGATGTATGAGCTTTTCCAAATGCTTTCAGCATATGAGGGCTCTATTTAGCTGTGCACTGGAAGTGTTAGGAGTGAATGAAGACAAAGAAACCCAAACGGCAGCACTGATGGTAATTCAGACTCTGATTACTGATCCAAATTAGACTGGACAAACAGAGAAAGGCAAGGATTTTTTTTTCTAATAATAGTGAGCTAAAATAAAATCCATATTTATCTGATGTTTTCCATGCTCCACAGTCATATTCTTGATTTTCAGTACACAGAACAAAACCTGATACAAAGCTAAACTCCTCAGGTTTAGTTCCAGGTTATTGATCTTCACTCAAAAACTTCTAACACTAAGTAGGGGTACATGAACTGGAGGAAACATTTCCCTCAGGGGACTTTTGTCCAAGGCTGCAGTTCTCACACAGGGGTTTTTATCAAGCTTATACACCTATTTCCTTAGGGACTCAAAGTGCACTCTCAAATCTCTTCAGTCTGGAAGTCTCACCTTGCTAAAGGAAAGGTTTTGGATTACTAGCAGGGCATTGGAAGTCTGCCCCCACAAGCTGAATACAGACAAAAAAAAAACATTCCCAAGCTTCCCTATATATTTTTCTTTATGAAAAAAAAAAACATTTTTTAGAGCTTAGAGTAATTTTAGAAGAAAAGAAAAAGAAAGTTTTTTAGGGAGCAGACATGTCTGTGCTAGAGACGTTATTGTACAATTAGTACTTTTCAAAGTCATGAAAAACGCCAATAGGAAATGAAGCTGTTGAAGAATTAAGGGATGGTAGCCCAATCAAAGTCAACCAATTTCATGATGAACAGATCTTGTCAAAGAAATATGAAGTTTTTAAACATAATTTGTAGTGTGCTTCCCTTTTTTAAGGAAAAAAATACCTTTCACTCCCCCCACACTAATTTAGCATTGATCACAAAGCCTCCATTAACACTACACATTCTGACAACACTATTTATAAGACTCCACAGGGTATTTCCACCCTTTCCAGTCATCCTATACCTTGTAGTCATATTTACATTCATACAAAGTCCTTTCATCCAAACTCCTCATCAGTTCTTCCCTACACTGCTCCTTCTGGAAAGGCGTCTGTTTTCCAGCCTGAATATTTATTATGCCTAACTAACAACTTCCCCCCCATTCCCTGGGGATAGACACACACACACACAGACACACACACAGAGTATAGCCCAGTAGTGCACATATGAGCATAGGCTTCAGGGGCTTTTGAGATTCCCTCTGAACAGCAAGGATTATAACTCTTTACATAAAATGTTACACTAGGCCAGCTTCCAAACAGAATAATGCCAGATACTAGTTTTGGATATCTTAAAGCTCGAATTTTTTCCCTGATATCCTGTGGAATGTTGGTCAAATCCTGTATCTTCTGTGTGCATCAAGATGCACCTATGAAATGTGGAGAATTGGAGATGCAAAAGAGCATCTGGTATTTTTTGAAAGCATGTGATAGAAAATAAAGCCTATAAATAAGGCTATGAGAAAAAGCATATTAAGCTTCAAAATAAGGTATCTTGGAAAGGGTAGGGGTCAGTACTGAAATAAATTTGGCTGTAGGCATTTCAATTTCAAGATAAGATATGTTGAGGTGGTTAAGGAAAACTGATTAGTCATTTATATTCATTGGTACAGAACGTTAGCATAAACAAGGGACATCTAGAAAAGGAGATACAGTTAGTCCACATGTAGCCATTAATGAAAAAAGTGTCTTTCACTGGGAAGTCAAATTGGAGTCTGTATCAAGTGTCTTCTCTCTGCTCTACCCACTGCTTAACAGGAAATCCCACCTTCTTTGTATCCATCACCTCCCCAACGTAATTCCCAATAGCCACTCATCTTAATCCCCACAAAACAGAAAACATCTTCAGATGAGCTACCAATAAAAACAGAGGTAGATAAAACAACCTCTTATTGTCTGGCCTGGCAAGATTTTGATAGTTGAGGCTGGATGTATTCTAAAAGAGAGTTGGTTCCTGCTCGTGTCATTTTTTCTCTCAACATGCCAAAATGCCCTGAGAAATGCCTGTTTCAGGACATAACCAGTGGCTTAACCTGTACACCCGATACAGTTTAGTCAGACACTGCAGAGACTCAATCTGCCACTTCAGACACAGCAAAGCCTTGTCTCAGCTGTGAGTGGAGTAAGGTTCAGAGGGAACAGTGACTTTAAGTACAGGAACATCATGGTCCTTCAGCTGCTTGGAAGTATCTGTGGTCTGTTGCAATAATCTGAGGTTTTTGCTCGCATGTGCTCACACACCAATGAGCAAGCTGCAGACTTGTGCCTGCTCATGGGGCTTCCCCTTCCCAGCGTGGTGGCAGCAGCATAAGTGTCTCAGCAGCTGCTTGCCTGGCAGGCCCCTGAGGGTGAAACTAAAGACACTCTTTAAAGTTTCACTTTTTTTAAATGCAGGACTTAAAAGTCATGCATTTCAACAGAACATCTGCCATTTGGGCTGTGATGCAGAGTGTGTTGAAGTCATCCATTCTTACAACTTGAGCCAAGCCTTTCAAATCAGAAGAGACTCTGACTCCTATTTCTTCTATGGGTCAAGCATGGATAATAACACACAAACCAAAAGAATTTGTAGACAGTAGCAAAACTGAGAATTCACACCATGGCAGTGTGCTTCTGCTTGGTAAACTATAAATGGGGACTCATATTCACAGAAGGTACAAAAGCAGAGTTTAGGGGAAAGGAAGGAATATATATGGCTTTCCCCTCTTTGGCCAAATACAAGGAACTGAGTTTTGGGTTTGCTTATTTAGCAAAATCTTAACAGGCCAGTACATAAAGGGATTTCCTACCCTCTCTGTTTTAACAGATAGCCCCCTTATTTTGTCGTTTATGTGACACAGTGTGCTGGACCAGCTTTACAATCAGAAGAGGAATACAACAGAAGAATCCTTTTGTTTTCTAGCAATGACTTACTGAAACATAAAGATCTGCATTATTCAATTTTCACAGAATGGGCCTGTGGGCAATACAAAACTACAGAAAGCTTAACAACCTCCAAGGACAGCATCCAAGGTTCTTTCCTGTGAGACAGGCATATTTCTCAAATTTTTTCCCTCAGATTTCATCAAATGTACTTGTTAATAACAGAATATTACCTGGTGTCTAGATGGTTTTTTGTAAGCCTGCCATCTAGAAGTCTTTTTCTATTTTGCTAATGGTCACAAGCAGAACAAGCTAGTGAAATGTGAGATCAGTAGAAACAAAAGTCAGAGAGTCCTCTGTATTCCTTACTTACGTCAGAAGGCCTTGGTGTTTGTCTGTTTTGTAACAAAGAAGGATAACTGGTCCTTGATATGCAGCATGCCTGAGAAGTGCCTTGATCAGGTCAAGTTCTGCATCAAGTCTTTTTAGACCTGAAAATACAATTCTGGTTTTTTGGGGAAAACATGCTTTTCAGGGATAATATTTGCCTGCTCTTGTATTGACCAAATCTCAAAGAAAATCTTGTGTATAGAATTTCTGAGACAATAATGCTTTTCCATGTTCTTTTTATATGAAGAAAGAATAAATATTTGAGTCAGACCTACCAGTTATTAATGAGAGAGCCAAAAAGCATTCATTTTGCTGGCCACCTTTGGAAGGGTTAATCACACATTTCCATAACCTGCTTACATATCTTTCCCTATATACCATGGATGACTCTGGAAGGTCAGACTTACAGAATCCGGTATGCTCAGATTCTAAAGCCCTGCAAAACACACATGACTCACATCTAATTGTTAGCATTTATCATTTTTATATTCCAAGTATACTCAATAAAATGGGATTTACTCTGTTGATGCGACAGTTGAAATATCTTTTGCTTAGATGTAAGCAAGAGGTTATGATCGCTCCGTTTTCTGATTGGTACAGGCACATTACAGCACCATGTTTCAAGTATAGAGGTGTTACAAGGGAATAGATGATAGAAGTCTTTTGAACAATAACTTTGTATGCATAATATATACAGCACTGTGCTGTATATATTATGCACATGTGCCCTCTTGAATTCTAATAGGAAAATGCAGTCATATCCTACAAAAACTTGCTCTAAAAAATGGGGTGGAAACACGTTCATCTAATGATGACTGTGTGAGAGAGTCACAGGTTAAATTTGCTCACTAGTTAGTAAGACAAAAGAGTGCAAACTAAGGAGAGTTTCCTGGGCTAATTCTCCAACAGTCAATCAGTTATTTCTATTAAAAGAAAATTAAAGCAAAAGAGATACAGAATTATTGTAATAAATATAAACTACCTTCAGACAAAAGAAACTGTATCAATATGACTGGGAAGTAGCAGAGAATGGATATGATCTACTCCATTCATTTTACTTTAATTAGTTATATGCATCCTGCATCCACTTGTTATAAACGTATTCCAACATTTTATATAGAAATGCTCACCAATAACTGCTGGAGCTGTTGTCCAAACTCATAACCATTATATTCTGAGATGTGTTTTCCATACATTGCTAGTGTCCATTAGCTTTTGAAGATTAATTAGCACAAATTCTGTATCATTTTGGGTTAACTAGTTCCCTTCACATTTCTTTCAAATACAGAAAATAAACAGTGTGTATTTGTGTGTGTGTTTACCCTGCCTTCAGTGTGTTGTTTACACAGCGAAGCACTGAATAAGCTTATACTCATTTGAAAGGTGCATGTCTGGACTCTCAGATCCCAGGGTCTTGAATTAGTTTCATCCATATTGCCTTTTGGCCAGGCTCAAATCTCAGTCATTCCCACAAAGTGCATACAGTTTTGAACTCACAACAGCTGAACATGCTCCAAACAGCACAAGAGCTCATGTGCAGAGCCTGCACCCTGGATAGTGTTTACAGCCAGGATCCCAGCTGGCAGGACAGCACAGACATGCATGCTACGAGTGCAGCCTTTCCTTATATGCATGTACGTATGCATTACCTAAGCAAACAAGCCTATTTACAGAAGTTTCATTTGGGTAAGGAAGGAGTATTCATCACCTCAGATTTGTCCTTCACAGCTGGCTCCTGTAGTACAATATATACAGACAAAGACTTTGCCATGACATCTGCCTGATCCCTGGATAAACATGGCTGTGAACACATGTGCTCCTTCTGCTTCTCTGTTTGTATTAGGGCAGTGTATTCACCTACAAAACTTTTGTGACCATTAAGATACAGCCTGCCTTAAGATGCCTCTTTCTGTTTAAGGAAGAAATTTAGTAGGAGGAAAAAAAATGTATTTATTGTACATTCAGAAAACAGCAACAGTGAGTAGTGTTTTCCAAGGAAAAGAAAATGCTACTGTTTGTTTTATGGGCAGTGGTTTCTCAAAGTGAGTATAAAAACCTGGCTCTGCAAAGACCAGTGTCAGCAATGTGGCAGAAAAAATGGTGTATTCTTTTAGCTATTTCTAGCTAAGGTCTTGTTCCTGTGAAGAAAACTGTAAAGGCAGATACTTGCATTCATGTGCAGCTCCTACTGAAATAAACACAACTTGAAGAAGATTTCTTTTATCCTAAGGACTAAATTCTCCCTCCCTCTGCAAACTGCACAGACAATTCTGCTATGTGCTCTTATTTTACTCATACCATGTTAACAGAGAAAATGTTCTGGGCAAGCAGATACCCTCCCTTATAAGTAGTTTTATTACAACACATCCCATGATTCAAACTGGACATATTAGACTATGTGCTGTGCCAAATCAAGCACTTTTTTTTTTTTCCAAGGAGAAATGGGTAAGTTCCAGGGCTGAGCACAAATCACCTTCTGCAAGTATGCAGCAGTCTGTCCTCAGTGCTTGGTTACATTTGGCCAGAAAGATTATAGAAGTCTTTTGTTTGCCTGGATGGATGAGCATCCAGTTTAAGATAAACACTTGCACATTTGAATTTTCATGTGAGAATACTTGCCAATATAACTGCAGATTCACTTTCTGCAACCTGACTGAAAAATACTTACAAAATTTATGTGTGTACCTGAAAACAAGTGCAATTAAATATGAAGGCAAACCCACTGCAGAATATTTGCCGTGCACATTCACCTCAGTTATTTTCTGCAGTGCGTGCTTGTAATCCTATGGAAAAATATTAGTCTTATATTAATATTAGGTGAAACAAAGTAGAATCATCAGCTTTATCTGAGAAAAAGTGAAAGAGGCAAAATGATCGGCCCCAAATTAAAGAGGCAAATAGAAAAAATTCTGTTTCAGCCTACTGGGTTTCTCAACTTTTTTTTTGTCATTTTTTCCCCCCAGATCAGCTTTCTCCTTTCCAGGGACCAGTAATGGGTTAATTGCATGCAACACATGTTCTTGTAATCAGGGAAGTTTGTTTTCATCTATGTGCCCTTTTAAAGGAGAACTCGCTTGTCTTCTCTGGTGTTGGAGCAGTAAGAATTTAATTAGCAGCCAGAAACATGGTTACTGAAAGATTCAAAACCTGAAGCAGACAGTTCCCAAATGTGTGACTTGTAGTAAACTAAACTAACGCAGCACAGACTCGGGTCCTTTGGAATGACCTATTCCTCTCAAAGCTTTAGGGTGGAGAGAGTCACCAGCTCTGCTCCTCATTATTGTTGTCTCAGCTTACTGCCCTAAAGTGAGGGGTAGTGGGAGGATGAGAGAGGTGCTAATCCACAGAGCAAAACACAGAAAGATTTACACCAGATCTGAGTAAATATGGGTAAAGGAATGAACCCAATGTCTTTTTGAACCAAATCCTCTGTAAGTAATTTGCTTGATAAAACACAGCTCACATTTGGGCGGGGAGCTATGTTAGCAGACAGAGTGGAAATAGCATTAAACCTCCTTTAAGATGGTTTGCATAATGTCAAATAGGTTAAAGAAACCCTGCTTCCTAAATTAAAACCATATTACTCTAAAAGGAAAAATTTACTTTGGACAATGGTAGTGGAAAGAATGACTATATAATATAGCTGTAATTAATTATTCACACGTGAACAGCATATAATGTTTGTGATGGCCCACAGTGTGTAACGTACATAGGGAAGTAATTGATGTGTGCTTTTGTATTGTCTGTGCCATCAAACGGTGCCAAACCAGGGAGGAAAGGGGAAGCATGTGTTTGGAGTTTATCCACATAGGAAGGCCCATTGAAGCTTTAGACAGATCTCCAGGAACATGTGTGTCAAGTCAAGAATTCTTCAAGAATAACTGTTTGGCTCGCCCTTGCAAACCTGTCCCCCAGCAGCTTCTCCTCCCTCCAGGGGGAAAAAAATCCAATTCCAATGTATGGTTATCTTCAGGGCACCTTACACAGAACAAAAACACCTAACTGAAACCAGGACCTGGACCTGCCTTTGAGGAGAAAGCAAAGATTTCCAAGTGCCGGTCTTCCTCTCTTGATCTCATATACTTCTGTTGTTAGTGAAAACTGTAAAACAGTATTTACAAGCTTCTGCACAGCATGAGGCTGACCGTCTGCAGCACGGCACAAGAGAGCTGGTTCTCTATACAACAGTGCAACCTAGTGGCTCTCAATAAAAGCTCTGCACTTCAGCCACAAAGCTGTTTGGCATCTCTTGCTGTTATTTTAGTATTTGAAAAACAGTACTTGCATCAAACAGTCTTGTTTTACACACTGGCCTACGTCATTAGCACAGACACAGGACAGAGATCTCTTCTATAACATTGCAGAATCTCAAAAATGTTGGCATAACAGAGTGAACTTTGGGAGGGTAAATGATGGGTTGGCACTGGGTTGTGCCTTGCAGGCTATGAGCAAAGTTGCGTAATTTATGCAACTGGTTTTGATGACACTAATGTGATTATTTACGCGTGTAAGGATTTCTCTCTTGCTTAAGGGTTACTGGACCAGTCCCCAAGTCAGAAATTCTTCGGCAAGCTGTCATCAGTACCAAAGCAGGGCCACTGACAGGCTTGAAGTCATCTGCTCTAAGCCAGATGGGTATTTACTGCAAACTGGTGTTAAGTTCGCCCACATTGTTTGGAGGATTTCAGATTCGAAGGATAGGGAATACTGCAAGGAGTGCAGTAATGGCAAATATCACAGTGTGGTAAATTACATTAAAAAGAAAACGTTGTCTAAATAAAGGCATGATCCAAAACCCATTTAAAAGTCATTGCAGGAGTGGTGCTTTACACGTTCTGATCTGCCCATTAGAGAAAGGCAGGGGGGAAAAAAAGCCTCATTTAGTGCTGACACAATGTTTTCAACTCAGCCCATTTGTAATAAGATGCTCTTTAGCCAAATCATTTAAGTCATTTGGAAATCATTTAGAATTCTCTTTCAGAGCAATTAGTAAAAAGCTAAAAGCCTGAAATGGTTCTTTGTGGTAGTTTCATAATTATTATTTTAAACCAGAAAATATCACCTTAAAGCAGAAAAAGAAAACCATCCATTGCTACTGAAGGTATCTGTGCACATTCTAGAGATCTGAGGGATAGAGAAAAGGTGACCTTTTCCAGATCTATGCATTCCATATAACAGTCTTTTCCTGTCTCCCGAAGAACACACTGGGGAGGAAATCATTCACTATACTTGTTTATATGAGATGTTATAGTAAGAATTAAATGTAATTTAGTGGGACAATAAAATCTTCTCAAGTACTGATATTCGACACAGTATTGTTGTGTTTGGGGTGGATTTGGGGATGATTAAATGAGTAAATCACACGGATCTGAAACATTTTTTTTCACCTCCTCAGATGGCATCTTGATCGTGCATGCACTGTGAACACCAAAAGCCTATAGGTCAGACCTGAAATTATAGCTAAAACTCAGGTCCTGAGGTACATGGACTGTTTATATCGATGAAAATTTATGATGTCTATACCTTAAATCCCCGGCCTCTCTTTTACATTGACTTCTTTACTATTTGCTGCTTTATTTTATGGTGATCCCTTGCCCTCTATAAATATATCATGGTTATTTAACCCTAGATCCCAACCATAGTTTTCAGTATTTCAGGAGGGATCTATTTGTTACATACTCTGCTACTGGGGGTTTTATAATCCTATACATTAACAGCTATTATTTCACTGAAGTTAAAAATTTCCGCTATTTTCATCTTGTCATTTAACTTGATGCTATTTGGTATTACAGCCAAGAACAGAAAACTGTGTGCTGTTTTTCTAAGATTATATTGAGGTACAAATCTTCTTTAATCTCCTGCAGTGATTGAGTTATTTTCTATTAAATATTTATCAGTGGAAAAATGAATAAATTTAACTGTAATAAATTATAGTTTGGCAGACTTAATTGCCTATTGTTATTTAAAAAAAAATCAGCCTTATAAAAATCTGACCTAATCCTAGAAACATGCCATGGAGTAATTAAAGTTTTCTGTGGGGATAGACTGCAATAATTATCTTGTTTTGACTGAGCTTCTTATTATTTTAGCCTGAAAAATAAAACTGAAAAACAGGAAAGGCATATAGATTTGCAAAACCTATTGTCTGATGTTAAAATTGTTAAGAAAATATGAGTCAGTATTATGCAAATTCTGACCTAATCCCAGCAACATATTGGTAGGTAATTGTATTTTTCTTTAAAAGGGGACAGACCCTACAATAATTATGCCTTGTTAGTGTCCACATTGCTATATTTTTGATTTATGTATTTTTGTGGGAGCTGACAGATAAGCAAGAAAAATTGACATATTATAAACTAATAAAAATAAATAATATCTGAATCTGCCTAGCAGCAATGCACATTGGGAAGCTAAATCAATGCATTAATCACACAAATTTTGAGTAAAGTATAGTTTGTGCTAAATGAAAAAGTGACCTATACCAAACAGAGCTAAATATTGAAATCTTAGCACTACTTCTGTTTGCACCTGCCTTAATTCCTGAGGTCAAACAATGTAAGAATTTGACCTATAGTATTTTTCTGATTATCCTGTGCAATATTGCAGGACAAATTTGTGCCCTGCTCATCTTTCTCATGATTTTAATAACCTTCCACCTGTTAGATCTGCCTTGTTCCCCAAGGTAAGAAAGAATCACCTTTAAAAGAAAAATTTGGTTAGCATGTCTTTCTCTCTCTCTCTCCCTCTCTCTCTCTCTCTCACTGTGTGTGTTTTAGCACAGCATTTATTTTCAGGCACTTGTTTACTAAAATGCTCTTGCTTTTCTGTAGGAAAGCATTACCCTTTAAGTGCCAGAATGAAAAAAAAAAACCCAAACATAATTTTGGTATCCAGTAACCACTAAGTCTGGGAGTTCTGCTCTACTGCACCAGCATTGTGGGCAAATTGACAATGTATATATTACAAAAATGAGCATGAGGTTGGGCAGAATCTAACAACTGGTACTGTTTAACACAACCAGTAGGAAACTGATGAACTATTCATAGTACCCTCCCTTGCTTCAGGTTTTTGTCCATATAATCTCATCACATTGACATGGCTGGGCCAAATCCACATGTTAATAATGTCACCAAAGTTAGCAGCCTGGTTGTGAATTTTTCTCAGTGATTGTAATTTGAATATATCGAAAGAAAATATCAAACTCTCATGAACAAAGGATATACAGATTTCATTGCCTTCTCTTACACTGTCTGCAAATGCCACTGCATGTCATCCTGTTTTGGCATTTCCAGAGTAATCCCTCGCTTTAAGGGCTTTAAAGCAAGGATTGCACAAGCTCGGTGGAGAAAAAGGAAACAAGGTCTGAAAAGCAGCTCAGCTCTAAGGCAATTCCCTCTGCAACTTCCCAACCCCCAGGTAAAGCCCCGTTCCTCACACGCACCCAGGCTGCACATGGGCCCCACTTGCTGGGTCTGGCAGCACCACACAGCCTTGCCCTCTGCAGCCAGCTGAGCTGAGCATGAGCTGAGGCTGCCCACAGTCTCAGGTAACACCTTCCAAAAACAACCTGAGCTTCCATCAGCATGTGGTCATGGTATGTCACAGAGTCACAGAATAGCTCAGGTTGGGAAAAATCCACAAGATCTTTGAGTTCAACAATTAACCCTGCACCATCATGTTCACCACTAAACCATATCCCCAAATGCCACATCCATATGTTTTTTGAACCTGTCTTGATAAGCCCCTTGAGGGCTGCTTTGTGCCTACTGCTGCCATGCAAACGCATTTTATTTAAAGTGTCATTTCAATGCAAAAACTGAGGGAGATCAGATGACAGTGCCAAGTGATGAGCTCAAAATAAGAGATAGAAAAACACACAATAAAAAAAAATACAAAGGAAGTAGTTTTTCACACAAAAGAATTTGGTACCTTTCATGAGTTAGTTTCAGAGGTGAAAGCCATCCAGCTGGCCCTAGATATGCTGGCAAGCAAAGAGCGCTCAAAGTTTACATTAATTCAAATGGTGAACAGACAAAGTCACAGAAAAAGCTATCAAATGCTGTTAAAAAAAATACTGTAAATGCAGAAATAAGAACATACAACCATGTGCACTCATATATTATGTGCACTTAAATAGACATTTGGCAAAAACAAATCATCTCAAAGAGGTGTTCAAATCTTTCCTTGACTTTGCTGTTTCCCACTGGCTTCCCTGCCTCATCAATATATTTGGTATGTGAATCCCAGACCTAAGTATTTCTCTGTCACAGAAAAAATGCAAGCATGAAGCTCAGAATTAAGGACTTCATGTCACTTTTGGAGATGTCCCTGAGATCATGGGATAATGATCATTTCCATCATTTTACTTAAGGAAAATCCTGCTTCAGGGTCTTCCATCACTCACACTGCAGTGTAAATCAGTGTTAGGTCATGTAAGACAAGAACTGCTCCTAAAATGTCCAATACAAAAGAGGTTCTTGTCTGGATTTCTGCAAAGAACAGCTAAAATAATATAATTGATCTCATTAACTGAATCTACTCAGGAATCTCATAGAAATGTACTGACAAAAGTCACCCAGTACCTCCATCCTAATAATACATTGTGTACCTATAGAATCAAAATTATCTTCTATTTTTCTATCATTTCAACATATGACACCACCAGTGCCAAGATCTATTTCTTCCAAGACGAGGGAGAAAAGGAGTGTCCATGTCAGCTCATCATGGGTCTCAGGGGGGAAGCCTGGAAGAGCCCATAGCCTTCCCCACTGTTGAACTGTGAACTTGCTGGTCTGATGCAAAGGATGGAAACAAAGTTTTATACCCTGAGTAGAGCAGCAGTAGGAGCTGTCCTCTCCCAAGTGGGCATGGACTTGGAGCCTGAAGCCAGTAGGAGAGGGGAGGAAGAGCAAGAACTGCCAATGGAGAGAGCCCTGGCAGAGGCCTCAGCACCTGTGAGAAGATGATGAAGAAATAAATATCAGCCAACTGTAACAGTTTAAACAGCTGGTTCTACCAAGTGGAATGAAGCACATCCCACATAGTCCTCATATTAACACAGATTTGAACAATAAACTCTCACATAAAGTTTATGCAATTTTAAGTTTAATAAACCAACACCAAATAAATTATGCAATGTATTAACTCTGACACTGTTCTCTGTCCCAAACACATCCAAGGTAGCAGCCATTCTGCCTGGGTGTGGGACTTCCATGCTGGTGTTTAGGAGTTCATGGTGAGGAAAAATGTGTACATTGTGCCAAAACAATGAGACCCACATTTCTGACTCTAGACATCTGCAAACTCCACGTTACTTATCTAAACATGCTTCCTCCAAGCCATGGGCCATTAAAACCCAATGCTTCTGGAAAGCAAAGCATTGTGAGACAATTATAATAATACCTGTATTAACAAATAAAAGTGAAGCATTTTGACACAAGAATATCCTACATAATCTGAGACAATTTGGTCACGGAGCTGTTTATAGCAAAGCATTAAGTTTAGCTATAACAGCAGCTGACTTGTTCTCTGGAAACTCTATTCCCTGAAAGGCAGCATTACAATTAAAGAGTGAAGAGTATTTCAGCTGACATAGCATTCCTGATATAGGCACAGTCAATCCAGGGAAAGGCCAAAGCGACAGTCAGATTAAAGACTAATAAAGCTACGATTGACAATAAAAGTCCACTGAAGGCTTTATTAGACTGGTGAAAACCTAGCTCAGAACATAAAACAGCCCTTACACAGAGTAACCCCCAAACCTTTTACCACAGCTTGCAATAGATGTCACACTGTGCTGGTGAGGGCCCCAAAAAGAGTAACAGGCACCAAAAAAATCAAGACCCAATCAGGACTGCAATAGACTAGTATGCTGAGTAAGTTGCTTTATTGTAATATTCTGTGATAGAGGTTGGACTACCCCTGAACTTCCTGGGAACAGCAATTCCTTAGCTACCTTTTCTAATCTGTAGATCTCAAATTACTTTGAATGAAATGAAATGTCACATTTTTCATTTTCCAGGAAAGGAAGCTGAGGCATGGAGGGATGTTGTAATTATTATAAATTTCTCTTATATAACGTAACCCTCAGAATATGGAAAGGTGTTATGTGACCTAAGCAAATTCATGTGCACATACCTTTTTAATGTATTTCTGGATATCCCACAAGTTTAAGTTTCAAATACTTATGGTCAGGGTATTCACATGTCAGTAGCTTTATGCCAGCAAAACAAGTACTCTGCTTTCTTGTTAATAATAGGTGCATTTTTTTAAAGAAAACATGATATGAAATACAAAATGTCATATATTTCCTTGTAGTTATAATAGTGCTGTGTCTCAAAAACATCTTCTGAGAAACTGGCATTCAGTAATGTGTCATTCTATCACTTAGATATGTAGCTTTAGTAAATATTAAAAGTTTCTGCAGGGTTAATACCATAGCAAGTTGAATTTGTTTTGTGTTATTAGAAGCACTCCCAGTAGAATGAACATTGCCATGCTGAAGAATATTTGGATTCAAAAGAAAAAGTGCACATGTGAAAGCTAAACCATGTCACAGCAAAACATACAATCTTCCTGCACCAAAAAGGTGAACGATGGTGGTGTAACCAAATAATTCAGGGACTCTAGTAAAGGGATAAAAGACACTGGTATTCATGCTGATAGATCAAAGTAACTGGGGATCCTGTGTTTTGCACTGTATACATGGTTAATGAATACATTCTTAGTACACTGAGGCATTTCAGCATTCTTTGAACACTTCTGTCTAATCAGAGCTGGTGAAAGGTTGCCTTCTTTGCCAGAATAATTCACACCAATACCTGCTCCTAAAAGCCGCCACATATTGAGATTTCCCCAGATTTCTTTCCTGCCCTATAATACCTCCTCCAATAGTACCATAATAGGGTTTGTACCCTGACACAGCCCCACTGTATACCCTCAGTTTCATCTGATCCTGATCTTGGCTGCCAATACAACTTCACATTACTGCAGACATTCTGAATTAAAATCATATCTTTTTCTCCGAGTGAGGAAAATATCACAATGGACACAGCAAAGTTTCCAAGTGAGTAGTAAAAAGATTCTCAATTTATTCTAATGGGAGTTAATTCTGAGAAGGACAGCCACAGTTGAGTCTGTACCACTTGATTTTGGGGTTAGAGATTGTTCCTGGGTTCAATACCTGGCTTTTCTCACTTTGCAGTTTGTAAGGACCCAGAGAACCCAAGAAATATAATGTATATAGTATGTCAGGCTGCCTTTGGATCTATGCTCCACAAGGAAAATTGGCAACAGGCAGTGATCCTTGAACCACTATGGTTTGGGTTCTTTCAGTCCTATTATACTTCTACAGCAGATGCAGTGGTTTCAAGGAAGCTCCTAAGAAGGATCTTACCTGGTACTAGGCAAATTCTCTATGTTAAGTTGTTGGCCCTTACTCTAATTATCACTATTAAGGTGTCAGTTAGAGGGGCATATCTACAATTAGTATTGTGCAGTTATGCTGAAGAACTGAGCTCATAAGGCCCACTGTACCAAAATGCAGGAGGCAGAGTCCTTTCGCAAATAGTTTTCCATTTAAATACAGACAGTCCTGAAAAAGTAACAGAAGAAGCACGGAAAAATGAATGGACTCGCAGAGGGTACACAGCAAAGAGACTAAGCTAAGATTAACATCCAAGGCTCTTGACACACATTTTTTCTTAATTACAGTTAATTAAATTTGCTAATTCTGCAAAAACATGGCAAACATTTGAAGTGATGGAGTTACCTTCCTCGGAGATATTCAGAAAAGGTCTGGACATAGTTCTGAGCAACTAGCTAAAGGAGGCCCTGCTTTTAGCAGGGGGATTGAACCTCATGATCTTCAGAGATCCCAACCTCAGCCATGTTGTGATTCTGTGAACACTAATAACTCATTTTATCTCTGAAAATTAGCACAAATTTAAACCAGTAAACTTGGGTAAAATTCTCTGTATTTCTACTATCTTAAGTTACATATGTATATATACATACACATAGGGTGTTTTTATATATTGAGCCATTGCAATAAAAAAACTTCCAGCAATACTCTTACCATGTTCCCCTTTTTTAGATTTAATAATGTTGCAAGGAAAGGAAACATCTGACTTTGGAATTATGGCAACACAAATCAGTTACCTTTGGCTTCCAAATATGATAGGAGTGTATGAAACATCTGCAAGTCATTGGTTGGAGCAAAGATTAGAAGAAAAAAGTTCCAGGATTTTATGCATATGTACAATTCATTTGGCCTTAAGTCCAATTTAAGCAGCATGCAGTCCATGTACCTTGGCTTATAACGAGTTACTTTAATGCACAAACAAGGTGAACACTGTTCAGACTAATACCTGTAGAATTCGCTTCAGCTGGCACCTGCTAAGCCCTACACATTCTGAAAACATTCTTCCAAATGCTTCAAGAACTTCTGAACACCTTTTTAAGATGCAGGTGTTTTCAAATTATGTATAAATTCTTCAAAAGATCAATTAAATTCCCCAGGTTTTATGCAGGTTGTTAGATTTGAGGGCAGGGGTGCTGAAGGGGTGTTAAATAGAAAGAGCCTGGAGATAGTCTCTTTATTTATGACACAATCAATTAGTGTTCATTCTCTTTGCTCAAGGAAATTGTTTCCAGTTAAAAAAAAAATTAAGAATAGCTTAAAATACATCTTAACTTATTAGAATGTGAAATAGGGGCAGCTAAGGGAAGATTGCCATTACCTCCTCTGCTTTCTCCTTTTGATTGTCACTGCTAAAAAAAAGCCTGAGT
Source organism: Lanius collurio (assembly GCA_020086605.1). Taxonomy (NCBI): domain Eukaryota; kingdom Metazoa; phylum Chordata; class Aves; order Passeriformes; family Laniidae; genus Lanius; species Lanius collurio. Next base: position 37,624,629 of record JACBWW010000003.1, read on the forward strand.
CATGAAATAAACCAATACAAATGCTTCCATGGGGAAGAGAAAGCATAAAGTCTTAAATGAAAAAACAACAACCTATTAAAAAAAAAAAAAAGAGAGAGAACGAGAGACAAAAAGAGCCAGATATCAAACTTCTTTACACAATCAAACAGCCTTTGCAGACAGCTTTCACCAAGCTCAGATCAGTTATGAATAATCCCCACCCAACAAAAGATGAAGTGTATGTCATGTTGGAGCATTTTCTATCCTGTGCAATCATCACACGCTGTGGAAGAACATGGCAAGAGCACAACATGCTGTGTCACAGAGATTTAAAATAGCTGACCAGATAAGAGATTTGCTTCCTTCTGTATGTTTTATCTCAAGTATTGGAAACAAATACTGTTCTTTACACAACACTAATGACAGTTGCTTTTCTATTGTAATTTATCGGGATAAATTTGTCAAACCAAAAGACAGAACTTATCTACACATATTTATTTCCATCAATCAGTTCACCTGAATAACAATAAAAAACTACATTTTAAAATATTATTTCTTTTTTCAAACATATATAAAGATTAAGGAATGTTACAGCAGTTCAAGGACCACTCAGAAGCTGTTGTCACCCCAAGTCAGCACATATAAGAACAAAAACATTTCTTGTATAAAGGATTAAATTTAGGACCCTCTTGATTCACATAAGTCTCAACTGTAATCCCCTCCTTCCTTCTCCCTTTCCCCCTCCACCATCCTCACTCTGCATTTCCCTCTAAATTTCACTTTCTCTTCTTCCATTCATGCATGCTTTGGAATACCTCTACAGACTAGGATGCTGGCCTTCCTCCCGATTAGGAGCTTCAGTTTTCTTTTTGTTGACTGCAAATAAGGATGAGTCAGTTTAGACTAGTTTGTCTCTCATTTTCTTTTTTTTTCCTTGCCACTCCCTTAAAAGAAAAAGCTGCTGATGCATTGCTATCCATGAGATACACACGTGTATATGTGTGTACACACATCCCTCCCTCTGATGAACACAAAGGTGTGATTTAACATATAATGCCATGAAATTAGCAGACTACAGGTGTACTGTTTCGGGGTTTTTTTGGAAGAGGAGTTGTGCTTTTGTTTGTTTGTTGTCTTTAATATTAAAAATTGCTTCCCAGATAAACCAGGTTTTTTCAACACCAGACCGTAAGTTCTGGCACAAGGCCATAACAAGAAGAAATGGTTAGCAATTGGATCACTCTGTTTGTCTTTGTTTAGGTTGGTGTAGAACCATACCATACATCTTCCCATCTCACAGAGTGAAAGACAAGCTGTGTTGAAAGGTGAGTACAGAGAATCCCCTTACATTCCCAGGACTCCAGCAATTCAGATGTTTGTCTGCCTGTCAATTTCACAACTTGATTTTTTTTTTCAAATCATTGGCTGGTTTCAATTGGCTAGACTTAACAGAGGTTTAGAGATTTCCCAGTTGTGAAGCTTTTACAAGATTTGCGAAAACCAGTATCTGTGTTTGAGGACACTTACAGAGCTCAGCATGAGAAAATAATTTTTAAAAAGCAGTATGAACTAAAGGATTATCTGTTGTCTCTGACCAATCAGCACAAGTGGGCTGTCAACACAAGATGTTGAAAATCAACTTGGCATAATTCTCTCTCTTGTGTAGGCAGTAACATTCCAGGGAGATGAGGTTACTGTGACAGACTATTTGAGACATGGAGGAAAACTGGAAGTTCACATCAGAAAAGAGAACTGAGATCCTATAGGACATGAGGAAAAACTGAGACAAAATGTGTGCATGCAGAACATAAAGACACTTAATTGCATCTACCATTCATGGAAAATTTTGGTAAATTATACTCAGTAGTTCTAGCTGCTGGAAATAAAAAGTGTTCTAGCTATTATTTTTGTTTAGGAAAGTGAACTTTAAAACAGTTGAAAGAATTTTTATAGTTCCTTTTATTATGTCATACCTACTTACATCATTCGATATAAGAACAGACAAAGTCTATAGGACACAAATGATGAAATTACAGATTTCTTGGCATAGTCAATGATGTTAAACCTGATCAACACTGTAAAAAGGACAGCAATTAGGAAACTTCAACAAACTGGAAAACTTGGATACTCACTGCAAACATCAGAATGAACATTTTCCTGTGAGTCCTGCAAGTTCTGACACTCATCTAATAGCTATGAAACATGTGTTGCTTTGTCATACCAACCCAGGGAGCTATGACACACAAATACAAGCACAGAAATGAAAAATAGGCAAGTGCATTTGTAATAGCATCCTGAAAAAGTCAACAAAGCTTTAGGTCATCTGTTTTCCATGCTTACAGAATAGTTCATATTGGAAAGGATGGATCCTTTCTTTATGGAAAGAATGGCATATGGATGGTTCCTTAAAAGTATGCTGTCCTTTCCATCTCATTTGTTTTGGGACAGAGAAAAGGATGAGTAGGAAGTAGAAGTTAGGGGGTTTTGCAGGGTGACAGGAACCTCTGGTGGGAATTTGAAGTGGATGGAGGAATTAAGAAGAATAAAGAGTAAGGAGCCCAGGGAAAAAGCTTAGGAGAATCCAATCCTGGGTGATGAGCTGAGGAAAGAAGTGGGGATAAGAAACAAGTTAAAATAGGAAGCTCTGAGAACAGTTTAGCTAAACTGCTTCCAGGAGATAGTGTAGTTATTTCTATGTTGATTACTATGAAATAGCAAAATTACTTTGTACCCTGCCTGAATGTAAGCCTTGCATTCCTAGTGTACAGAAGAGTCTGAATAAGAAATATGCCATCACCTTTAACATGAAGTCTTAATGGACTCCTTCAAAGGTTAATGTAATGTCAAGAAAAAAAGGCAGGACAGAAAATTATCATGTTTCATTTCAGAGTGTACACCTATCTCCAAGACTTTCAAAAAACTCAGGAAGGCTAAGGTTTTTATTTTTGTTGCCTAAACTATTCAAATTGGCTTGGACCTATCACTGTCTATCACCAGTCTGGCAACAACTTTGAACACACTTATCTAAAAAGGACATCTTGCAGCAATTAAATGTAGCAGAGTAGAAAGCTCTGATCTAGACAATAAACACCCTTTTCAACACAGTGCCAGGTCTCCCAGCTGGGAGCAAGCCTAACTAAGGCAGGACTGAAAGACGCTGGCAGTCAGTGAGCTGTCTAAGACTTTTGTCAGTGCTGCCAGCATTTGTTGAGTTAGATTGGTGTCATCAATAGAGAGATTTTTTATTTTTTTTCAAAACTTCCCATGTGTAAACAAGACTTAAGATGCAGAGTGATATGGAAAACATTAATTTCACACTGTAGTGACACTATAAGAGAAAATAAAAATGAAAACAATCTAACAGGAATGGTTTCATCTAATTGGACTGTGCAAAAACAATTACAGGAAAATAATTGCCTGATTGTTTAAAAGGATTGTTAATGGGCAGAGTTAAGGTTATCTGAGTGCATTAGCTGTGCCCTTCTGAGGCTTAGATTTCTATTAAGATTTGCCTTGAATTTAAATTTCCAGAATTTATTCTTTCTCTTTCTAGCGAAATTGTAGCATTCCTGTAATGCATTTCACTTTAGATTATTGATACTTCCTCTCAGTCTGATTCCATTTTATATAGATTTAATTTAGGAGTACACAGAAGAGGAGTTTTCTCCATTCTATTTGTATTTGAAAGATTTATATAGGTAGGTTCCATTAAACACACATTTTCACACGTGTGTTTTTCACACACATCCTGCTGTGGTTTGGTGGACGACACAACTATGTTTTACAGCTCAGAGATACCTTAACACCTATTCATTTTAACAGTCTGAACTTCAAGCCTTGTGCTGGAATCCTGGAAATCTGGAATAATGATTTTTCATATTTACTGTAAGATCAGACCATGAAAAAGATATTGTATTTTATATTAGGTGTGTAACTTTATTTGCTTCAACTTTTGCTCTTTTTTGTTATGTTTTGCTTTGGTGGATTTTTTTTTTTTTTTTGGTTTTGAATTTTTTTTTTTAATTTTTTATTTAGGAAGAGGTACAAAGGAAATCTCACTGCATATTTATATCTGAGTTTATTTTTACCCTTTGTATTGCATATCTATTTCTCATTTTACTCTGGAAAATTTATATAGAGAAGTGAATTAATTAAAAATCTGCAATAATAAGTAAATTAATTAAAAATCTGCAATAATAAGCTCCTTGCAGAGATTTTTAAGCAAAAGTTACTTTTTTTCTTATAGATATCTACTTCTCTAAAATTCAAACTTTGAGTTGTCACAACCTTATAGAGCAGGTGATACCACAAAAAAAGGTTTCCACTTACAATTTATGGTCAGGTTACATCACATGTAGAAACAACATCAGGCTTTGAGAGCATGGCAAGAAAAGAGTGCCCTCTTAAAGGAAAACCTATCTTTACAGATCAGATGCCAGCATCAGTGTGGATGGACAGTGTTTATATTTCATCATCTAACTTTTCAAAACAGATCTAAGAGGAGTCATCCAATAAATTAATATTATAAAATTATCCTTGATCAAATGTCTTTTTCCCTTCTTGTGTGACTAGTATTCCATTTCTAAGAATAGATTGTAGTTACAAAACATGATGCATTTCCATGGTTGTACAACCTTATTTTCTAGACAGGAAAAAGGATAATTATGCTCTATTCAGCTAATTGATTTTAAATTATCCTTGACTGTTCTTCAAAGATCTCCAAGAGATGCTTCATGACAAGCTATAAAGTAACAGCAATCAATTTAGCAGTAAATAAAAAAACTTTGGTATTCAATTAACATAAAGCCACTTAAATGGCATGACAACATAAAAACATCAAATCTGTTTATTTCTTGTCAAATACAAATTTGCTTCCAATTTAATAATTATTTATTTAGATCTGGAATTTGCAGCTCAGATTTGTACTGATTGAATGTGAATATTTACAGACTACATTTATGCAACATATACACATTAAATAGGCACGGCAACAAGCATTTATTAGTAGTGTATTGTATGAAAATAATATATGTATGAATGCATGTGATACCTTTGCTGTGACAGACTTGGTCATTTACTTGAGAGTTTAATTGAGCATATGCAGCTGAAAAAAAAAAAAAAGCTTGTTTGGCTTGAACCTTTAGACCCAGAATGCCCATGAAGGATTTTCTGACACTGTAGTGGCATGTTTAGACTATTTTTTTAAAATTTTATTTTACTTATTTAGATTTACAGAATTGAACAGGTGACCAGCCTGTGCCCTCACAGTTCTTTAAGTAACAATCTCACCAACAAAATAGCAATACGTCTCATCTTTTCAATGAAATTTCATTTCTCCAATGTTCCAGGTATCAAAAAAAAGTCCCAAAATATGCATCATGTACTAGCAGCAGTTTGTCTTGTATCTGGGGGAAGGGATGAAAGAGGCTTTGCAATACATTGCAAAAAATCAGTACATATGGTAGCGGTGTACTGAGAAAGAAAAAGAAAATTGGACAGGCAAAAAGCCTGTTTCAAAAGAAAAGGACCTCAATTCAAGCATTACTGTTGGTTCCAAATACATCTCTATATACAAAGAAATCCATGCTTTTTATCTTTTTAACTTAAAAAAAAGGCACAAGTCTGAAAGACTGTTTATATTCCGGGAATGCAAGGCTAGTGACAGTCTTCAGGTACTGGATTGAACAATCTGAGCAATTACTGTGGCTTCTGGCTTTGTCAAAGAATTTAGAACAGATGGAAGATTCTTTGAAGTCTTAGTATTTCCTCTTTTCACCAGTATCCTATACATTATGTTAGGACAGGCTAAACATGGACATGAACTGGGTATGGTACTTGTTCTGAATGGACTTTCTTGAATAGAAATGGAGTTCCATTTCTCATGTACAGTAAGACATCTTTACAGCACACTGCCTGTGCTATAAATGAAAGTATCAGTCACAGAAACAGCCCAATACATCCAAAAATACACTATAAGGGGTTTTCCTCTGAAGAATACATAGGAAAAGTTCTTGACAAAATGTCCAATTTCTTCTGTATGTGTTTGTACAAAATTAACCTTGTGTCCCAGGACACAATTATGGTTTGTAGAGTTTCCTGCGTGTTTGACTGTGGGCATGCCTCCTGTTATTCATGCAGCCTAAAGGTCAGCAATAAAAACAAGAAAAGCAAGAAAATTTTGCTGTAATTTATTACTTCTACATTCTAAATATTGATGTTGTAAGAATCACAAAAGGCCTAAAGAAATTAAATTAGCATCCAAATTCCATGAACCTGAATTCATGGAGTTCAGACAGAAAGGATAGACACAGTAAATGTGTTATAGTTACAGTTTAATTATGTAGAGAATTTTAATAGAAATGTTAAAATTAGTATGAATACACAATGGCTGAGAAAACACAGCTGTCGAAACACTAGGAAGATAAAGACAGGAAAAAGCTATATGATGAGCAGGCACAGGTGCATGTGATATTAGCAGATCATTAAAATCCTATCACACATTTAGGCTGGACTTCACACAGCATTCAGGTGGAGACAGGAAAGACAATGATTAAATCCTGGTGCTCACAGAGGTGGGACAGGGTGAAGAGAGTTATTGTGGTTATTTTCTAGAAGAACGAAAAGCCCCATCCAAAGAAAGTGTATGGTTATCAACCTAAGAAGAATCCAAAAACATCAAGAGGAGAACTCACAAACTGGTGTCTCATCTCCCATCTTCTCTTAAGCAGATGACCTGGATACTGGCATCTTGGTGTTTGTAAACATGTGAGTACGAGAGAGTGATCTGGGAGGACCACAGTGTTTTCCAATTTTATTTAATTTCAAAATAAAGTCATCTCTCACTTATACACAGCTTCTTGTTGAGATTTCCTGCATTGTTATTGCAACATTGTCTCTTATGATTACTTTGCCTTGGTTTAATCGCAGTTTATTTTGGTTTAGCTCTCTCAACTTCAAGTGCATATGTTGGGGTTTGGGGAGTTCCCTTTTTCTCTTGAGGAATTTTCTCCCATATATGTTACTGAGGCAACAAATTGCTGGGTACTTGGGAGAAACAAAAGAACTGGCCACAGAGGGGAGGAGACAACTTTGGGCTACCGTTCTCACCTGGGTGTGACTCGGGACTTGGGACTCGGTGTGGAGATGGGGAGAGACCACTCTCGTCAGCACTGCAGGCTTCCTGCTGGTCTTCCTCTCTGCTGGAGAAACCCCGGGATCCCAAACCTGTCCTTCCCTGCCTCGCTGGGAGCTGAGCTGCAGACCCTGCTGCCTCAGCCTTCGCTGCTCTGCAGCCCTGCCCGTCCTGCCTGCTCAGACCTCCGGGGATCCCCGTTACAGCTCCGCAGCTCGATACATCTCGCCTGCCACCCGGAATTTGTGCTCCTACTGCTGCCCCAGCCTGCCTGGCCAGGAGAGCCCGGACAGACCCCAGGATCAGCTGCCCAGGGAGGTTCGTGAAGCTTTTCTTCCATCCCTTTTTCCCAAGATCTAATCCGCCATCACTGCGTGCTCCCCGAGCTCGCTCCGGAGCGCCCCCTGCAGCCGCGGGAGAACCATCGCACCTGCCCTGCTCACCGGGAGCCGCCAGCGCCCCTGCCGGCTGTGACTGGAACTGCACCAGAGGGGAAAGGGCCTGAAAGCCGAGAGAGGCTGCGCTGGGTTTGTGGTTCTGTTTGTTGTCACCACTGTAGTTATTGTTGTTTGTTTGCCTATTTATACATCTGTATTTTAGTAAAGAACTGTTATTCCTATTCTTTACATCTTTGCCTGAAAGCCCCTTAATTTTGAAATTATAGTAATTCAGAGAGAAGGGGGTTGCATCCTTCATTTCAAGGGAGGCTCCTGCCTTCCTTAGGAGACATGTGTCTTTTCAAACCAAGACAGCATACCAGAAAACTGCAGCAGAATAAGTCTTCCTGTATAATAGATAACTCATTCATGGCATGTATAAAATAATTCAGTGGTTTTTTTTTTTTTTTTAATAAGAGCCATTTAAAATGGTAATAGATCTGTAAACTACCATCAGTTTTTAAAAATAAACATTTTGTTAATTACCCACAGTGGAATACAGTGTCTTTTCCTTTCTCTAATACAAACACCTTTTCTTTGGTATAGAAATGTTTTCTCTGGTAAGAACGGGAAACTACTTTCAAGAGCAGCAGAGATACTTGGATGTAAATTAGAGCTTGAATCAACAGTGTACGTGTTTATTTTCAGATTGCAGGTAATTTTAGTGTAGAACATCTATGTAAAATGTAAAATCGCGTTTTGGTTTGTTTGGTTTTTTTTCAATGTTTCTCACCTATCAGTATACTTACACACTGTACAGTGACAATGCCTCTGTATATCAATTAAGGTTCTTCTGCATAAAGTACTCTAGTATTTCAACCACTCGATAAACAAAGAGCTAAATTGCTCCAGGAATAGCTTTGCTTGATGTTCTTTCTGCACTTGCCTCTCCATGGGTAATCAAAAGATTTTAGGATATGAAGCTAGTTTCCTTCCAGCAGAGGCTATGGGACAAAATTAAAACCTGCATCCTCCCTGTTGTCTCTCTGATGCTTCAGTGACTAGGTGGTTTATAATCTGGAAGCAGGAAAATATAGAGTTCTATTTGACTGAAACAGAAGCAAAAACAGAGGCTTTGTATGATATGAATTGGACTCAATTAACAGTTTAATGAACTTTTAGAGAGTGGCTAAAGTGCTTGCAAAGAGCCTTCCTTGGTGTCAGAGAGGAGATGTCTCTCACAGATGTGTAAGCTTAAAGGTCTGTCCAGAGAAGACAATCATAAAATTGCAGTAAAGCTATGTGGAAAAGCGCCTTTCCTAGGTTTTGTATTTCTCATTCCATGGCTCCTTTTTTTAATTATCCCATCCAGAACCCCAATTACCATTTAGGATACTGCTATTTAAAGAGGTCAATTACAACTGAAAAAGGAACACTGAAAATGCACTACAGTGGTCAGTACTATTCTTTCTTATATGGGAAAAATTAAAGAAACTTGACCTGTTTGGCCCACCAGAATAAGGAGTGAGGGGAGATATGATTTCTGTCTATGAATATGCAATGGCAGTAAACATCAAACAAAGCTGAAGACTGTTATTCTCAACAGAAAAAAAAAAAAAAAAAAAAAAAAGAATACAAATTGACTATTAATAAATATCAATTAGATATAAGCTTCCAAAACACTAAGGCAATCATTCTTCTCGTTGGCAAAGTGGTAAAATATATGGCTTTGAAAATGGAATTTGTTTAGTTTCTGAAGACCTAGTGCCTCTAATAGTGGGTGAAGCCTCTGAAGAGGCTTTTCCTGGTATTTGTCCCGTGGAGTGGAATTCACAGGAACACATGCATTGAATAGAGAAAGGCACAATCCAGTCTTTAGGAAATGCTAAGGAATGATGGGCACTTATCCCAGGGAGAACTGGAAGCCAGTGCCCAGGAAAAAAGGAAGACCTACAGAGAACAAAATCCTCAGTGTTTTCCTGTAAACTAATTTTAGATGTCTCCTCCTTTGGCTTGCTTGCAATTTGGTGCTTTTGTTGAACACATTACCTGCTACATCGCTTAATCTTCCACACCCTTTGCAAAGGGTGACATGTAATAGAACAAGGCCAACACAGAGGTGCTCTAATTCTCTGTGTTGTAGCATCTACATCCTTTTAGATTCTAACCATTAGTTTTACGATTCAAGTCCTACCAATGAACTCTTCATGTCGTGTCTGGTAGCCACAATAAGGCATTGTCACATTTGTTTTAGAAAATGGATCACGTGTTTCAGTACAGACAGGACCTATATAAAATAAAACCCCTGAATACAGGATGTTTATATCTTCTTACATAAAACTGCTCTCCTTGAGAAAGCAAGAGTTTCACCTCTTACATCATTTGGAAAAGCTCTTCAGCTAATGCAGAAGGAAGAGTAGCTTCTCTTCAATTACAGGCAGGTTTTAAAAAATTATATTAACCATTATGAAAAGATCAAGATGTATCAATGTCACAATAATGTGTTCTTTAAAACACCATTTAGAATATACTAGCTTTTTCTTCAATCAACATTTTGAAATAGGATCTCATAAACATACTGATTGCAGCAGGATTTTTTCTGTACCTCAGATTCCCCTAAAATAAGGCGCATGACTTTTTATTTACATTCAGTTCAAAACTAAAGTCAAAAAAGTTCATTTTGATGAAAAAAGCAAATAGTTTTTTTCAGATGTTTTAAAAGTTAATTTAATTTTTGCTTGTTTGAATCTGTTAAAATAATATGTCTTATGTTTATGACACAAACTGTTCACTCATTTGAGCTCCTAAATACTTGTGGTTTTGCTGAAATTCATTTGATTTACTATTCATGAAAAAATTCACTTAGCTCTAATTTTTACAAGTAAAAGATACAGTCAAGAGCAAACTCTCCATCAAACACATCATCTTTTCTTACTGCCCCAAAATGGGTTGTAATCTCCTTGAAAACAGTTGGTATTCAGATTTATTTGATGAATAGTTCTTCTCAGGAATTCAATTTGCTAACTTATAACCTTAGTCTTGATGGGGACTGCATAATCAAAGTTGCTCATTTTGCAGCCACTACAGCATGAGGTTTTTCACAGCTTGGCTAGAGTAGAAAGCTTTTTATAATAAGGCTCTGGTAGACAGCAGTGTACCGGATATTAGACTTGTCCCAGAGGGTCCATTCTCCTATAGCTCTGCATGCATAATGGCGGAAGAAGGATATAGCCCCTTGATCTTTAGCACAGAAGAAATAAGAAATCAATTATGTCTGACTTTCTAGCAATGTTCTGCTATTAATTACATTTAATGGTTACAAAACTCACATGTAGGCATCCTTATGAAGAAATAAAGAAGCCAAGGGCCAAGGAGCCAACACATGACTAAATAGGGCATCAGCTTTTGAATTAATACATGTACAGCTGCCAGAGCTGTCTTGCATACACAAAATATTCAGCTCAACCCTACTCAATGTCTGAAGAAACCTACCCTGTTCTAATTTTTCTTTTCTTTTTAGGTTGTGCACAACTAGTGAGCAATCTGAGAAGTGTCTTAGAAGGTAAATTTGATTAATCCACTTACTGCTTAAAGTGTCTACCTTTTAAAACACTGAATATTGGTTCCCACAAATAAATGTCTAGCAGCATTTAATTTCTGGAAATGCTGATTTTTTTAAAGCCATACTTTAGTCTAGGTGCATATGAATTACATCTGCTTGTTTGCTTCATGTTAATTTTCTGATAAATTGATAAATAAGTGTTTAAAAATGGAAGTCCCAAAATGCATTTTGTTTTTAGCACAAGTCATGGAACTACTTGAGCTTTCAAATACCCTGTGGTTTTCCTAAAAAGCGTTTATTTTAGTATTCATCAAAAATTATACATAAACATAATAGCATTCATTTTTTTTATTTCAAAATTTTTTATTACTGCAATCATTACTCTATTTTGGTGGCTAGCAGCATCAGTGAGTAGGATTAAACCAATAATTTTCATGTAATAATTTATTTGCTAAAATATGTGAGGTTAAACACTCAGACATTAACTGTGAAGTTAAATATGCTTGAACAAAGTGGGGGGAATTGAAAATATCAACAATATATTTTCCTATTTCCTAACATTTTTGTTTTTCAGGGTAATTTCACAAGGGGACATAGACATCATTTGCAACAGAAGGAGAAGGCTGATTTACAATTTAATTTTTCATTTCCTTTGCTTTGGATACAAATATCATTAAACAAAATATTCCTTGTTAAGCTGCACTTTTTAATGGACAAAAATCCTTAAGTTATTATGTATTTTTAGGAAATCAGAAAAAAACCCCAACCCATAGTAAATGTATTGAGCACTTCTTCCTTTTTTTACTATCTTTAAGTGAACAGCAGCCAAACAGACACAACTGACCATTCTGTTCTTTGCTCATTTAATGCCATTTAATTTTGTGATTGAAGTTCTCTTGGATTGGATGAGGATATTGATATAGGATCTCCTACTTTTTGATCCAAAAACAGTTCTATTGCTCTGGTTCCAGCACCTCCCCTGAGTGAACTTGTGAAGGACATTTCTAGTGCAGGCAGTGAACAGTGCCTAATGAAGTACAGCACCTGTGCTAACCTTATCACCAAATTTAACTGATCTTAAAGCTGCTTTAATTACAGGGACTGAGAACTGGCAGGGACCTCCTGGGCCATTGAGAATAGTCTCCTGGCATCACAAACAACCACCTCATATAATATCCTTGCTAAATTGATTGTACTCTTCTTACTTAACCTCTTTCACACACAATAGAATAGGATGACAAAAAGACTCAAACAAGAAGTGTCTGATGGACCAGGCTAAGATCACATCTCTGAATCATGTCAGATGGATTTTGGTTACTTAAAGGACAATATTTGCTTTTAGTGAAACCTTAGTAATGCTGATTCAGTACAAACCAGCATATATCTAACCAACATGTAGCAAATAAACAACCTATTTCAAAAAAATAGAGAAGGTATAATTTTCATAAAACCATAGGAAGAAAAAATCACCATTTTGTGTTTCTTCTTGGATTTTCGATTTGTATCTCATAATGACTGCAGGGTCTCTCCCACTGGCTTTTCTCTTCCATGACTAGTGCCTCTTACATCATTTTCAGATGCTGATTGTGAACCAGAAGAGCATGACTGAACACTGTGCTCTGATGGGAAGTAATTACAGTTTTTGTCTGCCACTACAGTGGTCTTAGCTAAATGGTGTGGCTCTTGAATTTCAGATGCGTTTAACCTAGGCCATTCCTCATTTAAGCCTTGGGATACCACAGACAGTCCAGTCTAATAATTACAGTTGCACTCTAAAATCCAGTTTCATCCACCAGACCTGGCAGACAAACATCCTTCAGTTTGGACAGGTAGTCAGGACACCCACAGCTTGCATGGCCCACCTTGGAGACATTCCCTTCACAAGCAAAAAGTTAAAAATCTTCAAATTCAGATGGGCATCACTGTTTCTGTCTGGAAAAGTTATTAGGCACAGGCACAAAGAACAAGGATGAGATTTTCATCAGGAGAGGAAATCTGGAGACCTTCTTGGTGGCACATTTTTAATGCCATGCAAAATATAAGCCTTTTCTTAGCCCATCTTTAGAATAAAATTATATACTACTAACAATAAAATGAGCACACTTTCATTCCTGAATAAAATATTTTCTTTTTTTTTGTTTGTTTGTTTGTTTGTTTTAATTACTTCAAATGCCCTGCTGAGATGTTCTGTGTGCCTGAAAATAAAATGGAACAAGCATCCCATTTAGACCTCATCCCACAGCTTCTTGAGTGAGGACAGAACACCAGCCTTGCATTTTGACATTACTCTGGCACATATTGCATGAAGGCAGTCTGTCAGGAAGCTTCTTACTTTGGGTGGTGTATATATGGTATATATAAAAACTGCTGGTTTTTTTGTTTTCAGAACTCTACAATCTGCACCTTCAGTAAGTCTTTTTAAAAGCATTGTTTCTTGAAAATCCACAGGAAATCTATGCCCTTTGAAAAACCACAAAAATTGTCATTAAGGAAATAAGGATAACATGATGTTGAGGTGCATATTAGAGGAAGAAGTAAACTCTGAAATGAAAATGAGATTTGAGGGCAGTGCAGGGTGTGGAAAGAGAGAAGCTCTGGTTTAAAAGACCACTTATATTTACCCTTAGACAAATATAACCTGTAGTGATCCCAAACGACACTTTTTTCATAACCAAGCTGTGATTATACACAGGAAAATATGGTGGTGGTAGTATTACTTCTGTTACTACTACTACTACTATTATTATTATTATTATTATTATTATTATTACTTTTGTTGGGTTTTTTTTGTTTTTTTTTTTTAATTTGGACACTCAGTTTGACAATCCCAAGAAACAGCTAAAATTCTCTGCATGTAAATTTCTACCCTCAGCTAAATACCTAGGGATNTTTTTTTTTTTTTATTCTTATTCAAACCATCTGTTTATTTTATTCTAATGTATCATGCCATAATTCCATGTAATTATGGACGACCAGTCCTCCAAGACAAACAGCTGACACCTGGAGACATGTAAGGAATAACTCATGAGTTAGGGTTATCTGCCCAACTCTCATTACATTGACATTTAAAGTACATTCTATGAAGTTTGAGTTAAACCAAAAACATTATTCAGTGGTTCTTGGATTCAGAAATAAACATACAATAGGCTAGACAGAGATTGTCAGCCTGTCATTATAATACTGGCTGTTAACAACCACAATTAAGGAAGACTACATATCAATTATTATTTGTCTGGAACATGAACTTCCCTAAGCATGAAAGGAAGTGATGCAGTCTGTATTACTGTCTCCACTCTTCAGCTAATTAGTACTGTTTTTAATGGCTTCATCTGCCCAGGATCGATTGTCTAATGGGGAACAGTTCTCTGTCAGTTAATAAGGTGAGGAACTGTATAATATGATTATGTCTGGCTCCAAAATAGTGCTTCAAACAACACTAAAACAATCATGTGATGGAATAAATAGACTGAGGCAGGACTGCTAGATAATTCTGGAGCAAGCAGATTGTTCCAGTAAGGGTACAAATGTCTCATACAAGAATGTGTGGCACACAGTAAGCAAAGATTGGGACATTGTCTAGAAATGCTGTAAGTTTAATTAAGAAAAAGAGCCAGTGGCAATGTGCATTTAAACTGGTGTTTAAAGAACATTAGCACAAGGAATGTGAAAGGGAAGGGCTCTATTTTTAAAAATACTTACAGCAGAAATAAACTGCTTTGTGGTTGTCCTGCTTGGAAGAGCATGCATTTTAAACTTTCCATTCAGAAAATGCCAGTCAGTACTGAAAAGGGTAGAAAACAGCTTAATTATAAATACTGTATGTCTCTAGGCAGCAAAATGTGGGCTATATATAAGCATGCTTACATCATTCCTATTTTGCAAGATAATTGGATATTTTCCTCTTGGTAAGTTACAGGGAGCTTGGTAGATTATTGCTTATCAGGATGTCAGCATTGGACAACTCAGCACTGATAGGCACAAAGCAAAGCAGGAGGTGTACAAACTGCTTGACTTCTTTCTCCTGCAATTGACCACCATTACCCACAGGCTAATTGGCACTGTTCTTGGCATTTACAAAAAAATTATTATGCCCAGCCCTTATAAGAACAAAAAGCAGACTTTGTGGTAGAGGAAATAATGAAGCTTTGTAATTAAGCTTTATAATTAAGTATGGACATCACTGGCTTGCTGAGTTCAGGAGGGAGAGGAGAGTAGTTGGTGAAAGCACTAGAGCAATACCCAACAAATGTGGTTTTTTATATACCAAACCTAATTACCTCATCTACCTTCTTTAGTGACACCCAGTTTTTCCTTTACTGTCCTTTGCAGAACTGTTTTTCCATGAAAGATACAGACTATTGTTGTGATCTATTTAACCACTGCTTTTCTGATCCCATATTTCCTCCCCACTGTCCCTGCCCCTAGCCCTGGGCACTCCCTCGGGCTCTCCCTGTTGGTTCCTGTACCCCAACTCTGCCCATGTACCGCCCCTGCCATCTGACAAAACCCCCCTGCGCCCGGATCATGAGGTCTCTCTGCCTCTGGGGATTGCTGGGACAAGAAGTTGGTTAAAGGTCCTCTGAAACCCTCCTGGGGAGACCCCTCTCGCCTCCTTTGCCATCACTGTGTTGTAAGGCTGAGAGCTGAGGAGCAAAACTGCGGAGCCGTCCGAAATGGGCTGCGGGAGGGCAACAGTGGTCACACTGCCCTAAGCAGCTCTGCTGAGCTCTCAGGGAAAGCTGCAGCTTGTTAAACTAAACCTAGCACTACAACACTGAAACGAACACTGAAAAGTAATGAAGGGAAAAACGAGGGGTATATTTAATAGGATTTCTTCTAATGAAAGAGCTTCTCTCAAACACCTGAGGTTTGCACATTTACAATTACATTCAAATATATTAAAGGAAAATAGCTATAAAGGTTTACCCCTTCTTCCACAGTTGACTTTAGCCATTTGAAAGCAGATCACTTACCTCAACACACAATCACTTCCACAGCTCTCAAGCCCATCAGAGGAAGAAAGTAGAGCTTCAGATCTTTGGATTTCAACACCAAACTTTCCTAGGCAAACTGTACTGTAACTTTGTTTGAATGGATTGTGTCTGGAAAGTCATCAGCAATAACACTGAATTCCTATACCTTGCTCCCTTTCTAATACACTGAAAGGCCTATATCTCACAGAAGATCATTTCAGTAATCTCAACAGTAGAAATTCTACCAGCATTTCAGGGCTCCCCAGCTAAAAACTCCTGCTTTTCACTGCACTTTGTAAACAAAACAGAGCCTTGGAGGAGTGGGCTGTTTGAACAAACATAGAGGAGATTAAGACTAGCCCATCATCACAACCTGGAGACCATTTATGTCACAACACTGGAGGAAAAAAAACAGGAGTGGTAGGTGTATCGTATATTTTTGCTGGAAAAAAAAGATAGCTCAGAGCATTTTTTTAAAGGTTTCGGTGCAATACATCAACAAAAATGTTCCTCCTACAGGTAGAGTATTGCAGGGATACAGGTTAAGTTTTAACCTGTGCTAGTCAGAACACATCAGTTATAAAAGCATTGCACAAAAGACTGCAACTTGAAAAAAAGACATAATAATCATTACATGGGGCAGCACTGTGAAGCCATATTTCCAGAAAGAGGAAACTATTTGCATTCCTTTAACAGAATAGAATGCAGAATGCAATGAAACAGAACAGCATAGCCAAAAGTTAAACGTGTGAGGAGAAAATAAAAAACTAATTCTTCCATCTGAGTTACATCATCTAACAATGGATATAATGTTCAGCACATGGACTGCCTGACTCCTGTTTCTGTCTTTCTATTTCTGATACCATTTACTTCCAACTAGCACCTGAGAATATTGTGGACAGCTGGAATTTGCATCCAAGGAGAGATTTTAGCTTTTGCATGTGGAAGGAATATCAGTGATCTATCTACTTCTCTTGTGCTAATGTCACAGCTTAGAAAAGAGAAAGGTCTGGATGGTACTGCCTTAGGTTCTTCTTTCACTACTAAAAAATGGTTTTAGTAGTCCATTACTGCAAATAGCCATAGCATAATGTAGTGTGGACAGTCCAGCACTCAGTCAAGGCAGAATTGCAGTTACTGAGGCCTTCATGACATTATAAAATGCACTGGTTCTCAGAGGGACACTGAGATCCGTTGCTTATGCATGAAAATGCAGGATACGTTCAATGGACAATGAGATAGATTTGTGAAAGTGATACTGTTTTGGAGTGGAAAACAAAGCAGTGGTTTTGAATGGGAAACAGTGTGGGGACAGATGCAAAAGGAAAGAGGAGAATAAGTTCTAATTTTCTCCCTTATCCAAATGTGTCTCTCAATCATCACTGAATAAATTTCCTTAAGTAAACTTGGAGGCATCAGCAGTTCACATAATTTATTAGTGACAGCTGGAAAATTTATCACCAAAACAATAGAGGGTTTTCTGGGAAAAATTATAGAAGTTTAGATATCTTGAGATTCCAGTAAATTTGACACACCGTATGGCAATATTAAGCCACAATTACATTTTCTTTGCAGGTTTGGCTTAGGTGGTTTTTACTTCAAATAGAACATGCAAAGATACTTTATACGTCAAAAAGAGTCATCAATTAAATGTATCACAGAAGAACTTTTGCTTTTGTTACAGAGTGAGAATATGCTAAATAATACCATTAATGTATCTGTGCTCTAGACATCTCTACTTCAGAAATAGATTTTATAACTACTGAGTGGCTGAACACAAATTTTTCTTTTCAATATCAGAGGACCCCACAAATGTTTATGGTAAAACATTTCTAGTGGGTCAGCAAGTTACACCAGGTATTAACACAGAAAAATGCTTAAGATTGTATTGTAGGGGGCATAAAAAATGGTGGTATATGTACAGCTTTGAGAAACATAAAGCAGCAACCAAACACAGAAAAATGCTTAAGATTGTATTGTAGAGGGCATAAAAAATAGTGGTACATGTACAGCTTTGAGAAACATAAAGCAGCAACCATTTTAGTCTAATCTTTTAGTGGCACTGTTGTCCAGGGTCTTTTTAAATGAAAACAAAAGAAATTGAAATACACACAGGCATTTCATCTTCTAGTGAACAGAAGAATGAGACCTCTTTTACATAGGCCACCGTTTTGAAGGAGAACCTGAAGAATTCCTTCACCTGATGTGAATTTACACTCCTGAGACACGAAATGACACCAGACCCAAACCTAACATTAATAGTCTGACAACACCTCTACTAGTTTCTTTATGAAAAAGTACTGCCCTCTGTGTAACTCAGAACATAAGGAATTCAGTATATGGCAAAGGTCCCAGCTTTGAGAGGAGAAACAGTACTCATCAGCAGTGAAGTGAGGCCTGGAAGCAGGCTACATGTCTGGCAGCACAGCTGACAGTGACACAAACATATATATGAAGGATTTCTTCTTCAAAGTATATAATAGATTAGAAGCATGTAACATAAGCTCATGATGCTTAGTTATTGCAGGAAACTCCTTCATTGATTGGTGATAGGAAACTAAAAAAACAGGAAAGCAAAAGGGCAATAGCTAGGTTTGGAAATGGTGCTCACTAGAAAGGAAGGGCAGCAGATTTTGCTCCTGCCAGGTCCTTTTACTGTTTATAAAGCTCTCTGTAGAAGATTAGAGAGTCCGAAAGTGAAAAATATCAGCACAGAGCAGCTATTCTCACAAAGACAAGTGGAGAGTTGTCCAGGTGATACTTTTAGGTCACTGGAGCAGGAGAAGGAGGAAGGGATAGATTTACTGAATTAAAAGTGAGAGATGACCTGTGAAATATCTTGACACTAGGACAATGTCCTCGTAGAACAAGAAAGAGTTATTTGCTCAGAAGGATATTTTGCTTCTCTGCGATATTTGGGGCATTTTGTATCACTTCCCACTCTTCCTCCTCCACTTTTAAGGTACTTTCCCACAGCAATTTGGAAAGCTACCGTAGTATCCTCTGATCCTTCATAATTCACTTCATTTTTCACTTCAGAAAGGAGGACCGTTATAGAAGGAATTGTTACATTTATACTCACAGGATTAAGCAAAGGCCCCGAGGTTTTGTTTATCAATTCAATCCAATAGAAAAAAGTACTTTGGATGTCATCATCCTGACACATTTCCTCTTTCAATACCTCAGTGAAAAGCTTTCCATCAAGTACATTTCATAAGTTAGAACGGTTTTCTACAAATATTTTAGACTAGCTACTCAATATGATTTTAAAATCATGGCTAGCAGCAATTGATTTGGTTCATAATTATGGTTCAATTCAGAAAGGTCATTAGAAGCTGCATTATCCTCTGATGAAATCAGTGGTGTGTAAATACCTACTTTCTTAGCAGGTATTAGATGTATTTACCTTTCCCTACATTTCTTTGATATGATACTTGGCCAGAGCCAAGGCTTCTGTTGAATCATTTTTCTTTGCCAGAAAGGACTTAAACATAACACGTGATATAACCAAAAATAAATAATCCAATATTAAATATTTAGACAATCTTACTAAGGGCTTAATAGTGAATAACTGAGAACAGATTGCCTGAAGAAATTGAAGACACTCCAGAACTGATTAGGAACAGATCAGCATCTCTCAAGACTGGAACTATTGCTGCTGTTGTCCAGAATCCAGAGGATTGACATAACTTTTTCTTTCACACCCATCATGTTATTTCATAACCACCCACTGAAAATTGCCAGCAGTTTACAGGTAACTCTCATGAAAACAAAATTGCACAAGACAAGGTGCTAATTGCATATTATTTACTTTCTACTAAAAGCCTCATCTTGGTTGCTATCTTGGTCAGTTAGATAAAATAAGTTTCTCATGTAAAAACAAAAGTGATGAACTGTAGATACAGGAAGGCTTCAACATAACCTGGATATTCATTATTTTACTAATATTAACCTTCTGCTTATATACTGCTGGTTGACTTGGTTTGGCAAGATGGAAAAATGGTAGTTGCCTAAACAAAAAGTGAGAATATCAATTATTGCTCTGGTAGGGACACGGCAGGAAAAGATCTCTCCATTGTCATAGTATGATTGCAGGTTAGCAATACCTGAGCCCTAATCCTTTTGATGATGGTTAGCTGCTGCCCCTTTGGTGTCTCAAGTGGGTGAGCTGAAAGCCTGCCTCTGTCCCACCCCTCCCTCCTTTGTGCCTGACTGCATGGGATTAAAGCGGAGGTGGGGAAGCCTTTCTGCAGGAGCAGCTGTGCAGGAGGAACGAAGAGCCTGTCGCCAGGGGGAGGTCACCATGTCCTTCCCAGCCCCTCAGCAAGTGCCCAGCACCTCTCAGGATGTTCACTTGATCCTTCTAGTTGCTGTCTTCTCCTTAAATCAAACTCACCTTTCCTTATGGCCCTTTACCCCACCCTGGGTCTATTTCAAAATGGGATAAACTGAAAACTTTTTAATGTTGCCAAAGAAAATCAATGATGAGGAACAAAAGAAGCTTAGGTCTGATTTAGGCCCTATTAATATAAAACTGTTAGGTGGAACAGCCAGGCTCAGCAAGAACCAAGCTGTGAGGAAGCTACACAGAGGAACAGCTTCACAAATCTCTCCATGGGCCACTAGCAGCTTAACAACTGCATGCAATTATTTAGATGTATAGTTTATTTCTGCATAATTTATGCAGATACATTTTCAGCTATATTGCCCAAATACAAAATAATAGTTTCATTATTACAGCATCATCTGGGGACATCAAAGCACTCCACCATTATGATTCACATCCCCATTAACGATAATGCACAAGACAAATGTGAATCTTTATTAGGTTAATTCTATTTTGCCCATTTTGTAGATGAGTAAGTGGGAGCACAGAGAGGTTAAGTGATTTGCCCCAGGTCGAAGTGAAATCTGGAAGTAAAAACAATGTGTGAGTTTGGCCTAAAAGCCATATACATTACAATTAAATAATGAGGTATTCAATAGCAAAAGAATTCTAAAAACTGGGGCTTTGTACCCCACCTAGATATGGGTTTAACAGGTAATCTTGCATTCCCCATAAATCACTTCCTCTGATCACTAAATAACTGTAAACAATGGGGTAGCAGAAAAAGCAAACAAATCAGGAAAAAGTGCTGCTAAAGTTGAAGGGATAAGAAATGATCTGTCCTAAAATGACAGTGATTTTTTTGCAGTACCATCCCTATCTCAAATGTCTTTGAGAAAACAGAAAGCTACATAAAGCAAAGCCCTGTGGTCTACAGGAGAGTAAGAGCAAAGGAAAGATTTATTCTTTAAATAACAAAGTTTTACTGAACTCTTGTTGACTTATTAATATGGTGGATGTAATTAACTCTGTCAGTTTTAACTTAAGGGTCAGTAACATAAATTGTTACCTACTGCTTCTCCAAATGAGTTTCTAATAAATGCCTACATAACTAGAATACAGCAAAAAGCATTCTTTCTCTGGTGTAAAGGTATTTTCAACACAAGTTCTATAACACACTGAGAAAAGTATAGTAATCTAACAACAATACACAAAAATGCAGGTAGTTCATAGTTTTGAAGCAATCATTCTTTTCCATTTTTTATTTGGTTTTCCTTCAAGATAAAAACTAAGAAATGTTACCATCTTCAGCCATGTAAATGAGCACAAATTTTAAATAAGCCCATATGCTTCATATTATTTAGGATATTTAACTATGCTCTGTTGTTTAGATTGAGTAGAATTTGCAAAGTTTTAGTCACAAGAGACTCTCAGAAGAGACTTCACAGTGCAGAAACTTCCACTACTGAGTGAAAGTTATTATTTATGATGCATTAGAAGCAGAAAAACATAGGGAATAAGCAGGCATTGACTCCTGCTGTATTTAAACTATCTCATATTTCCCATTAGATCCATTAGACACTGTCGTTACTTAAAGTAGATGTTTTGTCATTAAGTAGGGAAAAATCTGGAGAGTCCCTTCTTTTCTCTCCCAGAGCCCCGTTAAGAGTTTGTGGTGTTGTCATGCTGAGAACTAACACATCCTTTTGCTGATTACGCAGCTGGCAAAAAATTCAGCAGCACAGCAGAAGAGTCAAATATATCCCTTGATACAGGAATCGAGGAACACGATTCACCTTGGTTTTGGTATTATCTTCAATTATTGCAGTGTACAAACAGTCAGATTCTGGAATTTCAGTGTTTCCACAATATTTCCCTGTGTATTCTAGTGGTTTTCTGTTCAACTGTATTGAGAATTCCTGGTCCCAAGTGGCTGCAAAATTGCCCCCTGGGACATGTCATCAAAGCACTGCAGTGTTCAGTGGTACTCTGGAGTTCAGTGTAGACTGAGGGAGTAGAGAGCAGAGTCCCTTGGCATGGCATGTTTAAAAGGCTTTGTCTAAATGATTCTTCCAGAAAGCCCAGTGCTCTCTTTGAATAAATATATTCTTTCCCAGAGGGACTGGGTGTCAGCCAGATCTTATCCATGCCATGATCAAAAGTTATTCCCGACTGGCAGACCAAGAATCAGCTAGCCAACTTTTTTTTTTTTAATCTGAATATGAACTTTCAACAAAAAGTCCTGTGGTCAACAAAGGAGGAGCCTTTTGTCATGAACTCCCAGAATAATAGTCTCATTCATCAGAAAGTACTGAGCAGTGATAAACTCCAGTATAGCTGTGTTGTTTTTCTTGTATCTCATTTTCATATTTCTGATGAATTCTGCTTCCTCTGATTCACAAGGAGGGAATAGCTTTATGCATTAGCAGTCCTCTTTTTACCTTAGCTAATCCTCTCATTTCAAAACTGCTCTGCTGCAATCAGTCCAATATTTTTTGTTATCTTTAGGTTTGCAGATGAGTCACTAAAGGTTAATAATGTTTTCTAGATACCTGGGAAGTCCATTCATGCAATATATAAAAGACTGTGAACTTTCCCATTCCAATATATGTTTATGAATCCGCTGTAAAATTGGTGACATTATTAAGTTAGCTGGCTCAAATTTAAGACTAAAGTAAATAATCAAGCTCATTACCTTTGGAATCAATAATAGCCCCATTTCACCTCCGGTTTCCTTCACTAATAATTTCCTTGGGAAAAAGTTGCTAAGTGTAGTGTCAACATCAGTTCTAGATAAAATTCTGTTTGAATTATAAAATTCTACTATGTAGGGAACTGATCAAAACTGAAATATGAATTGATTATATTAACATGATACATCCAATAAAATAATTTTATTTAAATATCAAAGATTTTTTTTTAAAGCTGAAAGCAATCATTCATTCCACATGAAAAGTTAGAGGTTTACAGACTAATGTATTTTCCCAGATTTTGAGTGATATATTCTCACTTCTCACAAAAGGGTTATTCTCGGTTATTATATATCAGTTATTTTCCTAGCAAGTTCTCATGGATGTCTCTGATTAAAGAATTTTTATAAGTATGTGACATCTACAGGAATACCAAAGTAATGTGTAATGATTTTGCAAAGCATTTAGCTAGAAGACATATTCATTTCCTTAATAAGTAAATCACTTCCTTATACATTTTAGTATGAAGCTGAAATTGATAAAAAATATTGAATCCACTAAGAAAAGCTACAAATAAATACAAATAACAACCCCAAATTTATGCATGTTGGGGTCAACATAATCTGACCATTTCCAGCTAATAATTTCACTAATTTTGTGATATAACTGAAATAGAAGAGAATAAGACAGCTGATATATATTACTTGAATTAATGTGCTTGATTTTTCAAATCAGTGTTACAAATAACTGTAGTTACTTCTCATTATGAAAAGAGCTGTATTTTTGCTAATTTTTAGCCATAAATTATTTCAAATTATGTTCTTTTTAAAAACTGAATAAGAATTATTTGGGGGTTTTTTAGATAGATACATCAGCTCTCACAAAACATTGTTCACTCTAATTTGGATTTGCAGTAGTGTATGATTTAGCTCAAAATATTTCTTATCACAGTTCAGATAAAAATATGCACCTACAAATGACATAAAATACTGTTCAAAATCACCTACCCTATTGCAAATCAAGTATATTTCTGTCAAGCTATGCTGGGTTTTCACTAATATAGCAAGGCATAAAGATTTTATAATCTGAATGTCAAAAAGCATGAATCAAACATTTTGTAGAGGGAGATTTTTGCAAAATTTCATTTCCTCACTGAAAGCCATGCAAGAACTTGTTTCTGTCACGTATCTCCATTTCTTCTCTTATCTTCTTTGCCTCTTGGGATTGATCAGACAGAGAATTTGGATTAGTTCCTACACTCTTCTTTTCATATTTAGTTCTTTTTTACTTTGAGGCATATCAGAGTGCTAAGATAAAACCAGAACAACATACTCACTTGTGTTAGGCCTTTTAAGGTCAGATTTTATAGCAAATACAAAACTGTTTACTGAAGTTGAAGACATTTTTGTCTATACCAGTGGAGAATTTGGAAATGGTTATCAAAAACATTATTTACAACTTCATCCAGAATTTAATGCATTTTTGACAACTCTTCATTTGAAGCACCCTTGCTAGAGGGTTTAATGAGAAGCAAAAAGGCTGAATGTAGGTTAAATAGGGAAAATGAGTTATGAATATACAGAAGGAAATACAAATAATTTTTAATTTTCTCCAACAGCATAAACTGATTAACAGGGCTTGTTAACAATTGATAGGAAATCTAGTGAATATTTATGAGATCTTTAACTTTGGGACTATAAACACATACAAAAAAAACATGAAATAGAATTCCAAGTGAAACAGTTGCATCTGGGATTTTGCTATACACATGTTAAAAATGTTTTTGTATTTTGGCATATTAAAATCTTTTTAAAAGCCTTCTATTTCCAAATGAAGGTACACAGATATTCAACTGAAGAAAACAAGAATACTAATTATATAGGTGTCTCTGAATCTGAATTTGTGTAATATCAACATATATTTCATGGAAGAAGTTTTAAATTAAACCTCAAAATGAACCTAGTTTATGCATCCCTCTTACACTGAAAAGAATATTAAAAGTGTATTCTACTTTTCATTACAACATTGTATGTATAATAACAATACAAGTAACATGCAAGTATCAAAGAACCTTTTGATAAGGTTTTCCTCACCACAGTTATTTATGCTTGCAACAAGTTAGGAGACCACATTGTTATATGCTGGTAAAAGTATCCTATGGTCCCTGTTTAATTCCTAGAGAAACCTGTCAGAGGTAAAAGATGTGCTACAAAAGGGATAAAAAGTAAAGAACATGTCTATTATCAATTTAATGACAGGATAGACGTTGCCTTCAAAGTTTTTCCTGTTACGAAGCCTCACCAGTGAATAAAAGTATCTAATGTATTATTCAGATAAAGGCCTCTGAACCTTAGACAGAAGGAAATCCATACCGCCTTACATTGCTTTATTAAGTCTATATTAAGGGCTCCATTACTTTAAAGAAACTGTTTAAGTAACATTAAGGCTATGACCCAAACTGACAAAAGTAGGGAAATACAGATAGCTGAATTTCCATCTTTAAAATATGCTGCTGTGGAGAAGAAAAAGGAACAATGGAATACGAGATTTTGCTTCTCATCTTGGGCTGAGAGAAATATTTGGGACAAAAAAAAAAAAAAAGAAAAAGCCTGAATCTTCACCTGGCATTCAACTGAATCCAAATAAAAACTGTTTAAAGTTTGGCTCTCTTCCCATTACCTCACACCATGGGTCACCTGCAGATAGAGGAACAAGTTTTCAAGCTGCTATAGGAATGCAGACAATTCCTTCCTCCTTTGCAACAGCAACCGTTAGAATAAAAGACCCAATTACTGCTGCCAGAGCTATATGTAAAACACTGGTGCTCAAGGGTTTTCATGTGTTCTCTGCCCAAGAGATTTTTTTCACTCTAGAGAGCAGAAAATATATATATCTACCTCAATTTTTCCTTTCATAAAGGGGGAATAGAGGAAAGAGGATGTAAGGGGAGAATTAGACCACCAGCAACAAGACTGATGGGTTGAATATTGGCCATCATGGTATTGGAAAGGAAAACACCATTAGACAACTATTTCTTACCTGAATCTCCTAGTTAAAATAAAGATTTTAAATTAATTTCCCGTTATACCATGACACTATGATATGAGATGAACTCTAAAACAATTCTATCAAGTAATAAGTAAACTAGAAAAATCTGTTGCCTAAATGTTGTCTTGTAAGGTTGATATTAAGTGCAATTGTATTACTCAGGAGAAAAGCATCCATCTTTTCATCTCACCTGAAGGCCTGAAGTACACTTACATAATATGTATCTGTTGTTGAAGACACTGAAAAAGGTCTAACTGGTATTCCTATTAGTGTTTTAGCAGGCATTGAAAACCTTTGCTAATAGAAGTGCAAGAGTTGCTTAATGTTAGGAACATCTTTAAGTCTATCACCGTTTAAATGTTATTTTTAATCATAAACTTTGGCGTTATCCATGTGGTCTCATTTCTGCATTGACAAAATGTTCTGTACCTTCTGCATAAAAACATGACATAGCATATTTTATAACAAACAGAGACCAGTATCATAAAGACAGAACAAAAAAATCTCCTCTTCATCAAATTCCTAGCTCTGCAAGTGGGTCTTAGCAAAGCTGCATCAAAAAGTTGGTAACATTAGGCACCAGTGCTTAACTGTGGGGATTAGTAACAGTAACACCAAATTTGGAAATTAGACGCTGATAACTTCTTTGGATTCTCAGATCAAAATTCAGTGGCTTTCTGAAACATAATTTTGGCCAACTCTATATTTAAATTGCAGATAGGGGTAAATGATGAAAGTGAGCAAGTTGCAGTGTTTACGTAAGATCAGATTCAATGATCTAGGACCTCTTTTGGCTTTACATACAATGACATTATAATAATGTCTATATATCACATCCAAACTAGAGAAGGAACGATTTGTGTAATTGCCACGGAAAAAATAATGAAAATACAAGAGATCCATTTTCACAAGACAGTCATTCATAAGGACAAAGGGTTAAATTGATAACAGGATATATTTAAAAGATTCAAAACAGCAAACAGGCTCAAACAAAATAAAAATTAACCACCCATGATGAGGCAAGCAGCTATCCTTCAGTTCTTGCCATTTCCATTGTGATGGAAATAGCACACAGTACAATATCTTTCCTAACTCTGGTGCTCACGTGCCTTGCACCAACAAAGAAAATCCTAGAGAGCTAGCTTGCACAAATCCTATCTCCATGGTTTGTGAAACTATGGAGAAAACAATCTTTATTGTTGAAATAATATTTATTACCTCGCCCTTGGGCCACTCTCCTTTCAGTCGTACATCTGCAAATCCCTCAGCAGTAAGCTGCTGGTGTGGTTCCTGCATGCCTCACCACTCACCAGGGTTACAGAGAGTGGTCCTGTCCCTTTTCTGCTTCAAAGATACTGTTTTCTGGCAACTATCTGCAGCCATTAATGATATGGTTTTGTGCTCCCTAGAGAACTCTTAACCACCTATTTCTTGAGAAAACACATTGGCCCTAGTCTTGCTTGAATTCCCAAGGAATCTTATTTGGAGCCACATGGTCTCAGATATGTGTGCTTCCCTGAAGCTGCTAATGACAGTAATGAGTGATAAGGCTAATTCTTAAATTTTATTCTATTACTGTCTCACAAGATCAACTTCCCTTCCCTCAACACAAAAACCAAGGAAACAATGGGAACAGCAAAGAAAGAAATGACATGGCAAAGTCTTAGTAGGCTGTGAATAACATTACTCCCTGACAATGATCAGCGACCCTGAACAAGCAGAAAATCATTATCCCTGCAACAAGTATCATATACTTATTTGCATCTTCCATAATTTTTCAAGAAATAGAAAGTGTAGATAGGCTCTTGCTCTTGAAGAGGCAGTAATGCATCTTCTGTATCCCCTTACACCTCCTAACCATTCAAGGTGTGTTTTATCTCAAAATGCAGTTGGAACACTCTCCAGAATTTCAACAATCTACATCACTGGCAACAGTTTAATTTTTCAAGGTCAGTAGAAATCACCCAATAAGTATGGAAGAAAAAAAGATGATGAGGGACAAGATTCTAGCCATTTGTCACAATGTGTTCTTTACCATGTCTCAATATTTTCTTTTCTAAAATGGGAAAAACAGCTTTCTAAGTACCTAAGTGTAATTTCTAGCAAGTGAAAAGTTAGTAAATTAAATTGTTCTGCAAAAGATGACAAACAGCAATTCTAAGTATTCGGCTATCCTTTCAATGCTTGCACCTGAAAATATAAGGATTGATCCATTCCTTCCCTTCTTCTTGAAGGAATCTTGCTCGTTTAATGTACCAGTGCAGTTTTTAAATGAAAATATTTTTGCTCTCTCTACCTGCACAGTGCATTTTATACCACAAAAAGCAAAACTTAATCTTAAGACTGGGACTTTTGTGCAAAACATGGACTACTTGCTCGACCTGGCAAGAGAACAGCTGGATCTCCATCCTGTTGATTGAGCAGGTGTAAAGACTTCATCCTGCAAGGTGCTGTTAATCTGTGGAAAGTTCAGGCCTATATTAACATTTAAGAATAAGGGTAGTCCTCTTGCAGGTTGAACCACAATAGATACTCACACATATGCACACAAACACATTGTCATAGATCTCTACGTATGAATGCATACACAAATAAATGGCTGACAGCTGGATACAAATGCAAAAATACATCTCAGGCTGGGACACTTTGAATTATTTCTGTGATGTACAATGCAAACCAGCTATTTGAAATATCACAAAGAAAATTTTCTCCCAGGATGCATTCTTGTATGCTAAAATTCAACTAACACTGGACTCCTTTTTGGAAAAATAAACGTTAAAAAGACTGTGTTTCAAATGGAAGTGCTGACAGGCCTTTGACTATCGCAGCTTGAATAGTATCACCACTGTATATTAACAACTGTAGTCATAAGATCTCAACATTTTCCCCCTCCCCATCTTTCCCTGGAGCTGCTCAAAAAGCTAAGCCCCTTTTCACAATCTTAATGACCAAAAGTTGAAAAAAAAAAAAAGAGAGAGAAAGAAAAAAGTAAAAAAAGACTTAAAAGTTCGCCTGGATTTTCTTCTGGTTTCCTAATGAGCTTAACATCTCATAAGACTCTTTGGCAAAGGAGAAAATCTTTTCAAAAAGATCCATTTTCCTGCTGACAGTACAATCTTTCTGAAGTAACATCAGAAGACCATAAGGGTGACATCCAAGCCACCTGAGCTGGTGATACAAGATCTTTAACCAATAGATTTCTATCTCCTCTTTACTCCACATTTTCTAGCAACGTAGTTCTTTGGAATAGGGTCAAAAGAAAAATTTCTGTTTAGTTGTTTAAAGGAAACAAATAACTTTGTCATCAGATCTCTGCAAGAGTTTGACCAAAGTCAAAGCATACTGCAATTTAATTTGTCATAAAAGACCTGAAGTGGGGAGCTCTTAATAAAACAGGAGGTCAGAAATTTATGTGGTTTCATGACACCTTGCATATGCATGAACAAGGGTTCCTAAGCTATTTCATGACTTGTTGGGTTTTTTTGCTGTTAAACACAACAAACTTGAATCCTGTGCTGTGGAAAAAAGAAAGTAAGAAGGATCAACTGCTATATGTGTAACATCTGTAAAAAAGAATGCTGTCCTGAATGCAATGACATCTTTAAATGCGATTTGAACATGTAAAAATTTACTTATATAGCTGTCATTGCTCCTATTAGTTGTCTGATGGAAAAAGATAGGAATACATCAGGCTTTGGATTATTTATGTATCAGAGCAGCTCCAAACTAGGCCTTTCTATACTATATCAGGTAAAAATTTATGGATTTGCCATTTGTGTTGAGATTTGGTGGCACTACAATACAGCAAGAGGTGGCATTTTTGAGGTACATGAGTGCAATGCCATGTTATTAAATTAAGAAGCTGCATTGTTGGGTCAGAATTCATGAAATTCTGCAATTTATTTTTGTTACAGAAATCTATAACAGGGGTGTAGACTTTAAGCAAGAATTTAATAATAGAGTTGGCCTAAATGAACAAGAGAAGAAACTCAACAATGCTTACTTTTGAAATTTGGTGAAAAAGCACTTCTCATTCATCTTTTTACAAGTTCTATGATTTTTGCTTTAGTTGCTCTAATTCTGTAATTTCAGAAATTATGGAACATCTATTGTGAAATAAGCCCTTAACAATAATTTCAAAGTATTTGAAGGTCTATTCAAGATTTTTATTTTTTTTTCAGAAACAGAATATCAGACCAAATAACATGAAAAATGCAGTTTTTCTAACACCTTGAATTCCTATGTGTTACAAGTCCTTCTTCTAGGCACGATTCAACACCAAGTGAAGTTGGAACGTCTGGCCAGAGTAGGCAAGAGTCCAGCAGGGTGCACTTCCAGAACACAGACTCTCCAACAACCTTCAACTTTATTTGGTAGTCGATTCCAGAGGTGGGAATTAATTCTGCCCCCAGGTCAGCTTAATCCCCTTGTGAGAAGAACCCTTCAATTATGATAAACTCTGTTAAATTATTTATGATATCTCTGTGATCTAATGAAGCTTTATACTGCAAGACCTTTGTCTCAGGCTCACACAGGGAAAGAAATGGGGCAACAGATCATGAAACTCAAGAAAATGTACACTTTAGAGCAGAAGTGATAAAGAGGCTGGTTCAAATTTATTCTTTAAAAAATTATGCTGATTTGTGAGGAGTAAACTTAAGAAGGACTCTAGCCCATAAAACCCAATTCTGCCCCGTGTTACACTGAATATGGTTGCAGAAAGGCAACTGAGTCTGCCAAGGCAACATATCAGTTCCTGAGCTAGACGGCAGGAAGTCCTATAGTTCTGCAATTTTCATATAGCCTTTATTGTCTAATTTTCAACTGGCTGCTGTAGGCTGTAAAAATGAATTTGTAAAAAAAACCAACCCAAATCCTCAAGACTGGTGCTTTGGGATATCCAGTCTTAGTACCTGACCCAATAAAATATATATATACATTCAACTTCCACACCATTAAAGCCAGACATTTTCTTTTAACAAAAACCTGACCCTCAGTTGTAGTCAACGCCATACAGAGGCATTTAGAGAGTAACAAAATCTCACAGGAAATTCTTTATATAAAGAGATTCAGAAATGAAAATACCATGCAGGTCGCAGTCATTGGCACATAATGGTGCAGTTAAGCCTTTCATTTTTAATTAGGTCTGTGATCAGAAAACAGCCAATTTTGCTTTCTGCTTCTTGGTGTGTTCAACAATTTTGTCAGCCAAAAACCGTTAGCTGTTGAATTTTTAACGATCCTTTATTGGATAATAAGGTTTTGTTTTCATTTCTCTCAAACGGCTGGAGCCTCCGCTAACAATTATATTGGGGAAAATGTTTCCACAGTAGGTGGGCCCCACAGTCTGTCTAAACCTTGGATTAGCATTATAGAAAAAAAAATAAAAACCAGAGGGAAAAACAAAGAACACTTAAGAAGGGCAGATTTGGTCTTGGGTGAGCACAGAATTGGGTTACTTCATTACATAAATTAGGCAAAGGAAATGAATACATTCAATATAGTGAAACTTATATGAATCTGCTAGTCACTGGCTTGGCAAGATCCAGCCACCTAGTTGAAGTAGTCTTTAATTAATGGTCAAATAAAACTATACTTGTTACTTCAGGAATAATATGAGGTTTTGACAGCAGAGCTGGGCAGGTGCCTGACCGGCTCAAAAGCTCCTTCTGTTTTACCGCGATGTTTCAGTGACCTGTTTCAAGTTCTTTTGGTTTACAGAGGCACTCGTTCTCATTTAACTCAGAAAAACCTGCTGCTCTTATCACCTTAGGAACAACTTCTCTTCAGACCAAACTAAGTTTTACCTCTTTCTTTTCATTTCCAAGGCAAAAGGGGGCTTTCCAATTGGCTCATGAAGACGCATTTCTGTGTTTCTTATGCTCTTTATTTCAGAAGACAGTTTTGAGGCTCGTGTGTAACTTCTGCTTTGCTCTCTGGTCTCACATATCAGCCAGCACCACTCTGGGATCTCTGAGATAGCACATCAAGAAAAAGTGTCCATTTGGACATGGGCCCGAGTCCTGAAATTGGAGTATAAGTGTGTCCCCAAACGGTTCCCAAATTGGAGACACAAAATCAGTGACTGCAGAAGGAAAGATGACAAAAAGAAGAAAATTTGAAAGAAAAAAATGAAGAAAGTTCAAATGCACTGAAAATAGGGACAGTGCAAACCACAGAACAAAGGAGTTTTGGGTTTGGGGGTTTTTTTAAGAGTATATCCAACTTTTTTAAATGGGTTTGCAGAATAATTGTGCTGCAAAACCTCCAAGTCTGCACAGGCAGGAATGTAGACATAATATATGTAGGGTTCATTGCATCACCTTTCCTGAGAAGACTTCCTGGAACTTTGCATTAAAAGCTCAGTGTTGCTTTCAACTTTGTCAGGCTTTAAGAATTTACCATACAGGTACAAAAGTGAATGATAAAGTGAAAAATATCCAGCCATACCAGACTAAGTATTTTTATGCATAAGGTAAAAAGAATGGTTTGATTCATCAATATAAAAAATAATCTAGGTTCCTTTTTGTTATTTCAAAGACTTTTCAAAGAAGTAAAATTCAGCATTTTGGTTCTCATATTTGACTTGACTCAATATTATAGTCAGCAGAGTGTGTCTCTAAGGAATCAAATAACATAGAGCCCATCTGCTGAAGAGCTGTATTTAACCTTCTATGCAGTCAGGAAATTGAAATCACTCAGGATCTCCTGCCCAGTTGCCCAAGGTTTTTTCACCTTTTG
Source organism: Lanius collurio (assembly GCA_020086605.1). Classification (NCBI taxonomy): domain Eukaryota; kingdom Metazoa; phylum Chordata; class Aves; order Passeriformes; family Laniidae; genus Lanius; species Lanius collurio. The sequence goes on from JACBWW010000003.1 coordinate 37,657,458, forward strand.
ATTGCACTGGTCCAGATTCTTTCAAGTCTCAGAGTTGTTCAGTTTCTGCTTCACCTGATTTACCAAGGTAAACTTTTCTATCTGTGCTTCGCACTAACCATACTACTTTAAAAGGCTACTAAGCCTGAGATCCAGATGCAATGAGCTCAGTGAAATCAATGGGAAATATCTGTGTGCACCAAAGGCCAGATTTTGATCCATTGTGTTCAAGCAGAATGATCCTCATTAACCTAACAGATAAAGGCAGCACTGAGCAACACTTCTGTAATATCCATGAAATCACTATTTCATGATACCAGTGAGAGCCCAGGGAGGAGGTTTCTTGGTTGCAATAATTAATAATTTACAAAAAGCTTTAACTAAGCAAGACATTGCCCACCTGGAAATTGGAATGAAAGGATATTAATGAAGCTGCAATGCAGATGGTCATGTTGAAGATGATGAAGAATTTATTAGGGAGACAGCCATCAGAGGCTGTGTAGTATATGAAGCATAAAACTGCTATAACTAATGACAGCAAGTAGTTTAGGCAAGTAATGGACAGCACAGCTACAAAAGGGAACATGGAGATATATTATTTAGTAATAAAGTTCCCATAAAAATGTGAAATATGAAGTAGAAAGATTAATATGATTGCACAAGCCATCTTAAATATCCATCCTGAACTTCTGCCTATAAAAGAATTAGACTGAATTTATGCCCAAGTTGCAACACGTAAGTCATGGCACTTATTTACATAGTTTATGCAAACTATTACAGATCTATGTGTTTAATTTATTGAAATAATGTTTGAAAATGTCATAATTTATTGCATTAACAATACAGCAGATGCTATATTTCTACCTGCCAAGTGATCCAAGAAGAGTAGGTCAGGTTATCAATCATCATATCATATTGCAGAAGATCCAAGGACCTGCAGGTTGGCGGCTGCTCTCCTTTAATAATTACAGTCTTCCCTGAGATTGAGCAGTAATCCTTTCCTTACATCTCCACTGCTGGTTTTAATCTTTGCACTAAACCTGAGTGAAAGAGTTGACTGCAGAAGACAACATGAATATGAACATTGTTTAAGACACTTTTTTCCCCAGCATTTTGCATGCAATTTGAGCTAGAAAATATTTTTTGCATTAAACCACGTCTTCTATGGTTTTCTTTTATTAGTAGAAAGCTGAAGAATTTTAGATTATGCTACTATTGGCATGCAGAGGAGATGAGTAGGGGAAAATTGCAGAGGATCCTGGGCTATTTTTAAAAGCTGTTTAAGCCTGCTTTCCTCTCACCCATCTGAATTCATAATACATTAGGAAATGTGTCTTTAATGCATACATTGATCAAGCTGCCTAATTAGAGGAAGCCATGTTTTTTCCCACGTCTTTTTAAAATGCATGAATGCTTATCCAAGACTGAACCCACTATACTTGAAGGAGAATTTTCTGTCCAAAATAAAACATTTCCCTAGCAGATATATCCTGTAATTAAAAAAAAAGCATTGCAAATTGCTACACTTCAGTCCACAATAAAGGTTTATCCTTTTTCCTAGATTAAAAAGAAAAAATTACCTAAAATATTTTTGATGCTATCAAAACAGAGGATTTTAAGGCATTTGCCCAAATTTAGCCATAATGTTTATCTTTAGTGGAATTACAGTAATGCCAGATTGGCACAAAGTAAAACACTAAATTTTGTGATTTTTTGAGAACATTGACCCCATCATTAAGCTAGAAGAACAACTATTTTCTCAGCCACTCTTTTTCTAATTAAGTTTTTAATTCTGTTTTGTGCCATATAATTTTCTTGTATCAAGTACTCCTTCTTGCCATTCAAATACCATCAGTACTGGGAAACAGTATGAAGCTTGTCTGGTTTGGTGAAATGAGTTTTGAAAGAGGCAGATGTGGAAATGGTATATATTTTTGACTAACATAGTAACTGGCAAAAAAATGTGATGTGATGTGATAAGATGCTTTCTGTCCGAGTTTTCTCAGTTGTCCATTTCAGTGTACAGAGTTAAAATGGAGCTCTCTGCTGAGGTTAGACCCTGTCTCCAGAGCACTCACTCTCTGATGTTAAACCAACACTTAAGTTGTGAATAAAATATATATATATACACACATATGTATATATCCAGATAAATAAAATCAGCTTACATGACAATGTTCTTTTCCTCCAGGCCCCAGCTCTGCAGGATTGGGACAGGGAGCTAAGAAATGTATTTGGAAATGTAGACTTTGTCTCCAAATGCAGGTGATAGACTTGTATAATGGTGGTTATGGAATTAATACCTCCTCAATCACAGTCTAACGACTTTGGTTTTTTTAAAGAAATAGAAAAACTACAGTGTCAGCCATTTGCATAATTCAGAGACATACTGAATTAAAGAAAATGTTTATTTTGATATGTCAGCTGTAATATTCTATTAGCAAATTCTGGGTCACTCACAATTGAGAGATTTATAAAATCTTCCAAAGTGTAGTAGTATGAAAAAATCTATAGCGTTTGTTGCTTTGAGACACTTGCTTACAAATCATATAATTTCTTTGATAGGGAATATTCAATTTTCCTTTTAATCGATTTCTATTCCTCCCTTCTTTTTCTCTCATTTTTTTTCTCTCTCAGAGGGGAAAAAAGCTTAGAAAAAAATTAACCTACAGGATGGATAGTTTCCTTTTTCCATAGTACACTGCATTATTTTGATACCACAGTGTAGTTTGTTATATTTAGTAGAGGGTTTTTTTGAATCATAAATGAACAAACTAGTTCATTTAACTGTTACTGGAATTTTGCACTTTCCCCTTGTGAGTGGTTTTGCTGGCCTCATAATGCTATTTTGGCTAGTTGAAATCTCATGAGTTATGAGTGTTATTTCCTTACAATTGCACATATTTTCCATATTTCACATAAACCAATTATTTATCACACACATATACATGTGTTTCAAATTATTTTTAAATTAGTTCTTTCCTATTTTATACTGTTTTAAATTACTCTCAGTGTTTTGAATCTTAAAATAAATGATCTATTCAGCCCTCACTAATGTTTTTCAAGATTTCATAGAATAGCTGCTGGTTTGTTTATGAAGTACACACTTTCTCACCTACACATTTTATTGTCCTGCACCAAGGGGTTCTTGGCAGCTGGATCTCCCTTTCTCTCCTAGGAATGGTGTAAAGATTGACCAATATGATAGAAACTGGAAATATTTGAGGCTCAAGACATTCCTTAAACCATCCTCTTCTATTTCTGTTGTGCCAGATGGCATGGGCCGCAAAATTCCACATGTCAATCCTGCAAACAGTGGGCATAGGAGAAAGGCGATACATGAGAGCCCTTCTGACACCATAAGGCAGTGTTTAATAGATAATGTACTGAATATATTTCATTATCATTTAAATGCAGTGTTTTATATAATATTTTTATATTGCTTATTTAGATGAGATATATAGATATAGTTTTAATATATAGCTACCTCTTCTTCCATTTTAGCAGTTAGATGAAAGAGTGCAGTCAGATATAGACATATAATGCCAATAAAATTCTGGCTTTGTGGCTGGTGCTCTTGTGAGGGCTCTGGCTTTTATAACTGTGGGTGACCAAGACACAGACCCAGACCAGTCGGGAATCTGAGTCGTTTATTCAAAAGAAACAAGCTGGTTTTGTACACTTTTTCAAGGCACAGTATTTCCTTACATGGTAATTCTCACTATGTGACCTATCCCATGTTGTCACCTCAGCAACAGACTTTCTCAATGTCCTTTTATGGGGTGATCACTCGCTGTTCACCCATCCATCAGCTCCCAGCAGGCTCCTCTCCGAAGGGATCTGCTGTGTGACACCTCCTCCCCCCAGGGTCCGGCAGAGACAAGGTTCTCTGTGTGCTCCTTTGTGCTGCCATGTGCCTCTGCAGGCCCATCCCACAGCCCACAGCTCTATTCCATCCCATCTCTTCCCAAAGTATATAACAAAGTATATACTTTGATGCCTCTAGACTGTTAGGGAGGAATGAGATCCAACTGTCCAGAAGAGGCAAGAGAATCTTTGGCAGCAGGCTGGCTGACTTGGCAGGCTTTAAACTGAAGGACTCAGAAGGCAGGATCCAGAGAGGCAATGCTCATGCTGTGGCATCCAACGTGGAAATAAGCCTGCCCATCCTGAGCAGCAGCAAATGTTCCTAGGGCTGTCTCCAAAGATGAGAACCAGAGGCCAACAGCCTCAAGGGTGTGTTTGTGTGTGGCAGATCCTCTCACACCCCTCTTGGGTACCTTGCATGCACAGTCACCTCTCTGAAATGCCTGCACACAAATGCACACAGCATGGGGAAGACACAGGAAAGATTAGAGATGTGTGTGCAGTCACAGGGCCATGATGTCATTGCAATTGCAGAAATTGCAGATATTGTGAAATATCTCAGGTGACTTGGATGCTGTCATGGATAGCTATGTTCCTTTAAGGAAAGACAGGCCAGAAAAATGAGGTGATGGAACTGCTTTTCATGTTAGGGAGCAACTGGAAAATATCTCTGCCTAAGAGGGGATCACAAATGAGTTGAGAGCTTATGAGTAAGAATTCAGGGGGAGGGTAATATGGGTGACATTGTTGTGGGAGTTTGCTACGGGTCAGGAAAATGGTCACCTGGTCAGGAAAAAGAAGTTGATTAGGCTACCTTCAGTCAACTAAAAGTAGCCTCATGACCAAAGGGCCTGGTTCTCTGGGGGAAATCAACTACTCTGATATCTCTTTGAAACACAATATGGCTCAGTGCTCACAGTCCAGGAGGCTCCTGCAGAGCACTGATGATAATATTTTGACATTTGTGGTGGAGGACCCAATGAGGAGAGGTGTGCTGCTGGACCATGAACTAACAAACAGTGAAGGACTAGCTAGGATTTTAAATGTTTGGGGGCAGTCTTGGCTGCAGTGACCATGAGATGGTGGAGTTTAGGATCCTGCACGAAGGAAGCAAGGCAGTGAGTAGGATTACAACCCTTGACTGTAGGAGAGGTAATTTTTAAGGACTTACTTAGAGGAATACTTAGGGTTAGGGCTCTAGAAGAGAAGGGGGTTGAAGAGAGCTGGTTAGTTTTGTGTCTGCCTTCTTAGAGGGAGTTGACTTGAGAAGTAAGAGAGGATCTGCTCTCTGGGGTGGCTGAGTAAACTAATTCACAGCGAGCTCTCTCCTCTCAATACTTTTCCAGTATTGTTCTGACATATAGAGAGAATCTTCAGAAAACATTTTTTTTTGCTTCTGAATATGTTTCCTTTCCTCTATGGTGTTTGGGCAATTACCCAGATTTCCATGTCTCAACAAAAATTATTTCCCGTGGCAAAGTAAATGAATTTCCTAATTGCCTTTCTAAGAGTTGGCCTGAACAATTTGCAAATTTTCCTTTTTCCAAGTGTTCTTTTGTCTAGTCTTGGTCAATGTATGTTTGAAAATGTCATCGTTTTCTAGTTATATAGGCTTCATTTACTATGCCTCTTGCTTAACCAAGATCTTTCAAAGAATGAATAAATGTCAATAATTTTTAACCATTTCTAAAGTCATCTTCTCCCTAATTTTCTCAACTACATATTTTTTCCATGACTTTTTCTTTTTTTCCTCAAAAAAGAAATATTAAATCCTTTTCATTTACTTAACTACTTTGGAATATGAGAACAAACATAGATTAATTTGTATTGCCTCTATTTTCCTTCCCCAAAATTAATTTCTTTGTTATGTATTCCTCATAAATTTTACTTAATTCCTTTTTTTCAATTTTGCATTCTGAAAATAAAAATGTTTCATACTATTGACAGATCCTTTCAAAAATGATAAGAATGAATATTTCTTCTTCCTTGCATTCTAAATCTAATTATAAATCTAAATATAAAATTGAATATAAATTATTATGATATTCCATTAAACTATAGTTTAAATGAGATGCTCTGAAAAATGTCAGGGCATCCTAATGAACGAGTCACAGCATATAGTTATAGAATCATAGAATGTTACAGGATTGGAATGTACTTTAATCATCATCTAGTCCCAACCAACCCTTCTGTGGGTGGGGAAACCTTCCCCTGGACCAGGCTACTCAAGGCCTTCTCCAAACTGGCTTTGAACAGTAACAGGGTTCATTTCCCTGGGAAACTTGTTCCAGTGTCTCTCTACCCTTAATAAAAAATTTCTTCCTAATATCTACCGTGTATTTCCCCTTTTTCAATTTGTACTCATTGTTTTTTCTCCTCTTACTGCAATTCTAAACCAAGAGTCCCTCTCTGGCTCCCATGTAGACCCCCTTCAGGAACTGGAAGGTTGCAATGAGGTGTCCGTGCAATCTTCTCTTCCCCAGGCTGAACAGCTCCAGCTTTCTCAGCCTGTCTTCACAGTGGAGATGCTCCAGTCCTCTTACCAACTTCATGGCCCTCCTCTGGACTTGCTTCAACAATTTCATGTCCTTCTTATGATGAGGATACCAGAACTGAATGCAGCTCTTCAGGTAGGGTCTCACAAGGGTAGAAGAGGGAAAGAATCACCTCCTTTGCACTGCTGGTCACATTTCTTTTAATGCAGCCCGAGATTCAACTTGTTTGCTGGGCTGTGAGTGCTCCTTGCTGGCTCATGCTGAGTTTTTCATCAACCATCATCCAGAACTCCTTCTTCCCATGGCTGTTGCAACAGGCCACTGGGGTAGTGGCAGAGAGGAGGAGTGAGAGAAGACCAGCAGGCAGGAATGATGCTCCAAGAATGATTTTATTAATTATTTCCCACTATATCATAGACCTTTTCTTCATAACCTAATTGGTCAAAGACATGTCACCCCCTTGGGGTCATTGGCTAAAATCCATTATCAGAATATTTTTCTACTGTACTATAAACAAGGCTTTTACAAGGTCACAGGTGTTAAAGTTTACAGAATTCTGCTAACATCTTCTGTAAGAGAGAAAAGTCTCCCACAGGACTAGAAGAAGCAAGAATTTTTCTTACTAGCAGCATTTTTGTGTCCACACAGGCCTGCTCTCAGTCACTTCTCCATCCAACCTGTAGGTGTGTCTGGGATGGCCATGACCCAGCTGCAGGATCTTGCACTTCACTTTGTTGAACTACACGAGGTTTTCAGGGCCCACCTGTCAAGCCCGTCAAGGTCCCCTGGATGGCCTTCCCTCCCTCCACATCAGTTGTATCACACAGTTTGGTGCTGCCAGCAAATTTGCTGAGGGTGCACTCAACAGTGCACCTGCAGATTGTAGCTGAACAATTCCACTAGTCTGTAGATAGTCATGCAGGTTGTAGCTGAACCATTCTTTTCTCTTTTCTTCCCTAGAGGAAAATGACAGGCCATGTTCATGTACCCGTGTCTTAGTTGCATAAAATTCTTTCTGAAGAAAAAGGATTTGGAGGGGAGTAAATGCTGAATAAAGAGTTAGACATGTGGACAGAGATTTCTTAATTTTTCCATTATGTGATTCCTGAGCTGTGTTGCCCTCTACATCTTAAGAATCTATTGGCTTGATATTAATTTGAATTAAGAAGAGAATTATTCAACATTGGTAACCATTCTTATTTTCTCTCTTTTGTTGTACTTCTATAAAGACCTAAAGGAAGATTTAAGATTAATTCTCCTTTATTTAGTTCATCTGTTTTATTAACAAAGTGATTGCTAACCTCGTTCTCTCCGAGTATATTTAAAGTCAAATAATTTCTGTGAGCTATAGTTGTCAAAGAATATTTCTCTCCATAGCTCTGAAAAACCTGTATTTAATAGATGTGTTTTTCCTCATTTCTTTCTCAAATAAAATATATTTCACAATGTTCTCCATTACACAACTCTAATTCACTAATATTACACCTATTCCAAATTCAAATTTCTGGCATCCTATTTGAATTTTAGCTACAAATTTTAATGTATGGTATCATATTCCCTTTATCAGAACCACACTTACAGACATTGATTAATTATTTTGGTATGAAAAACTAGTATTGACCATGCCTATTTATCTATACTACTACATGTAGATAAATTATACCTCTTCTGTATCCCCTGGGTTTTTTTTTTTTGGGGGGGGGGGTCTGCTCCTTTTATGACTCTGATGATATTTAAATAAAATAATTCTCCTCTTACTTATTACTTCCTATTTCATAAATAGTTCATCCTCTGTCTTATTTTTAACTTATGTGCCAGGCCATACAAGAAATTGTAAAACAGAGTCACTTTAAAGCAGTGGATGCACTATAGAAACTTAAGAATAGAGTGACTGCATGAAGAAGATTTGTCTCAGAATAGCTGAAGATAAGAAAAGATATAAAGGCAGTTTATATTGCTTATTATATCTGAAAAGGACCTGAGACCAAGAAGGTGAATCACATGCTAACAATAAGGAACTTACCTAGTCTTGCCCTCAAGGTGGCAAACCACCTTATCACTAGAGAAGGAAAAGATCCTAAAGAAAAAAATAATAATAAGGAAAAAATATGAGTAGAATAGCAAAGATATGATCTTGCTTTCGATATCAGAAGTGGAGTCTATGAGAGTTTCTAAGATGCTGAATTCTCTTCAATAATCATTAAAAGGCAGACTAACATTGAGCAGGTGGTGAAGGTTATATGTGTTACATTGACAATGTTTGGAGCAAAGAATCTCAAAAAATTCCCAGGTTGCCATGAAATTCTAACAGCAATTTAGTTAAAATAAAATATAAGAGAAAAAACCCAACCCTTGCCTCTCTGGAAAAACTCAGCTCTTAATTACAGTCAGTAGCTTTCTGCCTAAACTGCCTGAGAGAGAGGGCAAAATTTACCATAAATCACTTAAAAGCTGGAGATTTTTATTTCAATAAAATATATAGACATTATTCACAGAATTGTTTCTGCTAAGATAAATCAATACTGAAATACTGCATTTTTAGAAAACATCAATCAGTGTAGAGATATACAGAATTTTCTTTTTAAAACGAAATATATATTTGAAAGATCTAAGCATCAGAAAATGCAGAAATAATTTAAATAATTAAAAAGTAGCCTATCATAAGACATGCCATATTGGAAGGAAACTGACTGTCCATCAGACGTGTATATAGATATAAAATATCTCAGGATGCATGACATATACATTACTGTGATGTGTCCATCATAGCTCTCACATGATCTTAGCAAGCTTTACAAGGGATGTTAAGATGTGAAAGGATCATCAGTCATCAATCCTGATTTCCTGCATGATAAAGGGCTTAGCATTTTCAAAGTGCATACATAATTTAGAAACATATAGACCGTGGGGTTCTTGTTAGATGCCCAACTCCCACTGATTCCACATTTGATAAATGACATTGAGTATCTTAAATCTCCAAGGTCCAGATCCTCAAAGGCACTTTGGAAGCTAATTCCCCCTACAATCAAAGAAAATCAAACGCCTAAATGTCTTTGAGGACCTGGCCCTAACCCATTTTTGAAAAATTTGCCCTTTATGTCTCTCTTGATAAAGATAGGTGTAGTTAGATGAGAGGCCATTTTCATTTTCCTTTATGAGGAGGTGATAATGCAGGCACTTGTCTTTAAGCATCCATCCAGGAAGTGGATGACTTGGAATCAGCCCTCTCCTCAGTCTGAGGATATTCTCGTTACATCTTCTGCCTCCCAAGAGGGTGCCCTAACCAGTACTCTCAGCTAAGCTATACTCTACACTATTCAGGAGAGGGTGCATTATATGCTAGTTTTTACACAGCTGCCCTATCATGAAGAATAGACAATTCAATATTCACTGGGCCAGGGAGGGAAAAACAAGCAGAAACATGGCACACATTTGCAGAAAGAGAGACAACATGGATCCTCATCCTTGCTTGAGTTCATCCCTCATCTGTGATAGTGATGTATTATGGCAAATATGGCTGTGAATGTGGGAGCAGGACTCCTATCTGCTCCCAGCTATCAGGGTAGTGCCTTAGCCATTGGGCTGCTTTATAAAAGAGAATTATCACCAGGACTAGTACTAGCATAGTCACAGGGTCTTTCTCCTCTTTTCACATGTGCAGATCCTGCTCTTTCACGCAAAGTTTGAACACCTGTTTTCGAGAGGCGGTAACAGCCTATGGATTCCAAGCAGGACATCTGAGCAAGGCTCCTAATTCTTGAGTACAGGCACAAATATGTTCTTTTAAGAGGATGTTTTTCATTGACATTTTCTACTGTCAGCTGTTACTAACTCCAGGTGTCTCCTTGCTAAATTAGCCCAACTTTCTGACTCCCATTCTGAAATGTACCAACAGAGCCAAACACAGAACCTTGGGCTACATCCCACAAGACAGTGTGGGCATGGCTGGTATTGCACCATAAATATACCTTGTCTCTCATGTAAAGCATTTCCCTCTGTGATCAGGAGAAACAAGGAAAAAAGCAAACAACCTACAAAATGTTCCAATTAATAGAAATCTAGATGGGAAACTCCAATACTGTTATCCTTCTGCTGGAATAGCACTAATATACTCTGTTTAGAAAAATCAACAGTAGGCTTTAGGCAAGACATATAAGAGAGCCACAATAGGCCTGACCCTACAGTTATCCTATGATTTATAGTCTTCTTAGAGCAATGTACTGTATTTGACACTGGCTAAGGGGTTAATCAGTTCTGAGCATTGGCTTGGTAATAGGGTCCTGCCCTCAGGGTCTATTCAATCAATCAGAGTTGTCCAATGCTGTAATGCCTCAGTTCTGTGTGTAGGCAGATGAGTGTGCTGTCATTCAGCATCCTGGAGGTATATGGGCTTTGAGAAGCTTAGTGGAAATTCCACCTACACCGGGGCTGTCAAGCTCACTCCATGGAGAGCACTGACTATATGAGGTGACCATGTTGATAAAGGGGTCACTAACTTCTCTGAGGGCAGCCTGAAGCCTTGGACCTGTTGAGAATAGGAAGCTGCAGCCATTTTGAAGAAGGGAAATGATTGGCCTCATCCTCCTTAAAAAAAATTGTTCTTCAAGCCTTGTTGCAAAAGAAATTTTTCATCTTGAACTAGAAGAAGGAAAATTGCTATTAAGTTGAATACATTTCTTCTAAAAAATACCAAAAAATTCCTGAAGGCATAAGCTCAGGAGGAAAAGGAATCTGGAATACTTCTATGGAGCACATGGGGGAACTAAAGAAAATATGCATAAGCTTAAAGGGACATTATGTCAGAACCCAGAAGACACTAACTTGGGTGTTTCTCTTGTTGTATTGCACAATATGCCATCCTGCTTGTAAAAGATATATCTCAACCTATCAGTTCAGTGTTTATGTGCAACATTTTAAACAGGTCCTGAAACAGCTAGGGCTGGACCATTGAACATCACTAGATTGTATTTCTTAGCTACATTACACTTGTGTGCTGTTCCTGCAGAAACTGGTATGCATCAAGCTCTCCAGACCAGTGGTCTGCCTGGGTTTGCATATGCCTTTTACCCTGAATTTAAGGGGAACTTGAAGTAATATCAGGTATTTGCAGGGCTGGTGGTCCTGCCATCAGCTGCTTCCTCCAGGTGACCTTTCAAAATAGCTAGTACTTGTAAGATGAGTGCCCCCAAAAGACACACACTCTTATAAAACTTACTGCACTTATAATACAGCAAATTCAGACAGTGGTTATATTGTCCAAAACAGCTTGGCTACTGTGGAGAAGCAAGGTGTTTCAGAGGTATCAGTGAGGGTCAGACCTCCTGCAAAGCATGGAGGGAGGGCACTTTGCTTAAACCTTTTGTTAATAATCATTCACAAGGATATTGGAAGAAAAATAATAGCTCTCTGAAGACAGTGTTCTTTATTTATCTTAATTGTAGTTCTGTATGAGATTACTCAGAAGAAGGTATCAGAGGAAAACTAAAGAAGCTCTCTGCAGTAATAGTACATATGTGAGAGGTCAAGAGTTTTTCAAAAAGATTCTGAAATACTCTCTGAGCAGGGGAGGAGTGGAAATGTGAGCCTTCTCTCTGGGTGGTAAATAGGAGTTGTAGGAAATTGTGTGTGCATATGGGGGAAGGGAGGAATAAATGTTTCTGTTTAGACCTCAGCAGAGCTTTCAGCAGCCAGTATTTCAAAATATAAATGGGAACACATTGGGCATAACTGCATACACTCTTTCTTTTCAGTGACAAAAGATGACATCATTTACTTGGGTCAAAGAAGTGATGATGACAGAAAAGGTAATCTCAATACAGTCAACAAGGGTTTTACCATTGGTTTCAATGGAGATAAGTAGAAAATCCACTCATACCAAAATTGGTACAAAATGTACACATATGTGAAATGTGTATATTTCAGAGATGGATCGTTATAACTTTAAAAAAATAGACCTACAGAAATAGCATTTACTTTCATCCTGAATAACCTTTAAACAATGTGATTATAATGTAATATCTAAAATATCTCTGCATATGAATGATTAGGCAGAATGCATTTCTTACCTCTCTTTTTCTTTTTTTATTCATTTGGGTGTAGGACATTTTTTTATTTTCTTTCTCAAACAAGACATTTGTATCAATAGCATTAATTTATACATATGGAAATAGAGCTGTGGGTGTCCATGGAGACATGATCATTTTTTGTGTTTGGCCTCACAACTTGGCCTCATCTCTAAGAGAAGAAATAAATTGTAATTTGAAGAGGGTAAAAATTTACCTGTTTTCCTGCTATATGTCATTTCTGTTTAAACTCCCAAATTACATTAAAAATAATGTTAGCATGTATTTGTTGGGGGGGAGAGGGAGGAGGTTTTTGTATTGTTGGCACTGATGTGCCATGGAAATGATTGAAAATGTCACCGTGAGGACAGTATCAGCCATTAATTACATATGATGTGGCATTCAGCAAACCCAAGGAAAGTCTTAGTTTCTTAAGCACCTAATTTTGAAAGCATTTACACAGCACAGTTCATTAGACAAAACAGGACAGGACACAAATTTTTCCTCTGCTAGAGCAATGAGGAAATGTTCTATCTTGTCCTCTCTACGTGTCTGTTTATTTTTACCCCTGCACCTGCATACACTTCCTCTTGGGTCTGTAGTCTGTTCATCTCCAAGCACATCTCTAACATGTAGAATAAAACATCTCCAAAGTATGTACAGCTACAGTTGTATACTCCTTTTTAAAATGTTTCTTTCTTTCTGACAAAATATTTTTTATATTATTAATGAATTTTTCAATGTTTTTGGTTTTTTTCAAATGCTGTTCACTCTATTTACCACTGGATGACAGGTGAGTTCAACTAAACATCCATAACCAGTACAAACTTATTGGAGACAAAAAAGTCACATTAAGTAAGGAAGAAACATTGAGCAATATTTCTATTGTTTTAATATTTTCAAGGCTGGTAGTGTTAAATGTGACCCCTGAAACGCTGAGGCCCATTCAATGGTTGCTTTCTAATAGAAAAGGTAAGAGAAAAATAGCAATATACCAACGCAGTTGCTTCTTGTTCAAGATCAAGATAATTCACTCTTTGTTGAGAGACAGGAATAACAATGGGTTTTCTGAATCAAATGGCTATTATTATTATTAGCATTGAAATATTTAAATCATTCTACATGAGAAGAAATGAGCTGGGAAAAAGAATCACTAAATGAAAAAAAGCACAATTTCTGGACAATGCTATGCAGGTTTTTTTTAATGTTCAGAAATAATCTGCAATATACATGACCAAACAGATATGTAATGAAGGTAGCATTTTTAACAGGATGCCTTTGACATCTCTTTCTTTGACATCAGCATTGTAATCAGCCACCAATGCTGCCATTTCAGCAGACAGTACTAAATTACCAGTCAAGAGAGAACAAAAAGAGGCAGTTGATCTTTTTATAATGCTTTTAAATGTTACAATTCACAAATGAATCCTCATGCAGTGCATCATATAATACTGCATAGTGCTGTGAAGCTTCATTAACAAATAAAATATTTTTCAGCTAACTGTTTTTGAAGTTAGCATCATGTATAAACTGGCCATGGTCTGACTATGATGACAAACAGAGAGAGAAAAACATCTTCACCTAAATCAGTTTGCTTCTGTTTTGGTTTCCTGTGTAAATAAATATTCTAAATTTAAAGCTGCAGTATGCGGAGTTTTTTTCTGTCACAAAACCTTTCTATGCAAAAAGTTCTAACAGCTTCTTCTTCACCATGCATCTGGGTATGAGAATATTGTGCATATGATGCTTGAGTTCAATAAAAACACATCTATCACCATAACAAACATGGCTCTGTAACAAAACTACTATATAAGTACTTAATATTTTGTATCCAAATGTAAATTTTCCAAGATTTTGCTGCTTTAGGTGGGAAGAGAGTGAATCAAATAGAAACCAGAAAATACTCACGACCCAAGAGTTTCAACAACAAACAATGATTTTGAATACTTGATATTTTGTTCATTCAAATTGCTATAATATAGAGGGAGCTAAATTTTGAGAAGTACTGAGAGCTGTCTGCTGTACACAGAGTGTTATAATTGCAGCATGTTTCAGTAATACATGCTATGATCCATACAGAAACCATTTCAAGAGTTATTTTAAATATGCTGCTGTCTTGGCCTTATTGGTGAGAGTCATCCCTGACTTCCTGAGTCACCACAGTAGTATAAAACTCTGTTAAGTGAAATTGGACAGTAATTTCATCAAGTGTATTCTGGCCCACAGTCAAAGTGAGAGGCAAAATCCAAAAGGTCTGTGTGAACTTGACCTTGCAAACATTCTTAAATCAAAACCTAGGGATCAGTTTAGACCTAAATGACATATCAGTCAGACCTCTGAGAGTTTCTCAAATGCCAGTAAGACCTTAAGCCCTTCTTGCCCTTGTTGCAACATCTTGTGCTTCAGAAAAAAGCAGAAAATATAAACCCCAGAAGCCATAATGAATGTCAGAAAGGTGGGAAAAATCCTTTCTGTTCACTGCTAGTAGACCTGAAATATATGTTACAAAAATGGCATGAAATCATCCTTCCATTCCTCTTTAAATAACAACTAATTTAACACTCAAAAGTTTCTGAAAGGTCTTCTAGGGAGCCTGCCACACTGCTCACTCCTTACAGGCTGGAGTCCAGATCCTGAGCCTGGAGCATGCTAGATGTCTCCTTTGGGGCTGAGGGCTGCTGAACACTGAGCTCCTTGCCAGTGAAGTGTACAGGACAAAGCAGCTGTTAGGATTCTGATACCTGATTTAATGTCAGCTGGAGGAACCTTCAGGCTCTGCTGGTGACATTGGTCATATCTCACTGATTACCGTGGCAGCACAGACACCCAGTGCACACACAGACATGTATGAAGAGACTTAAATGTAGGATTCTTAACTTTTAGTTTACTTTCATTTCTAGCTGGAAAGCTAGAAAGTGGGACTAAAGAAGTAGTGAAGTTGGTTTTTTTTCCCCAAAGAAAATGCAGTTAATGACAGACATATTTCATAATGCATAAGTGACTTAAAGTCACTGAACTAGGAGTGCAAATTTTCTGCAAATAAAACTGACCAAGTGAACATGTGTGTCACCCAAGAAGTATCCACGTGAATAACTCCCAAAAGCACAGCAGAGAAACTGCTCTCCTTCCTTATCAAAAGGTCATGCCAGTCTCTTGCTAAAATGCATATATACTGTATTTCTTGTATCATTTGTCCCTCAGATATATAGTATAAAATGTCTTCTGTTTTCATAACATCCTGTGTTCTAATAATGCCTTTTAAGTTCCTGGGAAATGGTGATTGAAGCATAGTCTGATAAGGAGGACAGGAAAGTGATTGCATTGGTCGTAAACAGCAGGACAAAATCCTGCATCCTGTTACAGGCTACCATAACATGTCTGTTCTGTGTCCAATTTTTCCTAAGTGTTGCTATTTTTTCTTGAATTTGCAGTTTTCAGAAAATGGGACTGAACAATGAAGCTGGCAAACAAGATACCCAATGAGGTATCTTTGGTCTTGCAGGTGAAAAAAAAATCGGCAAAGAATACATATAAGTAAATGTTTTGATGGATTTTTTTTAGTGCTTTAAGAGTTACTTATGAACTTTATTGGATTGAGCCTTCACTAAACTTACAATATCAAGTAGAAAAAAAAAAGCTGCTCACAGCTACTCAAGAAGCTGAACAAGCACAAGTGGGAAAGGCCAAAACTTAAACATCAGCATTTAGGAAGCTAACCATTATTACCTTTAACGGTGTTGAAAAATTCATTCCAGACTCGTATCTGGATTCTTACTCATACAAGAAAAAATATTACATTAAGTATTCCTAATATTGTGGTCTTTGTGTAAATGAAATGCTATGTTAAAATGTCACCTATTTGGAAAAAATGACTCAGTGTATGTTAGACAATCATATTGACAGAATATTATTTCCTGCTTGAAATCAAAAAGAGATCTCTGTTCCCATGGGAATTTATAAAGCAACTGGAAGAAAATAAATAGCCGATTGTTAGTTAGGGGGTGTGTGGGTGAGCTTTTCAATAAGGTTTTTCTTATTTTATTATTTTTAGGTGAACTATTTTCAGTGATAAAATCTCATTTAAGGAGTTGATTGGAAAGAAGAAGTGATTCATTAGTTTATGTCTAAGGTTATTTCTAGTTCTTTAAGTGATTTCTTTTTTTTTCTTTTTTTAATTTCTTTGCTCTTTCCAGAATTTCCAACACAATTGAATTTTTATTTGTTCAAGAGCTGGAACAGTGCTAAGAAAGTTGAAAATTGGGTTGCTTGCCCTGCAATAATCCCTGTTTTCCTGCAGGGATTGGATGGCTTCCTCTGAAGTCCAGACAATATTTCCTACCTCTGACTACTACCTAGGTTAACTGTGTTTCACTTATGAAGGTAATTAAGTTTTCTACTAAATGTTCATATACAATACATCAGGTGTACAAAGCTCTAGAGCCCTCCAGTGCCTGTCATTCTGCTTCCTGTGTATCTCCTGAGGAGTAATTCCATTGATTTTAATGGAGAGATTAATTCAGCTTGGCCATGCACAACTGTGTGCTGCTGCTGTCATCTAAGTTGGTACCACATCAAGAAAAGCCAATATGAACCAGAAAAGGACATGGTAAGGCTGTAACTGCTGGAGCTTTAGGACATTGTGATGGCCCAAATAGTGCTATAGTTACCTGGATGGCAGCACACTGCCTTTTGGAACTCTGCTGGCTGGGGAAGAACAAAACAGGTTCTGTAAATTGTATATTGTTTTATATGTGTAAAGGTTGTTGTCATAGGGCTTTTCAAGGTTGTTTGCTCAGGAGTTTGAATGAGTCTAATTTAAAATACAACAACATTTGAAACAAAAATTGAGAAGGATGTGTTCAGTGAGATTTGAAAACAAAGAAGGAAAAAAAGAAAGCTGGAGGTTTGGCAGAGTATATTATACATACTGCAAGTATATTATATATACTGCAAGATGCATTTCCTGGTGAACAAGAATAAAATATTAATTCTGGAATATACTGTTGACCACAGAAGTGGTAGATCCTAATTACCTGCAGACTACATTGTCTAGTTTGAAGCAAAAAAAAAAAAAATCATTTTTGAAACCTCACACATCTAGGAAGCAATGCATAAGAAAAGTTGAAGATCATCACCATTTTTGATCTAACAACCCCTGACCAGACCCCAGATTCACAAAGAAAATTAAAGAGTTAAATGATCTCTCCGAGTCCTAAAATTGTTCCCAAGGGGCTGTTAAATAACACTGGACAATGGAAAAGCAAACCACTTCCTGGTCACAAGCTCTCCTCCAACATATTGCCCATACTCATGGAATCAAGATGGATAGACTTCACTGGAAGTATCAATTTTGCATTATTCAAGTACTCACATGTCTAGGCATACTCCAGCAGAAGTTTTCAATGTACAGTTAAACAAGACCATACATTTTGCTTTGTCAATAGGAAACTTTGTATGCATATTTATAATATCCATATTCTTACCTAGAAAATAATGGGGTTCATTCGCTGTTGATGTAGGGGTTTACAGGAAGTCATTTATAAGGAAGTTCAAAAAGCAAAATTGTTAGGATCTATTCATTATTAAAGCAAACTTCTTGTTGTAAGTCTTTCTATTTATACTGTAGTCACATATGTATTTATAACATGGAGAAATTCCAATCATTTGGACCTAATTTCACTGGTCAGATTCAAGACATTATCTTTTGGAGGACTAAGAACACAGGATATCGGCATTTCTAATTACAAGGTGAGGGGAATCACTCTCAGTGGAATCATCAGTAGTACATACTGCACCCGTGCCCATTGTTTTGGAAGTGGAGGCAGATAGACTTTTATGGAAACACTCAAGATCCTTCATATGCCAAAACCCATCACTCCTATATTATGACGCTCAAATGAAAAGAAAGGCTTTCTTCTGTTGTGTGACCACAACATATTTCAGAGGTAGGGAAGTTCACACATCAGATCTTGTTCATATATTGTTTATGACATAGAATGGACCACCAGCATTTAGAAAATGTGTGCACATATTATAAGAGTGGAAGAGATGGTGTCTCAGTTTGAAAGACAGGTGTCTGCTAAGGAAGGCAGGAGCCTCCCTTGGAAAGGAAGATGCAACCACCTTTCCCTCCGAATTATTATAATTTTGAAATCAAGGGGCCTTCAGGCAAAGATATGTGAAGTACACATATAAAATAAGGCAGGAAAACAAAGAACAAAACTGTCAGAGTCAGATCTGACCTGACCCTGTTAGTCAGGGTAGCAGCAGCAGTCTGATAAAGTAGTGGCCGCAGTCCTCCTAAAGTGAACAGGTGTGGTTCTGGTGAAGTGGTGATGCTGTGTAGAAAGATCTGATCTTCTAAGAAGGTCCAGTGGTGTGTAGGTACCTCTTGTCCTCTGGAAAATCCAGTGGGAAAGGCTACCTGTGGTCTTCAAAATTGCAGTTTATATCCAGGATGGAATGCTTGGTTTCTCCCTCTGGGTGGAGCATCTCACAATGGAATGATCAGTCATGAGATAAGGCACTGATGAGCCATTAATCAGGAGATAGTCTTGAGGGAGGAGGCAGGGAGACTGCCCCACCTGGTTTTAACAGCTCATGAAGATGGTGATAGGATACATGCTTGTGGGCACATCTTACATTGTAACCTAGGACAGATGGGCTGAATTGCTGTCTTTAGTTAAAGCCAACCATCATAAAATATGATGTTCTTGGTACAGAATGTCCATAAGATAGCTCTTGCAAACACAGGAAGAAGATTAAAGAGGAGACAAAGGGGGAGTCTTAAGTCATTGAATTGTGCTTTGGACTTGAAACCTTGAAATGCACTGAAAAAGTAGATTGTTTTTCAAGCATCTCACACAAAATAGTAAGATAAAATCAAGGAAGAATCAGGGCAAAAGAGAACAAAAAAATTAGATACTGGAATGAAATAGAAATTATTTGTGAAGGAAACTGGAACACAGGACATAAAATGGGTATGAATAACCTGGACAGTGGTGACCACAGCCTGGGAAACTGTTTTCTATCAGCCTGTAGCGCAGATCCCTTCATGTAGAAGGTGCAAATAATGAGAAGGAAATGAGAGACTTGGAGCCATGCATTAAGCCAAATAATGAAAATTGTTACCTATTACTCTGGAAACATGATTTTAGAGTATTTTTCGTGATGGTAATCACTCAACAAAAGGCTTTTGACATAATAATGTTCAGTACCGCACTGCTTAAAAGTCATGTACTCAACATATTTGAAAAATGGAATTCATAAAGCTGAGTCAGAGATCCAACTTTGTCCTACATTGTCTGGAGGAAAAATTAAGTCTGTAGACTGGGATGTAAGGCAGACAATATGAGGAACATGCAGATGCATGATCTCACTCAATCAGAGAGTTTCAGTGTGCCTAAAATGCCTTGCTTGCATTCAAACACCTGCTTCATGGTCACTGTTCAGATTTCCAGCTTCCGAGGACCTGACATAATTTCCTGCTTTTAGATACCATTTTGCTCCTAGGGTAGTTTAAATATTTGGCCTTTGACAAAAATGAGAAAAAAGAGACTGTGCAGGAGTTGACCCCATATGATCCTTTCTGGCCAAATGCCGGAACAACTATTTAAAGGGCAAGGCTCCTGCTCTCTGGTCTGATCTCCTTTCCCCTTCTGGTTGTAATGTATCTCAGTGATAATAGGAAGAGAAGCTAAGTCATGGTCAAATCACTCCAGGGACTGTCAGTACAGATGACCTCCTAGAACACAAAAGCTGAATGTGAAAATCCTCTTACAGTGAGCAGCTAGATCAAAGAGGTCTTTTGGCAAACAGCTGAATTATTAGGCTCTCATGCAAATGCAGCCAGAAGCATCAACTTCCCCTAGCACCCATGCAGTCAGATATGATCTCAGGGATTCAATTAACTGTTCATCTCCAGGGTCTGACATACACTGCTGCCTAAGAATGTGTATATCTAAGGGTGTCTCATACACCTCAGGATGTAAGAATAAAATTTTCCTAAACTTAAACTCTTGATTCTGGCTAAAAAGTGTTGGGATCGTGTTTAAGTGGACTCTGATAGTCTGACTATACTTCTAGTAAAAATACATGTGAATATGTCTATAAGTTCATTATTCTACCTACACTGTGGAAAACAAAAGTTGCACAGGCAGCCTAAACTGCACTTTTAGCTTTTGACTACTTGTCTCTTTTACTGCAAAAGAAGAATATAATGTGATGCTTCTGGGCAGTAGGCTAGAGAGCTGAAAATGTAGTAGCATTAATATCAAAGGGATATGAGAGTTATTTAAAACAGTACCTGTGCAATGAGAATTAATATAATGAAATAAAGAGATAGAAAGATGAAGTGAAAAAAGCACCTTGAGCATTAGAACTATTGGACTGCTGACTAATTTCTCATGGGAAGTAATAGGTGATTTTTTGCTTTTTTATATAAAGTCCAGTCAAATGCAAATATTCTATATCAAATGTTCTGAGATTAAAGAAGAAAATGTAGTACTTTTGCACATATGTATCAACTTTCTGTTTAGTGTTTTGAGTAATAACTCACTTAACTTACTTATAGTGACATAAATTCGTAGGAAATATATTGACTTAAGAAAATTCAGTACCCTATTTTGCATGGTGCTGAGACCCTCCTCCACAGCTCTAAGTTTGTACACATAGATTGAAAAAATACAGAAGGCTTTCTGTTCTTTGCTGCACTTAACATTACAGTTCAAAGGTGATTCGGTGCACAATTTTGTAATGCTAAAATTGATTTCTTGGCTCAGTGAAAGCAAAAATTACATGGAAATACTACAAATGAAACCCAAATCAAGACCATTTCTCTATTTGAGACATGAATTAATTATCAGATACCTTGTTTTCTATAGTTTTCTGCAAATAAGAAAAAAGTCACTAAGTAAATAAGTTCAAAACTAGAACAGAATTAGTGAAATTCAGGGTTATACATAAGGAGTTTGAGAAAGTTCCGGAATTTTCCAATGAAAGTTGTAGAACTCTCCACCAAATATCAGCTTCTTTCAGATTAGTTCTTCCAAGGAAAATATTGAACAGCAACCATTCCTGTTGTGGTTAAATATTTATCAATATTTTGGGGTTGATTATGAATCTCATGAGAGTCAAATCTCAGCTGAAAAGTATATTTTCTGTGCATCTATGGATTATCTGAATTCAAATATTTTTCCATTAATGTAATATTTTAGTGTTCAGGAAAACAAAGGAATTGTTGATTCTTCTCCATTTTTTTAATTTATTTAAAATAAGTGTTGCTTGTGGTAGTCAAAACCTGGGCATAAAAATACAGAAGGCTTTGTTGGACTTCTTTCTTGAGACAGTAGACATTAGAAATCCTCATTGAGGTGTATCAAGTCCCAATAAGTGCTGACAGAGCACAGTGTTAAATAGGGTCCATTGTGACATTTACCTAGATCTACTGTTTGTGAAGAATGGCAAAATTAGCTTTAAAATGTCTCTGGATTCTGGAGTTGAAGTAAAAATAGTAAGACCTATAAAAGGAAAGATTTGGTTTGGAATGAAATGGTTTCAAATCTGAGTGCATTCACTCAGCTGGCAGTCAGAAAATGACCCAAGACAGCTTGTGGTAAGCTAGAAGACATGTGAGAATTTTCAGCCACTTACTTGAACTGTATATTTCATATCTGAAACACTTTTAATTCGAACAAGTATTTGTGGGAAAGAATAGGTTAAATTCTTCTCATGTACATACACTCATGATTAGAGTGATTAAACTGATTTAAATCTGACTCAAAATATTAAAGCTACCAAGTTTTTGAGCACAGTAGCTGTGCTATAAACCCAAAATTTTGCAATACAGCTACTGAAGATACAAAAAATAGAACCCATCTTTCCAGTCTGTTGATGTCTTTGGGTTTTAAGCAAGCTCTTGAAAGTCAGAGTACTGACGTAAAATCTAGCTTCCCTACATAATGTATGCACTGGACATAGTTTTGTTGTCATTTCATTCAAGTGCACAATGTCATGCAACTGTATTGCATACACATATTTGACAAAAGAAGTCGGGACTTAAACTCAACAGGATACGTTAATTGTTTGAAAGTCACGTAACTTTTCTTATTTTACCTTCTATTTTTTATTGAAAAGCAGTGAGGGACTGGCTGGCACCATCTCAGAGTACATTGTGGTTTGTTTCCTCATTATGGAAATTTGTGGTTAACTTTGCATTTTGTTTTTTCTTTTCAACATTGTTTCATTGTTCTCTCCCCTTATGCTTAGAAGTATCTTGTTCAAAAAAGAAAAGATACTATTTCCCTGTAGAAATAAACTCAGGCCCACTCATGAAGAGAACTATTCATAATATAGGGTTAGAATTAATCTGAAAAATGTCCATCTGTGTTACAAAAAAGCCCTCTGATTCATGAAATTGTACTGAATGCCAGTTCAGATTTCTGAAAGACCTAATGTTTTACTGCTACAAAGTTTAGACAAACATTTGCTCCCTCTAAGCATTAGTCCAGATCCTTAGAGGAGTAGTCATACCATGGCAGCTAATTTAGATACTTGCTGTTCTGTTTATCATTTTCCAAAGTTGGCCAATCTAGTCAATGGGAAGAAACAGAGCCCTACAAGGGCTAAAGTCAAGAAACTGTAGGGCTGTGTATCTTTCTCTTCTTCTTGTTTGAGGAGTAGTTAACGACCCTGTTAGAGATGCTTGGAAACTAAAGAGAAGAATCACACTGTTTTACTACAATAATATTATTCATTCAAGCTCCTCTGCCTCTTGTCCAAATAAGTGTTTCTTTCATTCCTTTTTTGCCATCATATCAGAAGGAAACTCAGAAAGATTCATGAAGGGCAAGTGCTGTGTCATAAAGTGAAAGGAAACAGATGGTCACCCATGACCTGAACAGTAACACTGCAAATAAGCAGTCAGGGCTGAACATCTGCACTCTGGTTTCTATAAGTGATAGGAGAGACAGGGTTCTTTGCTCAGCTTCATCTGACAGCTTTTCATAGGTATTACTTTATATTTTATTCATTTGTAGACTGGGATATTTATTTATAGACTGAAAGGTAAATTTCAGATTTAATTTTACAATTGTGTGACCCAACAAAGACGTGAATACAGTTTTATGCAATATACAGTAAAAGGCAGAATTTGGGTCCACTGTGTGGGTGTATGTGCACTTTTTTTTGAGTCTGTGTATAAATACACATGAAAATCTTCATGTAAACCACGAACTGAACCAGAATTTCAGTTAAAAACAAAAAGCTCACAAGGCAAACCAAAATGTCTTATCCTTGGTCAGTGGTGTATCCCACAGACACTCTTAGTAACACTGTTCTTCCATGAAGATAAGGATATAATCAGAATCTTCATTATACGCCATTCCATTACTAATTCAGAATGTCTGAGAGTCCTTTGTTTATATCTCTAGCAAGGAATATGCTCTTCCTCAAAATGTTAAATTCTGCTGATTGTCATATAAATTAACTTATTTGAAAGTAGCAAATAGCCTTAAACAGCAGAAATATATATATCACAACAGTTATTAATCTCTTAATAATGCCTCTTGTCAAAGTGCAAGCAGTTTGGCTCTTTCATTTGGGGTTTTTGCTGAGTGGGTTTGGGGTTTTTTTTTGGTAAACAAAAAAGGAAAAAAATACGCTAAGAATTAATATAAGTAACTAACTTGCAACAGAACCTGTCAAAATATTAATCAGTAATTGTTTCTAATTCATTGGTCTCATTTTCAATGTATTCCCTGGTACTTGATAGTGTAGCTATACAGAGTACTGTATGCTCTCTAGTTATCAATGGTTCATTGTCAAAAAAGAAGAATATACTGTGTGAGTACCCATGGAGTCTGCTCCAGATCTGGTATCCATTGACCTGGACGAGGGAATACAGAAGGTACTTATTTAATGTGCAGATAATTACATTTTCAGAGAACAAGATAGGGAGGACAGTCAGGATTTAAAACTCACCTTGAGAAACAGGAGGTGGAGGTCGGGCCTTAAAACCGGTCAATAATGATAGTGTCAGAAAGAATCAACTTCACAAACTGTCCCTCATGCTAGAACAACACCTAATCAGAAGTACTATGGAAAATAATACAGATTCTAAGGCTACCATAAGAATACTAAAAGGTCTGGCACTAAGAGATTGTGTACAAAGCAGGTGCCTTGTACTTCATGTAGACTCCAAATAAATATTATGTGTCCATATAGTCATTCTGTATGCTGGCTGTTCATATATGCTTAAAATAAATAAAACCATAAGCATTGGAGCTTTGACTGTGTGTAACACATTCAGCATGTGTCAACAGCATTGTCCTGCTGCAAAAAATTATGAGCACCACAGTGGTAAATCTTAGCTGGTTTCCCTGCATTTGAAGGAGGGTGTGGACCAAGCAGAAACTGGAAGACAATGAGAAGAATTATCAGATGTCTAGAAATATTTCCTTGGAGGAAAGTATGAAAACATTTAATAGTTTACACTGAAGAGAAAGTAAAAGTGAGAGTATGATAACATGGTCCCGAAAATGTCAAAGATCAAAATAATCTGTTTTCTCAGTTTATGGTGAATTGCATTCAAGGGCTAGAAAAGAAGGTATGGGTTAATTAAAAAGACAAAAAGTCTGTATGATAGTAGAAAAAATTGCAAGAAACGGGCTGAGAAATTTGTGGAATCTTCATAACTGGAGGTCTTTAATAATGTAAAAACAAGGAACCATCAGGAACAATGTAAGTAAAACTGGTCATGCTTGATTTATTGATAAGGCAATCTGACAGAGTACCTTAATGGAATACAGTTTAGTGAAATGATCTTTGAATCCCACTGTTCTACACTGGAAACATATTCTAATATGATTGAGACAGTATCTAAAACCAATTTTTTCAAGATATATATTTTTGATCCACGTATATTCAGACATTCACAATAATCCTTGTGGTTTTGTTGACCCAACCAGAATGCTGAATTTCATCATAATAGTAACTGTAGAGCTAAAATAGGCATGCAAACAGCAGAGTAGTCATGCAAATCTTCCGTTTTTCCTGCCATTCAGTGATATTCTCAAAAAAATCTAGGTGGGTAGTTCTCATTTGCAGCCATAATTCAGATATTGCAGTCAGTGAGCATGCATAGTGTTTTAAGTACTGATTGTCCAGGTTTTTAAGTGAGCAAAAGTCATTAAAACTGAGCTTTCTTAACCTGGTTGTGTCTGAGCTCCAGACAAACCCATTTCCCTACCCTGTCTGTACTTACTATAATGATCAGAGGAGAATGGCTTTAGCTGAACAAAACTATATTTTAAAATACTGAGGCAAGGATTAAGTATGAAAATACTTTAACCATAACAATAGCACAGCAGCAACAGATCGTGGAAAACTGAACTGAAACGATATAAGCTGCAGTGTGATTTTATTCTGGTAGGCTATCAGAAAATATGGAGTTTTGATTGAAGTGGCTAATAATGCTGGACAGCACCTTCAATACCTCACTGGGAAATTTGGAAACTCTGCCCCAGAAAGTAACAAATCCCATGTAACAGCATTTCGGAAGTAGTTGTTCAGGGAGATCTCAGGAGTCTGATGTGAACCACCAGTCTCCAGTCACCTGGAACATGTACTCGTCACTATGACAAATGCTACAAGTTCCTGAACCATAATCCTTCCAGTTAGCTCTCTGTGTATTCTCAATAGGAATGAAAATGTATTTTAGTTTGACCTAGCTAAATCTATACTACACCAGAAAAAAACTACTACATTTGAATAAAAAGAAATTATTTTTAATGAAGTATATCAGTGAATAGGGACAGCTAAAGTGCTTGTATATTTTTGTGACAAAGGCCAATATAATATGCTAGACAGAGAGATTTGCCAAATTTTATATGATCAGTTCCACCATGTTCATGAGTTTGGAATTTGTATATGTTAATGCACAAACATCAGAAAGAGTAGAACATGTGAAGATTCACAAATGCAATTTATCTTACAAACAAACCACAATCACACCAGACTGAATAAGGTTAGCCTTGGAAGGAAGAAGAAATGGATGACAGCAGGGGAGGATTCATCTGATCAAATGTAGACTCCTACAGAGCAAATCTGATCTAGCCAGCTGGATTATCCTTCTTGCTAGTGGAGAAAAACAAGTACACATAGGGTGTTATTCCTCACATCTTATTAGGATAGGTCAGATTAATTATGCCCCGCAGTGCCTTTGTCTTTCTTAAGACTGTAAATGGAGCCTAGGAAAAGTAGTTCAAACATAGACAGCTAGACTGCAGACTTGCAAAGTGATGTGATATGAATTCCACTCTTAACAACCAACCAGAAGTTATGCAGAAAAAGGGAGCGAAAAACAAAATCCTAGTTAAGCAAGAAACCTATTATTTTCTTGTAAAGTTTTCTGAGGAAACATTTGTTGAGAACAGAAACCTACAAAAAGCAATATATTTTACCTGATAAGATTTTTAAAAATAAAATTTGCAAAAAAACTATTTCAATTTAATTTTCATTCCTCTTCAGTTTTAGGCATTTATTAAGTTGTCTTTTCCTCTCTTTCTCCAAGTGGTTCCAATGGAGATAAAAAACCTGAAGATTTGGTACTAATGAGAGGCTAAAA
The DNA here is from genome assembly GCA_020086605.1 of Lanius collurio. Taxonomy (NCBI): domain Eukaryota; kingdom Metazoa; phylum Chordata; class Aves; order Passeriformes; family Laniidae; genus Lanius; species Lanius collurio. Next base: position 37,684,484 of record JACBWW010000003.1, read on the forward strand.
GTACAGCTATAGACTCAACTCCATCATGGTGTGTGTCTTTGTTGACTTCAGTAGAATTCTGCAAAATGAATTTGACCTTGGATGTTTTCAATCAGTGTGTTCCAAATGAGAAAAAATTGTTGTTAGTAAAGACCAAAGAGGGAAATAAATCAAAGACACAAAGGGCAGCCAGTCGTCCAATTCTCTCTGATGCTCAGTGGGAATTGGGTGCTTAACAGCCCTTAGTATCCTTGAAAATCTGCTCTTGGGATTTGAAAATGAAAAGAGAAATGACCTTTTTTACCTTCCAAAAATTACTTAGTGAGAAGTTAGGTCTTTCTGTTGTTTTGGGGTGGAGAAATGAGAGTCAGAAAGACTGAATAATTTTTCATAAATAATATTTTACAATAGTGGATCACTCCAGTAAGAAAGTGGGGGGAAGTCACTTGTTTGTTTCAATTTTCAAAATGTGTGTTTGAATCAGTTTGCTTTCCTTTGTCAAAAGGCAAGGTAATGAAATAATCCATGTCTAAATCAAAATAGTTCCTGTTCTGAAGGGAACATGTAAGTTTCCTGCAAGAATGGCAGTCATAGTTCTTAAAAAATAAAAGCATGGGAAGCACATACTTTTGCAAGATTATGTAGGTATTAATTGACTCAAAGAGCCGATCAGTCTGGAGAGCTGCTTCTCTCCCTTCTCATACATACGTTAGATTCCCTGTCTCCTTTCATCAACCAAATTGAAATTAAAACAACAAATATATATCATTTTCCTTTGCACATGGTGTGGGAGGTAGGAGAGAAGTCATTAATATATATGGACAAAGTTTAAGATTAAAACATGAATTTCATCCCAGTTGTGAGGATAAGTCAGGGTTGAAATGAATTCAGGTCTCTGGACCACTTTGCCTTAACCCAACCATCCATACGGCAAATTACCTGGAATGATTAGATTGCAGAATTGTACCCATGGGCCCCTTACCCATTAAGCAGGGGGTGCTAGAAACTCTGTCACTGCTTCAACAGAAATGAAAAGGGCAGCTAACATTATACAGGATGTTTCTGTTCTGCAGGTGCCAGGAAGGCAGCAGCTTCTTATCCCTGCTAGGGAGTTCCCCTGTCCTTCCTCTTTTTTACATGCATTTGATTGAAAGCTTTTTACTCATTCCTTGCACAAAAAGGAAGGTAAACACAGCTGTAGGATTTTAATGGCCTGAAGATAAGTGCACATATTTTTGTTGTTTTGGTATTGCAGGCTGTTGACTGAATTTCAAAGAAAGCAATAACAACAGAACAGTGAGGGATTGTACTGACTCAGGAGATGCATTAATATTCAGACCATTCTACCAAATATGCTTGGGAATATTGTCAGGTATAATAAATTCACCACAAACTCGTGAACTGCTATACATTGCCGGCTGCTACAGGCAGCTGGTGAAATCTAAGGTAACTGACCAAAAGCATGAATACATGCTTTATAAATGATTCAGGCCTCAAGCTCCCTTTGACTAAGTGAGAATATGCAGCCAGGTATAAAATGAATAGAGGGGCAATGCCCTTTGTTAAAACAATATAAATGAACACAAGCATGACATGGTTATAGCATGTGACTGTACTCAGAGTATGCTGTACATATCTGATGCCATTACTCGTATTAAGTTCATTGTGTGAATGCTGACAAAGAAGAAAAGGAATTACTTAAGGTCTGTGAGTCTATTCTGTTTTAAAGATCATTTAACTCCATGAAGTCAGGTTATACCTTGCAATGAACATTTGTATTTCTGGGCGGTAGAAAGCTAAACTTGACACCATACAGATATTTGGTAATGCTCTGAGAGCGTGTCTATCCCCTCAAAAAAAAAAAAAAAATCTACCAGAATAAGCAGTATGGAAGGCTGAAACAGAACTGAGCCATAATTCTCTACACATATGTGCATATACCTAGTGTACATGAATTATCTCTCAGAACAAGTGTTTGCTATACATAGCTATTCTTCTTTTACAGGTGTGAAACAAAGGATCTTCACTACAGTCACTATGAATCTGGAAAGATTCTGAATTACTACTACTTTATCCAGGCTCTTTGCAACCCTGTATCCAAGAAATACCCATTTGCTGAAATTTTCTTCAATTACATGTACAAAAATCTTTTTCACATTAGATTCTCCTTTTCCTACCGGAATTACATTTCAGAAATGCTATTTGACTCACAAAAATAACAGACCCTTAAACATGCTGGAAAACACCTCTACTTTCCTGGGAAGCATCCAGGTTTATGAGAGGTCCTGCAATTGGAGCAAAATGAGGTGAAAGCGTAATAGAGGTTGAATTTTACTGCTTTGACCTGATTTTTGCTAATCCTCCAGTTAAACCTCCTAGTCAGAAGGAGCAATAAAATAATTTACAAAAACAATAAAAAATGGGTGGTTCATTGCACAAGATAAATTACTATAAACCAGATGGGTGACTCTTTTTGAATTTCATGGCTCATCCATAAATTACAATATAGAAAACATTTACACTTTCTAATTTGAGGGAAAGTGTTCTTTTTGGTCACTACAACTTTATATGCTGTACCATAAAGAGATCACCTGTCCTGAAAAAACTGAATTCAAGATGGTTCTTCACTCAGGGATTACCTACAGTTTCACTGACAATATTCCTTGCCTGTACATAATCACTTCCATATATTGGTCTGGTAAACATACCAAGCAGACCATGTACCAAAGCAGTAGATAACTGGGTACACCTCCACTTCAGTAGCAGCCCAACTGGAGTGTTCATTGCCTGTTATATGTGTTTAATCTGCACACAGGAATATTGCAGATCTGTAAATTAATGGAGAACCACTAATATGAATGACTGATTGGCCATATTTATGCATGCACAATCAAAAAATCATGTAGATTGGAAAGGCACGCTAAGGTCACGGTCCAACCATTAGCCCAGCAATGCCAAGTCCACCACTAAACTGTATTCTGAGTGCCACATCTATGCACCTTTTAAACACCTCCAGGGATGGTGACTCAGTTAATTCCCTGGGCAGCCTGTTCCAATGCCTGTCCATTCTTTCAGTGAAGAAATTTCTCCTAATATCCAATCTATATGTCCCCTGCCACAATTTTAGGCCATTTTCTCACTCACTACTTGTGAGAAAAGACTGGCCCTCACCTTGCTACAGCCTGCTTTCAGGTAGTTGTAGAGAGCAAGAAGGTCGTCTCTGAGCCTCCTTTTCTCCAGGCTGAACACCCCCAGCTCCCTCAGCCTCTCCTCACATAATTTACACACACATGATTTGCACTGCACACTTCCCCAGCTGCGTTGCCCTTCTCTGGACTCGTTCCAGCACCTCAATGTGTTTCTTGTAGTCAGGGGCCCAAAACTGGACACAGGATTTGAGGAGTGGCCTCACCACTGCCAATTACAGGGGAAAAATCCCTGCCCTCATCCTCTGGTCAGCGTCTTGGTGAGCTAAGCCAGGAAGGCACTGGCCTTCTTGGCCATCTGGGCACACACTGGCTTAGTTTCAGCCAGCTATTAACCAGTATACCCAGCTCATTCTCTTTAGGGTAGCTTAATATAACCCTTAAATTCAGTGCCTGCATCTCTGCTTGAATCAGATGTCTCTGCATTCATGCATTCTGCACATACAACTGCACAAAGAAAAAGGTATGAAAAAAAGGAGGTTTAAATGTGATGAAATAAAGCACTTTCAACATAAACCCAGCATTTCAGAACTACATTATTCTAGTGTATTTAATTACAGGGAACTTTGGAAGCAGTATCTAATTAGCTGAGCACTTGGGGCCTCAAATTTCTCATGATGTTTTCAGAAAAATATTTCACAAATATCTATCGTTGTCTGAATGGGTTGTAAACAGAAGGGAAAAATCAAACACAGAAATTCGAGTACTTTCAAAATAATAATCCTTGTACACAATATTTTCAAATAATTTGGAATGTGAAAATAAATCCTTATGCTGTGAAACTGAAAATCTTCATGAAAACCTTAACTGCAGTCTTATGGCTGCTTCAGCACAGAATCAGTACCCAGAAAAAACAAGATGAATCAGCCCCTGATTCTTAGACTATTTTTGCAGCGCTGGCTCAGTTCTCTAGAAAGAGACAGCTGCATTTACAAGGAATCCTCTCTTTGTCTGGCATATTCTCTTTCCTCCAAATCTTGAATGCTTTGAAACAAGAAATCCATGATCAGATTAATTACACAAAATCAATCAGGTACATTGGTTTTCCAGTGGTGTCATGGTGACATGACAGCAGGAATTCCCAAATTCCACAGACATGAATAATCCAACAGCCTGTATTCCTAGTGTTATTCTTGATATGGATTTCACCATTAAACTCAGACAAGTGACTGTAATATAAATAGGAAAGCTTGACTGGAAACACAACAGGCCCTTGGAGGGAAATTGGATTTTGACCCAAATTTTATGTCTGGTACCAATCTATACTGGGCTAAGTCAAATCATGACCTGACATTTGGGCAAATTCCCAGCTGGCTTTTACAGTGATAGTTCTGGCTCACCCTTAATGCTTTCTCTAGCTTTGGAGATACAAGATAGGGGTTGAGGGTTCTAGTTTGCAATAATATTCCCTACTTCAGGCCCAGACAAGCAGAACTAAATTTTGTTAGAACTATGCAGAGAAGTCTTTCTCTTCCAAGTACATTCTAACATGAAGAAATATTGGTGATAATATCTTACAGAATTGGATATTATTTAACTGAAATTCCTTCCAGTATACTGTAAAGACATAGCTAGCAGTATTATCTTTGCTAATGAGATGGCTTCCAGAGAGTTTGGTATACAAAGGATTAGAAGCACCAATTGCATTTATCTCAGTGCATGAATGACAAATAATGACAGTGAAAGCATCTTTAATAAAAGTAATGGTAAGTTTCTCTGGAAAATATTCCTATAACTTTAATTGATTTACAGTATTTTGTTAAAAGATGCAAATTCTTAGGAACAAACAGAATATATCATATTATTCTGAGTTTTAAAGGACCTACAGTTTGCTCTGAAGAGATCTTATGAATCTATGAAAGAGTTTATAAGCAGAATTTTTATTACAGTTTATATATTTGCAAAGATTAAGGTGTACAGTAACTACTTTATTTACCAAGTCTTATAGTAAAGGGGCAAACATAATAATAGCAATTAAAATGGAAAACAGCAGGAACACTGAGCACAGCAGTCTGGTTACAATGGAATTCCTGCTGGTAGGACAACAGGAACAGATCAAACAAGAAGCAGTACTGAAGAGAAAAGGAGCCAGCAAAAATAATGAGCTTTTAAATTACAAACAGAAATGGACAACCTTCTCTTTAAACAATGTAAAAAAGGTGAATATAAAATTCAGTTACATGAAATAGGCAGAAAGCCACTATGAATAGAAACACTGTAGACAAGTTATTATAGAATGAGGGTTGTTTGCTGCATGGTTGTCAGTGAAAATGTATTGCTCTTATATTCCTTTCAAAATTAAAATGCTGCATCTGGGGACAGCTGTTGACTGATAAGGAAGGACTGCCTGGATTTCAGTGACATTATTTCTCTGCAACAGCATGTAGAAATTAATTTAGTTAAAGGGAAGACATGAAAATAAAACTGAAATAAAATGGATTTAAAGATGCTTCTTTTCCAAAACCCAAGGTTTATTATTATTATTGTAATTGTTGTTGTTATTATTATTATAATTATTTAGTTTTTATTTTCCTTCAATTTCTGGTGCTGAAATATGTTTCTTTCAGATGATTCCCTCCTGTCTGCAAATCCAAATAACTGAGATGTAATGACAGTTGTGAGCATTAGGAAGAATATTCTATACATGTTTTGATTGAACATTTTTCCATTCTGTATCCTATTTTAAAGGCTTTATATTAGTTGAGTGAATATCAGCCAATACAAGATTTGCCTGGAAATGGACCAATAGCCACACCTTTGCTGTCATTTGTGCACAATGCCTAGGGATTTAATGGAATAGAATACCTGCTTTATATAAAAATACCCATTTTAAAACAAAATGAGATCAGGCTTTTTTTTTTTTTTGTCACCTAGAATCAGAACGGAAACCATAAACAAGCAATTCCCAAATGCTATATTGGATGATGGTTCTCATACATCCATATTTAGGGATATTTTTCCTTGAAAAAATTTGCTTTTGTGTTTATCTCTTGCTTGGAAATAATCTCATTTAGTATTTCCTAACTTTCTGTGGGAATAAAGGTTCATTCACAATATTCCCACTGGAAATCTTAATTCTAGGTTGCCATGAAAAGCAGAGTTATTAAGACACAGTTCTACAACTTTCCAATTTTACTTATACTACAAAAGGTGGTTCTTGTACTACAAAAAAGGTTCTTCCAGATGCAGCAAATGCTCGAAAAAATATCCACAGATCAACAATTTAATATTTAACAGGCGAGACAGAATGCTTTTCTCCTGCTCAGGAATGGAGCTCAAAAACATCGCTACTGTGATCCCTAGATCTCCTGATTCTAATGAAATTTTATTGCTATGACAGTGTCCTACTCAAACACTAGTGTCTAGACTTATATGACACAGCATTAATAATTTACCCTTTTATTTATAAAGCTCATCCCCTTTTACAAGTCAAGATGCTCTAAGATAACTGCTCAAGATGTTCAGTGTATTTTAAATGAGGTCACAATAACTTTTGATAACATGACAAAGAAGGCCTCTACAAAGCTTTCAAATGGCAAAGAAATTTAAAAAGCATTAAGTTTGCAAAGGGAAGCACACTACAAAAGTTCCAGATAACCTTAACTCTGCCCTTTCTGTATGTGAGCACTGTCCTTCTCAGCACATAACTACCCATTCTTATTAAAACAAAAGCCTGGTGCTTTCTCACTCTGTGCCAGGGTGTACTGTGCTCAGGGAACACAAGCTGTTCGATACTCCATTTGACCCACACAGTCGATTTACTGCACACAGTTAAAGCCCTTCTCCGGGCACTTCAGCACAATTCAATATTCTTGGCCTTGCTGAGTGTTTAGCAGGTAGTGGGACAGTCTGGTCATGAGCCTGCTCAAGCTGGTGAGGTTCTTTTTATACATTTCACTGCACTTGTGTTTGACCCAAAGGAGGTGGATGTCCTATGGAAGAGCAGAATGTGGTCCTTTAAGCAGGGGTGGTGGCCTGGCACATAACAGTTGGGCACAGCTGAGGATGAAATCATTCCATAGTGAAATTTATCATTCTTGTCGTGTAGATTTCCAGTGGAAAATAAGGACTCCTCCCTGCCCGATAGAAAAGAGAAAGAAAAAACAAAAAGCAGTTTATCAGTAACTTGCTTTGAAAAGAAAAATGTACTGATCTACGTCTTTGTGAAATAACTCCAAGTCTATTTGCACAGTCATGTGTGGCATGTAAAGAAGAAGATTTTTCTCAAAACTTCGTATTTTATTCATCTATCTTCATACACACGTATTGAGTCTAAACACAGAGAATCTGAAAAAAAACAGTTTACATGTGCATTATGATGCAGAGAAATAAAATAATTATTTTTGTGAAGTTACTAAAAAACAAATCCCAGAGGCACTCTCAATCCAAATCTCAGCTTTCCCATCTACTGCAAAAACATAAGATTGCTTCGCTCTTTTGAAAATTAAGGTCTTTTCAATAAAATGTCCTTCCTGTTCTCCCCTCCTACTAAATCTTTCTCTCCTTGGGGATAGAAACATACCAGCTTTTCTTGCTACAGTTCTCAGAGTAAAACCGTCTCCCTGGCAGCAACCAAGCAAAAATCTTTTAAGTAAGTGACTCATAAAAAAGAGAAAAAAGAGTCTATGAAACTCTGTGAGATCAATTTGGACTGTTCAAGATAATTCAGAGCTGCCCATCAAGAAGAACAATCATTGGTTCTTCTCTGTCAGGTGTCTGTATTTCTACCTTTCTCCTGGAATTTGTATAGATGCATGCACAAGATCAATAGAAAACTAATGCAGATGAAAATAAAATTAAAAAAAAAAATGTTTTCATTCAGTTGAAGTCCTAGTCTCACAAACATTATTCACTTGTTTTTGGAGTTTTTTTAAATATTAAAATCTTAATCATACTCAAGAATCTTTTTTAAAGGATAGTTGCTTCCTCACAATGCCAGTGAGGAGTAGCTGGCCTGACATGATTCTCAAGATTAAGACCTCAACAATGTTCATCACAGGAAAACTTCCATCATTGTAGCCAGGAATTTATATAAGTCAGGAAAGAAGAAAGACTTGAATAACTGTGTCAGCATGTATCTGTGCAAACAGTGAAATTCACAGTTAAACAAAATAGGGGAAGTCTTATTAAAATTCTTATTAACTGTGGTACTTTAAAAACCATTTTGAAAAGATAAGTTAAATGTTATTTAATAATTTGAGACAAATATTCCAAAGAATTAAGTCTCACAACATACAGAAAATATTTTAAGATAATGCATTAATCACACATAATCAGTGAGGAGTTTGGGGCTTTGACCTGTGTTTTTCCAGGGCAGACAGACAGTCAAGTTTTAGCAAAAGTCAATCTGTTACAAAACATAAGGCAGCTGACAGAGCATCATTGGTGCTTATTAAATATACTGCACACTTATTGTTTCAGAAATCCTACAAGTAATAATAGATCAAAATACAGGTCCATGAACCAGTGCAAATATTAGCTATCTAACTAATATATTCTCCAAGCTTTCTTCAACCAGTGTCCTTGAGGAAAACTGCAAAACCAGATGGGTTTGCTGCTGCACTCTTAGACTGGCACTGCACTTCTGTTTTCAAAGCTAATGTTTCACGGCCTTTCTCTAAACTAAAAAGCATCTGAAAACATCAGAAAAATGTTCTTTTCTGTGCAGAGAAAGAAGGCAGGATTGCTTTCCAGTGCACATCTGCGCCTCTCCTGAAAACGCAGGCAACGACTCGTGACTGCAGGAACGAGCAATTCCTTAACCAGCTGTGCCACCATGAGGCCAGAGAACCCAAATGCACTAAAATCACACAAGGGTCTTTGCTATCAAATGTTTTTAAAATTAATATCCTTTATAAGCAAATATATACGTTTTAGAGATTTAGAAATTTAGGAATTTATAAAGTCAACCAAAGAAAACGCTATTTTTCTTCTAAATTAATTACAAATGGCTTACCAAAGCATTGGAATTCACACTGACTTTTTTTCTCTGTCCTTTGTATTTACCAGTATGTACAAGAGTTTCAGAAATTATAGAGTGTGAGCGATAAGAATAGTGGTACTTAGCATTATATATGAATTACGTATGGCTTCATTAACATTAATTTCTTTCCAGTTCTTGCAAATTAAACTTAAGTACCTTCAGCATCTAATAAATGCATCAACATCATGTGGGGCCCTGAAAACACCTGTTAGTATATTAGCAACCTAAGGGACCCAAACAAGAGTTTAAAGTAAACATTTAATACATACTGAAAGCATTCATATCATCCAAGTTGTTAATGCACTCTCCCAAAAAGTAGGAACTAAAGTCCTTAGCCCCGTTCCTCCACAAAGGGGTAAAGATCCATGGTCCAGGAGCATTCCTCTCCCACCATTTAGGGGTATGTAGTGAGGGTGGAGTATGGACTGTACATGAAGGAATGAAAGAGAAATGGCGGACAAGAAAGAGTGAGAAAGATTGTTTTCATATTGTAATTCGAGCCTGTTTACCAAAAATTTTAGGAAACAGGGAGCAGAGAGCAGAACTCAGGTCTTCCCCTCCCAGTCAGATGCTCCCAGTACCATGTTATGGATCCATATGTTCAAGATCAAGAGAAGAAGAGGTATTCTTTCACCTTCAGCTCAGTTCCCAGGTGAGCAGAGTAATGTCTTGGTGAACAAAGACTTGAGTGACTTCAAGTCAAAAAATAAAAAAAAAAATTAAAAAAAATTAAAAATAAATAAATAAATAAATAAATAAATAAATAAAAAGTAAAACTTGTCAGTGGTACCAGCACCTCTGGGATGTAAGTGAAGATAAATGGAAAAATGTGAAAGGTAGCGTGCAGACTCAGGCTGGCCGTGTGGCTTGTTGGGTTATTTCCATTCACCCTGAATCATTAGGGGAACCAATCTGCCACATCCTTAGAGCTGATCCAGACACTTTATCTGATGATTTCTCCATTTCCTAATCCCCCAGAATACCTGCAAGAAGTGAGGTGAAAAGAGGCAGAACAAGATTTACCTTACTCCCACTTCAAATCTCATTCTAATTTCTAAAAGCGCAGACAGTAAAAAGATAATATAAGGAGTACATTCCACACATATCACAAGAAGGAACGTTCAGTTCAAAACGATGACAAGGTTACTCACTGTTATTGCCTATGTGCAAGTATCTACTTTGGGGACAGTCATTTTTCAGGTTCCATCAACAATATGGACAAAAAGTCCCAGTTCAAAACCCTGAACAAAGGTGGCTTTTGAGACACCACAGGATTTCTGAAACACCTGCATGATGATGTCAAACATAACACAAATCTACAGGGCACCTGTAGCTGAATCAAAAGGTCTGCATGGGACCTACATTTCAGCAACAGAATCATGCCCTAAATCATGTCCTAAATAGTTAATTCTGTTGGTATCAAGGACTCATGTAGACAACTATCTTTAAAAAACTACATTTCCATTTTCTAGTCCAGAACTGGTTCCCATATGTAAGATTTGAACGGAAATAGAAAAATACCTTGCAACCTGGCAGACCATCTAGATGATCTGGAGAGTCAGACAGAGGTATTTACAGAGATGTCTCACTTGGACCTTTAGGTACCTCTCCAGAAGACCTGGGGCTTCCCACAGGTTCTGTGTCATCACTGCCAGTCCATGCAAATGCCTTGAATTCCCAGTGTGCCTCAGAGAGCAGTGAATACCTTTGTACAGGTAACCAAATAAGGATTCTAATAAACTTCATTCAACCCAGTTGAGATAAATGTCTGCTCATGGAAGCATCATCAGGCAACTTTTCAGAACAGAGACTGGACTCAAATGTAGTCTTCACACAAGATATAGATGTAGCTGAAAAATCTCCCTCCCTGAGCAAAGGCTCTAACTCTTACCTATGGTTTCCAGCCTGGAAGACCTGTGAATCCTTCTTAAAGATTGGGAATAACGGGAATATATAGAGCAAACTACATAGCTAACTGCTTATAAGAGATATATTTTATGTTGGTCTCACACTTCTAATGCAAATTATTTAAGTGTCCACTAACAAAAAGAAATTGAATGCAATGTCCTTAAGCTATCATAAAGACAGCAAGACCTTCAGCTGTTCTTCCTTGCTGAATAAGAAAGCTGGAAGAGACTTAAGCCAAATGTGTGAATCCTAGCCTAACTGCTGCCTCAGGGAGACACTTGTGTGCTGCTTCGCTGCAAATTCCCAACTGGCTGGGTTAGCTGATCCCTTGCTCAGGGGCAGCAGTTGTTATGAATCCCATCACAGATGACTGATGCCTATTCTGCATTGTAGAAGTAACTTTGGCATCTATGATGGAATGGTAAAGACTTTGAATGATGATTCTCAATAGATACCTTTTGTTTTGGCCAGTTTTCATCTCTCAAGATGCTACAGGACCAGCAAAAGAGAAAGCTACAAAACCACTTAATTAACTTTTGATTTTGTAAATTTTCATATTTCTTCGTAATAAAGTGACAAAGAAAAGGATCTTTAATTTTAACATTGTAATATATCCATTTAATTTAATAAGATGAAGTGCACACTAATTTAGGGGGTTGTACTGGGAAACACAAGGGTTTTTTATAGGGAAGGGTAGCATTTTAAATCATGTTCAAAGAAGTTGCTCATTTTATTAGTTTTATTTTTCATGCAATGCTATGTAACTAAAATCCAGTATATTCACACACATGTACCCACACACAAGGTGTCCATTTGGAAGTTCTGCTTTAAAGACAAGAGTCAGTATCTTCCAGTATCTTCAAATTTGTCAACTTCTGCTCACTCAGATGGGCACCTGCTTTCCTCATTCCCTGCTGCCTCACGTTTTTGCAGCCCTTGCACCTGGGTTGAGGCAAACCCCTGGTATCAACACAGGCTGTTGGAAGAACAAAATCAAGAGCTGCTTTGCTGAGAAGGACTCAGAGGTGCTGGTGGATGAGAGGCTGGACATGAGTGGACAACGAGCACTCAGAGCCCAGAAAGCCCAAACATGTCCAGGGCTGCATCCAAAGCAGCATGGCCAGCAGGGTGAGGGCAGGGATTCTGCTCCTCTGTTCCGCTCTGGTGAGACCCCACCTGCAGTGTTGCATCCAGCTCTGGGGTCCCAGCACAGGAAGGACATGGACCTGTTGGAGGGAGTCCAGATGAGGGACACCAAGGTGATTGGCAGAACCCTTCCCATGAGGAAAGGCTGAGACCAAAGCCTGAAAGCCCAGAAAAGAGAAAGCTTCATGGTGACCTAATTGAAGCCTTCCAGTACCTGAAGAGAGCCTACAAGAAAGACAGAGAGGGACTTGTAGTGACAGGAAGGTAGGGAATGGCTTTAAACTAAGTGTAGGTTTAGAAATTAGGAAGAAATTCTTTAGTGTGAGTGAGGGTGGTGAGGCACTGGAACAGGTTGCCCAGAGAAATTATGGATGCACCATCCTCATGAGTATTCAAAGTCAGATTGGTTGGAGCTCTGAGCAATGTGATCTAGGGAAAGGTTCTTCTTTTTTACTACACAGCTAAAGACAGGACTCAAAAATAGGCTTTTCATTTATAAAAAGTAACAGCTCAAAAGATCTAGTTGGATCTATTTAACTTCTAGTTCTGAACTCCATGTCATAACAAGATTACCAAATACACTACAGCACTATGAAAAGCATTACTTAGATATTCAAATCTTATCCTTAGAACTACAGACAAAAACAAAGTTTTTTTCAGATAAAAATGATTGTATGGCATTCATGTGTACCCATTTACTCCTTGGGAATTCTATCATACCTTTTGCTGCATATTTTTTCCTCAGTTTCTTTCAATATTTCTTCATTCTTCAGATTACCCCAGAAAAGTACCATTACTTAAGATTACTGCCTCATTTTAATACATCATATTACCAGAATTCCTAAATAATACACAGGTAGCTATAGTTTACTTTCCAGTAAGATGGTTTTTATAATATTGGTCTTGACAAATTTCCTGACTTGAAGAAAATAAGATTGTCAGAATTTGGGAAAGAAGATCAGGAAAATCTATCATATATATTACCATTATGGTCTTCATTTTTCAGTGAAGGGTACTTTTTTCTTGTGCATAAGACAGAAATGGATGCAGCATACTGATGCTAGTATTGTGATGTGTACAGAGGTACTTTCCTGCTCCAGTGTGGTAGAAGCTTATTAAGGTTTTATAGTCTTTCTTTCCAAGGACATGTCATGAAATAGGCTGTAATTAATTCAGCACGAACATTCAGAAATGAAACGATCCAAAGTCAGGAAATGCAAGTAAAAAAAAGGCTAAAAAGCTTTTCTGTTTTCATTTTGATGACAGTAGAAAGATATATTAGACCCCAGATTGTTCAGTTTATTTTTGCACTTAGTTTCATGGAATGTAATTGAAATTCTCATGAGAGAATGGCAAATGCATTTGGCCCAGTATGTTTTTGAACAGAGTATTGTGAGAAAATGATACAGATACTTAAATGCATTTCCAACTTCTTTATAAAGATATAATTTTCCACATATATCAAATTTCATGCATATTGATTGTCTCTAGACAATTTAGAGAAAGCCAGTTAGATTTAGAACGTTTTATTTTGAGTCTGTGTTCCTTTTTAAGACTTGACTCGGTAGAAGAAAGCCTTTTTGGGAATCATTACTTCTAAGGCGAGATCATACTGATTTTTACAGCCCCTGTGGTCAAGTCTACACAACCAACACTTTACCGTTACAATATTGTATTTTTTATAATGAAACATGGACAAATGCACAAACACTCAAAATAAAAAAAAAAAAAAGAAGCAATAATTAGCATTATGAAAAACTGTTTTTATCATTGTGCTGAATGACTCCTATAGGGGCATGCAAATGAATTCATCTCATCCAAGGCTACTTCAACCATTTTAAGATTCTAAAGACATAAAAACCCCTTATTTTTTCCCTTCAGTTCAAAATAGATAAATGTATTTTCTCTGTCCTATTCTGAAACATCATATTTCTGTCCCAAAACTATCCTTAACATGACTCAGAATGAAGAGCATTTAGCTCTGACTTTAAAGCAAGTCATAAATCAAATATTTTATGACTTGCGAGGTGTAGAAATGAGCATTAACAAGACTTTTTTTCAGCTTCCTGAAAGAATACAAAGGTTTACAGCCCAAGTCAATATACAGCTATTAGCATTAATTATTGATGTGATTAATTTTAATGTTACTTATTATGAAGGGCCATTTGAGTAATTTTTAGATCTCTATAACCATTATGAATTCCACCTTTTGTCCTTCACACCTATTTATAACTAGACACTTAGCATTCAAGTAGACTTATCTAAGAGGCCCAAAATATTATCTTCAAAAGTTAAAACTAGCTGTAGATCAATTTTACTGATTACATTGGTATAAGGTGATCCTAAATCAATTTCCATCTATTTGGGAAGACTGCCCTTTGCATTTTCCAGCTTCTGTCTAATTTCACATGAGTCTGGCATGGTCTTTCAGGGAGTGAAGTTCCAAGTAATGTTTTTGATCAACTAGCTAGGAAGATACCAGAGATAAACAACCATTCATCAGTTACTTTGTATTTTCTGCCTGTGTATTAATCTCTTCCCTCTATATTTTATTTTACTTCGAAGCAAGGTTCTAATCAGTTAAAAAAGCCTCCTCAGACTGACTGTGGATAGACAGTCAAACCACTGTGCTGGATTTGCTGACTCAGAATTGTGTTCAAGATATTGCAGGCAAACAGAGTCCCCCTTCAGCTCCCCATGGGAAATGCCCTTCCATCATCTCATGCAACAGAACTTTAGGCTGCTTAGGCCTCTACAAAGTGCCAAGTGCTCTAGATTGACAAGACAGGACTGAAGTTCCAGTGGAAAAAATAATTGTTGGAAAAGGAGATAGAAAAAGGAACTACAGTACAAACCTGTTTGTGCCCCGAAACCATTTGTGCCCAAGAAAAATAGGACATTGACAGCAGATTCAGTAACTGAACAGTATTTGCCTGCTTGAGTTGTAGAGTTACAAGGAAAACTTCAGTTACTGGAAAATGTTATTTTCACTTGTAACCTGACATTTGAATAGACAGAAAATAAGTATGTATTTCATGCATTTTATATCTGGTCAAAATGTGGCTCAAATGTTCTCACCAGAGAAAATTCTTGAATGGTATAGTTAAAACACTTTGCCTATATATTCCTAATATTACCTCAGATGCATCATTTCTTTAAATAGGGAATATTTAGTAACATACAGCTCTTATCCAGATAGGTCCGGACAATAAAATCTTGTGACTTTACCTTCCAACCTCACTCCAACATACATGTAAACAAAACAACTCATTCCAAGTGACAAGAAGAAAGGCAAATAGAAGTGAAGTTGTCCATCAGTATGCATTATTTATATCACACCTCATGAGGCTACCACAAGTGCTATTCTCCTGACTTCTCAGAGCCAGTGTTAATCCCAGCTTCCCAATGTGCCCTGCCAGAATTTTCTGTTCTCTTTGCTATTAACTGTGGATCATGGCTTAATGGTGGGTTGCAGAAAGTCCAAAATGAAGGGATTGAAGTCCAAATGAAGGGATGAAAAAGCCATAGCGAAATACATAACAAAACTTTAAAAGTTCCTCCATGGCTTTTTCTTCACTTGCTTTTCAGTATTTCAAATTTGCCTGGACAAAGTGGTATGGTTCTGAAAATGGGGCTGAAGTGCTGCTACAGTTAGAAGATTGTTTTCTTTTCAACAGTATAAAGGCTTTGCTTTCTACTTTGTAGAAAAAAAAACAGATTGAAAAAATTGTAAGATTTTAATATTGTCCCCTCATTCTAAATTTCCCGTAACAATCAGTACTTACATTTTTAGAAGAACCATTTCAGACTGATATTCATTTATTAATGTCTTAGAGGTTTTTCTACAGTTCCTAGTAATTTTATTTACCATTAATTTTAAAAGTTGTCCATAAATTATAGAAAAGGTAACCAAACAGCACAGAAAAATTTGAAGACCTGCCTGAGTGAGACACAGCAGCTTTTATAGATAACCTGCCCATTCAGAAATGCATGCCCCTTTGGCAATCTTTGAAACAGAAGCTTATCTGTCAGACCCTGATTAATGCTTTGATTTAAATCCTCTGATCCTCACTACTGATAAAAATTTGTTTGGAGCAAATGAAGACACAAACGCACCACAAGTGGTATTACTCCTACTTTTCCACTTGAGGGCAGTCATTTCGTGTCCTCTAATAAAATGGTAATTTAGCAGAAATTTTCCGTGTTGGCACTTAGGCTGTTCTGAGCCAAACTGCCACTGATACACAGAAATTGAAAACAAATACAAAATACCTCTTCTGAATAGCTAATTTGATCTGAAATTCATCTCAGCCAAATTTTGAGAGAGAAAGCTAGGAAGCTGTGTCAAAATCAATCACAGGATAAGTGCTCAAATGAGAATTCAAAAAGGAACAGTTCAAAGGACACTGAGAAAAATTACACAGTCTCAATCAGCTGGGCCTCAAAGATTTTTCCTGAAGTATGCAATGCACTTAAAAGCAAATATAAGTGCCTTATATTACACTTAATCTGCAAGCAAATCCTGAATGATTTGCCCTGAAGCAACCTCAGCATTGTTAGTAGTTGTTGCTGAACAAAATGAATAGAAGATGGGTGATGTTCCTAAAAAAAAGGGAGAAAAGTGAAAAATATGTGGGAGCTCTTGAGAGCAGGGCAGAATACAGAGAGGCCAAATTACTGTTTAGCCATCGATGCTGACAAATAATAACAAAATTTGTAAGCTTTTGAAAAGTACAACAGAAAGGAGCAAGTACCAGCCTAGGTTGCCTAGATAAACACCCTGTCACATCAACTTAACTGTCATCTATGGCAGAATACAAAGTCCCATTAAAAAAAAAAGAACTAAGGAGTATAATATATCTTGGCTTTTGTCACATCAACAATAGCTCAGACATCTTCAGTGAAAAAAATTGTGAAATCATGGTTTAGCTAAAACCATAGTCTAGAGAAACGTGTTTGAAAACATGTACATAAAGAAAAGTTAACAAATAATTTACAATTTCAACAGAAGGACATATTTTGGATCTCTCATTGATTCTGCCACTGCATTCAACCAACACTCCTACTCTGATCTCATTCCAAAGTCCCCTCCAGCCACTGTCTCACAGCATTAATTCAACCACATAATTGTCCTGAATTACTCTCCAAGGCCCACACTCTACAATTCCAGCTTCTTTTTTCAAAATGTGTTTCTGCTTTACTGTTAGATTCATTCATCTGCAGAAAACAGCCCTCCTTTTAGCCTAGATACTCTTGCTGTCTCTGCATGACAGTTCCCACAAATCTTCTTGCATATCTTGATGGAAAGTTGAACAAATGCCATTTGCTATGAATCCATGTTATATAACTTAAATTTTGTATACCTTTACATTGAAACACTCATTCAGATTAAAGGGCTTCTTTCTTGTTTCTATTTTGTTTTTTTTTTTTTAAATTTTCAGTTGAAAGGTTGTTTTGCAAGGTAGCCGATGTAATTTTTTAAGCAAACCGAGGTTTTGCAGCAATTAATGGACTGTACACACTTCTTCACACCGTGAGTGTGAAACCCTGGCATGCACTCTGTGATAAATGTAAACTACATATGTATCCAGAGAGGATAGTGCTTTCAGTCATTTTCTCTACACTGAAGCTACTGTAAAGGCCCTATTGCCAACAAGAAGGCAGCAATAGGAGGTAAATGGATGACAGAGACTCCTTCATTTCAGTGACAATAGCTCTGAACTTTGATTCTTACTGTAGCTTAAAAATTGTGAGTTCAGTTCCACTGATGGAAAAACTACTACTTTGAAAGAAGAGTAGTAATAAATTTTACTAAAATATTAATATTGTGCTGAAAAGACAGATGCTTCTCTTACTTCAGAGAAACCAGATTCTACAATATGAATCAGAGTATAGTGAAGATGTTCAATTTTTTGTAGTTCTTAAATGACCTTCAGAAAATCTCTTCAAAAACAAAAGAAAGCTTGTGATAGTGTGAGTGCCATAAGTATTTGAAATGCTGAGCAGATCTTGATTGAAGGCAGCATGACATTTATTGACACTGCAGACATTTCCTCTTCAAAAGGACTCAGGGATCTTATGAAGCACAGTCAAGTTGATGGGGTTCATACTGTATTTAGAACTTCCATTTAATAAGAAGTAGGGATATTATTAAAATCTGTATTGTATTTGCACTTGTAGACTATCAAGGTTATCCAGAACACTGTAAGGGAAGGAGGGAGGCTGGGAGGGAGGCGGGGGGGAGGCAGGGAGGGAGGCAGGGAGGGAGCATGGAAGAAAAGAGGAATTGTTTGGTTCTTATCTTGTTATCCCACAGCAAAACAATTTCATGTGATCTAGCCATAAGACTGAGAGCTACAAAGTTTTAGCAGGACACCAGAAGGCAAACCATTCCAGCAATGGCTAGACTTTATGCAGGAAAGGCTTTAGCACTGCAATTTTAAAGAATTATTCTTTCTGAGCTGACCGAGTTCTACTGATTCATTGCTCAGTGTCTCAAAGTGGTTGTAAATACAGTTTGTAATCTTCATTGAGATGAAGGAGGACCACTGTTAAATATAGGAACAGACCTTCTGAAAGCCCTGAAAAGAGGTGGGGAAACATTTTGAACACAGATACTCTGCTTCACACAGTCTATATTTAAATAGTCTGGAATTCATCCACAGCAATGGTGCAATTAGCTACTGTTGCAAGAAAAGTGATTTTAAAGTGTTTATATAGTACTGACAATAATATAGTTTATGTTGCATTATAAATTAAGCACTAGCTTAATTATTCTTAAAAACTCTAAATTACAGAAGCACATTGTCCCAAAATATATTTCCTCTTCTTTATAACTTATGAATTTGATTCTCCAATACATGCTAAAATATGTTTCGGGATTAGTTTCATCTACAGAGTGATAAGATTTATTTTGAGAAATATTAAGTTATATGCCTCCCAAAGCATTATATCTCATTTGTAACTTGAAAAAGACCCAAAAATTCAAAAGAATAATTGAAAATTGTGTTTCAAAATTTTGAAGCTAATACTGTTTCCACAGTACACAAATCATAGAAACACAGAATATACTGAGTTGGAAGGGACCCATCAGGATAATTGAGTCTAACTCCTGACCTCCCACAGAACATCCCAAGAGTCCCACCATGTGCCTGAGAGCATTGTCCAAACACATCATGAACTCTGTCAGGCTTGGTACTGTGATCACTTCCCTGGGGACCTTGTTCCAGTGTCCAACCACCCTCTGGGTGGAAAGCCTTTTTCTAATATCCAACCTAAACACGCCCTGACACAGCTTCAGTCCATTCCCTTAGTTCCTGTCACTGGTCAAGAGAGTGAAGAGATTCCCCAGATGGGGAAGTTGTAATTGCAATGAGGTCTCCCCACAGTCTTCTCCAGGCTGAAGAGACCAAGTGACCC
Organism: Lanius collurio; assembly: GCA_020086605.1. NCBI lineage: Eukaryota > Metazoa > Chordata > Aves > Passeriformes > Laniidae > Lanius > Lanius collurio. Next base: position 37,704,125 of record JACBWW010000003.1, read on the forward strand.
CAGCTACTCCTCGTATAAGGCTTCCCCTCAAGGCTCTTCACCATCTTCATTGTCCTCCTTTGGACACTCTCTAATTGCTTAACGTCTTTTTTATATTGTGGTGCCCAAAACTGCCCCCAGCACGCAAGGTGAGGCCACCCCAGTGCAGAGCAGAGCAGGACAATCCCCTCCCTTGCCCAGCTGGTGATGCTGTGCCTGATGCACCCCAAGACACGCTTGGCCCTCCTGGCTGCCAGGGCACTGCTCACTCAGATTCAACCTGCCATCAACCAGGACCACCAACTCCCTTTCCACAGTGCTGCTCTCCAGCATCTCATTCCCCAGCCTGCACACGCATCCAGGGCTGCCCCATCCCAGGTGCAGAACCAGCACTTTCCCCTGGTGAACTTCATATGGTTGGTGACTGCCCAGCCCTCTGATTTGCCAAGGTCTCTCTGCACGGCCTTCCTGGCTGAAGGTGTCAACAGCTCCTCCCAGTTTTGTATAATCTGTGAACTTGCTCAGCATCCCTTCCAGTCCTGTGTCCAAATCATTTATAAAGATGTTGAAGAGCACAGGGCTGAGGATGGAGCCCTACAGAACCCCACTGGTGACAGGTCACCACTCTGATGTCACTCCATTCACTGTAACCCTTTGTGCCCAACATGTGAGCCAGTTGCTCACCCATCATATGATGGGTTTATCCAGCTGCAGGCTGGACATTTCGTTTAGGAAGATTCTGTGAGAGACAGTACCAAAAGCTTTGCTGGAGGTCAAAAATATTACATCTACTGGCTTTCCTTTATCAGCTGGGTGGGTCACCCTGCAGTAGAAGGAAATTCAACAGGCAGGACTTTCCTCTCATGAAGTTGTGCTGGCTGTGACTAGTGAGTATGTTGTCCTTCAGGTGTTTCTAAACATCTCCCAGAATAATCTCTTCCATGATTTTACCAGGCACTGAAGTGAGACTGACAGGCCTGTAGTTTCTGGGGTCCTCTTTCTTGCCCTTCTTGAAAATCAGATTATTAGCCAGCCAGCCAGGGCTGTTTTATCACCTTTTTAATTTTCATCGTGACTTAATTTGCAGTTACTTTTGATATAAATTATGGTGCTTTTTGACATCAAACAATCACAAATTATGACTGTATTTGAGTTATTGGCAGCATGTATATTCTTATGTATCTATTTAGGAGAAACATAGCTAACTGCAAGCCATGTGATATAAATGTATTACAGTTTTTAGTAAAACAGATATATTAGCATTAATAATTTGAAAGCATTCTTCCCTCTCCAGGAGATTCCAAGAAATCTTGTATGATTGTTTTTGCTTGTTAGCTAATCTAAGTCTATGCTATCTTTGGATGGGATTCAGCAATTCTGAAGTGGAAGCATGCATGGTCTAAGATCAAGAAAATGTGGACAAATTATACATTGCCCAAAGAAATGTGTATCTTACAGTATCTCAATAAGACCACATGCCTCTTATAGAAATTCAGTCAAAACACAGATTTTAGAAAGAATTCAGAATTTCAGATTGCACTAATAAGGCATAGAGCACAGCTGGACAAATGCACCAACCACCCAAGCATTTATATTTTACCAGCATTTTTTATTCCCTTATGCCCCTATTTTCCTCACTTGCTCCTCCCCAGATCTCCTAAATCCCTCCCTCTTTCATCTTTGGTTCCTGCCCAGAATCCCATGAGTATTGTCTGATCCCAAGATGCTCTTCCTCTGCATCCCAGCATCATGCGTCCCATCACAAGGCAATGACCCCTCTTAGTCTGAAAGGTGATTTGGAGACCTACTCCCAATGAATCATGATAATGGATTTTATGCCTGAATACTGGGACTGGAGCTCTCCAGGGGCAGCCATCAGTTTTGTGAGATATTACTCTGTCTGCAAATTAATGGAGAATAAAAACAAATATTCACTTCCTGCTAATTGTCCATTTCCTACAGAGCAAAATGAACTATAAGTCATAAAATGATCCTGCCAATGATGTAATACTACATTTCATATTTCTTTCTCATCTTCCAAAATTTCAGGATAATGGGAGCTATGTCGTTTTGCTAGTTTTAGACACTTTAGAAAAGTTATGTGCGTCCCTGTATCTTTACAGCTGAAAGCAGCTTAAAATGTTCTGTTACTTTCCAATATTAAATTTATCCCTAGAGAAGAAACTGCAATTTTTAGTCTCTCTAAAGATGAAGAAGATGGATTGGAAGAAACTTTCCATGACTGAGAACTATTCCCATTTATTTAATGACATAATGTACTGATGGTTAAGCACCAAAGGAAAGTTGATAGCAAAGTATTTTTTCACAAATTTAATACACCTTAAGCAGCATATATTTAAACAACAACAACAACAAAACAAAAGAAATTTATTTTAGCAATATACTCTCAAACTTAATATAGCTCAATATAGCTTTCAAACCTAACATTAAGGTGTCAGAAACAAAAATAAAAAACCAAACCCCAAATTCCAGCATAAAGTAACCATTTTACTTTTCACAAAACAACTACAATTATTATAAAGTTAGAGTCTGACAGAAGACATGCTATAGACTGCTTGCATAAGGAACATCTTAATTGGAAGTCAACTGAGTACGAAAATTAAGGAATTAGTAATTTTTTCTGTCTTTAAATCAGATTTTCTCAAGTAAACAGTTTTTTGGAAGACCGAAGAAGCTTGCTAAATATTAATTCTGTTAAGGTTGAATGTCAAACTGATTTCAACTACTTATACACTAAATATATTTGGGGGTTGATGTTTTGAAATATATTAAAATTGGAAACCATTTAAATAGCAATTTGAGACGTGCTGAATTGTATATACAGGATAAAAAAAAAAAACAGATTTGAGAGAAAAGGTCTTAATACTCCGTAAAAAATGGCAGTTTTTTCCATAATGACCTTTTTAATCATAATCTTCATATTCTTCAATTTTCCTTGTATCTCTGTGTTTTGTTCCCATCTCTCTGGAAGATTCCCTGAGACCTCTGCAAGATGCCACTAGCTTTGACAGTAATTCCTTACTATGCAGACACTGCTATTCAGTGTTCCATGAAGGATAAATTAGTCAATGACATATTGTTTCTGCAATATTGTAACTTAGCAAAGTTTGTTATAGACCAGGAATCTGATTTTAAACTTTTTTTTTCTTTTATACCATTATCCACCATCCCACTTGGCTGTATGTAACAGTGAGGAGAATTTTCACAGAATTATTTGTTTCACCACTAAAGAATTAATACTTTTCTTATTAATTATTAAGTAAAAACAATTAATATCATGGCATGTTAGCTTTATTACATTTAAACATGTTTATTTAGTACATTTGTAAGTTAAGTACTAAGAATGTTTTAGCATCAATTTTCCATATTAATTAAGTTTGGCTGTATTTTCTATACCTTTCACAAGGTATATGTTAGAAAACAACACATGCACATTGACAAAGAGAGATAAAACTGAAGTTTACCAACAGGGTTACTAAATGTGGTGGAAGATATATAACTTGTGAGTACAGTTTGCAAATAAATGCATCAATTAATTGACTATGAATAACTCAAAATTTTGTTGTACTAGTGTTATTGTTTCCATAGCCTCTTCTGAGCTGGAGGATTCTCTTTTGTGTATGGTGTATATATATATTCTACTGACTTTTGTAGTTGGAGCAATACTTTGTAGCAACACCATCATATTACAAACATCAGCATTGGATGATCTCATGTTGATTGGTGAGATTTTGACAACACAACTTTCATGGATTCCAAATTTGAGTTTTGCTGCTTCTTTTTGTTTCAGATTCTCTTTTCTGGTTCGGAATTGGCTTGGGGTTTGTTTGGGGGTTTTTTGTTTTCTTTGTTTTTTTAATCTCTCACACCCATGCTAGCCATGAATTTAACTTTGTTCAGTAAGTTTTCATGTGGGTTGACAAATTTACTTTGCTTGGCAAATTTAAATTACTTTGATAAGAATTAGTTCTTTGTGTTTGAGACCTAGTACAAGTCATAACTTGATCTTTTATAAAATCCCCCGCATTCTTACATTGTTAGGTCAGCTGTATCCTTTCTCTATCTTTCTTTTATACAGTCTTTAAAAAGATTCAATTTATGCATGCCATTCTGGATTTTCAACTTACTGAAAAAAAAAAAGGAAGAAGGAACCAAACCCAAAGTGCATACAACCTGTTTTGCTGTGCTCATAATAGGTATTTCTAGAGGAGTAAACACCTCGGAGTATCATATAATCACAGAATGGCTGGGGTTGAAAGAGAGCTCTGGAGGTCATCTAGTTACACTCCCTGCTAAAGCACAGTCACCTGAAGCTGGATTGTATCCAGGCAGGTTCTAAATAACTCCACAGAAGACGACCCCACAGTCTCTTTCCTCATTGTCTTTGCTGCTGATTCTCGTGTTCTCTTGCAGGGCAGGTTGGTGTGATGAACACACCCTTCCTGCAGGGGTGAAGAGCACCGTGGCTCAAACACCACTGACCAATGGGTCTGGATGGGAACCAGCCCTGCTGGGCAGGCTGTGAGTTCTGTGCTGGGCTGCATCTTCTCAGGAACAAAGGGGTCCAGGCCATGTCTCATCAGGAGCCCAGTCTGGGGCTGGACAAAACTAAAACTGCTACAGCTACTCAGCTGCACCTACGCCAAGGGAGGGGGCTGCCTGCGAGTCAGTCACTTTACACTCTAATAAAAACCTGTAGCCCACCCAAGCCCACTGCATTCTCCTGCACCATTTCTGGTTGTGCAGCAGCCATCTCAGCCTTCCGTGAACAGGGCCACTGCTCAAGGTTACTCCTCAAGGTCCCAGCATCTCATACCTATGCTGTAGGTGAGTAATTCTTCACATTACACCTAAAATATATTGTATGCTAAAGTCATTTACATATGTCCAACTGTAGCTTAATTATTAGAAGTGTGGTAAGTAGCAATGTTTGCCTACTGTCTAAATTGTTGTCTAAATCAATGTCTAATCACCATCTAAACTATAATTTCAATTAGCATTTAAATAATTCTCAATTAATTTAACATCATGGTTTAATTAACATTAAGCTATTTCTTTATCACCATTTTTTTCATTCAGTCATCAATTAATTATGGTTTGATCATCATCTGATCATTAATAAATTTTAGTTATACCCATAATTAGGACTTCTCTTGATACTTTATTTAATACTTTATTTTTTCTTTTTTGAACAGATGGGTAATGCAGATTTTCTTACTTCCCTCGATGTCCTGTGGGGGTGGCAAAGTCCCCTTTACACCCCAAGTGGCTTTGAAAGTGGTCTCTCCATAAACCTCTGTGCTAGAAAGTTCTCTCTTTACCAAGATTCCACTGAGTACTGACTCTGTCCCCCTCCCCTCCCTTCTGCCATCGGCCCCTGCTGTGTCACTCACCCTTGCCTCTGCCCCCTAGCCCTCAGACCATCGGCTTCTGATGCTCTGCCCACCCCTGGGACCCTGCGGGATAAAACCACGCTCGCGTTTCATTCTTGGTTCTTTGTCCCTGCTTCCTTCGGGTGTGTTGGTTCTGTTAAACGCCTCGGAATGGCATGCAGAGAACCCCTCTGGGCTCTCTGTCTGTGGTTCGTGCACAGACTGTGCCGTGAGCGGCTGTTTGTGACCATCTGTGAAGGTGAGATCGTGTGCCCGTGTAGGTGCTGGCAGAGCGCTGCCTGAGCGTCTCCACGAGGGACCCTGGGGAAAAAACACAGCATCGATCCACTGAAGCTCTCTTACATAATGTCCCAGGGAAAAAAAAAATCTATAGCCATGAAATTCATATCCTGCATTACATATATGTCTGTTTGTGTGTGTGTGTGTGTGAATTTATAGTGCATGTTGCTCCCAGAGAACAAGGTCTGGTTTTCACAATTATTTTGCTTCTTCTGAGGCTTAGAGACGAAGGTTACCAATAAAACATAGATTCCAATGCATATAAAAGCTTCAGAATATTAGAGCATTGGATCTGGAGATTTCCAAGACAGACAAGGCATCCACTAAAAAAAAAACATTCATGCAAAGTGTTCAGACAATACATATATTGTAAATCAAACAAGGGAGGAAAGAAACAGAGCTGCCCAGTCCATTCTAGGAGAAAAAACATGCCTTTGTTTTCCCTTGGCATTGTTAAACACAAAGAATGCTGAATAAGTGATGAACTTAGCTTCTGTGTCATTAAGTGCACAAGCTGTATTTCTGAATTTTAACAGTCAACTGGAAAATTTTCATTAACCTTTGTAATTAAACATTCATTCTTCCATGATGTTCTTTCACATAATGTAGATTTGAACAGCCACATCCAGCAGCTACCTATTCTATAACCAGGTCTCAAATGTTGTGCTGCTTCAAATAAACATAATTTGAGATATCAAACATCAATGAAATTATACTTATTAAATATGACACAATAAATTAATGCAAAATATTCTAAAAAATACCAATGTTCTAAATCTGTTTATTACATGTTATTGACATAGTCAAAAGAGGCTAGGACTTCCCTATAAAATCAGCATAAACATCCTTCTCAAAAGACTATTTCTCCAAATAGTAAATAGAGAAATGGAAGAAGAGAAACCTAGCAACATAGGAGAAATGCTCCCTGCACAAATATGCTTTACAAATTTTTTACCTACACAAGCACATAAATACTGCATAACATTAATTCTTTCAAGACTATTCTTTTACTTGTTAAGTTTTAGTTTCCTCATCCAAATTTATTTTGTGACAAAGGAAAAAGACTATAAAGCTCCCTGGGAAAGACTATAAAGCTTGCAGGGAAAAACATCTTTACTTGAAGGGGAAGATTGGCTACATTTAAATAGCTGAAGACATGCTGGTTCTAAGGCCTGTTTTTTACGTGCAGGATTAGGACAGAGATTCTTTCACTGTCAGTCACCCTCTTACATAAATATTTCCTTCCCTGAGGCTTTATTCAATTTAGAACTGAAATAATGAAAAGTCAATAGTGGCCTGACAGGGACAGGCGCACATGGATAAATTTTGGCACTGTCATTATTTTCTATTTGGTGAAGCTTTGAGATGACATCAGGAAAAGCTTTAAATTCTCATGCAGACATCATACTAACCCAGAATGGGAAGCTGCAGCAGACTTTTTCAGCAGATTCCAAACCATGCTCAAATTACAATGTGCTCCATTTCTCCATTTGTAGAGCAGAAATGAAAGATTCCTTCTCTCTGTCTCGTACTCCTCTGTGAATTAATGATTCGAACCATAAGATATCTGAGATACACACCTCTATATACACCACAGATACACTAATCCCTTTGCAGAGCTGCATGAGGTGAGTACCATGCTACTCCTTCCAGTGACACCAGTGCTGTCAGCAGCAGCCAACTGCTCTCCAGGCTGTAAGGCAGAATTAATTACTCTAGGGCTTGAGTAAGCACACACAAGCTGTAGACTGCAGAGGGCTTAGGAAAAAGGCAAGGATTTCTGTGCTCAGCCACGGGTTTTCCTCAGTGTATCCATACTCTAATTTTAGGTATACAAGGAATTTTAAGGGCAGTCAAAGAGAATAAATATTCTCTGGAGAGCCACTCCAACTTGGACTTGAGCAAAATTTAGATACAGAGAGTCAAGGCAAGGCAGAATCTTGGTGACTCGGGTCTAGACAACATGGATTTTTATCATTAAGTGTATGTACAACATCCAAAACATTGTGGGGTGCAGACTTCCTCTGAGAACTTTATTGCACACCAGAGAATGAAATTATTAATTTTGTTTCTGTAGAGTCACTAGTCACATTGCCTACTCAGAGTTTTAGACAGTAGCTCCCAGTTTGCCCAGCAGAGTTTCTTCTCAATGAAGATGCAGCAATAATGACGAATTTATAAATAAACAAATTGATAGAAAAGTCTATTAACTTTGTCTCTTTTAAAATAAAAACTAAAGTTAATCAGCTAGCTTAATGAAGATGCTTGTAACTGCAAAATTAACAAAAGTACATTATCTGTGCAAAACATTCACAGATAACCAGCATCAAACCCTGAAGACACAGAAATGTTGCTGTTGCTGTTTGAAATGGATTTTCTTTAACGTCTAATTTCCTAATAATTTTCTTTGACATTTCATAATTAAGTATTGCCAAGCCCATACTACAAAGATATGTTCCATTTTGGATGTAGTTTTCATTTAAAAAATATTTTCTACAATAATTAAATGGAAGATCATATTCCAAAGTCTCTTAGAGATATTTGAAATAAAATAAGTGGAAAAATTGAGAGTCTATTCCACATTTAAGGGCAACTTTCAGCTCTTCAATACAGAGCAATATATCCACTAAATCCCAGAAAAATAATATTCTAGAGTAAACTAAAAAATGAACAGCATTATTGGTTTATGCAGTAGCTGTTTTAAGAAACCAAAGGAAGGGAATTTTTAGGAGGGGGAAGGAAAGGAAAAGCAAGCAAAAACAAGCTTCTGCTCTGTCTTCCCACCACTCTACCAAAATCTCAGAACCAGGAGTACTTCCTACTTCCCACTGATTTGTAACCTGCTGACTGTGGGATCTTTTCTTCATTTTGTGATGTGAAACAGCATCCTTAGTCTCTTCCCACTCCTTTTAGAGGGGCCTTTAAAGTAGCTTTCTTAGCTCCTGTCTTTGCCTTGTCAGAGTTCTGTCCTTACTCTTCTGTTGTCCTTTTAGATTTTATTTCAGCCATGGTCTGTCTTCAAAATATTTCTAAAATATGCTTGGAGTTTCTTTTTTCTATTTTTCTATGCAACCAAAAATCTTATTTATGTTCTTACTAATTACCACAATATCTTTTTTTTTTTTGGGTGGGGGGGGTGGTTGCCACATGCTCTGCCTGCAAAAAGTCATAACATTGTTAAAACTATGAACTTTCTATCCCATAACTTTGACTGCAACATGCATTTCTGTGCATTCCTGTATCCGTGGTTTCACATGCAAAGGATGACAAAAATTGTTGTTGCTCATAAAACTGAAGAGAATAAAACTGTAAAATTGGGCAACAGCGTCAGAGGTCAGATTAGAAAAAAAATAAATAGAAGATATATTTGGCCAACAAACTGAAAATTACAAGTCTGTGCTAGTCAGCTACTTATCCTCTTAATTAATGTTTTATTGGCTTGAGATAGCTGATACACACTGTCCAACAACACTTCTCAGAGGGAGCACGCCCTCCTGCTCCACTGTCATACAATTTGATATCACCTCTGGAAGATATTGCCGGTGCATCCAAGGCTCATTTCATATAATTTTATCTGTCTGAGTGTTCATATCTCTACAAGTACAATGATATTCCACACATTATAAAATGTCAATGTTCCACTGATAGTACAATTTTATTCCCCTGTTTATCACAATAATAATATCTGAGCTCATTAAAACACCTACTACATCTCTTACAAATTGTTCCTTTCTTTCTTGACTGCAGAAGAATTTTGTGACAGTTGTACCTTCCATGCAGCTCTTGCTGAAATTTGTACTACTTTTCCATTACATTTCCATCAGTTTTTCCCCCTCATAACACAAAATAATGTCCCACTAACCTATTGTTGAGAAAGCCATCTCCATAAGACTATTGTTTCTTCTGTTTCATGTCTGACACAGTTTGCTCTAGAAACACCAAACAGACTCAAATCCAAAATCACAACAGAAGAGTGACTTGAAAGTGGGATTCCTATGGAGGCTTGTGAGTGGGCAGGCACAAGTAGCAGTTAGAGAATTTTCCAATACACACTCAGAAATGAAAGAGCAAAATTAAACCAAAACAAATTATAAGTAATTTCAATTTTATGCAATTATGTTTTGGAAGAGAATATTCACTAGCATTGATACAGAATCACTAAAGTACTTGGTTTGGGAAATAATTACTTTTAAGGAGAAAGCTCCAAACCCCCGAACACTTTAATCAAAATCACCAAAGAGCTTTTGGCACAGCAATTATTAATAATGAATTTGCTTCTTTTTAGTCTGTAGGGAAGAAAAAAAATTATGACATATACACACCAGTACAACAAATAAAGGACTTCTCAGGAAACAGGCAGCTGTCTTAAATGATAAAATACATTCCTAATGATGATTATCAATCAATCTCAATTCCATATGTCCAGTTCTGTCCTGACTGTGCTAAAGTTAGGAAGAATTACACTTGTACAAGAAAAGTCAGGAGGAGGGACCTAATCAAAATTTTCAAAAGATGGTACCCAAAGAAACAACTGAGAACTGTAAATGCCTTGAAAAGCAGGAGAACTAGATATGTTTAACTGCCACCTACTCACCAACATTTAAAAAACTACAAGCAACCCACAAGCTTCTTTTATTTAGAAAACTAAGTTTAGTTACTGTCCAAAATTGTTGGGTTTTTTATTTAATCTGAACTGATTTTTTTGCCCAAGAATACTAAACAGAAAGGGATACAGAAGGAAAACAGGCAGTCTTCAGTTTTAGAAATTGCTTTAGACAAAGCTTTAGGAGTGCTGAGAAACTATGGAGAAATTGGTAGATTTGGAGTTAGGAAAATACATGTTTTCTCTGGTCAGACGGACAGAATGCTCATGTTTCCTGGCTAGTTTTAAATTTTTTGGCAGTGAATAATAATCAAAAATATACAGAAACACCGTGACACATTTTTGCTGTCAAATTTTCTGCATTTGCAAAGGCACTGGATTTTGGCAGCTCTCATGGATTTGCTTCTCTCTTCCTTGTCATGCACTGCAAATTTTGGGAGCAATCTTTCTTCTTATTTTTCTTTTTTTTTTTAATTGAAGATCTGTGTTACAAGAGGCTGTCTGCTGCATTGTAAATGTAGAGATGGCAATCTTTTGCACAAATCTCTCTTTAAAGCTTTTACATAACAATAAGCACCTGGACTCACTGACTCATCTTAAATGGATTCCTCCACTGAAACAAACAGGGGTAAGAGAAGAAATCTGAAATCAGAATTAAAACTTCACAGAATTTAAAATCTGTATTAATGACAGTCAAAGAAATAGGCTGGTGTAAGAAACCTGCAGATAGGAATTAGGTTGAAAGTCCAGTAGGGTGCAAAGACAGGCTTAGAAGAGGGCATGAATAACAAATGTCAGGATTCTTCCATTTTTGTCTTTTGTACTGTTGACACATAGTTATGGAAGCAAAAGGTAAACTACTACATCTCACTTTAATATCACAGAATCATAGAATGGTTTGGGTTGGAATGGATCTTTACATATCACCTAATCCAAACCCCCTGCCATTGGCAGGGACAACTTTACACTCGGTCAGTGGACATCCATTCACATAAGATACTGAAGACCTATGTAGGTATCAGAATTGTCATTGCAGTATTTTTTTTCTTTAAAAAATAACAGCTTTCACAGGCTTGCTTGAAAAATGTGAAAAAACAAAGGCTGACAAGTCAAGAACTCAGAAAACATTATGGCTAATGCCAGAATTGAGATTGCTTAATGTCTTAATTTCTTCCCGTATGGCAGATGCATTACAGCAACATTATATCGTTGTAAGTTATTTTTCCCACTTGGAAGGATGTTTTATATTACAATTCTAGTAATGCATTTTTAAACATAGAAAATGCTACGATGGGACTATTATTCCTAGCACGTTTAGAAAATGTATAAGCAAGCAATGAAGCTGACAGTGGAAAATAAGAAAACCCAAGCAGGTTCCAATTTAAAGTGTTAAGAAAATCAGACTTCTTTGTAATAAGACAATGCTGAAAGCCCCAGGAGAAGAGAAAGGAGAACACATCTGTTCCTACTGATGTCAAGGATGCTAAGGGCCAGGCTCTGCCCCTATGCACAGACAGCTACCATTACTTTTGGCTGAAATAACTTGTAAATTAGGGTTCAGCTGCGACCTGTGCATCAAAGTCAAAACTTTGTAGTATTGTTAAGTGTCATAAATTATTATCAATTCATTTTGCTCATGCCTAGCAATTTTGTACAAACTGAATCTTTGATAGTCCCTGCCTTGAAAATTTGAGCATCCCAGTCTAAGAAAATAAGTAACTAGCATTAAGAGGAGGATACTGAGAAACACTGGCAGAGGCTGTCTGCCTCCAGAGTTTGGTTATTCTAAAATATTTACAATCAGATCATATTACTTGAAATTTCCTATTGCTGAAGATTAGAAAATAATATACTCAATGTTTTTTAATTCATATTCTTTTGTTAGCTATTAAGTGATCAACCAGAATTTATTTAAAAAGTTATTCCCTTCAAAATGGTTTGGAAATTATTATAAAAATATATAACTACTTTAAAAATGTTTTCTTGATAATGGTTTCAGTTACAAAGAAACAGAAACTTGAGTATTTGAGTACTGTTGACATTGCAATTAATCTTGCAATGTTCTTCTTCATCATAGTACTTTTGAGTCACTGTTTTTGGCATATATATTACACCTCAACCAATTGAACAAAATGTATTCATTTACCTAATTTACTTAACATCTAATAAAGCTATAATAGAAAGAAAGAAAGAAAGAAAGAAAGAAAGAAAGAAAGAAAGAAAGAAAGAGACACGNGAAAGAAAGAAAGAAAGAAAGAAAGAAAGAAAGAAAGAAAGAAAGAAGAAAAGAAGAAAAGAAGAATAAGGAAGTGAAACAGTGGTCATGGAAAGACATCTTAATCAAATTGCTTTTAAAAAATGTCTTTTAAAAAATATCTGCAGAAACAATACTTTCAATATCAACATTTTTAAATATTGTCTTTTCTTAGTAGAAAGCCTATGGCAATTTTTATTTTGTATATAATTTTATTTGTAGGACCTGAAATTACTTCAAATAAACAGTTCCAGATGTAGCAGCTGGATATTAATTTATTAAGGGGTGTAACTAAGGGTTCTTACAGTGAATTGCTACATTGTATTTCAACATCAGTAAAACTGTTCTGATATCCAGTGGGAATATTACTGTACTTTATTATAATCTACTGTACTCTACTATATTCTCCATGGGAACCATAAAATAATGCTCAGTGTCTTAAACTGCACTGCTGTTGACAGGTGATAATTGCTTTTTTCAGTTATTTTTTGAATGTTTGTGTAAAGTTTTTGCCCACATATGTTAAAAAAATTGGTAAAAATTCATCAAAACTGATTATCCATTGTGTTGCTTTCATTTAAATGTAATCTGAGGATATCCAGAAAAATCTCATTATTAAAGTGTACATTAGTACTCAGTTTACTATTAAAAGGGAAAAAAAAAAAGCTTATGGCAAACTATGACAAATAATCTGGTTATAACAGAACTACCTATTGCTCTTCAGGAAACAACACATTGGCTTGCACTGCAAAGACTCCAAAATACACTGAATTTTGGAAGACATGAAAATAACTTACCATAAATAATTGCCACATAAGCAGGTCCATAGGAAGTAGTCTATTTAGGGAAAAAAAAAAAAAAAAAAGTGGATGGGAGATCAGACTTCTGTTTTTTACCCAGTACAACCAACTTTCCTAGTTTTAGGAGTATAAACTTTAAGAAGCCTGTGTGCAGTGGACCTTGTCTCTTCTTATATTCTTGTACTACTGGCTGTGGTTAATTTTCTTCATAACAGCTGTGTATGGTGTTAAGATTTGGATTCGTAATCAAAACAGTGTTAATAAAACAGGGATGTTTTCATTACTGCTTAGCAGCTCTTACACAGCATCAAGGCCTTTTCTGCTTCTCATACCACCAGCAACCAGGCTGGGGGTGAACAAAGAGTAGGCAGGTGGCACAGCTGGGAGAGCTGACCCCAACTGACCCTGAATAGGGATATTCCATATCCCATGGCATAGGAAGCTGGAAGAAAAAGATGGAACAAGGAGACATTTAGAGTGATGGCTTTTGTCTGCCTGAGTAACTCTTATGTGTGATGGAGACCTGTTTTCCTGGAGATGGCTGAACACCTGCCTGCAGATGGAAAATCCTGAAAGAATTCCTTGGTTTGCTTTGCTGGTGTGTGTGACTTTTGCTTTACTGTCTTTATCTAAACCGAGTTGCCTACTATTGTTCCAATTTCTTCCCCACCCCATTGTGGGAGGTCATGAGCAAGTGGCTGTCTGGTCTGAACCACAACAGTTCTCCATATAACATATGCCTTCATTAATAAAATGTCTTGTAAATCAGATCCACTTCCACCAGCCCTCATGGGTTATGCCATTTCTACCAAGCAAACTTGTAAAAAAGCCAAGTCAGCTATGGGAGACTTCATTTTATTGAGAATTTCCTGAAGGTCCTAATGCTCATGAAAAGTTTTATATAATTTCTACATAAATATATGCTCACCTACATACATGTGAGCAAGACTGTGATTAAGTATTTCCTAACAGGAGAGCTTCAGGAAGATCCATTAAGCTACTAAATAGCACTACACAGTCTGTGGAATAGATTTTTGATGCATTAAATGGCTAGGTCAAATCAAAAGAGCCAACTTTGAACATAGACCAAGAACTCAGGAAACATACACATGTTCTCTAAGCTACAGAGACCCTGAAGTCAAAGCCAGAGGTGATGTATGAAGGTATCTTCTCCGTTTTCCTGTCACAATTCATAGCTCAGCTCTACTTGCATACTTGCCCTGTTTACACACTTCCTGCAAATTATTCTCTGAATGGACTTAATTCTTGCCATTTGTTCTCATTTTTCAGATTAGTTGGCCACACACTATTTGACCCTTTGATCTAAGTGTCAGCAAGTCACTGGTTAATTGTAAAGAAGAAAGAGCTTTCTAAAAACTATTTGTTAATTTTTACACTTTCTACTGACAACTGTCACCCCAGCAAACTTGAAGAGGACAGCAGAGACACAGCCAGGTCAGCAGAATTCCATACCTATACTAGCCACAGATGGTATGGAGGAAAAATACATTTTCGTTTTTCAAAACTTTATGGCACTGCTAGCTCAGAGTCATTCTATAAGAAACTAATAATGCTTCAGAATATTTTTTTTCTTTTCCTTTTTGTTTTCTGGATGATGAGTCTCTAGTGTATAATCAAAAATTTTGGCTTTTTGTTTCCATTAAAACTGTATCCCAACTCTATGATTTTATTCTTTATCTGGTTAGCATTTTATTCCAAATATCCTGTATATTTCCTGTGGGTTTTTATCCAATTTTAATTAATGTATAGTTACTTACCAAGACCACTTCTGAAAATGCATTAAAAAAATCAAATCCTAAATTACTTTTTGAAATGCTACCCCTAACTTTTCTCTAGAATACTATCTTCTCTTAACAGGACCACTTTTTGCCATCTTTCATATTCTTAATCTCTTACATGTACACCTACCTCTGTATTCTGCAAATGGGTTTATCTCTGTTTATCAAACGGGTGCCATAGTAAAAACATCCCTGAAATTCAGTGTTGCATGCTGTCACCAACTAGGTCATGTACCTTAAAATTTCTAGGTCTCTTTTCATTTCATAAATACAGGTACTGTCTGACAATCTCCAGGAATAGTGTACCACCTCTAATTTAACAAATTTAGATGGAGCTTCACTCCTCTGACTTGAACATGCTCCTGATTTTAATTTCCCTGTGAAAACAGTAATGTCAATTTGGATACATTCATTTATTCCCCTTCACTGTATTTTATTTTTTTGCTTCACCTTTCACTCCAGTCAGCAATTATCAGGAAAACTAGTACTCAGTTTGAGTAAGAGAGCCTTGAATTTTCACCCCTTCTTCACTAAAAAAAAAAGAGCTCAACTTCTTCATTTCAGGATTTCTTTACATTTTTAAAAGTGATGCACATTTTACTGTTTATTATTTATTTAAGCAATCTAATTTAATTTGAATGTTGGCAAATCTCACCTCACCCTTGCTGCTTCTAATCACTAAGACACAACTTTCTCCTCCTACTACTTCTGCTATCTTGTTTGAAGTCACTCCCTTTGCAAATAAGCAGTCTTCTTTATACAATCTTCTTCTCACTTATTAATGAAATTTCCAGACTTTTCCCATATTCAGATGTTCAAGAGATCTCACTATTTCATTTTCTTTCTATTTCTTTTATTTTCCATACAGCATACTTTTTAAAGACAAAATGCTTAGATTACAATCAATTTATATTGACATTCAAGTTAAACTGATTGAACTGATTACTAAATCAAAAATTATATCCTCTGAGTAGAACAGGCTTTTTGAATGTTACTAAATCATGAATATCTATCTGTTTTTTCTACTGAAATAAAATCCTATAGCTGTCACACTCATTGCCTTGTTTTTGCAATTATGTATATTGGATAGTACTAATTAAAACCCTTGGGCCAAGAGCATTTACTTCTCTTCACTCTGGAATTTACTACTACCAAAGAAATAACAAAAATTCGATAATAATAATTCCTAATTTTGCACAGATCGAGGATTTTCTAGTATGTTAATTATTTAGTGAATTGTATTAGGAGTTGCTGAACCATACAGCCCAATAGAAGAGAGGCTGCCATAGCAACGTTTTCCTAGGCCTAGTCAGTAGCAAGTCTAAACACATATTCCTAACAGGCACACACAGAGAGAAAGTATGTATACACAAATATATATATATATAAAAGCACAAGGCAAACCACACAGATCAACATAGACAGAAACACTCAATCAAACACAGATGGCATGAATGGTGAAATCCTGTCCTCCTCTCTGGCATGGGTCCCTGTAACCTGAGGTGTGACTTGCTGCTGGCACTTTCACCCATGCAGAGACACATATATAGCACAGGGAGACCTCTCACACAGTAAGATTTAGGAACAGAGTCTAGTCTAGGAGAGACTGCACTGATCAGGTGCAGGGCACAGCCAGACAAGCAGACTGACCAGCAGTTTGTTTACACTGGACTAGCCCTATTTACCTCCTCCTCCCACTATTTTCTCACACTTGCTCAATCACGTATCACCTCGATTCCTTTCTTTCCCTGCCTTTGGCTCTTCCCCTAAACATCCCATAAGTCTTGACCCCAAAATGCTGTATTATACATCCCATAATGTGTAGCCCTAGGCAGTAATGTCCACACAGAGCTTTTTGGTTGACTGCTTGGAGTGCCCCTCACCTCCACGGGAACTGAGCCCCTGGAGGGCCTGGATATGTTTTTTGTCTGACCTGGCTCTCCACCTGCCCAAGTGCCCCTAAACTCCTCTGTGCATGTGGAGATGCACCTTAAATCACCTAACCTAGCACAGTCAACTGAGATTAAATATCAGTGTTGAGATGCTGCCAGTGCTGCACATTCAGGCCTGCAATTCCAATCAACAGAAGAAGTTCAAGGCAGGGAGTAAACAGGAGCAGCCCAAAATAGAGCAACTGTAGAACTGCACAGGTGAAAAGCTATACCATAACCACGATAAAAATAAACACAATGAATTTCCAAAAGGGAACTTAGGTTCAGAGTTTTTGTATTTCATCTGAGAGACTAAGAACTTTACCTTAACGAGATTTCTCTTTGCTGCTTTCCTCTACTACTACAGACAATCTTTCTGTCTATACCCAGGCCACTGAAGCAGCTCTTCAAGTTTCAGACCTTACCACAATGGAAATCGTCAACATTTCCAGCTTGGGTCTACTCCAAAACCTTGCTGAGGCACCACTTGACCATCAGGTCAACTGAGCAGGCAGAGCACCTTGCAAACTGCTGGGTTTGTTTGTTCTGGGAGCTCATCCCCCATGGCTTTTCTTGACCAGACACAACCCTGCCTTGCTCTTAAGATATGAAGAGCTCTCAGACTACAATGATTTGACATGCACCAGTGACATGTATTATCAATCCAAAGTAGACTGCTTGGTGTTATTTATGCACCAACATAGCTGTGCTTGTCCTGCACATGGGATGGGTCATGGGTTTTTAAACTGTGCTAGGAATCCAGCCTTCTTTATGAGCCTGTCAGGCACTCAGTATGTGCACAGCACTCTGTAAGCAACCAAAATAGATATGTTGCCTACTGCTGGGTCTCAGAAATATCAGGACGCCCTTGGTAAGGGGGAAGCATGCCCAGGTGACCTTGAGCATGTCCATGACCTTGAGCATGTCCATGGCACAGTGCTTGTCCTCTCCCCTTCCAAGCACAGAGCAGGAGCCACTGCCAGAGGAGCTCTCCTGCATCCCAGGGAGCGCTGCATTAAGGGCCCGAGCTGAGGAGCGCTTGAGCGCCCTGAGGCCGGGAGGTGAGAGTGGGAGCAGGGAGCCCACACATGAGCACGAGGGATTACAGCGGATTTTCCTTCAAACGGCGAGATCCAGGCACACAGCTCTTCCCGGAGACGCTCTCCCTTGGCTCCGGCCTTGCAGCGCGGCGGGAGCTGCCCTCCCGCGCTCCCCGCCGCTCAGCGCGGTACGGCCGGGCGGCGAGGACGCGGCGCCGGGCACAGGGGTCGAAGCGGGGCACGCAGCCCCCTCAGCCGGGCGGGAGCGCCGCGCTCCCCGCGGCCGCGGAGGGGACTCCCGGGAGGGCACGGCTGGCGCGGGGCGGAGCGGCCCATCCCGCCGCCGTGCCTGGGGAGGGTCCCCCGGGCCGCCACCGCCAGCGGGAGACGGTGCCGCCCCTCGCAGGATCCCAGGCAGCCGGGCACGGGTGTTCCCTTGGGAGCGGCGGCCCCTCCGGTGCAAGGGGAGCGCCGGGGCCCCGCGGGGCTCGGGCGGCCGGGCGGCGGGGCCGTCTCCCCCTCCGCGGCGGGAGCGGAGTGCGGCGGCCCGCGGAGGGGGCGGGGAGGATGACTTCATGCCGCCGGAGCGCCGTGAATTTAGGAGCAGCAGCTGCCGCCGCCGCCGCCGCCGGCGGGATGTGGGGGTGAAGTGACAGCGGGATCTGCCACCGGCTGAGGAAGGAACATCGCCGGGCACCCGCCGAGCCCAGGGGCTCTGGGCCGCCACCAGCAGCCGCTGCGGGAGAGAGGGAGGGAGGGAGGAAGGAAGATGCGCTGAGCCGGTCGCTGAAAGGTGAGCGGGAGCTGCCGGGCGCGGGGGCGGACGGCGAACGCTGCGGCGCTGCCCGGCCGGGGGAACGCGGTGCTGCCGCTGCGAGCCCCCGCTTCGGCTCTGCCGACTGCCCACCCGGGCAGCGTCTGGAGCTGGGGCTCGGAGCTTCCTTCTCTTTCCTTCTCCTCCCTTCTGCCGCGGTTCCTTCCAAAAGCGGCAAGGCTGCCCTCTCTGAAGCGCCCCAGTGTTGCGTTTTATCGTCCATGGCCAGGATGTGCCGTGGCTCGGTGCCAGCTCCCCGCTCGGCGGCCCGGGCTGCACTCCGTGCCCGAGTGCGGGGCGCCCTGTCAGAGGCGTAGCGCAGGACGGGGGCGAGAGCGGGAGGGCTGCGACAGGTGCGGGATTGCGCCCCGGGCTGCCCGGGCTCCCCCAGTCCGATGCGCGTTCCTCAAGTGACGGGGAAGACATCTTAGGGCAGAAGGGCTTCAGGGGAACAGAAGCACAAAAAGATGTCATCTCTTACACGTTCCTGGATTTGGACGTCGCTTCTCGGGGAACTAAAGAGTGTAGAAGTTGGAGAACCGGCCCTTACACCAAAATGGATTCTATCGTCTTCTTCAAAGACTTGTGTAGTTTTCTCCTTTTATAAATTTTTATCCTCTAGCCCAAGGTTGGCGACAAACAAAATAGCTGCAGAATTCAAATGCGTTTGTTTGTTAATGGAAGAATTAGTGAGTTGCTGTTCCATCGTATCACCTGTAGAAGTGGAAAAAACAAGAATGCATGCATATTGTAGCCTGGCTGTTGACACTGCACATCGCGGTATGTACATAGGTCTTAACATCAAATGAATGGTACTTTGGAATTGAGAAGAAGGAAAAAAATCTGCCTGACCTATTTCTGTGCCTGACACATTGGTGGGCTTTGTTGGATTTTTTTGTTGGTTGGTTTGTTTTTATGTTTTGTGTAACTTTGTTCTGTTTTGAAAAAGAAAACTTACCCTGAAGCAGACATGGCAATACAGGAGGTGGATGTGCAGAGGCAGCTGATTAGAATAAGCAGTATCTGCATATGTAATGGTTAATGGCTCTATGTGGTTTGGAAATGGAAGCAATGATTGTCTCTGGGAAGTAAAGAATTGGGAATTAATCTGTTCTTAATGAAAAAGCAACTGGAAGCTGAAGGTTATTTTATTCAATATCTATTTACCTGTATATTCACCTTCAAGGATCCTGTTTCCCAAGCATTCACAGAGAAGCTCAGACAGTTGAGGGATTCTTGGTTGTGGCTGAAGCCTCTGGTCATGGTGCTAGAGTGACAGAAGTAATACTTAGGGAGGTAACAGACAGTTGCTTTGTTTGTTGTCATTATTTCTGGGAAGATGTTTAAATGCAGTCAGTACTGTTGCTGTGTATGCAGAAGGCAAACGACAGCTACAGAGACAGAAAATGTGTATAAAAAACAATTGAGGCTTCACAAGGCTGAAACAAAGAGCAAGTGATGAATTGCAGAGTCAGAAATCAGTTCAACAGACAAATCTTTTCTCTGAAACAGTCATTAACTATGATCATGTATAGGCTTGTTGCTTTAAGTGTGTCATGGCACATGCAATGTATGTATTTCGAACTAGGAAAAAAAAAATCTAATTTTGTCAAACCTGTGCCTTTCATCTACCATACATTTATTTTGTTCCAGTAAAACACTTGGAAGCATTGGTTAGGACATTTCTATTGGTTTTTCCTTTCTAGAATTAAGCATGGCTGACTGTTTCAGAGGTTGCAATGTTTGCAGTGTTTGGCTGATTTCTTCTCTAGTTGCATTTGGTTGGAAAAAGAAACCATGTAGCTGAGTCCAGATACTTCACATATTACCCAATCATTCTACAAAAAGTCAATTTCTTCACTGAAGTGAAGAAATCAAGTAATGGCCTCCCAGTCAGTTGTTGCAAGCACGAGGTAGTATGAGTACTCACTAATGTTGTCACAATGTTATCACAGCAAATTTAACTCTTTGTGCTTCCTGGCAAATCTAATATTTCAAGACTCTTCGTTAACATTTTTTTTAAACAATATGGTTGCAGAGATGAAGCAGTGGTTGATCAAGAACCCCACTGCAAACTTGAATTACTTTTGTTTTTATCCTGTGTACTCTAAAGTCAAATGGTTTAATGTACATTTCCAAAGGGAAAAAAGTATATCTAATTATCGATGTGAGTTTAGTTCAACGGTGTAACTAACACAAATTCACTTCCTACAGATTTTTTTCCCAGAACTCTACTTGCTCCTTCTATTACTGTAACTTCCATACTTCTGCCAACCAAAGGAAAGTGTCTTTATTGTGGTTGATCTGGGGCAACAGCACCACTGACTGGAAGAACAGCCTAGTTGGCCAGCTGGTTGGTGCCAGACAGACTGGGTAGCAGCTGAGATTTAGCTGTCTTTTCCTCAGAGGTTCTGCTATTTTGGAACACTTCATCTGGGTTTGTTCTTCAGATTTGTAAGAGCTTAATTATCTTTGAGGTTTCTAGGCTGCCGTCAGCCTTTGAACCAGCAGGTTCACTTACCCAGTTTTATTAGTGGGGACCAGAAGGGTATATTTGCAAAAGGCTTGTTTCCTTAGTAGAACAAACTGGAAAACCCAGTGACCTTGAATGCACTTGACGTTGCCGAGGTTTGATTTCGCTTGTGGTCCTTTCCAAGGACTGAGATGAAACACTTCAGTTAAATGTATTTTCTATTATTATAAGAATTTTAAAAATTATGTTTCCATGTGCAGTTTGAACTAACTGAAATGACCATGTTTCAGAGCAAGCAGGTCATTTTTAGCTTACTTTGTTACTAGGCTTTCAGCTGGATTATTTTTTCCAATTTAAGAATTCTATTAAAAAAGGCTTGAGCAGGGTAAAAGGGGGCAGCTATTACACAATGAACTTAAAACTATGTACTTTAGTATGTGCAAACAATCAAGAGTATTTCAACAATAGTGATACCATTTTTATTTTGAAGAACAAATGCATTCACACTGTCCAAATGCATGCCCTTCATGTTCAATAGCTCATGTTTCTGGAAGAGAAAAAAATGATTACTGAAAAATAAATCCAGACACAAACAAACTTTGTCTCCTACTATGCAGATGGATTTCATGTTGGACTAATTGTCAATAGATGATCTTTATGTGAGCATCCAGTCAACTGCAAAGGTAGCAATCATTAAGGAGAACTAACAGTTTTATCCATTTATAATATATTAGTGGTGGTAACAAGACAAGTATTGATTATCTTTTTATTTTGAATTTGACACAGTAAAGTAAGTCAGCACTCCACAACCTAGACAATGAGCCCGTGTGTTTAATATGAAATATGGAGACAGGAATTCAGAGTTCATGTATGCTTCTTGCAAAAGAAAGCTGATTGAAGCCTTTCCCTTGAGAGGGACTGTGTGTAAACAGCAGCACAAGCATGGATCTTTTTATATGTAATGCTTTCATAATGTATTGAGAGACTAGCTTTGAGAAAGTCTTTGAGTATTGTGTACTCTTAGAAAATTACTTTATTGAAACAACATTATAAAAGAATGGATCTGATTATACAAGAACTGTATCTTTCCAGTATATATCTCAGTCTTAAAATATAATCATATCAGAGGAGAAAGTCACACAAAATGGACTCTTATAGGACAGTTGGCACAAATGTCCCAGCCAAATGCCAGATCAAAAAAATTCTTTTCTTTTTCCTTTAATTCTTATGATATAACCAATAAGATATGATAGTGGGTTTTGTCTTTCCTAACGTACTGAAGACATGCTGCATTTCTGAGCTGGTCATATTTCTGTGATTGTAAAGTGATTTCAGAGTATTTCTGCTCTTCTTCTCTGGCTGAACCAAGTATAAAACATGAACTCTGAGGAAGAGCTACAGTAGAAGAATTTCCATGTCAGCTGGGATGTAGTTCTCTCTAGCAGAATTTGGTTTGTTTTCTAACCTTTATTAAAATTAATTTTAAAATTGGCTACATTGCTGTTCTTTGCCTTTACAGGACTCATGGGGAATTTAACCTGCCTTTATGGCAACTGCCTGGTCTCTGCACAGTTCTGTATCCCTTTCTGCACTCATGTCCCAATGATTCATCAAATGTGGTAGGCAAATAGGTCTAATGACAGCATACAGTCTTTCTCTTACTTTGACTGCTTCTTTTTGTCACATTTTTGTTCTACCAACTATTCCAAGAGATCCAAAGGTATATCAAAGCTATCTTGGCAGCTGTTAGCTAGCCCATGAAATGTGCTGCAGCTTTAATGAGATCATATAGATCTTAATATATCCATATAATTATATGTATTATATAATATATATATATTTGCTAACTATTCACTCATTTGCCTTCTACCTCCTACAGAATTTCCACTTACACATATGGTGAGCACATAACTGTGGAGAAACGATCTCACCACCTGTTGTTTAAAAATAGCACAGATGCTTATTAATGGTCCTTCCATGATACTGTTTATAGTACATGTTAAACCTCACTTAAAATACTGTGGATCATGTTGGTAAAGGATATTATTACTTCAGCAGCAGCCTTAAATTGATTCCTGTTCAGCATCTTGACTTGTTGGTTGTTAGGAGGTAGGAGAGAGGTAAACTCCACAGAGGAGTCAGAGCTGTGATGCTCATTGAGTGAGGTGCCATGGAATCCTGCACGAGGGATTCTGTGGCAGTGCCTGCTGCCTTTGGGATAACTGGCCAGCCTCAAGAGCTGCAAAAGTCATGAGCACACAGATTAACTACGCTCATAAGTCTTGTGCTCAGCTGATATGAATTCCTTCAGGCCAAGCTCAACAGCACTTTCACATTTCAAAGCAAGGGAAAGTAAATAATTGCAGAACTTTAACCTTGACCAAGACTGTTGCCTAATGGATATGTATCTTTTTGTCATGGAAAAGTCATTTCCAAACTGACTAAATTAAGTTTACGTGTATAAATATTCCATTAACTCCCGGGAGTTTTTTTGTTCAATCTCATGAGTCACTTGGATTCTCAGTTTTGCTTTCAAAGAATTTCTAGAGTTCTGCCTAATATTTCTGGTCTGCATTTTTACAACTCTCTGCATTTGTTTTGGATTTTTTTTTGTCTAACATGGTCAAAATGGAAGTTAAAAATGTATCTGTCCTTTGAAATCATCTATCCACAGGTAGACCAAGAAAAATTCTTGATGTTAAGTGTCAGTTTGCTGAGATGTAAATTTGAAAATGCAGTCAGGCTAAACAGACTCAGCTGCTTTTAACCTTCTCAAGGTGCTCGCCTGAGGCAGAGAAGGTTCTTGATATCTGTATGTTGGTAGCAAATTCCAAGAAAATGCTTTTATATACTGAAAAAATATATAACAGAAAAAGGAACGAAAGATGTGTCTCATTCAAGTTTAGCAAAAACTCCTCATAACTAGCAAGATGAGTAGTTCTGTATTTTTTGTGATTTTTTTTTTGTGTGAAAAATATATATGAAAACGGTTTTTTCTTGTGGTAAATGACAGATGGCATTGATTGTTTGTGTTTAGTATTGCTAATAAATTAAAGAAATAGTTGTTCACACTAAGCAGTGACTGACAGATGCCAGTTCCACTTATCCAGGACAGGCAAAAACCTCTTCTTGTTCAGTAGAAAAACTCTGTGGCATATTACAGTGTAGCTTGTAAGAATATAAGTCTGCTGTTAAAATAAGATGGCTGGCAAAATTCCAGTAAAGGATGTTTAGAGAAGTGATGAATAAATTAGGTGGAGTAATCATCTTTTGATACAGTGTCCCAGTGTTTGGTGCTCAGCATTGATTAGGAGTTCTGCAGGCATAAAGCAGTGTTTGCACTATTCCATTTAATTGCAGGAGGCATCGTGTCCTCACTGCATGTGTTCAGTTGATCTGATTTCTGTTCACAGGCTCCACAGTATCTTTTGGCATGATTCAGAGCATGTGGAGTGTAAGGAAGAAAGTCTCTTTGTTTTCCCTTAAAATTTGTTGCCTAATGGTTTAATTGTGGGCCTTTTTAATTGACATGATGTGAGGAATGTTAAACAATAGTGGTTTTTTTCAGTTTCTCACAAGTCAAGATTTTCTGTCACACTCGTTTTCCTCAAGAATAGAATTGTCTTCCTGTATGTACTCTTTCTGCACAAATGGACTCTATTTCATATTTGTTTTATTCTTTGACACTATTTTTATACTTCCTGAAAATTTATTTCTGATGTGCAGAATTTAGAAACTCTATTTGGTGGTACAATAATTTCATATTTATGTCCCATTTCTTTCCCATTTTTTTCACTATGCTTATTTTTTCCAGTTACTAATTGTGTTTCAGTTGGGCTGATCTCTTGTGTCCCTATGAGATTCCTTTTCATTGTAGAATCAATACAATAATATGTTTGCATGACATTAAGGTACTGGTGCCATTAGCAGGAGACATAAAAGTTGCTAGGTGGATGTCAAAAATGCATTTTAAATGTAGGAAAGAACAAACTGTAGCATGTAGCCTTACAGAGAAATTCAGTCATAAACCCTTCCTTTGTTTTGTGTTGCTCTTATTTTAAAATAGTTGGATGATGGCAGCTTTACTGAATTGGGCTAATGTTTTTGAGCTCAGACCTGGGAAGCAGAAAATAAGTGAATAAGATTTGTTAATGTGTATAAGAATTGGAGCATGTGAAAATAATTCATACTCTAAAAGGCACGCATAATGTGAAATACTTTATTAAAAAGAAAAACAACAAACCACACAAAACCAAAAATAGACTGCTGAATTTTAAGTAACTGTTATTTGTAAGGTCTCATGGAGTCAAAACGTGATAAGAGATGTGAATGGAGTCTGCATAAATATAGAAGCTGTATGACTTGAGAAAGAGACATAGCTCCTCAAAATGATTACAACGTGCCTTTAAAGCCTAAGGGAACTACAGCTTTTTGTCAGTGAAATAAGCCCATTTTATCATATATTTGTTTATATGCAAGCTAAAAATGTTTCCAAACACCAAAACCTTTTCCAAGCAAAATATTTGTCCTGAATAGGGAGTTTTCTTAAGTTATTCTGAATAGCTTGAGGCTTTATGGAACACTTTTTTTTTTTTTTAACCTCCTTTTCCTATGTATTTATTTGCCTGAAGGGAGTACAGGTGCTGATTTACAGAATGGCAGCTATAGTATTATACAATAGTAAGAATTGTATTGATGCTAGTGTCATTCACTGTGACAATATGCAAAAATAATGCCACCACTGTCCTTTTGAAGTCCAATTTTTCTGTCTATACCTAATGTGGTACTACTTGGGCCTGACCAAGGCAATGGCAATATTCTCTTCAATTTTACAAAAGCAAAATCCCTGATAGATGGTGAAGAACAGGTGCAAAGCCTTCAGTCATCCCCAACTTGTGCACAAAGCATCTCCAGAACAGATAAAGCTTGAATGGGTATTTATAGAAGATGAACATGATAGCCTGCACCCAGAGGAACACAGATACTGTATAAGAAATTTAAGCATGTAATATCACTTCCTTGCTGATACTTTAGTATTCATTACATGTTCATGTAACACTAGGCTTGTAATATTACTAATAATGGGGAATGACTTCATTAGCATTTCAGGATGGAATTGAAACTGTGTTTCATGGTATAATTCAGTAGCCAATTGTCACTCTAGAAAATAATTTTCAACTTTACACTCTGCACTCCTAGGGAATTGCTGTACAGACCAAAGAGCAAGAAGAAACATTTTTGTTATCCTCTTTTTCTCAAATACTGGAGAAATGTATTATTTAAGTAGCCCCTTTCATCGTGGAAGATTTCAAAATACTTTTCAGCACTTCCATTTTCATTGACAATATTTGGAAATAAAGGATGAAAGCTGTTATTTAAACATTGTTTTCCCACAGTTGTATAGCCAATAAGACTGCAGATCAGGGAGTTACTTATGCAAATCTCCAGAAAAAGGTACTGATTTCTGATGACTGCTGCAGCACGCTGAACCGTGCTATTTCCTTCCAGGCAGAAAATTCCCTTTCCTTTCACTTTTGTGCCTCATAGAAGCAATTTTTGAAGACCATTCATCCGTTACAGACTGCTGTTCTGCTTGTTAAGCAGAGTTTCTAGTGGGATAACACACTATGCAAATATATTTTGTGTAAGTTTTCTAGGTCCTCAAGTCCACTCTTTGTTTGCATTTCTGTTCCTCCATCCTACTCTAGCATTCTTGGTCTGCCAAAGGCAGGGACTAATACTTGTTTTGCAAGTATATTTTTCCACTGATTTTTTTAGTGTAAAATTTTTGAGTTTACAGTTGTGTCCCTCTTGGTAGCACAATATTTCTTAACTACTCTCTTGAATGTTTATTTGGAGTCTAACAGGTTGCATATGTTAAATAACTGCATATGATTTCTTAAGCTACCTACAAGACAGAATTCTAGAAAGAAGAAGACTTTAGCACTGTTCTGAGGTCAGTGTCCAAATGAATGCCCATCTTCCTGTGGTGGTATGTTGCTTTAATTTCCTGGAGCAATGGGAGAAAAAGAAGTGGCAAAAACATTCCCGAGTTTCCTCTGCTTTCCAGACTGTGTAATCTGAACACTGTATTTTTTGATCTAAGGCACCACCTGAGCACTTCATTTTGCTGTCCAAGCATGTTTCTGACAAGTAAGCTCTTCTATCCAGCTCCTCTTGAGAGGAGCAGTTGCCTGTGTCTCTGTGCTTGGTAGTGATTCATTACACTCTCAGGGCTGATCTTCAGTGTCATCTTTCATAATTCTATTCTTGTATGAATTTTGGTGGCAAGTATGAAGTTTCTGAGTTTGGGTGGGGTTTTTTTGTATGGAATGGCTGTCAGCAGGATCAGAGTTGCAATCTTTGCTTTCAGTTAAACAATGTCTATGAATATTGCTGAGGACTAGGACAGTTTCATTTATGACTGTTAAACTGTTGCCAAGGCTTTTTGTGCATTTTCGACTTATGTCAACTTCTTCTTCTGAACAAGGCAAAACTTGTTGTGCCTTGGGAACTGTTGTGGGTTAGATGCCATTTCCCAGTAGGTGATTTTAATGTTGTTTAGAAAATAAATTCTCCTTTTAGTTTACCTGACTCTCCTTTGATGTGGCTGCTGTTGAGGCAGGCCACATTTTTAGCTAATTTGTCTGGCTTTTCTCTGTTCAAACTGCTGAAAACAGTGGAAGCTTTCTATGCATCCTGTGATACCTGTATTTCAGCTAATGTTGCTTCTATGACATTCTTCTGGAACACTTAATCATATCTGCTATTTGTTCTGTTGAAGGGTCTTCAAATTCCCATCTCCCTTTCTGAAGTATTCTTGTTCTGCTCACAGAGCAGTAATTTCAGTAAAGTGTTCTACTTTGTGTCTCCTTTTGAGCATATTTGAAAGCCTTTTTAAGGAAAGCAGCAATATTTTGGACTATCATGGTTTTCATAGTAACAGGTGTAGATACTTTCAGTAGCTTTACTTTCTATGTGTGGGGTTTTTTTTTGTGAGAGACGTGAAAATCCAAGAAAAGTCATAATTTTGTGCCTTAAATGTCTGGATTATCCCTATGTAGTGCTAATTTATAATGTAATTAACATTCTGATAACAATGGCCAAAATATTAGACTTTTATTTTGTCACCAAGACGCCTCTATTGTAAGAGACCCTTTTGTAAGTAAGGACATAAATGTGGACAGGTTGGACAGTTGTTAATAGGAGTTAAATGTCACCAGAAGAATGGGAGGGTGGATCTAGTGCAGATGTGTCAGAAATATAAGATCTAAAATCTCAATTGTATACACATAGTCATGTTGACAGACATTGTCAGTTGTTTGTCCAGGTCTGGCTTTTTCTCTCTTCTTCCATATGAAGTGCCATCTCTGTGGAGCTAACAAGTGTCAGCCCAATATGAGTGAAGGAGTAGTTCTTTTTACGAAGATTAGTAATAGCAAAATTTGAGTAACCCAAATGAAAGGTACTCATGATCTCCACTCTGAACTTTTCGTCTCCTTTTTTCTTTTCTGCATATGTATGTATTTGGGTATTAGTTAGGTGCTTCTATCGTACAGTTTGGGCGTAAAAACTTCTTACAGAAGCTAAGGACCAAAGGCTTCTGTGTTGGGCTTTTTGTTTTTTTTTTTCTTATAGGTTTCTGCTATTCTCTCCAGCTAGACAGCTCACTGAAAGCCAAAATCTTATACTTGGCTTGAAGACTGTTTATATCTAACCCAGCTGATGTATCACTAAAGGAAAAAGTATTCGGAGAATCATGAAAAGATTCAGTAGGATTAAGTAGCAAAGCATAAGGGTTTATTCCATGCAGGAGCAGCCTTTGAAAGCTAAAAACAAGCTGAAGAAAGAGGCGTTAATTGTGGGAAGTTAATGTAAAATGGGAATCATAAGAGATAATTTTTCAAATCCTTTCAGCTACTGAAAGCATTGAATCAGAGGTCTTAGGTTTACAAGTGATCAAGTATAAAGAGAGATAGAAAAGAAGCCTGTTAAAGTAAACTTGTTGAAGTGGCTGTTACATACCTGTCCACAGTCAGCTGAGTATGAAAAGAGTCTTTTCTTTCCTACCCCTGAGGATGGTTTTAGACACATTTGACCAGAATTGTTGCTTATTTAGGGTGGCATGAATGATATCTGAGTGAGACAGAGTTGAAGTCAGTATTCATGTGGTTCTATAAATAAAGAAGGTTGCATGCAAAGCCTTGCTGACTGCTGGCTTGTCTGTTAACTGAAAGGGCTAAATCTTCACAAGTTTAATTCAAGTTTTATTCCTTCAAGTGCTTGATTGTTCAAAACTAAACCAAGGCAGAACACTAGTTATTTCTTTTTGTATTTCTCCTTCCCTGTTTACTGATGGCTTCCAGAGCTTCATGTCAAACTTGATGAAAACATAATTCTCTCTTTTGTAGTCATTTGCTTGATTTCACCTGGGAAATCTTCACACAACTACAACTGACAATGACCAGTTACTCCTGAAGGATCCTTTGTCGCCCTTTAAAAATTCTTTTGTCTCCGAACACAAGAGGAATAAACAAAGACTGGAATAAGCTCAAACGTTCCAACTGAGTGCCTCATCATATGAGCTTGGGTAATCCACAGCACAATTACTTGGACTGTGCACATGTGTATGTCCTTTGCATGGAAACTGGAATGATGGTGCAGAGAAGGGGACAGCCTAGGTCTCATCCTGACATTTTATCATGACAAGTCTGCAAAGTAATAATGAAACATGCAACTTTAATATTTGATCTCACTGACTGGCACATTTTGCTGCCTATTTTCTTTTAAAAAAAGAAGGTAGATTTCTTTTTTTAAAAAAAATCTTATAATTTTAAATATGACAAAAGCTAGTCTGCTACCTGCACTGAGTAACACTTCAACTCTTTCGTTTGCTGGAGCAGGTCCAGTAGGATCTATCAGAAAGCATGGTTTAGCCCTAGTTTTCTGATGAAAATACCTGTTTTGGGAAGTGGTTTTTATTTCCACAATTGTTTGGAAGAGGATTTACTTGATGCTTTCCCATCTCTCTGAAGCTGAATAGAAAGTACAGATTTACACTTATGTGGCTTGTCTCAATGTGCAAACTTTCTACCAGGTGCTTTGAGGGAGCTAAAATTGTGTTCCTTCAAATAACCCATTTCAGAAAAAAGTAGTCAACCAAATTGTTATTTGTAATTTTCACTACTCAAAGTGCCTTTGAGTAAGAAAAGATACTTCACCTAATAACTGAAATAATTTTGACTCCTTCCTCAGGCTTCCTGCAAGAAGACATAGGCAAGAGAGTTTTTATATTCAAGGGAGATTTTTCTACAAGCTTTTGAAGTCCACTTATTTCTATGGAACATTTGTGGTATTTTTCTCATCTTCAGATGGCATCTGTGACAAATTTTCTAGTCTTTTTCTCTTACTATGTGTATATAAGCTACCAAAAAGTGTGGAATTTATTTGTGCCACATTGGATAAACTTGCTTAAAAAAACCCAATTGTCACTCAAATTTAAATTAAACCATTCACCGTTCTTTCTTCCATGCTTCTGTACTCTTCACTTAAAATTTTTGAAAATCAAGGAAATACCAGAAGTCAAAAGAAAGCTAATCTAAGATCTACAAAAAAAGGTGAATTAATGACTTAGTAACCAAGATCTATTGATCTGATAAATCCCAGGCAAAGCACTAGAAAAAGCAAAGCTGTAAGTGTAAAGTTTATTGAAGGACAGGATTATAATTCATGCAATGGCTAATGAAAAAAGATCCTCTCAAAGAGACTCTGACATGCTGGCTTTATATATTTTGAAGGTTACAAAATATACAAAAAATATTAAGCCTATTTTACTTGGTGAAAACTGAAGTTGAAGCTATTTCCCATATTCCAGGCAAACACAGTGGTGGTTTCAGCACTGTTCAGCATTCAGATGTGTTCAGTTCATACCTATGACTTACCCACTGTAGCTTTTTTTGTACCGTGTGTGAGGAATGACTTCCTAAAAAGTAGTTCATAGTGGTGTTTAGATCAGTACTGGCCCAGATGGTTAGCAGCTCCTCCTGTGTCCACTGTGAAAAGATTCCTAAAAGATGGAGTTAAGAGTCTTACCTCCTCAGAAAATACCAATATCTCTTTGAAGGAAAATACCTGGTTTTCCCTTTTTTTTCTTCTGTCTCTGCAATGGTTTGCAATATTTGTAGGTGTTCCCTTACCTTTCTGTCTCTTCCCTGAGCACCATCTCGCTCCTTCACCTGCCCTGCCAAGAAATAAAAGCAAGAGGGAAGTTTTTCCTACTTCAGAGAGTAGAAGCAGACTTCAGAAATGCTCAAAAGAGCTGTGAATAACTGGAGAGCTACATTATTTCATACAGCTTCTGATTTGCACCAGTTGGAAAAAATTGTCTGATAACTGATAACTTAGCTTGACACAAATCTTAATTTTGAAATAAAATTCTGAAACCAAAGAAATGCAAACTAAGTTTACTTGTTCAAAAGTGTTGATACTCAGAATATATAAGTATAGCAAATTTCTCAACAGCATCTTAAAAATACCTCTTCATAAGGCTCACTAAGGATGTTTGTTAGATGAATTCAAAGGCAGCACGAAGCAGAGTAAGAGCTCTCCCAGACCATCTAACCTGCATGACTAGTGTTATTTTGTCTGTCTACATGTAATGCAATTGTGATCCTGTTCATTGCAAACTTATGTAATAAATCCACTAAAATGGTCCCTTTCTTGCTGTAAAACTATCAAACTGTTGAAACACTGAAGCTGGACATTTCTCTTTCCATATGACTCATCACTTTGTTTGCCTCATTTAAATGTTTTACAACTCACTAATTTCTTGTCATTATTTTGTGTGTCTTAGTTCTTTCTACTTTGTTTGTACCAGACAATAAGAACTTTGTTTTCTTTGTCTTTTTGCATTTTAAACTTTGGTGCAGGCTATTCTTCATTTCAGCTCCTTGTTCCATCTACGACAGAGTAAGATCCTTCCAGACATCAATGTGTTGCCTAAAAATCAAGAGGGTGGTTTAATGTCCCACTATCTTCCCTACTCCTCTTGCAGGAGATACAGTGAAATCTTGACTGAGAGGCCTGCCAGCTGTGCTGCATACATGTTACCTAGTAGCATGACGAGAACATCTTGTATCTGTTGCAGTCAGAGGATGCTGACTGGGTCTTTCAAATTATTGAAAATGGCACATGGAACACAAGATGGAGAAATGCAAAGAAAAAGATCACCAATTATAATGAACATGATCTTTCAAGAAGTCTCTGAAAAGCAGCTTAAAAAAAAAAATTCAACACAAACAAAAAAAGCACTAAAAAAACCGCAAACACTAAGCAAAAAGTCCCCAAGCCCTCCCACTTTAGAAGATACTTATTTTTCAGAGCTGTGGTTGGAACACCATATGAGAGTTCCTTTTCAGAAACTTTTGTTTTCAGCCTCTAGCAGTTCCAGATCACTCTATGTTTGTATCCCTACCCCTTCTTCTTGTTTTCTTAGAACAAAGATGAAGGTCAGGTCTGGGCTCAGCCCATATGTCTGAGTGATTGTTTTGTCCTATCTACCTACTGCTTTCTTTCCTAGCTTCTGTTACAAATTCCTAGGATGAAGAAACCTCTCTGCAAAAATGCATAATTAAGTCATTTTTTTCCAGATGCTGTTAACAGATACAATTTCTTATTAGTTTTTTTTTTGTTTTACTACTTCAAAAATTCTTTTAAAAAGAAAACCTTATTTCATTGTCCGCTTGCCCTTTGTGTTCCAAAGGCTCACTTGTGGGCCAGTTTATAAAGGAGATCGTGGTTCTGCCTCTTGTACTTTGCTACTGAGCTTGTAACATAACAGCCTTTTAGCTATCATCAAGCTGAAGGCCAGAGAATGTGTGTTCTTGCAAGTTTAGGAGTTAAGTATGCAAATTCTCATCTTCTCTTGAGATGTTAGGTATTTTTGACTGTATGGGTAGAATCTGATGAGAATTCAGCCAGTGAAAATTCTCCAGTAAAGTTAATTAAAGCTGGTATCCTGAGAACACTTTGCATTAATTTTGTATCAGATTATACTCTTACTTTCTGCAACCTTAATTAATCAAATCTTAATGGTTACTCAATCTATAGCACTGTTTGGGGCTTAAAATATCAAGGGGTATGTTCCTAATTGAATGCTGGTATGTGGAAGGGGAGGGATAGTCCCCTTTTCTAAAGGGGCAATAGATTCTGAGCAGAAGGCAGAGAAAAAGGGCAGCTGGTCCTTCAGGACAAGAAACGGCAGCAGAAAGGAGGCAGCAAAGTAATTAACAGGTCTTTCTCCAGACGAGAATGTGCCTTTACTGTGCCTAATTACAGACAGTAATTTAAAACATACTCTCTTGTCTCACAGTTGGATCTTTCAGTGCCTGGTTCATGCAGGCAGCCTCCTGGAGTCTCAGGCCTGTAAGCAGAAACCCAGGTAGTCTTTGCCTGAGACCACAAGCTGAGAGGACAGATTTCTTGTGAAGAGTTAGAACTCTCATCCTTTGTGGATTAATGCTGTAGTTTACTCCTTTGTAGATTAATGTCTTTGGCCTATAATGTTATTGTTTTGCCTTGTACCAGGATACAAAGGAGTATCGGTTTCAGTGTAAACCTGGGTTTCAGTAAGTAGAAAGCTAAAATCTGATTTTACAAATTCTGTGCAATTCTGACAAATTTTGTTTCATTAATTGGAAAATATTTAGTTACTGCTACTATATGTCAGGAATGGGCAAGTGTAGAGCAAGCTGTACAAATATCAGGGAATCATCTTGCTAAGACTCAGTTGTGTGTCTAAGTTGAGGGCTGTATTTCACCCATGACATGGTGATAACTTTTTAAACTTGTTAATCATGGATTAATCAATCTTCCTGTACCGTTCACTTCTCCAGTGCTTTTAATGAGACTGGACTCTTGAGCCAAGAAAATATTTGGAAACCACATACAGCCTTTAGGAAACTGAATTAAAGACTCTAATCTTTCCTATTTTACTTAAAAACAGTAAGAATCTAGAACTGCTGGCCAGACTCTTAGTATTTGTGTACCATCTGTCTCACCTCAGATCTGGTAAGTAGGACTCTCTGAGCTTGAGCTTGCTAAGAGGCACCAGTGTGCCATCACAATCATTCAGACAGCTGCTCCAAAAGGGATATATTGATGTGTCAACTCAAGTGTAGTGGAGGCTACAAAAACATGAGGCTGGAGCCCATGAGGTACAAGCAGGGGTGCAGGAACTGGGTTTGTCCAGCATGAGGAAGACACTACAGGGAGGTGTAACAGCACTACCTGAGGCGGCATTGTGGAGATGTTACAGCCTTTTCTTGGAGGTCTGCAACAAAAGGTTAAGTGGCAATGGTCACAAGTTGCAATATGAGAAATTCCAGCTAGATGAAAGGAAAATCTTCCACTTAAAAATAGTTTAGCACTGGTACAGCTTGGCAAAATGCTAGGGGAGTCTCCAGCCTTGGAGATACTCCTAATTCATCTGAAGTCCCTGAGCAGCCAGACTGAAGTTTGAGGTTAGCCTACCTATGAGCAAGTGGTTGTAGGACTGGATGGCCTTGAGATATCCCTTACAAAGTTTTTGTGTGATTCAAAGAGAGGTGGTTTACTAGGTCTACCTAACCAGACCTATTAGTCCCAACTCAGGGTCCGAGTTTAGCTCAAAACCCTGTGTAGAGACAGGGAAGAAGTGAACCTCACAGCTCATCTTCCACATAATAGCTTCATTCTAAGAAAGGAGGAGACTTGGAATCTGGACTGTCCTCAGTCTCAAGGAACCCATGGACACAAGCTCCAGTATAAAAACATGTTGAAGTTGGTTTATCAGTTAGAACCACAATTGTTTTCCTTCTGGTCCTGTGCCTTTTTGCAGATGAGGATGCCTAACTCTTTAGTCTTTTGATTTGTGTGCTGAGGACTAGGAAACCTCTACTTCTGCTCCTTAGATTAAGTGCATTGATTTTAATGGTCTCTGAAGTAAAATATTTGAGCAGTTCTGGAATCCTCTTAGTTTTTGGTGTTACACTTAAGACAAGCTTTTCCATCACACAGCCCTTATTTCACAGGAATAAGCTGATGTAAGGTCATGCAAGAGACAGAGCTTCAGTTACACCTGGGAGTGTCCAAATGCAGCAGAGCAGTGCTCGAGTGCCAAGATGAAATGGGTCTCAAAGTCCTATGGTAGAAGAGAGTGATGGCAAGCTGCTTTTCTCCTGAACCTGCAACATGTGACCACAGTCTTTTTTTGTGAAGAGATTACTTTTTTTCCCATATGCTGCCACATGTGAAGTTCTTACTAAGACAATGAGATATGAACAAAATAAGCAATTCCATATTTAGGTATTAATGACTGTCATTGTTTAATGCACCTTACTCTGGTGCAGAAAAACACAGATATGTGACAACAGGCCTTGCAAACTAAATTTATCCTTCTATAAAATCCACCCACATAGAAGATATTCAAGAAAAGCTCCATCACATGCTGAAACCTGTGAAAATAAAAGAACCCTGGGAAGTAAATTAATTTAAATTAATAATAGTATATCGTTCATATTTTACTGGGGGGGGGGGGAGGGGAATGACACAAGAAACCACAGATATCCATTAAAGAGTGTAGAATTTCAAGACTGTTTGGGAGGGTTTTTTTGTGTTTTGGTTTTTGGTTCATTTTTAAATTTTTTATTGTGATTATTGTCAACATTGTTCTAGGAGACTCTGTAGCTTCTTCTCCTGAAGTGTATTCACTTTAAATAACTGCCAAAGTCTTTCGGTACAAACCTGTTAAGGAAAGATAGTGAAAAATATTTCTGGACAGAGAAAACACTTCTTTTCTGGTTCTCAGAAAAAAAAATATGTATTTGTTAGTAATGTTGCTAGTGGCATAACATGAAGTAATCACTTTGTATAGAGCACAGGGTTTTTTTATTTATGCTGCTGCACTATTATAGTTTATACTTTTTCCTGTTTGTAACTTTATACTTTGTTTTTCCTATTTCCTACTTGCTTTCTTATAACAAAACTCTCATTGGATTCTATTTTCTGAATTCTAAATTGATCTATTTGGTGTTAACCATGATCAGCAAAATATTTTCCAGTCTTCTTCAAAGCAAATAGAAATATCCTTGTGACATAGCATGTTTCTGGCTCTGTGTGTTTTAAGGAAAAAGATATTCAGCCTTATGAGAGTAATTTCCCTAATGAAGCATGCGAGCTGACTTGAAGTAGTTACTCTTCTAGATGTACCTCATCAGGATTCGTTTCTAAGAACCTTCTTATCTAGTATCAGGAATGGTTGTCTCTCTGAACCTCCTCTGCTCTATTACTGTTGTTTTAGAGTGCCCAAGATTAGTAGGAAGAATGCAGAAAAAAAGAACATAATATGAAGCTGATCAGAGCAAAAATTATCTGAGTCTAGTATGGTTGTGCTTTAAAAGACTTGGTTGTTACTGTTGTAACATCTGAAAGACATAATGCTGTGCTGCTTCATTAAAACTTCATGAAGTAACATTAGAGCTCAGTGGAATCTTTGATTACCTGCTTAATAATCAAACTAAACCAGTTTGCCTGTGTTGGCAGTGTAATCATAGTCTGTATATAATCAAATTACAGGTGGTGGTTTGTTTTGTTAGTTTATCTGGGTTATTTTTTCTTGAAGTTGTCATTTAACCAAAAAGTTAACTGAAATTGTTCCAATTAAACTTCATTGGGTAAGAAGCAGTTGTTTGGTCTTGTATGTGATAAATGGAAGAGGTGTGCTTGTGTTTAATGGAATTATGGAGGGTTGGTTTGATTTTTAACAAAAAACAACCCCTCTTTTTTCTGCTTATATTCCTAGAGCACATAGGGTTAGTGCCTTTTCCTGTTCTACTGTTTTTATCATGAGGATGGCATAGCACTTAATTTATCCTTGTTTTCATATAAATATCCTATTTCAATTGTCACACTTAGAGAATCTGTTTACATGTTCTCAGAAGTCCAGTTGTATATTTTTTAAGAAAAGAAAAAAAAATCCTTCAGGGTTTTTTGTTTTGTTTTGGTGGGGGTTTTTTTGGGAAAATTTTGATTAAGTTTCATTTTACTTTCTATTGAACCCATTAATTTTTGAAGTCTCTTAAATGGCATCCTGAAGTAGGCCAAACAAGAGGAGAACTTATGAAAAATAGCTTTAATGAATCTAAGAATCATCATGTTATGTAATGTGACACATGTGGAGTTTCATGCAATAATCAAATTTGACTTCACAGATAACTTTGTTTCATTTGGTGTATGAGTCAAATGGCTGAAAGATTTGTAGTGATTCCCAAAAAACATCTTGTCACATGTAGATCACTGCTGTGTGGTTCCAAATGTGTTAATCCTGTAGTGACATCATGAAAAATAGCTCTGTGGAAAGGAGGTTACACATGTCAAGACATGTGGATTTAGCAGTGCTTCACACAGGAATGAAGTGCCCAGAGTTTGAGAGTCTCCCTCCGAAGGTCACCTCTGGGGAAATATTTTTGTATTGCAGTTAGCTTTCCAGATTCTTGATAATTTTTTTTTTTTAACTTTCAGGGCTTTGCATGTTTAAAATTTAATATTTCATAATTAATAACACAATTTTGAAAAAAATTCATTTATTTTAATATTTGAGTGCTAATGTTTGAATAATCCTCATAGGGCGTTGAGCAAGAAAAGTGGCAAAATACAAGAGGGACAAAATATTACTTGGTTCTGAAAATCATACTTTAAAGATTTTCCTGACAAAGGATTAACCAGCAAATTACTTAGGGGGAGTAGAATTATTTTGTGAAGAAAGATTTGAAACAGACCTTGAAACAGCATGGTATAGTTAAGATGTGTCTTATGAGAATGTTACTTTGTTCAGACTGATGAAAAGCTTTTCTGAAGATACATAATTTTTCCATTTTTAGCTTGGCTCTGATTTCACTGGAGTCTGATGAAAACAAATACGGAATGTTATCTGTTGTGCAAATATCGGTGCTATTTGTTTGAAAATATTGGCAATGTTTCTGCTGTATCTTGAGGAGGCTGTAGGTACAAAGTGTGTAGTAGCAGTGGAAAATTTTGTTAAAGGGTAGAAAAGATAACTCTTGGTGGTTGAAACAGCAAATTTCAAAGGTATTGCACTGAAAGTTAAAATTTACTTACCTAAAGGTTACCTGTGGAGTACATGTTCAGTGAAGCTTTTAATCCAGTTGTAAATAGCCATGTTAGAAAATGTGGGCATTAATTGGTTAGGAGTAGAAAAAAATGTCTTTGGCTTCTCTCTCCCACCCCCCATATTTCTTCCCTTGGTGTTTTTTAAAGTCTGACTGAGGTGCAATCTAAGTGGGGTTTTTCTTCATCAGTGTTTGGTCTTGAAATTTGCATTTTATCTTCAAATTTCCTGGCTGGTGTCCTAAATTTCAACATTACATTAAGTCAAATTTTCAGAAGTGATAAGATGGCTTGCATTTGCTAGTTTATTTCACTACTTAATCCTAAATACTTCTACAAAGGTTGGTTCATACAAAATTCTGAAGCATAAGGTCCTTTGTAATATCTCATGTTGGTCACCTGAAACTATGAGTCTCTATATACTCCAATTATTTACCCAATCTTGGCATATGGGCAAGTGTTTTCTTTTTACCTGTTGTTCTTTTGGAATGTTTACTTTATGAACAAGCTAATCAATGCCTAGGGTAGACCCATAAACATGTTACCTCTTGCAGTGTGTTTGCATTCTTGGCACTGCTGGCTCTTCTGAGAGGCATTAGTTCAATTGAATAATATGGTGTGATCTTGAAAAAACTTACAATTTAGTTTCTGTAGTTAATACGTTTGGGAAGTAGCCTGTAAGTTTGAAAAGCTGGTATATACTCCTCTTTTACCTTTCTTGGTACAGAAACCTAAAAATGTCAACGCTAATCTTGTATTAATATTCTTCAAAATAACAGAAAATATTCATTGTCCTCTCTCATGTAAAACAGGGCTACAGTCTTGGGGAAAAACACATTGATTCTGGTGTCTATAAAAGTCACAGCTACAGTGCTCATGAGCAAGGAGTTTTTCTTGGTCTGTGATGGGAGAAGCTGGTGAGCAGAGAATAGTGCCTTACTGTGTATCTCTTGTGGTGTTAACGTGCTTATCCACAGAGCCTTTGCTTGGAAAGAGGCTATCAGCTCTGAGAAACCAAGGGTGAGATCCTCACATGGTTGTGATTTCTAAGTCTTAAGTGAAGTGACAGGAGGGCAGTGTCAGCAGTTAGTGGAGTTTAGGGAAGATGCTGGAAAGCACAGTCAGTGCTTATGGTCATTTATAGCCACTATAGCCAGTGTCTTTTGACAGATATGAATTTTGTTGTTGGGTAGGTGTTGGCAGTGAGGTGGCTTTAGGGGCATCCTCTGTGAGGAAAGACCAGGGCTGCCCCTTGCTGGACATGGAGCAAGTCAGCTCCATGGATTTACTGTGGGATACAGCTGAGCCCCTCAGCCAGGACAGTGGTGTCTCTGGGAAAACTCTGGGAAAATAATTAAGCAAGGGAATAAAAAAACCAAAACACAGGTAGTCGAGCAGCAAACAAAGATAGTGAGTCACAGCCCAGGGAACACTAAGGTTGGAGGAAAAGGAAGAAGTGGAGGTGTTGCTCCAGGCACTGGAGCAGAGATTCCACTGCAGCCCATGGAGGAGACCACAGTGGAATAGGTGTAGGAGTCGGTATTTACCTGCCAGAGTGTGCCACACCAAGTGTTTCCTGAAAGAACTCCCACCCACACTGGAGCCTGTGGGAACAGCCCATGAGAAGGACCAATGCTGGAGCAGGGGAAAAATGTGAGGAGGAAGGAGGAGCAGAGAGGAATGTTACAGTGATAGGAGTGCACATTCTCATGCCTCATCCCCTTGGGCTGCTGGGTGATTGGGAGGGGGTAGAACAGTCAGAAAATAAAGAAGTAAAGCTGAGCCTGGGCAAAGGCAGGGTGAGGGAGAGTAGGGGACTGATGTGGAGGAAAGGTGTTGTTTTAACTTATCTTTGTTTCTCACTATCCAAACCTATTTTAATTGGCAGTAAGTTAGTTTTCCCCAAGTCAAGTCTGTTTTGCTAGTGCTGGTAATTACTCCAATGTCTCCCTGTTTTTATCTCAACCCACTGGTTCTTTCATCTTACCATCATCTCCCTTGTTCTCTTGAGGGGGAATGAGAGATCACAGTGAACATCAGCCAAGGTCAACCTACAAAGGATTCTTTAAAGCTAATTATTTCAAAAATAAATAGACAAAGGTTTGGGATGAAGGCAATTCTCTTACAGCATATAGGAAATCTACTAAGCTTACAGACTCTACTGCTAAATATGTCTAGCTTAAAGTAGTTATGCATATGGAGTGAATAATTAATGATACCCACCTCAGCAGGTATACATACATATATTTACATGAGTAGATAAAGTCATATTCAAAGTTCTCTAACCCGGAACACTCAAACTGTTGCATAGGAACATTACTGGTTTCTAACAGTTTTCCCTGGTGTTATGGTCCTTCATGTTTTTCTAGGTTTAAAGGTGGACAATTGTACTTGGGATGGGATGGGATACAGGTTTACAGATAGCTGTCAGCATCCCAAGATTTTTGCCAGGAGAAATGACAACTATAAAATAAATAAAAATAAGTCTCATCTCTGTCAGGAGACATTTCGAGTTGATTTTCTTCTTGCTCAGTCTGAAAGTCCATTTGGGTTTGTTTTCATGTACTTTCTTACTGTGCTCTGCCCATATGTCTTTTCAATGGCTCCTGATCGCTTAATTATTTTATTGTCTTTATTGCTAAAGTTTAGCTTTTACTTGAACAAGGCACTTCCTTAGTGACTATGAGATGCGAGTTTCATTACTTCAGATTTCGACCAACATTTTTTTATATTTTTACCTTCTTCCTCTGAATTTGTACCTGCAGCTTGCCTTCTATGGGAAATATGGTATCCAGGAACTCACATCTGTGGGTGATTCTTACTGTTGAGAGGTTTTTCCCTGTGCAAGGATTTAAGAAGTGGAAGTCTTAAGAAATATTCTGCCCACATATGCATTCTTACTGTAAGCAGACAGCTGGTACTTCCTTTCATTATCCACCAGCAGGTAGTAAAAAAGGAGGGAATCTGTGATTTGCATGGCCTCGAAGCTCGGGTAAGCTGTTCAAATACAGACGGATTTGCGTAGTCTGACAACATGAATTCCTCTCAGGAATTTTGTGAGGGTTTCTGTAAGTTCTCCTGTGTTTATGCTCATATCCAGAAAACATGGCTTACGCGTTACTGTATTTTATTGAGTTTATTCATATGGCAAGAACTGTATGCTGAGATTCTTCTTAGGCTTTTCTAACATTTCTTAGTGCTCAGCAAATTCTGTGAAAGGGAGAGTTGCAAGGTAGAATTAAGAAATTGAGCTGCAGGAAATATGTGTTTGTTTGGATAACTTTTCTTGGCATGAATATAAGATGTCTGCTGTATGTAGTTTTTAATAGGCCATCTTTTCAAGTGATTGAGCAATTTGTTAGGGTTGGCTGAAATCAATGAGCTTTGTGAGAGTCCAGAAAATTCTATTTCGTTTATATGCTTCCATCACTGGCTTATAAATTGCTCAAAATGTTACTTCCATTTGGCAGTTTCTTTTCATAGATGAAGAATTGGGACATTAGAGGAATATGAGTTAAGTATTTGAGCTTTAATTTCACTTGAAATTGCGGCAAAGAGGAAATATTTGACCATCAGATTCAAAGCTGTAACAGTGATTTTAAGTAGCTGTGGTTTGCAGAACTCGTGTGGCCCTCAGTTGTGGTTGGGTATTGTGTTTGTCAGGGTACCTGGGTTTGCATCTAGAAATGCACCTTAAATCTGAGTATCATGGACAGATTGTGTAATGCAGCACAATTGCTAATTAAATATTAGTATATTCAAGTCATTTTTTTTGAGTTTTTTTTTTCTTTTCTTTTTTATTCTTTTTTGGTTTGGTTTTTTTTGTTTGGGTTTTTTTTTTTTGTTTTGCTTTTTTGGTTTTTTGGGGGGTTTTTTTTGTTTGTTTGTTTGGTTGGTTGGTTTTGGTTTTGGTTTTGGTTTTGGTTTTGGTTTTTTTTTTTTAAATTTTTTTGGGGGGGATGTTTTTGTTTGTTTCCATCTAGTTCCAGCACATAGAAACTTGTCAGGAAAGTAGTCTATAGTGCTTAATTCTCAATACTAAGTGTACAGAATGTTCCTAGGTGACAAAAGATTGAGAGAGCTGTTGTTTGTTTTGCTTTTTTCCTCCGCTTAGTTAGATTATTTTTTAAATGTGAATGTGCAAAAGAGGTTGATAAGGTTCCTATCTTCAAGCATATTGTGGCAAATATAAGGGATTTCTTCTGGCTAGGTTAGAAATTATTTGGCCTGTCTTCCAAATTCCCATAAATACTGCAAAGTACAAAATACAAACTACACATAATAAGCAATTTCACCATTATAAAGAGTTGTTTGGTAATGATTTCTTCTCCTTTACCTGATTCTGGGTCATTTTTGAGGTTTAAACTGGTTGTTGATCCTTCCAAGTGCTACTGCTCTTCAGAACATAATCTCTTTGCTTTCAAAACAATATTGTTACAGATTTGAATCTGTGCTGTACTACTTATGTGGTTTTAAAGAATAGAGACTTGAAGTGCATCACTCTGGGAGAGTCCCACTCACTAAACCTTGCTGAATCATATTCTTGGATAGCTTGGCATTTATTCATGTATGTGGTTATGCATATGAATGTGGAAAATTACCCCTTTAAGCCACCTCCTGCATTTAGTTTTGAGAAGCCTAGCACAGTCCACTCCATTTAAGAAAAAGTCATCTTTAAGACTTGCAAACAGTATGAAATTACCGCTCTCTTCCCCCTCTTCCTTTAAAAGACTGCAGGTGGACTTGCCTCTGCAGGGACCTTAATTTAAACCTTGTTCTTATTTTCCCTGGCTCTGACAAACATCTTTCTCTTTACCTCAATTCTGGACTGACACACTGCTCTCTGTAGATGCAACTGCTGCTGAACATGCTAAGGTGAACAAGAGAGAGAAAACAATAAGAGGTAAAATATTTCCTTTCATTTAAATATTCTGTGCTGTTAGACCTTCTTCCTTTGATACCTCAGCCTGGCACAGCGTTGGGCATTTGGCCTTCTTGAATTAATCAATGCTTGATTAAGAGACTTGTGTTTATATTGCTGTATATATTTTTACAGAGATTTATTAGCTTGAGATTCCCAATGATGTCAGCTATAAGAAAACAAAACATATTGTTCCACTCTTGAAGCAGCAGCACTAGAAGGTTGTAACAAGAAAAATGCTTTTGAAGGCTGGAAAGATTGAAGCTTTCACAGGACAGTTTCTCAGGGGCTGCTCGAAGATACCTCGGAAAGGGAAGACATGTCCAGTTTGTGGTATCTGTAGTGAGATTTTAAAAATTGTCCTAAAGAATTCTAAAATCAACTTATTTGACAATGGATGGCAATAAAGGATATTTGCATATGTGTTCATACTGTTAAGATGATTAAATTTATAATAGACTTTATTTAAAGGGGGTTCATTTTTCCTGAGTGGTGACATACTCTAAATAGAGAACTTTTCTTTTCCCTTGAATGAAATAGAGTGAAACAAACAACGATTAAGAATATTTTTTCTCCTCTGATAAATATGTGGCTCTCATACACAGGAATAACATCTGGCAAAAATATAGGAATATTTGTGATATTTGCCTCCCTGTGAAAATGCAGTAGGTATGTCCAGAATTTTGCAAGCAGTAACAT
The DNA here is from genome assembly GCA_020086605.1 of Lanius collurio. Lineage (NCBI taxonomy): Eukaryota > Metazoa > Chordata > Aves > Passeriformes > Laniidae > Lanius > Lanius collurio. The sequence goes on from JACBWW010000003.1 coordinate 37,748,294, forward strand.
TGCTTTTTTTTAACCTTAGGTAGCTACCAATACTTCCAGGTGATCACTATCTAACATTGTGGTAATATCAGTGGTCCATTATGAAGAATCTGTAAAGTATTCCTGCTGGAAACAAGTCTAAAAAAAGCACATTTGAGACAATTATTTCAGGAAGCCCTAAGTAGGCTATGCTGTTGCATAGCAACAGAGCCAGGCAGTCCTCAGTCTCTGAAGTAGTCAGTGTACACATGGGAACAGAATGCAAAAATGATGGAAACCTTGAAAAATGTAAGGCTGAGAATAGGAAAAACCAAAGTGAAATGATACACAGTATAAAATGTGAATGTATTTTGTGAGTTATAATAAATTGAACTGCTTTTAAGTTAAAAAACCTGAAATGCTGTTAGCCAAATTGTGGGGGGTTTTTTGTAGCTTCTAGATAGTAATTAAAAGGCAGAGTGTCTGATGGCTGAGAAAACTAATTCAAATGTAAAGTAGGTTTTAAATGCCTGCCACAGAAAAAAAAAAAAAAAAGGATGGGAAAAGGCAATTTGTTATTAGCAAACCGAAAAGCCGACCAGATAAACCAGCAATGTGAACGTATTTGTGCCACAATACATTAATCAGTATTTTAGAAATTGCCTTTTCCATCCTTTTTTTTTTCTATGCCAGGCATTGAAAATATACTTCAGATGTCTCATGTTCACAGGTCTTCAGGCTAGCCCAGTGGTATTTATCTCTGCAAATACTGAAAAATGTGATGTCATTTTTAGTATTTTTGGAAACCCCAAGCTTGCAGATGAAATGTGAGATCTTAACAGAAGCATACTATACTATAGCAGTTTTATTTTTGTGAGAGTAATTGATTTTATTAAAAGCAAATAGGTACCAATATTTAATATTTAGAAATACACGATTGTGTTTGATCCTGCTATCAAAACAAGGAAAATCCTTTCCTTTCAGTATAGTGTTTGCCACTGTCCAAGAGGAAACAGTAATAAGCTCAAGCTCTTCTGTTCTGGATGCTGCAACACATACTTTCATGATGAGTCATGACTGCATGATTTTAAAAGGTAATCACATGCAAACAGTTAAGCTACTTCACCAGAAACTGCTGAAAAAGATATGTAATGCAACAAATATTGCTTCTGTTTAGTAGCTTACATTGTCCTAAAGATTTGAGAAAAGTGCCTTGGAGGGGGGACAGTTGTTTTAATAATATGGAAGAATTTAAGGACAGCTAAACTGTGGTGCATTTAGATGTCTTGAATATTTGATAACCAGGCTACACATTGTACTGAAACACTGAAGAATCCTAGCAAACAGGTCAGGAAGAAACCTTATGAAAAGGCTGGTGCATCCTCCTGTTATAAATGCTAAATTATAAATGCTGTCATGATACATGTTATCTAGACATTTTCTTTTTGCTGTTCTGACTGCATGCTTTCCCTTTCAAAGGCTTTTGTTACCTGCAAACGGCTGTTGTAGATGCTGTAAACATATCAGTCAAATTGACAGAATGCAGAACATCACAAAATGCAAACTTTAGTTAGCTTAGGAATGGGAGCAACCCATTGCAGTGGAGGAGCCAAGCCCTGCATTCAAATCAGTAGCCCTGTGTGAAGTCCTTGAGTCAAGTTAGCCCACTGGAAGCTTTTTGGTAGAGCAGCTGGAAGAGTCCACCACTGTCTTCCTTTTTGGTTGTAAATTGGTTTCTCTAACTGACCTCTTGCATTATCTAAGGCAATTGCTGCTTCCTCCCCATCTCCATATGATTTCTTCTTCCTCTCTGGTCTTGTTCTGCAGACAGATTACCCTTTCTGGATGGTACCTCCCCACCTGAAATCTGAAACATCTATATTGGGGGTTTATAATGCCATCATACTCCCCTAGCCCAGCATGTTCATAGATAAGTCCTGGCAGTGCTATCTTCTTGCTAACCATTACCTTTACTGATATTTTAAAATAATGAAGACCAAGCTCTTACCTTTTGCATAACAAAGATGTGTATTTTGTCACACTGGGCATATGTTTACATAGAAGACATGGGCTACATTTCTTGGCTTGTAACAAAGAGCAGGAATCTTCATGTTAGTTTCATGGTTTGCTGTTAGGAATTGCAACAACTCTAATGAATTACTTATGAATGTTTAGCCATTCAGAGCTGTAGTTCAATTGAGTATTTGAGCCCTTATAAAGAAATGGAGGCTGTCTTGTGCCATGGAGCTATTTTTTGGAAAACACAGCTGGTTCCCAAATGGAAAAGTGCACCACAATGTACTGCATACAGTCTGTGTACCACTTCTTGTTTGTTTGGTGGATTTTTTGGTTGTTTTTTTTTTCTTTTGATGAGAATGAAGGCTTCTCTTGAAGGAGGGGGAGGGAGGAGCTCGAGGGGTTTTTGTTTTGACCTCAAAAGCCTTAGTTCTAGTAAAGTGACATCTAGCAAGAAGTATAACTGCAAACTGAAAAATTAAAAAAAGGTAGTGAAGGAATTAGATCTTACATGGATAAGCATTTTATGGCTGCTGAATTAGAAAATTCAATGGACCAGAATCCTTTTAGGTCATCTAGGGCAGGATTCATGGAATCATAAGATACCAGATTAGAAGGGAACCTCAAGGATCATCTAGCCTAACCTCTCTTGGCAAAAGCATCTGTTGACAAGATGGCCCAGCACCCTGTGCAGCTGAATCTTGTAAGTGTCCAATACTGGGGAATCCACCACTTGCCTGGAGAGATTATTCCAATGGATGAGTGTTCTAATTGTGAATAATGTTCCTCTTGTGTCCAGTTGGAATCTCTCCAGTAGTAATTTGTAACCATCGCCCCTCATCTTTTCCATGTGACTCCTTGTAAAAAGGGAGTGCCCATTCTCATTCTAGCCACCCTTTAGATACTGAAAGATGGTGATAAGGGTCTCCCCTAAAACCTTCTTTTCTCAAGGCTGAAAAAATGCAGTTCTCATGTTCTAACATCTCATTCTTAGCCCCTTCCATAGCAGTAAACCTCTGCCAAAAACTGGAAATCTGTTTCATAGAAAAACCCTTTATCTGAGCGGCTTCTACATTATTGCCTATGTATCATTGGTTGTTTGGAAGGCTCATTTTGGTCTGCAGGTAATTCACAGAACTGTTTTGCTATCAGACCTTCAGTTAAAAGTTTGCTAACCCTGTATATTTTTTTGGTGGAAAGTTGTCTGTAAGGAAAACAGTGGCTCACAGCAGTTAGGCCCAAAATATTTGCAGGTTACTGATCATGACTGTTCGGTGTTTTGGGGTTTATTCCCCATGAAGCCGTATATGGGCTGTTGTAGCAATGACTAAAGGAGATGTGGCTGTTACAAAAACAGTCACTACAGTGCTTATATCAAGTTCTCCAAGGCACAGAGTCTCAGCTAATGAGACCTGTATTGATCAATACATTTAAATCACTGGCTGTGAATGCTGGCACTACTGACAGAAGTGTCTGAGAGAATTATAGCATGAATCCTGAATTAAAGTCAAGGTTAGGAAGATACAGAGCTTCATGAGCAAAGCCCACACAACTTTCCCTCCCCCCTAATCCCCATCCCCTCTACTAAACATCCTGATGCTAAGCAGACACCAGCTTCATGTTTCTGCAGCAAGTCTTGTCTTTTCTGCATGGAGCATTTCAAGCTGCCCATGAGTTATGAATTCTCAACAGACTGTTCCTTTCCAGTGACCCAGCAGTTGAGGAAGAGCCCATTTTTCTTGTTGAGGGGTGGCTTTTGTGTCACAGTCTTCATGGGCTTATTCCATCTTGCTGTTCTATGAATGCTTCTGGATTGCCATAAAAAGACCCCAATAAAGTCTTTCTCCAAAGGCTGAAACCAGTCCTTTTGAACAAACACTGTATTTGTTCAGTATAGTGTTATACCTCTGCTCCTTGAAGCACTACACCATTCTAAGATTCTGCATACCTGGCCTCATCCTCCCAGAACCTTAAAACATCGACACCCCTAGATCTCAGATAGATGTGAGGATGCTCAGCAGGTGTATCAGATGAGGAGCTAAAATGCTCCCATCTGGCTTGAGGCCCTTATCTATCTTCATGGTTATGAGGTGCTTGCAATGGATTTAGCTGTTCATAGAGAGTATCAGAACATCCTGAAAAGTAGTGGTGTAACTTGCTCCTTCCCTTCACAAACCAAGACTTTATAAACTGCAAGTAAAAAGATACACAGCAGTGGTTACCTTTTCTCACAAACATGTGTTGCTTGCCATCAGTATTCTCTTTAGTTTAGGCAGTGAACAGTGATGGTAGATTCCAGGTCATCCCTCTTCTGCTCCCTAACACAGTGTCCCCATGTGGATATTTAAATATTGTGATTAAATTCTTCCATAGGATGTTAATTTCAATATATCAAAACATTTATTGTTATTTTTTAATTACTCCCCAAACCATCAATAATCATCTGCACTGTATCTTTCCAAAGAGCCAAGGTCTCTGTAGTATTGCTCCATTGGTTATGTTTGCCTTTTTTTTTTTTAATGAGCTGCTGTTATTCGACTACCCAGTTTTATGAACAGTGGAAGCTAAAACTAAAAATTTAGTTTAGTGAATGCAAATTAAGTGGTGGATGAGAGACCAAATTCTTATGGTAGTGGGCATAATGAAATTTGCCTGAGCAAGGATATAGTAAGAATTGTAATTATTTGGCTTTTAGTTATGTAGATCACTTTAGGAAAACTGCAACTTAGATGACATAGAAGGAAAGCCCATTAACTGTCTTTGTGAATGCTTTTATTGTATACGTTGTGAGCTGAAGGATATTTAACTTCATAGTGCTTTTAAAATGCAGATTTAAACAAGCTTAATTATTTTTTTTGAAGAAAATCTCAGAAGGTAATTTTCTTTGTTCTCTTTCATTGTTTGGCCAGTTGAATTGCCCACTAATTTTTTTTAAGATCTTAGTAGTACTAGGATTGCTACGTGTAGAATGTATACCCTCAAAGTATGCCAATTGTCAAAGGTGAGTGACTTGTTCTGCATTAATATTTTATGGAGTTGGTCACTGCAGAAACATCAGACATTAAAAAAATGAACGGGAAATTTTCAAAGTGCAGATTAAAATACTGCCCAGCTTGGTATCTTGCATTGTTATTAATATTTTCTTTAATTGGCTTTCAAGAGTTAATGCTATTTTCCTGTTCATCTGTGTCTGTGCAAAAGCACACTGTGCTATAACACAATAGATGCAATCTCTGTGGAAGAAAAATGTTTTTGTTAAATTGTTCTTCTGGTTTTGCTTTCAACATAGAAGACAATGCTTAAGGTAGAAATCTAGGTACAGGTTGCTGTGGGATAGATCTATATCTTCTCTAGAAAGAGCCCTGTAGCCCTGTCTCTAAGTTAAGGCTAGATTTGGAACCAAAATTTATTTTAAAAGCATAATTATACACCTTCTCTAAATCAGACATGCTATTAAATGACAAATTCTCTTTTTTCTTTTTTTTTTTTTGTTCCCTTGTGAAAGCTGAATATAGATAATTACATTTAAATAGTGTGCTGATCGTGATACAACATTTAGCAGCCAAAGCCTGGGAGAGTTTTATTTGAAAATCTCTTATTTGATGCTGCCATTAAGCACAGTTGGAGAAAGAGCAGGAGTATACATTGAAAGATTGTGCCTCTTAGCTTTACACTGCAGGTTTGCCAAGAAAATGGCAGCTCTCTGGTGCTCACCAGCATCATGTGCCAAATTCATGGACAGGCCATATGTATGTCAAGTGCCTGCTCTTGTTCTGTCTTCCTTTTAAAATAATAATGAACACCAATTAGCAGAGGTACTTCAAATTCACTCGGGCTTCTTTTAGGTATCTAGTCCCTTAAACAGACTATATCCAACAACCCTAGGTACCTCTAGCCCATAAGCAATAGAGACACTGATTTTTAATTCATGCTGGTATACCACAAGATTTCTGTACTTTTACTCCTAATCCCTTGAGAGCAGTGGCACCGTGTGATACTGGATTTCACTGATTGATTATGGAACACAGTCAAATTCGGATTGCATTTGTGAATTCATCAGTAACTTCTTAGGATTTTTTTTTTTTTTCAGTTACAGAGATTTGACAGTTATCTTCAGAACCTTGTGAGATAACATTTGCTATACATAGTGTAGAAATGGAGAATTTTACATAAATTGTATTGTGGAGTTAATGGAGTATTCTGGTCAATTTCTGAAAACACAAATACTGATTATTTCTGTATCTGTTAAGTTATACTGTTCTCATCATAGAATTATTAAGGTTGGAAAAGACTTTTTAAGATCCTCAAGTAGAACCATTAACCAAACATCACCACATTCACCACTAAAACATGGCCCTAAGTTCCACATCTCTAAGTCCTTTGAAAATTTCCAGGGATGATGATTGACCACTTCCTTGGGCAGCCTGTTCCAATGCCTGACCACCCTTTCAGCGAAAAAAAGTATTTCTAATATCCAATCTAAACAGCTCCTGGTGCAAGTTGAGACATTTCCTCTCATCCTGTTACTTGTTACTTGGGAGAAGAGACTGACCCCACCTGGCTACAGCCTCCTGTCAGGCAGTTTGGAGTGGTAAGGTCCCCTCTGAGCCTCCTTTTCTGCAGACTAAGCACCCCCAGCTCCCTCAGCTGCTCCTCACAGGAGGAGACTCTTCCCCAGCTCCATTGCCCTTCTCTGGACACGCTGCAGCACCTCACTGTCCTTGCTGTGAGGGACCCAAAACTGAACACAGGACTTGCGTGCAGCCATACCCTGCTGAGTACAGGGTGACAATCACTGCCCTGATCCTGCCGGCCACAATATTTCTGATCCAGGCCAGGATGCCATTGGCCTTCTTGGCCACCTGAGCACACTCTGGATGTTCAGCAGCTATTAACCAGCACCCCCAGGTCCTTTTCCACTGAGCAGCTTTCCAGCCTCTTTTCCTCCAGCCTGCAGCATTGCACGGTGTTCTGGTGCAGATTCAGGACCCAGCACTTTCCTTTTTTGAACCTGTCCTTGGCATCCTTCTCTTCTCCTTCTGCATTCCTTGGATATTTACTCTACCCATTACATTCCATATGGAATATTCATTAACAATACAGGCATGTCTTGATACACTGGCTAAAATCCAAGGTAACAACTGTGCCTATCTGCCATTCTCATCCTCTGTAATTCCTCAAGTACTTAAAAATAATTTTCAACACAACTTTTTGTGAGGAAGGAGTTGGGAAGGGAAAGAGACAGACGTCTAAGATACCCACATTTCTAAAAAGTTTATGAAACTGAGAATCTGAGGGGATGAAATGTGCTGTATGAAAATCCCCTGGGCTGTGATGCAAACTCTAACCCATTATCAGGCATAGTGACTCTACATGGGAGGAAAGGTAAAGCACCGCTGGGGGAGATTTCTGATGGGTTAGTATCTTATCAGTTACCAAGGGATCCAATCTTGCAACATCAGGTTTCATTAATCCTTATTCTCACAGAGCTTCTTTCTTCAGTTTGCTGGTTCAGTTGGCAGTAGCAATGAGGTTTGCAGCCCTCTTGTTTCAGTTAAATACCACATAGCAGAGTACTGGTTTTGCAATGTTCTGAAAAAATTAAATTAGTAAAACTAGAGGGACTGTGACTACAATCTTTAATGCAGGAGTACCTGTTAATGCAATTATTTAGGAAATTCAGATTATGTTATTAGCAAATTCCACTCCTTCCACAGAAACTGAAGGGGAAGAAAAAAGATTTTTTTGAAGTGAATGTTAATTCCTTAATCACAGGTTCAGTGAATAAGTACAAACTGCTGGGCACTGAGCCATTCATTGGAAGGGGAGCTCTTGGGTGATGTCAGTGGAGTTCCATATTTATGCAGTAATGTCTCAAGATAATGCCAATACAAAACAGAATGGTATTTGATATTTAGGAGGAGACACAGACAGGAAAACTTGGAAGCATCATAAATGTATGTTTGATAACATTCTTTTTTGATCAGAATGTTGTTAGTAATCCCATATTGAGCGTACAGAAAATGAACATTTAAAAACAAGTTTTCTACAAGCACATTTTTCTATGGCATTATAGCTTGTTTCATAGCTAAAACTAAATAAGCTTGAGATTTCCCCTGCTGTTCTCCATTTTTTATGGAATGTTTCAAGAGCAGTATAATCTTTACAGAAGCATATTCTGTGGAGTGCAGTTTGTATATCTAGGGAATTGCTCATGGAGTAGAACCTGGATTATTTTGCAAGTCTTACAGCCCTGCACCTTGTTCCACCACAGTCACAGTCTTCTCTGGTTATTCTGGGCCTGATGCAATCATGTGCACTTTTCAAAGAAGAAAACAATCCTGTGGTGTTTTTTTTTCTGTGCTAAAAATAATTGAATGTCTTCATGGGGTGATAGCTGTGGTGAGTTTGGACTGGTCTATAATAACATGAAATCCAAGCCTGTATATTGATTGCTTTCATGGTTTGCTCTTCCTTTACTAAAAGTCAGTTGCAATAAAAAGCAGGAACAAATATAATGCAGGAACAAATATAATGAATTCTGCTTAAAATCTTTTAGTCTCTGATTTTGGTGAATGCTGTTTGATGAATGGGTCAGATAAGCCTGAAAACTCGTGCTGTTTTCTTATAAAAACTGTCCTTCTTGTTTCCCTTCATCTTTGCAAGTTATCTGCTGCATTGCTACATGGTTGATATATTTGGTGTTGCAGAGTCTGCACCTTGGGCAAAGAATAAATGGTAGACTTCTCACTTGCTGCAATATTCTTGGAGTGTTTCAATAAGAGGGCAGTTCACTGGAAGAAATGCACATGGTCTCATTCTCATAAAAGCTTTTGTTATTAAACAGAGGCACTGTGCTGTTTTATGTGTGTTAGGCAGGCTTTTAGTCAATGCTGACCTCTTTTCCCTCCCTAGGTGTTGGTGTTAGGTTTTGTGTGTTGGGTTTGGTTTTTTTTGGTTGTTGTTTTTTTGCGGTTTTTGTTGCTTTGTTGGTTTGGGTTTTTTTAAGTAGTTTCCTGTTTTATCGTGGCTGTTCATAAGAGTAAAATTAGCTTGTCAGCCACTGAGTTTTTGGCATGGGACACCAAAGCTTGATAGCAGTGAACTTCTTTTCAAGTCAGCCTTGCAATGATACTTGATATATTTAGACTAAATCAAATATGGTGTAGAACCCTTTTCTTGGATTCTCAGACACATTATATGTACACCCTCATACAGCTGACTGAATCTGGGGAGGTGAGGAATGGAATGAAGATGAAGAGTGAACAGGGTTTGTAAAGTTATTCAGCGGTGAGGGTGGAGAAGGATGGGCTGTTGTCTTTTTTGTATCTATTTTTAAAATAAGTGTTTATAAAAAATGAGGGGGGGGGTTATTTATTTGAAGAGAAAAAGATGAACCTTTTGCTGCTGTTAATGTTTGTGATGACTTCAAGAGCTGCTTCAGTGTCCAGCAGCTGCAGTAGGAACTGATTAAAAAGATTTGTGCACTCTATGCAAATGTGAAGTTTTGGCTACTTAAGTAATAGCAGCTAAAGCTTCTCTCTGTAGGCAGCTGTGAGTTGCTGCCTGTATGGCCATGTCCTCTGTCTGCAGTGGGCAAAACCAGAGAAATTTTGCTTCAAAATGAAGGAAGCATAAAACTGTGGGGGTGCTGCTTTGGTTTAGTAGTTGTGTAGCATTTCTTTTCTTTGGAGTACTCCTCTAGCAGAAAGCTTCCCCGATTCCCCCATGACATGGAAACATAAAACATGAGGAAAGCATGGTTGCCTAGCAGTTTGCAGGAAACCTTAGAAGTGCACATGTGAAACTACAGTAAAAGCAATGTGATCAGCAAGAGAAAGTGCTCCTCCCTATACCCTTTACCATTTTATAAATTAAGAAAATAAATTTATAATAGCTTGGATCTATGGTATATATTGCAGCAGGGATGCAAATCTTTTTCTTACTGAGATTGAAATAGCATCTTGTACTCCTTGTATCTTTGTCAGATCTTGCATTAATGCACATCATCACATTATTTCATAATGACATAAGAAATAATTGTTTTCTAATGAAAAGAAGTTCTGAGTTTATACCTAGCTTACAGAGCACTGCTTTCAAACCTCTGCATTATAGTTTAGCTACGCTGCTTGCTCTGGTCTGCAGTCATTTCAGAAACATGGTGGTAATGCTTTTGCTTTAGGGAAACTGTCACACCAAAATAAATTAGTTGAACCTGAAGAGGTCTGTATACAATGCCAAAACTAATACTAACAGAAAAGAAAATAAACAAAACATCACTGTGTCTGTGTATGAGCACAGGGTTCTGCATGCAAAAGCATAATCGATTTGTACTTTCTCACTCGTTACACTCTGCTTTTTGTAGAAAAGAACTTTGTTCCACCCCCTACCTACCTCCTACATCCCAGCTAATATTAAAAGCAGAGACAACTCTATAAAGAAATTATGTTGCTGAGGTCATTGCTTTTATAAAGTACTCACTATCACTTTATGAAGCATAGAAAATGAAATTGGGTAAAAAACTGTTGAATACAGATGGCATAAAATACACACAATGTTTTTTCTTGCTCCTCAGTTTATTCTCTAATTTCTCCAAATTTTGAGACTAGCTAACCAGTAAAATAAGATTTATCTATCCCACAGTGGGAACGTCCCAATTATATTCCTTCCAGTTATATTCCTAGTCCATAAAGTCCTTTGTTTTTCTGGTGGTCTAAGTGGTGGTTTTTGTTTTTCTTTTTTTCCTCCCATTCAGGTACTGCTATGTGGATATTTGTTAGCAATGACTGATGTGGAATCTACATATGCAGACTTTATTGCTTCAGGAAGAACAGGTAGAAGAAATGCATTACACGACATCCTTGTGTCCTCTCCGGGTGGGAACTCTAGTGAACTAGCCTTAAAGTTATCAGAGCTTGACATAAACAAAACAGGTGAGTATGTTTTGGGCTTCTATTATATTTATTTAAAACTAAAATGAGAAGAACTGGTACACAAAGCATGGTTTATGTGCCCACATTATTCCCTTGTCCCTCAGCAGCAAGGGTATTTTTTTTTTTCTAATCAACATGGGTTGCCTGCAGTAAGAAGCACAGATTTCATAAATGGGGGGGTGTTTATTTGCAAGTACAACACATCACTGAAAAAAGAAAAGTTGTTCTGCAGTGGGTTCTTAGTGGCAGGGTCCCAATCAAGATAAATTTTGTGAAAAGTAGACTATAAGGAAGAAAATAACAAAATCTTTATTAAAACCCAAGTCTTCATAATATCCTTTAATGGAAGCTCTCTGGTTTGAAGCTTGTAGGAGAAGCCATGTGTCTGCTGAAATGTTGTTGTGAAATTAACTTTTTTTCAGCTGCCAAAGGAAAGAGCAATAGGAATGCACTGTTGTTTTACCTGAATCTTTGTTTCTGAGTAAATAGTCTCTTTCTCCTTTCTGCTGATACCCGTCCTTCTTTTAAGGTGATAAGCAATAATGCAATTCTAAATCTTTAATATTACCGAAATTTTTACATGCTTGTGCATATTCAGTTGAGAGGAAGGAGGGAGAGTGGACCATACAAGAAATAAAAATAGTAATATGACTGGGTATTTATTTTTATGTTACATGAGTAGCAGCTAATGAATGGATCTTACAGATATTAGAAAGCCATTTTCAGATGTTAGGGAAGAGGTGATTTTGCTTATTTTAATAATAGCAGAAGAAAACAAATGCAGCAAGGAAGAAACCACTGCTAAGCAGCCGCTCTGTTTGTGCACATACTTTTCTCAGGGATAAAGACAAGAGTTCTGAGAGTCAGTCTCTTCACAGCACAGTCAGATGTGGGCAACATGGTGTTGAAGTGGTTGTAGTGCTGTTTTGAAGGAGGAGTTCTGTTTTTGGCTTTTGCACTAATGTACATCCTAAGTCATTCCTTCTGCAGTTGCCAGTTTGGGACCTGTAGGTTCTAGACGCATGGAATTCTATCTGGGCAGGACCTTTAGTTTATTTCTATTTAAAAAGAAATGCTTTATAAGTATGTGTGTAGGTGTGTCTATTTATTTTAGTGGGGAGAGGTATAAAATGTTGGATAAATAGAAAGTAGTTGCCATTTAAAGGGCATAAGGCCAATATTTCTTAATGCTTTAATTTTCTTCAGTGTCAGATTTACACTTTTTAAAATTGTCTTTGATCTTGTCCATTTAGAAGATAAAGTCAATCCCTATTTTTAATTTAAACAGTGGAGTGGTTATAACCCAGAAATGTGTTCTTTTGTGAGCTATTAAAAAAAGGTGACTCTGTGCCTGCAACATATGTTGATATTCATTTGGTACATGCAGTTAGCTGTGTAATGATGAGAAGGGTTTAAATAACTGTTAGGCTAATTTTTTATACATAATTCAGGGATCTCTTTAGTTCTTCTTGGTGATCCCTTTTGCAGCCTGGGTAACTTCATCAATGCAGAAAAGTATACAGAGCTGCTCATAAAATTACCTTGGATAATAGAAACACAGAAATGCCTGCATGCTTCTTCAGGAGGTTAGTTTCCATTAGATAAAATCAAAATACATTTAAATTCTGTATTATTAGTGCAACTAGGGGCCAAATAAAAGCCTCCAAACCAAAAATACTGAAAAAGGCATTGTCTTACCTAGCGTTCATGTGAGTATTATCACGTCATGTCTTTTCAAACCAAGAGAGGCTAAATATTATTTTAAATGTCAAATCCCAGTTCAGAATATATTAGTGCTTGTAGGATGCATAAGTGCATCACACCTGACAAGATTAAGAAGAAAACACATGTTTGGGGGTTATATCTTATTTCTTTCAAGGTGTGTGTCAAACAATTTATGCTAAGTACAACCTAATTATATAAATATAGACATCAAGTTTTGATTCTTTCCTTTCCTTTCATTCCTATTACAGCTGTGTGTATTTTCTTGCAAAACTGCAAGTGTGTTTGGTTTCAGCTGCGTGAAGTAATGGCAGAGTAGGATAATGCAGATGTTAAAGGAAAAAAAGGTCGTTATAAAACATATGTAAATTAAACTACCCAAGCATATTTAGTACATTCACTCTGAAAAGCCTGCAGATACGTTTCCTGTAAAAAAACAGAACAGCTTTTAACAGCACTAGGCTTATTCAAGGACAATGTATTTTTCTGTTACTCAGTAACTGATACCTGAAGTGAGTGTTGGTTAATCCCCTCATTAATGAGCCAATGACAAATAATCAAGAGTTTACTGCATAATTATGTATAATAATGTATAATTACTGTATGATACGCTCCCTTCAAAACAGCTGTCCCAGTTTTCTTTGTCCATAACAAGCTAACAACCTGTTATTATCTATGGAATGGATATATTTTTCAAGCCCCAAAATACAGGTTCCAAGGACTGTGTCAACAAGTTTTATCTACATTAAGTAAAAGCAACACAGTGTACATCTGATAGATACAAAACTGGAAGAGAAATCATAAAACAGAACCAAAAGAAAGATTTTTAGTAGGGAAATCAGCAGGTATCTCTCCTGCTCAACACTCTCAAGGTAACTAGTGCAATCCAAGAAACTTGATCATCTTGCAGGTGGTTGTAGCTAAATACAAATAGTGAGTAGAAAGTACATTGAAGAAAGAGGACGACTCTCTGCAGATCTAATCTCTAGAAAAAACTGCTGGTTTTCTAGGTGCTATAGAACACAGGAGTGAAAAGGACATTTCTGTGTAAAAGTTTTAGGGGTCCAAGCATCTACAAATAATGGGGGTGATAGGGTGTTGAAGTCATATGGAACTGGAATGAAGAACTGACCGTAGAAATTAGTGAATGAAAAAAAAATTATTTAGTCAATGGTAGAAATGGTTTAGGTGTAAACAGGGGGAAAAGTGATAGACACTGTAAAGTCAGTAATGTTACAGGAAGAAAAATTAGTTAAAGCTGCATATTAGCAGGACTGGTAACTGTAGCCAGCTGACCAACTCACATAACTGTATGGTGGCTTAGAATATGGTATTATTTGTTTTTGTTTCTCTTTTTAATACTACCTGCTGGTTTCAAAGTGCTGTGTAAAACTACAGTCTTGCTCTTGAGAGTTTCTAGCCATCAAGTTTTAAAGGAAGAATAGCAACGTGCTTAGCAGTTTTTGGATTCTCAGAACTTAAAGGCAAATTTATTTCTGTAAATATATTTCAAAGCCTTTAGTAGGAGAGATCTGCCAACAGAAAGAAAAAGTTGGTACCACATAAGTATATTATAGATTAAATGGATTTATATTAATGAGTTCTTTCAGCAAGTTGAAAAGACTCTTTCAAGAAGTGGTATATTAGAACCTTAATGCTCTTTCCTTGAATCTCTGTGCTCTGTGTTTAACACTATGGTAGTGAAATATTTAGGATTTTTGTCCAGGAGTGATTTTTATTTTAAACACAAATATCCTTGCAAGAGTGTTTTTTGCTCTTCATTTTTTTTTTCCCTATAATTTTTAGTAATAGTTCTACCAGGAAAGTTTGGCTTGCCCACATAGTTGTAGTCAGAATAGATGGAGGGCAGAGCAGGCAAAAAACAACAAAACCCTGAGATTACACTCATTGGGTCTTCTGCAGCATCAGAACAAATGTAGGAGATTTTGTAGAAGGTGTTTGGACAACTGGGGCAAAAGGGATTTCTGTCCAATAGTAAATAATCACATGTAGATCCATCCTGATGGAATCCTTTCTAATTTGAGAAATGAAACTGAAGAAGGGTTTTCTGAGAAAGTGCCTTGCAAAACAATTTTGTATTTATTACTCAACCCATAATGAACAGAACAAACCTCACTGTTTATAGGTTAATCAGCTTTCTGTGCAACTTTTCATCAGGTTGAATGTGATAACTCACAGTACCCTTTGAGGTATTTGCCTGCCTAAATACTCAATGCATGCACAAAACACAGTTATCACGTCTAAGCTGTTTGCAATGTTCTTTGCAAGGCAAAGAACTTTTTTCCACTCCCAGTGTGCTCTTTCTTCTACTCAGAAAAAGAAGGTGTTTATGATGCTTATTTCTATAAACAGAAATAAATCTGGAGATGTACCGTGTGATCTGAAATGAGGAAACAATAAATATCTGGATTGAGAACCCTGCCTTTATTCTAAAGATCTGTAGATTAAAATAAGTGGCACACTACCTCTATCTAGACCTCCTTACTACTGGCCATGGAATTTTCTTCTCTTGACTTATTAAGCCAGTTCAGTACAAATTACTCAGAATCCTTTCAAACCGTACAAGAGACAATGCATGTCTTGACATTATTCACTGTTATGTATCTATAGCTGATCAGTCTGGTATTCAGGGCCTTGTGTCTCACTTGCACTTACCTTCCTGTTGCCTGAACCTGTGGAGGTCTTTAATTGTTACGTAAAATACAATATTTTGCATATAGATACTAAAAGCATTTGCCAATGCTTTTCTTAGCCTTCTTCAGAGAGACTGTGAGTTGCCTGCTCACTGTGCCCCTGTTCCTTGAGTCCCTCTGTGGTTTGCAGTGAGACAGCTGGACTGAATGCCGTGGACATGGTGCTGAAAATGGTGCACAGAACTAAAGCAGCTTTAAAAAACTATTGCTTTTATTGAAGTTGCTTCTCTTTATAGCAAACTTTGTTCAGATTGCCACAATGAGGTTTTTTTTCTCTTATACTGTTATAGCATCATAGTGAATACATTTTCAAAAATACGCTCCTCTTTTTGTTAAAATTATAATTTTTTAGCTCCTTTTGTCTTTACTTAAAGTGATACTGTTGATTGTAGCTAGAAATTTGCATCTCAAGAGACTTTCAAAAACAAAGTATAGCTATCTTAGTAGTAAAGAATTTCATATTTTAATTTCAATTTCTTTTTACTTTGTTTATGATACTGATGAATGAACAATCAGGGTTCTAGTAGCAAGATCCACCTTTTTTATATTAGGGTGGATTACTCATCCTTTTTTCCTGTGTTATAGAAGGAGAAGGAGATGCACAACGAAATCCAAGTGAGCAAACCGGGGAGGCCCAAGGGGAGGCAGCAAAGCAAGAAAGCTGACATCCGACTTTGACCGAGTGGAGCAGCTGCTGGATGTTTTCAGGCTACAGGAGTGTGCTGGAACAAATTTGTTTCCATGAGCAAGCTGGTAGAAAAGAAAGTGCATGTGTCTTCACTGCTGGAACCCACTCAACACAATGCTAAAAATCTGGGTACAAGCTGTGACAGAAGACAGAATTCTCTCTACCTCTGTCATTAGCAATGGTTGAACATGTATTGATTTTTTGGGATAGTGTCATCAGATGGATCCCTTCATAATGACTACTCGATGGGAACACTTTTAGAAAGTAGAACAGGTAAATCTTGTAGCAAATGGCCTTTGAAGCACCAGAGGATCTAATTGTGTATCTTAAGCAAAAGCTTGTGTGATCCTCAGAGTTTAAAATTCTCTGGCCAAAGTGTTTGCCCATTATAAGAACTGTAAAGAAAGCACTGTTTTTAGAACTTTGCATCTGTTTTACAGCTCTGTTATTTACAATGGTTTTTGTATTGTACAACTTAGATGCTCCACACTGCCCCTCCTCAACTGCTTATGAAGAATATTTCTGTTACTGTGAATTTTTCTACCACACGTTTTGAAAGGGCTGGTTTTTTGCGTAAGGTGGTGATGTGCACATGATAGATCTAAACGTCAACCGCTGAATTGATTATGCCTAAACCTAAATGACTCAGCAACACTAATTTGTTACTAGATGAGCCTTCAAAACGATTTGTTAATGTGAATACTTGAGCGTGTGTTGTGTCCTTGGTACGGTTTTGCCACTCGCCTGTAGTTAGTTGCATATCAGAGACTCAAATTGAATCTTTTATGTTATTCTTCCCCATTTTTCTAATTTTGGTCCCAATTTCTTAATCTTTCTCTGAGATATTTTTTTAAAATGTTGTTCCAAGTATTTTATTGTTATGGTAGTTTTAAGAATACATTTATAACCTTATATGGGTTAAAATTCAAACAAATTCCATGGTGCTAGAGGTTTTCCTGATTCACATTGTAAAAGACAGGCCTTGTTTACACATGGGAAAATAACTGGCATAGGTTATTGCCAATTACGTATTCTGAATGAGTTTTAGAATGCAGTATAGCCCAATGAACACATCCTGGTCTAGATCCAGCAAGGGATTCAATTTTTACTATCCCTTGCCTTTGCCTCAGTTGATCAGGCTGTTGAGTTTGCACAGCCAGTAGCCTGTTACTGATGCACCACAGCAGCCAAGTGCTGGAATCTTCTACAGCAGCCTTTTGGCTTGGAGTTGGAAAGGGAAGTGAGTGACTTGGCATCTAGCACCCAAAGACTAGTTTTTTTCCCATTTCATCTGTTCCAAAATGACTGTCCAAACTGGGCCTTCATCAAAATACCAGGATAGCTTGTCCATCCAGGACATCACTTAAAATATCTACAAATTAATTACCTGTTCTGTAGTAGCTATTGCTGATTGATTTTTCCCCCCCCCTCATCCTGTCCAATAGACAAGGCCATACAGGAGGCTGAATGCTGCAAAAGGGGGCAGCCACACCTCTGTGTGACTAAGGTGAGTGAAAAGAGTGACCGATAGTAAACCATGGCAATCACACAAGCACCAATCACAAGGTCAGAAGATTTGTTTTCTTTTATTAATAGGAGGTGATGTCACTTTATATATAGTATATATATTATATATATTTTTGTGTTGTTGGTTTCAAATGTTATGCACTTTTTAATGTTTGTAAACTTTTACTAATGAATAGTGTGATTGCTTCCTGAATATACTAATCATCAGTTAACAAAACATCTTTGTGGCCACAGCTGTTTGTTTCTACCATCTGTATCATAGTACTTGTCACCTGAAAATCTTTTGTGAGATATGTGGAGGAAAAAAAACCACTTCTGATCAGTATTATGAGATCATTTATTAGTGTTAATAAAAAACAAGCCAGCCGTATGCTTGTGGTTCATGCGTGTAATATTAACTCTCACCTTTTAGTGTTTGGAAGCTGAATGCCTTGCTGTCTCATTAGCTGTCAAATGCCCTGTCTTCTTGGCAAGAGTAGTCCATTTGCTTTGAAAATACTGTTATCCTTAATATTTTTTCATTTGTTTCACTTGGTGTTCCTTTCAAACTTAACACATTATTATTGAACTTTTTTTTTTAATTATTTCTCCCCCTTTTGCTCTTGCATCAAGTCTTCAAGCTGAACTGGTTGCCCCTTTGTCATGGAGTAGTTACTCTCAATCTAGCACAAATGCCAGAAGGAAATAGGATTCTAGGTTTTTTTACAGTGTTACTTTATTGATGATTTATGAAACATCATCAGTAAAATGTTACAGAAAAAGGCAGTAGTGAAATAAGTATTTACAGTATACTTAAGTGATGGTTTTCCTTATTTTCCTTCAGTGCTTTTCTTTATTTCAGTATACTTTCCTTCTTAATTCTTTTGTGTTGTTAAATAAAATTAATTTCATCCTTTGCTCTCTATTTTGTACCTGTTTCTTCTATTTATCATCTTTTTTTCTCTTGTTTTTAAACAAATTATGGATTGTGCTGGTTTTTGAAACACATCTCTTTGTGATGGAAATAGCATTGTTAATTTTAGTGGACTAAAAGGCTATTTATGTTCCTCTTCCCCCAAAAGTGTATGAGTGCTTGCTGACTTAGTTTTGGATATTTCTGTAGCATCTATTAGCAGGCCTCACTTAATGTAAACCTGTGCCAAATCACAGCACTGTATCTTGAGTATTTTTGTTTCCAAAGTAATTACAGAAAGCTACTTTAAGTATATTCATACCTTTACTGCTGTGTAATTGTGTAATAACAGGGACACTGATGCTAGAACCAGACTTTGATTGGGTTCTTTTTGCTTTTGCTAACTACATTTTTCAGTTTACCTGATGGTCTGGCTTCTGTTCCAGTATCTTTTTTAAAGTTTATTGCGTTCCTGAGAGTTAAATGTCTGTTTGATCCATGATTATCTTACAAAGATCTTCCCAGAAAGCTATATAAACACAACAGTCAGGCCTGGAATATCAGCATAATAAAATACTCCTTATCCTTAAAAGGTTTGGCTTTGATGGAATGATGGTAGGGTTGTTGTTTCATTTTGGGGGGTTTCTTTTGCTGTCTGTTTAGATGGAGGTTTTCAGTGCTCTGGTCACTCTGAAGGACCGTCTCTTAAAAAGTCTCTGTATTCATGTCCTTGTTTCCATAATAAAGTCTATGACTATATCCACAAGCATTGCACTTGCAGGGTTCAGGTTCCCTATCCCCTTGGAACACATGGAACTTTTAGAAGCAGAATTGGACAGAGATACTAGCATTTCTTTCTTCTGCTTATTTCCATTAATGTTGGCCATGTACTTCAAAAAGAGCGTGTTAAAAGACAGCAGCAAGCACACACATTTGTTACTTCATCAAATTATAATTTTAGAGCCAAAAGTTCACTACAACCTTCCAGAACACAATTATTGAATGTGAAAAAATGTCAGTATACTTGCTCCTCATCTACATAATTTCTCTTGCATTTTTTTCCCACGATTTTTAAATGGGAAAAGGTGTATCCTCACAGAAGTGCAAATGGATAACTAATTATCTGGTGCCCAGAAGGAGCAACTACCCAAGTGGTTAAGATGGAATTTCTACAGTGTGAATGCCTTTCTCAGCTAAACTGGAGAATTGCAGGTGTTCTTAATATTTGTATTTTATGTTTCAGAAACATCACTGCATTTTGTTCAGAGGAAAGACTGAGAGCTGCTGTTGAGACTGAGTACAGCATAGTAACCTCAGCTTTGACAAAGTTTGCCTTACCTCAGCAGTATTCCTATGTTGAATTGCTGTATTTTTGCCAACTTGTTACTTTATTTTTTTTCTGCATCTCTTTCTGGCTGGTTTATTTTCTGTCCTGTGGTCCCCTGATGTAAAATAATACCCTAGAAATACATGGAGTGCTGTATTACTTTGTGTTGACTGACTAAAGTCAAGTAATGGATAGACTGTATCACTTAATCTTTTTGATCAAGGCACAGAGTGGAATCTGTTTCAAAGTTCTTTTTGAGAAGAAGCAGTAGAGCCAGGAAGGAAGGGTGGATTCCAGAAGATAGGCCAGCAATATAAGGAGGATGTCTTTTCTTAATAGTAAGGCAGGTGGGCCCAGTGCACAAAATAGCTTCCTCCATCATATGATGAACAGTTAGGATGTGTTGATAATAGCTAAAAAGAAGAGAAATTGTTCAACTTTAGGTGATATTTTGATTTCAGAACCAACTTCAGGTTCTCAACAGTACTCTAGAACAGAAGCATCCATAAATCTGTGGCACGTACCCTTGAGACCAATCATAGTATCCAACAGGTTCTAATGAAATCAAAGATATCTCCTGTTCTCTCACACAGAATGCTCTTAAAAAGCAGAAATACTTAACAGATAAGAAAATTACAGAAATAAAAGTAGTAGCAGGAACATTCTCACTGTTCTCTACAGCTTCAGGATGAACTTTTTTTTTTCCTGCAAGAGGGTAGGGACAGAAATTATCAATGTGGATGTTTAGTACATTTCCACTATTTTCTGTAACATATTGCTAATATCTGTCTGAGAGAAAATAATGAACAAACAATGGTGTGGACAAATCAGATAACAAGGAACTGAATCAGTTCCTATTGTTGTTAACTCACTATCTAATAATGAGTTACATAGTGAGTTATCTAATGAGTGTTAACTCACTATCTAATAGTGAGTTAACAAAATATGAACAAGTTTTAAAAGCAGAGAGTAAAGCTAAACAAAAACACAGTGCACTGACACTTACAAAAAGCATCCCCCTCTTCTGAAAGCAGCAGAACTTCATGTTCTATCCTTTTACATTGATTTTTACATTATGGCTTTGGAGCTGCTGATGTTTTAGGATGGAGGACAGGACAGGCTTGCCAACACATGACGTGTGTGTACAAATGATCTCTTGGTATTTTCAGGCAATGCATGCTTCAGTACCCCAAAACCAAATGTTTATAAAAGAAAACAGTGCTAGTGATGATTTGCTTATGACTTCTTAAGGTAAGCTTTTAGCTAATTAGCCATCAGTATACACTTTCAATCCTA
Organism: Lanius collurio; assembly: GCA_020086605.1. NCBI lineage: Eukaryota > Metazoa > Chordata > Aves > Passeriformes > Laniidae > Lanius > Lanius collurio. Next base: position 37,769,367 of record JACBWW010000003.1, read on the forward strand.
CTTGTTATTAAGGAGTTCTCTGGTTCTGATCCACGAGTGGAGTGTGATAATTGGTAGCCTTATAAAAGTTTGACCGAGGTAGATGATCTTGAGTGCTCTCAAAATGTCTGAGACATATTCATAAAAAATCCACACCACCTTCTTGCATTAGCAAAGACAGATGATACGTGTTTTCAATTTGTTAAATAATAAACCTGTTTTATCGGTGGTTAATCAGTTATTGCTTAGATCTAGTTTCATGAAAAGACACCTTATGATCTTGAAAAATTAATCAGGTTTTTGCATACAAAAAGATAAGAGATGAAATTTTTAAAAAAGGTAGCTTGGCAGTAATTTATAGGAAATAGTGACATATCACCTACAGGGATGGGAAATCTTTGTTGAGAGATCAAATCTTGAGCAGCTCTGCATGTGAGTTGATCTATTGTACATCTGGTTCATTGCATTAGCATGTAAATGATGTCTCATTGTGTTCATCAAACATGGGTATTGCAAACAGATACACAAAGCAGTTTTTAAGTATGAACCCAGAGAGGCTTCCAAGGCAGCAAAGAAGAAAAACATGTTATTTTTAACCATGCAGCATGCTAACAGATCCATTTCATTACTCATATATTTTTATTTGTAGGTCCTTCTTTTCAATTAAAAAAAAAAAAAAAAAACAACACGAGATTGTGCAGAGAAATTCAGTATTACAATGTGTACCTCAGCAAAACCATGCATTTTTCTTAGTAGAATTCATTTATTTTTAGGGTCCTCAAGTGGCAAGTATCTAGCCAATGTGTATTAGCCATGTCTTTGATATGTGAATCTTATCATTAAGTCTCAGTGAAATTTCACTGCATTTCCTACTAGTTCAGTCAACTCACTTGCCTGTAAAATGTCTTCTGTTGTCCACATTCTTTACAGTTCAGTGAGTAGCAGGCTATTGATGCAAGAACACATGTACTGTAATGATATCTATCTGCTGCTTTAATATTTCTCTGTATCAACAGAACACAACATATATGAGTCCTTGGGGTCAGGATTTACTTTAAAACATCCTGAGACTGCTGTCACCTGTGTGAATCCAGTAACTGGTCCTGGAGGAGGCTATGCTAAGTTTCTGGTGGAATGGTATTATAGCTACAGATGAATATAGAAGATCGACACTATGCATAAATTTGGGGAGGGAGGGGGGGCTTTAAAAGCTTACAGTATTACACAGCTGGCCTGAATAACACATCCTTATAGAAATGTGGCTACTAAATTAGATCTGACAAACTTTAAAAGCTTTTAATATTTTAAGAAGTTTTTAGGCTAACAATTTCTTCGCAACAAGGATGTTGTGCACTTTATCAAAATGCATCGGTTAGAAGATGCAGTAAAAAGTAGAAAAGGTCAATCTGGCTGTACAGCCATGAAAAAAGGGTCATTCCTGCACATTGCCCTCCCTCAGACACATCATCTACAGGTCATGCTTGTGACTGTTGCAACACACTGTCTTTTAGTTTGGTTGGAACAGGATTTTCAAGAGACTGTGGAGTACAAGTGAACCATACCTTCTATCACCAGGCACAATTTATCAATTCTTTCTTCCTATCTAATGTTCAAATGAAAAAAGATTTACTATTCACTCTGATGTATACTTCTGAATATCCATGTGGTAATAAAAATGGCTCTACTTTAGGCTGAAGTTTAATAGGATGTCTTGTAGTTATTTGTAATGTCCCAGAGATCTGTACATGCCTGTAATTTGCACTGAAACTACACTATATACTTTCCAGTTAAACATCACAGACTAAATGGGAATATGCAACAGAAAAATACTGTGAGATATTTAGCTTTTTGAAGTACACACTCCTGTCTTCTTGGAAATTACACACAAGTACAAATAGGGCACAACTTTAATGTTTCAGTAAAAATCTTTGTTTTCACAGCCTCATCTTTGATCCTGCAATGCAGTCAAAATGTAGACTGTGTAACATCTGATTATAGTCATCATTTCCCTAGCAACAGACTGATATCCTCACTCAATACATTATACAGTATATTTCAGAGAACAGGGCATGCCAGAAGGGAAGATGGATGACTCAACAGGTCTTTTTCATCTGTAATTCTCTCATCCATGGAAAGAATTAAGAACTCTCTGGACGCAAACACAACATCCTCATTTGTTTGGAAGTGCAAACACCTACAATTTATTATAATAATAATAATAATGATTCTGTAGAAACTGCTACTATAATGGCGTTATTATGAAGCTCTCCCCCCAAAAATAAAAAAAGGCAAGGACCCTGGGAAGTAACCAATAAATGGCACACGGACACCTCCTGGTGGCACTGGGGTGTATTTTTAAATAAAAGATTCAACATTAAAGCAATCCATAGAAACAAAGGTCCAAACAGCCACGATGGATCTGGGGTGAATAAGGGATTGAGAAAAATCTTTGAAAACCATGAGAGCGGAATATTGTAAATACATCTTTTACATGAATGAATTATGGCCTTGTCTTTTGTACTTAATCTCTTAAAACACATTATTTCTCAGAGTTTCCCCAGGCACTGCACCCATACCCCATAAATAAGAGTTCCATAACTACTGGAAATATACCTGGGTTTTTTTAAGTGGGTCTTGCAACTGCTTGCAGTAGATGAACTGAAATCAGAAATGCATTATTGGATGGTCTTCATGCAAACTCTGACAGCTCCAAGGACAGCCCATAGAATCTCAGCCTATATTCACCAGTCTGGCAGAACAGACAAAAGAGTGTACCTTCCTGGTGACATTTACTGTCAGGAAATTAATAATCTGAATATATAAAGTAGGCTTTAAATTAAAATAGTCATCATAGCAAAACAAAAGAATAGTCATCTGAAATTTATGGAAAGTTTGTGCTTACTGGAATTCCCCCGCAAAAAAAAAAAAAAACAAACTCAGAACAAAACACAAAAAAAAGAGACCCAAACAAGCAAACAAACCAACCTCAGAAGTGTCATCAGGGCAAATTCAGAGGGGAAATTCCAAAGTATTACAGGATGTTTATGATAGACTTCTCTTTCCTTGTGCTATTCCCATGATCAGGGCCAAACAACTAGGTGTTAAAAAGACAAATAACAAAGGGATTTGGTGGCTATTACCATAAGTAGCCCAAGATGTTTCAAAGAGAAAAGGAAAACAGAGGAGAGCTCTGGTGAGTAAACCTATTTTCTACCTTCTTTCCTGATGCCTGAAAGGTGATCTAGCGCTGCAGTGGGTTCAATTTTATATCAACAAATTTTTTCTCTTTTATCTATCTGTAATTTGTTCCTTCTCCAACAAGTCTTGTGACCAATCATTTAGCATTATGAAACAGTTCTGCACAGAACAAAGCCACAGAGAAATTTCATTCCCTTTAAAGTGGCCTATCTATGCTTTCACCAATACAGAGCCCACAGAATATTGTAATACCAATTGTGACAGGGGTAGTAAGTTGTTTTGCACTGGTACTTCCAAACAGAATCATAGAATGGTGTGAGTTGGAAGGAACCTTAAAGATCATCCAATCCACCCTGCCATGGGCATGGACACCTTCCACTAGACCAGGTTGCTCAGATCCTCATCCTTGAATACTCCCTGGGAGGGAGCATCCACAGCCACTTTGGGCAACCTGTTCCAGTGCCTCAACACCCTCACAGTAATGAATTTCTTCTATATGTAGCAAAAGTGTTACACTTGTATCACTCAAAAACCAGAAACTG